>OW026360.1:113549646-114749646 GCA_932273835.1 Sarcophaga variegata
GTGCTACTCGAAAAGCTGTACTACTTTTGTAAGTCGAGATATTCGATTTTTTTCAAAATTTTGTGAGTCGAGGTATTCAATTTTGAAAAATCGAATTTTGGCCAAAAATACATGAAAATTCTCAAAAAAATAAATGGCCATTTTTTAATTGGAAAAACGTCCTATTTCGAACCGTGCTACTCAAAAAGCTGTACTACTTTTGTGAGTCGAGATATTCGATTTTTTTCAAAATTTTGTTAGTCGAGGTATTCAATTTTGAAAAATCGAATTTTGGCCAAAAATACATGAAAATTCTCAAAAAAATAAATGGTCATTTTTTAATTGGAAAAAACGTCCTCTTTCGAACCGTGCTACTCAAAAAGCTGTACTACTTTTGTAAGTCGAGATATTCGATTTTTTTCAAAATTTTGTGAGTCGAGGTATTCAATTTTGAAAAATCGAATTTTGGCCAAAAATACATGAAAATTCTCAAAAAAATAAATGGCCATTTTTTAATTGGAAAAACGTCCTATTTCGAACCGTGCTACTCAAAAAGCTGTACTACTTTTGTGAGTCGAGATATTCGATTTTTTTCAAAATTTTGTAAGTTGAGGTATTCAATTTTGAAAAATCGAATTTTGGCCAAAAATATATGAAAATTCTCAAAAAAATAAATGGTCATTTTTTAATTGGAAAAAACGTCCTCTTTCGAACCGTGCTACTCAAAAAGCTGTACTACTTTTGTGAGTCGAGATATGCGATTTTTTTCAAAATTTTGTGAGTCGAGGTATTCAATTTTGAAAAATCGAATTTTGGCCAAAAATACATGAAAATTCTCAAAAAAACAAATGGCCATTTTTTAATTGGAAAAAACGTCCTCTTTCGAACCGTGCTATTCAAAAACCTGTACTACTTTTGTGAGTCGAGATATTCGATTTTTTTCAAAACTTATTGAGTCGAGGTATTCAATTTTGAAAAATCGAATTTTTGCCAAAAATATATGACAATTCTCAAAAAAATAAATGGATATTTTTTAATTGGAAAAAACGTCCTCTTTCGAACCGTGCTACTAAAAAAGCTGTACTACTTTTGTGAGTCGAGATATTCGATTTTTTTCAAAATTTTGTGAGTCGAGGTATTCAAATTTGAAAAATCGAATTTTGGCCAAAAATACATGAAAATTCTCAAAAAAATAAATGGCCATTTTTTAATTGAAAAAAACGTCCTCTTTCGAACCGTGCTACTCAAAAAGCTGTACTACTTTTGTAAGTCGAGATATTCGATTTTTTTCAAAATTTTGTGAGTCGAGGTATTCAATTTTGAAAAATCGGATTTTGGCCAAAAATACATGAAAATTCTCAAAAAAATAAATGGCCATTTTTTAATTGGAAAAAACGTCCTCTTTCGAACCGTGCTACTCAAAAAGCTGTACTACTTTTGTGAGTCGAGATATTCGATTTTTTTCAAAATTTTGTGAGTCGAGGTATTCAATTTTGAAAAATCGAATTTTGGCCAAAAATACATGAAAATTCTCAAAAAAATAAATGGCCATTTTTTAATTGGAAAAAACGTCCTCTTTCGAACCGTGCTACTCAAGAAGCTGTACTACTTTTGTAAGTCGAGATATTCGATTTTTTTTCAAAATTTTGTGAGTCGAGGTATTCAATTTTGAAAAATCGAATTTTGGCCAAAAATACATGAAAATTCTCAAAAAAATAAATGGCCATTTTTTAATTGAAAAAAACGTCCTCTTTCGAACCGTGCTACTCAAAAAGCTGTACTACTTTTGTGAGTCGAGATATTCGATTTTTTTCAAAATTTTGTTAGTCGAGGTATTCAATTTTGAAAAATCGAATTTTGGCCAAAAATACATGAAAATTCTCAAAAAAAATAAATGGCCATTTTTTAATTGGAAAAAACGTCCTCTTTCGAACCGTGCTACTCAAAAAGCTGTACTACTTTTGTGAGTGGAGATATTCGATTTTTTTCAAAATTTTGTGAGTCGAGGTATTCAATTTTGAAAAATCGAATTTTGGCCAAGAATACATGAAAATTCTCAAAAAAATAACTTTTGTGAGTCGAGATATTCGATTTTTTTCAAAATTTTGCCAGTCGAGGTATTCAATTTTGAAAAATCGAATTTTGGCCAAAAATACATGAAAATTCTCAAAAAAATAAATGGTCATTTTTTAATTGGAAAAAACGTCCTCTTTCGAACCGTGCTACTCAAAAAGCTGTACTACTTTTGTGAGTCGAGATATGCGATTTTTTTCAAAATTTTGTGAGTCGAGGTATTCAATTTTGAAAAATCGAATTTTGGCCAAAAATACATGAAAATTCTCAAAAAAATAAATGGCCATTTTTTAATTGGAAAAAACGTCCTCTTTCGAACCGTGCTACTCAAAAAGCTGTACTACTTTTGTGAGTCGAGATATTCGATTTTTTTCAAAATTTTGTTAGTCGAGGTATTCAATTTTGAAAAATCGAATTTTGGCCAAAAATACATGAAAATTCTCAAAAAAATAAATTGCCATTTTTTAATTGGAAAAAACGTCCTCTTTCGAACCGTGCTACTCTAAAAGCTGTACTACTTTTGTGAGTCGAGATATTCGATTTTTTTCAAAATTTTGTGAGTCGAGGTATTCAATTTTGAAAAATCGAATTTTCGCCAAAAATACATGAAAATTCTCAAAAAAATAAATGGCCATTTTTTAATTGGAAAAAACGTCCTCTTTCGAACCGTGCTACTCAAAAAGCTGTACTACTTTTATAAGTCGAGATATTCGATTTTTTTCAAAATTTTGTGAGTCGAGGTATTCAATTTTGAAAAATCGAATTTTGGCCAAAAATACATGAAAATTCTCAAAAAAATAAATGGCCATTTTTTAATTGGAAAAAACGTCCTCTTTCGAACCGTGCTACTCAAAAAGCTGTACTACTTTTGTGAGTCGAGATATTCGATTTTTTTCAAAATTTTGTGAGTGAGGTATTCAATTTTGAAAAATCGAATTTTGGCCAAAAATACATGAAAATTCTCAAAAAAAATAAATGGCCATTTTTTAATTGGAAAAAAACGTCCTCTTTCGAACCGTGCTACTCAAAAAGCTGTACTACTTTTGTGAGTCGAGATATTCGATTTTTTCAAAATTTTGTGAGTCGAGGTATTCAATTTTGAAAAATCGAATTTTGGCCAAAAATACATGAAAATTCTAAAAAAAATAAATGGCCATTTTTTAATTGAAAAAAACGTCCTCTTTCGAAACGTGCTACTCGAAAAGCTGTACTACTTTTGTAAGTCGAGATATTCGATTTTTTTCAAAATTTTGTGAGTCGAGGTATTCAATTTTGAAAAATCGAATTTTGGCCAAAAATACATGAAAATTCTCAAAAAAATAAATGGCCATTTTTTAATTGGAAAAACGTCCTATTTCGAACCGTGCTACTCAAAAAGCTGTACTACTTTTGTGAGTCGAGATATTCGATTTTTTTCAAAATTTTGTTAGTCGAGGTATTCAATTTTGAAAAATCGAATTTTGGCCAAAAATACATGAAAATTCTCAAAAAAATAAATGGTCATTTTTTAATTGGAAAAAACGTCCTCTTTCGAACCGTGCTACTCAAAAAGCTGTACTACTTTTGTGAGTCGAGATATGCGATTTTTTTCAAAATTTTGTGAGTCGAGGTATTCAATTTTGAAAAATCGAATTTTGGCCAAAAATACATGAAAATTCTCAAAAAAATAAATGGCCATTTTTTAATTGGAAAAAACGTCCTCTTTCGAACCGTGCTATTCAAAAACCTGTACTACTTTTGTGAGTCGAGATATTCGATTTTTTTCAAAATTTATTGAGTCGAGGTATTCAATTTTGAAAAATCGAATTTTTGCCAAAAATATATGACAATTCTCAAAAAAATAAATGGATATTTTTTAATTGGAAAAAACGTCCTCTTTCGAACCGTGCTACTAAAAAAGCTGTACTACTTTTGTGAGTCGAGATATTCGATTTTTTTCAAAATTTTGTGAGTCGAGGTATTCAATTTTGAAAAATCGAATTTTGGCCAAAAATACATGAAAATTCTCAAAAAAATAAATGGCCATTTTTTAATTGAAAAAAACGTCCTCTTTCGAACCGTGCTACTCAAAAAGCTGTACTACTTTTGTAAGTCGAGATATTCGATTTTTTTCAAAATTTTGTGAGTCGAGGTATTCAATTTTGAAAAATCGGATTTTGGCCAAAAATACATGAAAATTCTCAAAAAAATAAATGGCCATTTTTTAATTGGAAAAAACGTCCTCTTTCGAACCGTGCTACTTAAAAAGCTGTACTACTTTTGTGAGTCGAGATATTCGATTTTTTTCAAAATTTTGTGAGTCGAGGTATTCAATTTTGAAAAATCGAATTTTGGCCAAAAATACATGAAAATTCTCAAAAAAATAAATGGCCATTTTTTAATTGGAAAAAACGTCCTCTTTCGAACCGTGCTACTCAAGAAGCTGTACTACTTTTGTAAGTCGAGATATTCGATTTTTTTCAAAATTTTGTGAGTCGAGGTATTCAATTTTGAAAAATCGAATTTTGGCCAAAAATACATGAAAATTCTCAAAAAAATAAATGGCCATTTTTTAATTGAAAAAAACGTCCTCTTTCGAACCGTGCTACTCAAAAAGCTGTACTACTTTTGTGAGTCGAGATATTCGATTTTTTTCAAAATTTTGTTAGTCGAGGTATTCAATTTTGAAAAATCGAATTTTGGCCAAAAATACATGAAAATTCTCAAAAAAAATAAATGGCCATTTTTTAATTGGAAAAAACGTCCTCTTTCGAACCGTGCTACTCAAAAAGCTGTACTACTTTTGTGAGTCGAGATATTCGATTTTTTCAAAATTTTGTGAGTCGAGGTATTCAATTTTGAAAAATCGAATTTTGGCCAAAAATACATGAAAATTCTCAAAAAAATAAATGGTCATTTTTTAATTGGAAAAAACGTCCTCTTTCGAACCGTGGTACTCAAAAAGCTGTACTACTTTTGTGAGTCGAGATATGCGATTTTTTTCAAAATTTTGTGAGTCGAGGTATTCAATTTTGAAAAATCGAATTTTGGCCAAGAATACATGAAAATTCTCAAAAAAAGAAATGGCCATTTTTTAATTGGAAAAAAAAGTCCTCTTTCGAACCGTGCTACTCAAAAAGCTGTACTACTTTTGTAAGGCGAGATATTCGATTTTTTTCAAAATTTTGTGAGTCGAGGTATTCAATTTTGAAAAATCGAATTTCGGCCAAAAATACATGAAAATTCTCAAAAAAATAAATGGCCATTTTTTAATTGGAAAAAACGTCCTCTTTCGAACCTTGCTACTCAAAAAGCTGTACTACTTTTGTGAGTCGAGATATTTGATTTTTTTCAAAATTTTGTGAGTCGAGGTATTCAATTTTGAAAAATAAAATTTTGGCCAAAAATACATGAAAATTCTCAAAAAAATAAATGGCCATTTTTAATTGGAAAAAAACGTCCTCTTTCGAACCGTGCTACTTAAAAAGCTGTACTACTTTTGTGAGTCGAGATATTCGATTTTTTTCAAAATTTTGTGAGTCGAGGTATTCAATTTTGAAAAATCGAATTTTTGCCAAAAATATATGAAAATTCTCAAAAAAATAAATGGATATTTTTTAATTGGAAAAAACGTCCTCTTTCGAACCGTGCTACTAAAAAAGCTGTACTACTTTTGTGAGTCGAGATATTCGATTTTTTTCAAAATTTTGTGAGTCGAGGTATTCAATTTTGAAAAATCGAATTTTGGCCAAAAATACATGAAAATTCTCAAAAAAATAAATGGCCATTTTTTAATTGGAAAAAACGTCCTCTTTCGAACCGTGCTACTCAAAAAGCTGTACTACTTTTGTAAGTCGAGATATTCGATTTTTTTCAAAATTTTGTGAGTCGAGGTATTCAATTTTGAAAAATCAAATTTTGGCCAAAAATACATGAAAATTCTCAAAAAAATAAATGGCCATTTTTTAATTGGTAAAAACGTCCTCTTTCGAACCGTGCTACTCAAAAAGCTGTACTACTTTTGTGAGTCGAGATATTCGATTTTTTTCAAAATTTTGTGAGTCGAGGTATTCAATTTTGAAAAATCGAATTTTGGCCAAAAATGCATGAAAATTTTGAAAAAAATAAATGGCCATTTTTTAATTGGAAAAAACGTCCTCTTTCGAACCGTGCTACTCAAAAAAGCTGTACTACTTTTGTGAGTCGAGATATTCGATTTTTTTCAAAATTTTGTTAGCCGAGGTATTCAATTTTGAAAAATCGATTTTTGGCCAAAAATACATGAAAATTCTCAAAAAAAATAAATGGCCATTTTTTAATTGGAAAAAACGTCCTCTTTCGAACCGTGCTACTCAAAAAGCTGTACTACTTTTGTGAGTCGAGATATTCGATTTTTTCAAAATTTTGTGAGTCGAGGTATTCAATTTTGAAAAATCGAATTTTGGCCAAAAATACATGAAAATTCTCAAAAAAATAAATGGTCATTTTTTAATTGGAAAAAACGTCCTCTTTCGAACCGTGCTGCTCAAAAAGCTGTACTACTTTTGTGAGTCGAGATATTCGATTTTTTTCAAAATTTATTGAGTCGAGGTATTCAATTTTGAAAAATCGAATTTTTGCCAAAAATATCTGACAATTCTCAAAAAAATAAATGGATATTTTTTAATTGGAAAAAACGTCCTCTTTCGAACCGTGCTACTAAAAAAGCAGTACTACTTTTGTGAGTCGAGATATTCGATTTTTTTCAAAATTTTGTGAGTCGAGGTATTCAATTTTGAAAAATCGAATTTTGGCCAAAAATACATGAAAATTCTCAAAAAATTAAATGGCCATTTTTTAATTGAAAAAAACGTCCTCTTTCGAACCGTGCTACTCAAAAAGCTGTACTACTTTTGTAAGTCGAGATATTCGATTTTTTTCAAAATTTTGTGAGTCGAGGTATTCAATTTTGAAAAATCGGATTTTGGCCAAAAATACATGAAAATTCTCAAAAAAATAAATGGCCATTTTTTAATTGGAAAAAACGTCCTCTTTCGAACCGTGCTACTCAAAAAGCTGTACTACTTTTGTGAGTCGAGATATTCGATTTTTTTCAAAATTTTGTGAGTCGAGGTATTCAATTTTGAAAAATCGAATTTTGGCCAAAAATACATGAAAATTCTCAAAAAAATAAATGGCCATTTTTTAATTGGAAAAAACGTCCTCTTTCGAACCGTGCTACTCAAAAAGCTGTACTACTTTTGTAAGTCGAGATATTCGATTTTTTTCCAAATTTTGTGAGTCGAGGTATTCAATTTTGAAAAATCGAATTTTGGCCAAAAATACATGAAAATTCTCAAAAAAATAAATGGCCATTTTTTAATTGAAAAAAAACGTCCTCTTTCGAACCGTGCTACTCAAAAAGCTGTACTACTTTTGTGAGTCGAGATATTCGATTTTTTTCAAAATTTTGTTAGTCGAGGTATTCAATTTTGAAAAATCGAATTTTGGCCAAAAATACATGAAAATTCTCAAAAAAAATAAATGGCCATTTTTTAATTGGAAAAAACGTCCTCTTTCGAACCGTGCTACTCAAAAAGCTGTACTACTTTTGTGAGTCGAGATATTCGATTTTTTCAAAATTTTGTGAGTCGAGGTATTCAATTTTGAAAAATCGAATTTTGGTCAAAAATACATGAAAATTCTAAAAAAAATAAATGGTCATTTTTTAATTGGAAAAAACGTCCTCTTTCGAACCGTGCTACTCAAAAAGCTGTACTACTTTTGTGAGTCGAGATATGCGATTTTTTTCAAAATTTTGTGAGTCGAGGTATTCAATTTTGAAAAATCGAATTTTGGCCAAAAATACATGAAAATTCTCAAAAAAACAAATGGCCATTTTTTAATTGGAAAAAAACGTCCTCTTTCGAACCGTGCTACTCAAAAAGCTGTACTACTTTTGTAAGGCGAGATATTCGATTTTTTTCAAAATTTTGTGAGTCGAGGTATTCAATTTTGAAAAATCGAATTTCGGCCAAAAATACATGAAAATTCTCAAAAAAATAAATGGCCATTTTTTAATTGGAAAAAACGTCCTCTTTCGAACCGTGCTACTCAAAAAGCTGTACTACTTTTGTGAGTCGAGATATTTGATTTTTTTCAAAATTTTGTGAGTCGAGGTATTCAATTTTGAAAAATAAAATTTTGGCCAAAAATACATGAAAATTCTCAAAAAAATAAATGGCCATTTTTAATTGGAAAAAAACGTCCTCTTTCGAACCGTGCTACTCAAAAAGCTGTACTACTTTTGTGAGTCGAGATATTCGATTTTTTTCAAAATTTTGTGAGTCGAGGTATTCAATTTTGAAAAATCGAATTTTTGCCAAAAATATATGAAAATTCTCAAAAAAATAAATGGATATTTTTAATTGGAAAAAACGTCCTCTTTCGAACCGTGCTACTAAAAAAGCTGTACTACTTTTGTGAGTCGAGATATTCGATTTTTTCAAAATTTTGTGAGTCGAGGTATTCAATTTTGAAAAATCGAATTTTGGCCAAAAATACATGAAAATTCTCAAAAAAATAAATGGCCATTTTTTAATTGAAAAAAACGTCCTCTTTCGAACCGTGCTACTCAAAAAGCTGTACTACTTTTGTAAGTCGAGATATTCGATTTTTTTCAAAATTTTGTGAGTCGAGGTATTCAATTTTGAAAAATCGAATTTTGGCCAAAAATACATGAAAATTCTCAAAAAAATAAATGGCCATTTTTTAATTGGAAAAAACGTCCTCTTTCGAACCGTGCTACTCAAAAAGCTGTACTACTTTTGTAAGTCGAGATATTCGATTTTTTTCAAAATTTTGTGAGTCGAGGTATTCAATTTTGAAAAATCGAATTTTGGCCAAAAATACATGAAAATTCTCAAAAAAATAAATGGCCATTTTTTAATTGAAAAAAAACGTCCTCTTTCGAACCGTGCTACTCAAAAAGCTGTACTACTTTTGTGAGTCGAGATATTCGATTTTTTTCAAAATTTTGTTAGTCGAGGTATTAAATTTTGAAAAATCGAATTTTGGCCAAAAATACATGAAAATTCTCAAAAAAAATAAATGGCCATTTTTTAATTGGAAAAAACGTCCTCTTTCGAACCGTGCTACTCAAAAAGCTGTACTACTTTTGTGAGTCGAGATATTCGATTTTTTCAAAATTTTGTGAGTCGAGGTATTCAATTTTGAAAAATCGAATTTTGGTCAAAAATACATGAAAATTCTAAAAAAAATAAATGGTCATTTTTTAATTGGAAAAAACGTCCTCTTTCGAACCGTGCTACTCAAAAAGCTGTACTACTTTTGTGAGTCGAGATATGCGATTTTTTTCAAAATTTTGTGAGTCGAGGTATTCAATTTTGAAAAATCGAATTTTGGCCAAAAATACATGAAAATTCTCAAAAAAACAAATGGCCATTTTTTAATTGGAAAAAAACGTCCTCTTTCGAACCGCGCTACTCAAAAAGCTGTACTACTTTTGTAAGGCGAGATATTCGATTTTTTTCAAAATTTTGTGAGTCGAGGTATTCAATTTTGAAAAATCGAATTTCGGCCAAAAATACATGAAAATTCTCAAAAAAATAAATGGCCATTTTTTAATTGGAAAAAACGTCCTCTTTCGAACCGTGCTACTCAAAAAGCTGTACTACTTTTGTGAGTCGAGATATTTGATTTTTTTCAAAATTTTGTGAGTCGAGGTATTCAATTTTGAACAATAAAATTTTGGCCAAAAATACATGAAAATTCTCAAAAAAATAAATGGCCATTTTTAATTGGAAAAAAACGTCCTCTTTCGAACCGTGCTACTCAAAAAGCTGTACTACTTTTGTGAGTCGAGATATTCGATTTTTTTCAAAATTTTGTGAGTCGAGGTATTCAATTTTGAAAAATCGAATTTTTGCCAAAAATATATGAAAATTCTCAAAAAAATAAATGGATATTTTTTAATTGGAAAAAACGTCCTCTTTCGAACCGTGCTACTAAAAAAGCTGTACTACTTTTGTGAGTCGAGATATTCGATTTTTTTCAAAATTTTGTGAGTCGAGGTATTCAATTTTGAAAAATCGAATTTTGGCCAAAAATACATGAAAATTCTCAAAAAAATAAATGGCCATTTTTTAATTGAAAAAAACGTCCTCTTTCGAACCGTGCTACTCAAAAAGCTGTACTACTTTTGTAAGTCGAGATATTCGATTTTTTTCAAAATTTTGTGAGTCGAGGTATTCAATTTTGAAAAATCAAATTTTGGCCAAAAATACATGAAAATTCTCAAAAAAATAAATGGCCATTTTTTAATTGGTAAAAACGTCCTCTTTCGAACCGTGCTACTCAAAAAGCTGTACTACTTTTGTGAGTCGAGATATTCGATTTTTTTCAAAATTTTGTGAGTCGAGGTATTCAATTTTGAAAAATCGAATTTTGGCCAAAAATGCATGAAAATTTTCAAAAAAATAAATGGCCATTTTTTAATTGGAAAAAACGTCCTCTTTCGAACCGTGCTACTCAAAAAAGCTGTACTACTTTTGTAAGTCGAGATATTCGATTTTTTTCAAAATTTTGTGAGCCGAGGTATTCAATTTTGAAAAATCGATTTTTGGCCAAAAATACATGAAAATTCTCAAAAAAAATAAATGGCCATTTTTTAATTGGAAAAAACGTCCTCTTTCGAACCGTGCTACTCAAAAAGCTGTACTACTTTTGTGAGTCGAGATATTCGATTTTTTCAAAATTTTGTGAGTCGAGGTATTCAATTTTGAAAAATCGAATTTTGGCCAAGAATACATGAAAATTCTCAAAAAATAAATGGTCATTTTTTAATTGGAAAAAACGTCCTCTTTCGAACCGTGCTACTCAAAAAGCTGTACTACTTTTGTGAGTCGAGATATGCGATTTTTTTCAAAATTTATTGAGTCGAGGTATTCAATTTTGAAAAATCGAATTTTTGCCAAAAATATCTGACAATTCTCAAAAAAATAAATGGATATTTTTTAATTGGAAAAAACGTCCTCTTTCGAACCGTGCTACTAAAAAAGCAGTACTACTTTTGTGAGTCGAGATATTCGATTTTTTTCAAAATTTTGTGAGTCGAGGTATTCAATTTTGAAAAATCGGATTTTGGCCAAAAATACATGAAAATTCTCAAAAAATTAAATGGCCATTTTTTAATTGGAAAAAACGTCCTCTTTCGAACCGTGCTACTCAAAAAGCTGTACTACTTTTGTGAGTCGAGATATTCGATTTTTTTCAAAATTTTGTTAGTCGAGGTATTCAATTTTGAAAAATCGAATTTTGGCCAAAAATACATGAAAATTCTCAAAAAAAATAAATGGCCATTTTTTAATTGGAAAAAACGTCCTCTTTCGAACCGTGCTACTCAAAAAGCTGTACTACTTTTGTGAGTCGAGATATTCGATTTTTTCAAAATTTTGTGAGTCGAGGTATTCAATTTTGAAAAATCGAATTTTGGTCAAAAATACATGAAAATTCTCAAAAAAATAAATGGTCATTTTTTAATTGGAAAAAACGTCCTCTTTCGAACCGTGCTACTCAAAAAGCTGTACTACTTTTGTGAGTCGAGATATGCGATTTTTTTCAAAATTTTGTGAGTCGAGGTATTCAATTTTGAAAAATCGAATTTTGGCCAAAAATACATGAAAATTGTCAAAAAAACAAATGGCCATTTTTTAATTGGAAAAAAACGTCCTCTTTCAAACCGTGCTACTCAAAAAGCTGTACTACTTTTGTAAGGCAAGATATTCGATTTTTTTCAAAATTTTGTGAGTCGAGGTATTCAATTTTGAAAAATCGAATTTCGGCCAAAAATACATGAAAATTCTCAAAAAAATAAATGGCCATTTTTTAATTGGAAAAAACGTCCTCTTTCGAACCGTGCTACTCAAAAAGCTGTACTACTTTTGTGAGTCGAGATATTTGATTTTTTTCAAAATTTTGTGAGTCGAGGTATTCAATTTTGAAAAATAAAATTTTGGCCAAAAATACATGAAAATTCTCAAAAAATAAATGGCCATTTTTAATTGGAAAAAAACGTCCTCTTTCGAACCGTGCTACTCAAAAAGCTGTACTACTTTTGTGAGTCGAGATATTCGATTTTTTTCAAAATTTTGTGAGTCGAGGTATTCAATTTTGAAAAAAATCGAATTTTTGCCAAAAATATATGAAAATTCTCAAAAAAATAAATGGATATTTTTTAATTGGAAAAAACGTCCTCTTTCGAACCGTGCTACTAAAAAAGCTGTACTACTTTTGTGAGTCGAGATATTCGATTTTTTTCAAAATTTTGTGAGTCGAGGTATTCAATTTTGAAAAATCGAATTTTGGCCAAAAATACATGAAAATTCTCAAAAAAATAAATGGCCATTTTTTAATTGAAAAAAACGTCCTCTTTCGAACCGTGCTACTCAAAAAGCTGTACTACTTTTGTAAGTCGAGATATTCGATTTTTTTCAAAATTTTGTGAGTCGAGGTATTCAATTTTGAAAAATCAAATTTTGGCCAAAAATACATGAAAATTTTCAAAAAAATAAATGGCCATTTTTTAAATGGTAAAAACGTCCTCTTTCGAACCGTGCTACTCAAAAAGCTGTACTACTTTTGTGAGTCGAGATATTCGATTTTTTTCAAAATTTTGTGAGTCGAGGTATTCAATTTTGAAAAATCGAATTTTGGCCAAAAATGCATGAAAATTTTCAAAAAAATAAATGGCCATTTTTTAATTGGAAAAAACGTCCTCTTTCGAACCGTGCTACTCAAAAAAGCTGTACTACTTTTGTGAGTCGAGATATTCGATTTTTTTCAAAATTTTGTGAGCCGAGGTATTCAATTTTGAAAAATCGATTTTTGGCCAAAAATACATGAAAATTCTCAAAAAAATAAATGGCCATTTTTTAATTGGAAAAAACGTCCTCTTTCGAACCGTGCTACTCAAAAAGCTGTACTACTTTTGTGAGTCGAGATATTCGATTTTTTTCAAAATTTTGTGAGTCGAGGTATTCAATTTTGAAAAATCAAATTTTGGCCAAAAATACATGAAAATTCTCAAAAAAATAAATGGCCATTTTTTAATTGGAAAAAACGTCCTCTTTCGAACCGTGCTACTCAAAAAGCTGTACTACTTTTGTGAGTCGAGATATTCGATTTTTTTCAAAATTTTGTGAGTCGAGGTATTCAATTTTGAAAAATCAAATTTTGGCCAAAAATACATGAAAATTCTCAAAAAAATAAATGGCCATTTTTTAATTGGAAAAAACGTCCTCTTTCGAACCGTGCTACTCAAAAAGCTGTACTACTTTTGTGAGTCGAGATATGCGATTTTTTTCAAAATTTTGTGAGTCGAGGTATTCAATTTTGAAAAATCGAATTTCGGCCAAAAATACATGAAAATTCTCAAAAAAATAAATGGCCATTTTTTAATTGAAAAAAACGTCCTCTTTCGAACCGTGCTACTCAAAAAGCTGTACTACTTTTGTGAGTCGAGATATTTGACTTTTTTCTAAATTTTGTGAGTCGAGGTATTCAATTTTGAAAAATAAAATTTTGGCCAAAAATACATGAAAATTCTCAAAAAAATAAATGGCCATTTTTAATTGGAAAAAACGTCCTCTTTCGAACCGTGCTACTCAAAAAGCTGTACTACTTTTGTGAGTCGAGATATTCGATTTTTTTCAAAATTTTGTGAGTCGAGGTATTCAATTTTGAAAAATCAAATTTTGGCCAAAAATACATGAAAATTCTCAAAAAAATAAATGGCCATTTTTTAATTGGTAAAAACGTCCTCTTTCGAACCGTGCTACTCAAAAAGCTGTACTACTTTTGTGAGTCGAGATATTCGATTTTTTTCAAAATTTTGTGAGTCGAGGTATTCAATTTTGAAAAATCGAATTTTGGCCAAAAATGCATGAAAATTCTCAAAAAAATAAATGGCCATTTTTTAATTGGAAAAAACGTCCTATTTCGAACCGTGCTACTCAAAAAAGCTGTACTACTTTTGTGAGTCGAGATATTCGATTTTTTTCAAAATTTTGTTAGCCGAGGTATTCAATTTTGAAAAATCGATTTTTGGCCAAAAATACATGAAAATTCTCAAAAAAATAAATGGCCATTTTTTAATTGGAAAAAACGTCCTCTTTCGAACCGTGCTACTCAAAAAGCTGTACTACTTTTGTGAGTCGAGATATTCGATTTTTTTCAAAATTTTATGAGTCGAGGTATTCAATTTTGAAAAATCGAATTTCGGCCAAAAATACATGAAAATTCTCAAAAAAATAAATGGCCATTTTTTAATTGGAAAAAACGTCCTCTTTCGAACCGTGCTACTCAAAAAGCTGTACTACTTTTGTGAGTCGAGATATTCGATTTTTTTCAAAATTTTGTGACTCGAGGTATTCAATTTTGAAAAATCGAATTTCGGCCAAAAATACATGAAAATTCTCAAAAAAATAAATGGCCATTTTTTAATTGGAAAAAACGTCCTCTTTCGAACCGTGCTACTCAAAAAGCTGTACTACTTTTGTGAGTCGAGATATTTGATTTTTTTCAAAATTTTGTGAGTCGAGGTATTCAATTTTGAAAAATAAAATTTTGGCCAAAAATACATGAAAATTCTCAAAAAAATAAATGGCCATTTTTAATTGGAAAAAACGTCCTATTTCGAACCGTGCTACTCAAAAAGCTGTACTACTTTTGTGAGTCGAGATATTCGATTTTTTTCAAAATTTTGTGAGTCGAGGTATTCAATTTTGAAAAATCGAATTTTGGCCAAAAATGCATGAAAATTTCAAAAAAATAAATGGCCATTTTTTAATTGGAAAAAACGTCCTCTTTCGAACCGTGCTACTCAAAAAAGCTGTACTACTTTTGTGAGTCGAGATATTCGATTTTTTTCAAAATTTTGTGAGTCGAGGTATTCAATTTTGAAAAATCGAATTTTGGCCAAAAATACATGAAAATTCTCAAAAAAATAAATGGCCATTTTTTAATTGGAAAAAACGTCCTCTTTCGAACCGTGCTACTCAAAAAGCTGTACTACTTCTGTAAGTCGAGATATTCGATTTTTTTCAAAATTTTGTGAGTCGAGGTATTCAATTTTGAAAAATCGAATTTCGACCAAAAATACATGAAAATTCTCAAAAAAATAAATGGCCATTTTTTAATTGGAAAAAACGTCCTCTTTCGAACCGTGCTACTCAAAAAGCTGTACTACTTTTGTGAGTCGAGATATTTGATTTTTTTCAAAATTTTGTGAGTCGAGGTATTCAATTTTGAAAAATAAAATTTTGGCCAAAAATACATGAAAATTCTCAAAAAAATAAATGGCCATTTTTAATTGGAAAAAACGTCCTCTTTCGAACCGTGCTACTCAAAAAGCTGTACTACTTTTGTGAGTCGAGATATTCGATTTTTTTCAAAATTTTGTGAGTCGAGGTATTCAATTTTGAAAAATCGAATTTTTGCCAAAAATATATGAAAATTCTCAAAAAAATAAATGGATATTTTTTAATTGGAAAAAACGTCCTCTTTCGAACCGTGCTACTAAAAAAGCTGTACTACTTTTGTGAGTCGAGATATTCGATTTTTTTCAAAATTTTGTGAGTCGAGGTATTCAATTTTGAAAAATCGAATTTTGGCCAAAAATACATGAAAATTCTCAAAAAAATAAATGGCCATTTTTTAATTGAAAAAAACGTCCTCTTTCGAACCGTGCTACTCAAAAAGCTGTACTACTTTTGTAAGTCGAGATATTCGATTTTTTTCAAAATTTTGTGAGTCGAGGTATTCAATTTTGAAAAATCAAATTTTGGCCAAAAATACATGAAAATTCTCAAAAAAATAAATGGCCATTTTTTAATTGGTAAAAACGTCCTCTTTCGAACCGTGCTACTCAAAAAGCTGTACTACTTTTGTGAGTCGAGATATTCGATTTTTTTCAAAATTTTGTGAGTCGAGGTATTCAATTTTAAAAAATCGAATTTTGGCCAAAAATGCATGAAAATTCTCAAAAAAATAAATGGCCATTTTTTAATTGGAAAAAACGTCCTCTTTCGAACCGTGCTACTCAAAAAAGCTGTACTACTTTTGTGAGTCGAGATATTCGATTTTTTTCAAAATTTTGTGAGCCGAAGTATTCAATTTTGAAAAATCGATTTTTGGCCAAAAATACATGAAAATTCTCAAAAAAATAAATGGCCATTTTTAATTGGAAAAAACGTCCTCTTTCGAACCGTGCTACTCAAAAAGCTGTACTACTTTTGTGAGTCGAGATATTCGATTTTTTTCAAAATTTTGTGAGTCGAGGTATTCAATTTTGAAAAATTAAATTTTGGCCAAAAATACATGAAAATTCTCAAAAAAATAAATGGCCATTTTTTAATTAAAAAAAAAACGTCCTCTTTCGAACCGTGCTACTCAAAAAGCTGTACTACTTTTGTGAGTCGAGATATTCGATTTTTTTCAAAATTTTGTGAGTCGAGGTATACAATTTTGAAAAATCAAATTTTGGCCAAAAATACATGAAAATTCTCAAAAAAATAAATGGCCATTTTTTAATTGGAAAAAACGTCCTCTTTCGAACCGTGCTACTCAAAAAGCTGTACTAATTTTGTGAGTCGAGATATTCGATTTTTTTCAAAATTTTGTGAGTCGAGGTATTCAATTTTGAAAAATCGAATTTCGGCCAAAAATACATGAAAATTCTCAAAAAAATAAATGGCCATTATTTAATTGGAAAAAACGTCCTCTTTCGAACCGTGCTACTCAAAAAGCTGTACTACTTTTGTGAGTCGAGATATTCGATTTTTTTCAAAATTTTGTGAGTCGAGGTATTCAATTTTGAAAAATCAAATTTTGGCCAAAAATACATGAAAATTCTCAAAAAAATAAATGGCCATTTTTTAATTGGAAAAAACGTCCTCTTTCGAACCGTGCTACTCAAAAAGCTGTACTACTTTTGTGAGTCGAGATATGCGATTTTTTTCAAAATTTTGTGAGTCGAGGTATTCAATTTTGAAAAATCGAATTTTGGCCAAAAATACATGAAAATTCTCAAAAAAACAAATGGCCATTTTTTAATTGGAAAAAACGTCCTCTTTCGAACCGTGCTACTCAAAAACCTGTACTACTTTTGTGAGTCGAGATATTCGATTTTTTTCAAAATTTATTGAGTCGAGGTATTCAATTTTGAAAAATCGAATTTTTGCCAAAAATATATGAAAATTCTCAAAAAAATAAATGGATATTTTTTAATTGGAAAAAACGTCCTCTTTCGACACGTGCTACTAAAAAAGCTGTACTACTTTTGTGAGTCGAGATATTCGATTTTTTTCAAAATTTTGTGAGTCGAGGTATTCAATTTTGAAAAATCGAATTTTGGCCAAAAATACATGAAAATTCTCAAAAAAATAAATGGCCATTTTTTAATTGAAAAAAACGTCCTCTTTCGAACCGTGGTACTCAAAAAGCTGTACTACTTTTGTAAGTCGAGATATTCGATTTTTTTCAAAATTTTGTGAGTCGAGGTATTCAATTTTGAAAAATCGAATTTCGACCAAAAATACATGAAAATTCTCAAAAAAATAAATGGCCATTTTTTAATTGGAAAAAACGTCCTCTTTCGAACCGTGCTACTCAAAAAGCTGTACTACTTTTGTGAGTCGAGATATTCGATTTTTTTCAAAATTTATTGAGTCGAGGTATTCAATTTTGAAAAATCGAATTTTTGCCAAAAATATATGAAAATTCTCAAAAAAATAAATGGATATTTTTTAATTGGAAAAAACGTCCTCTTTCGAACCGTGCTACTAAAAAAGCTGTACTACTTTTGTGAGTCGAGATATTCGATTTTTTTCAAAATTTTGTGAGTCGAGGTATTCAATTTTGAAAAATCGAATTTTGGCCAAAAATACATGAAAATTCTCAAAAAAATAAATGGCCATTTTTTAATTGAAAAAAACGTCCTCTTTCGAACCGTGCTACTCAAAAAGCTGTACTACTTTTGTAAGTCGAGATATTCGATTTTTTTCAAAATTTTGTGAGTCGAGGTATTCAATTTTGAAAAATCGAATTTCGACCAAAAATACATGAAAATTCTCAAAAAAATAAATGGCCATTTTTTAATTGGAAAAAACGTCCTCTTTCGAACCGTGCTACTCAAAAAGCTGTACTACTTTTGTGAGTCGAGATATTTGATTTTTTTCAAAATTTTGTGAGTCGAGGTATTCAATTTTGAAAAATAAAATTTTGGCCAAAAATACATGAAAATTCTCAAAAAAATAAATGGCCATTTTTAATTGGAAAAAACGTCCTCTTTCGAACCGTGCTACTCAAAAAGCTGTACTACTTTTGTGAGTCGAGATATTCGATTTTTTTCAAAATTTTGTGAGTCGAGGTATTCAATTTTGAAAAATCGAATTTTTGCCAAAAATATATGAAAATTCTCAAAAAAATAAATGGATATTTTTTAATTGGAAAAAACGTCCTCTTTCGAACCGTGCTACTAAAAAAGCTGTACTACTTTTGTGAGTCGAGATATTCGATTTTTTTCAAAATTTTGTGAGTCGAGGTATTCAATTTTGAAAAATCGAATTTTGGCCAAAAATACATGAAAATTCTCAAAAAAATAAATGGCCATTTTTTAATTGAAAAAAAACGTCCTCTTTCGAACCGTGCTACTCAAAAAGCTGTACTACTTTTGTAAGTCGAGATATTCGATTTTTTTCAAAATTTTGTGAGTCGAGGTATTCAATTTTGAAAAATCAAATTTTGGCCAAAAATACATGAAAATTCTCAAAAAAATAAATGGCCATTTTTTAATTGGTAAAAACGTCCTCTTTCGAACCGTGCTACTCAAAAAGCTGTACTACTTTTGTGAGTCGAGATATTCGATTTTTTTCAAAATTTTGTGAGTCGAGGTATTCAATTTTAAAAAATCGAATTTTGGCCAAAAATGCATGAAAATTCTCAAAAAAATAAATGGCCATTTTTTAATTGGAAAAAACGTCCTCTTTCGAACCGTGCTACTCAAAAAAGCTGTACTACTTTTGTGAGTCGAGATATTCGATTTTTTTCAAAATTTTGTGAGCCGAAGTATTCAATTTTGAAAAATCGATTTTTGGCCAAAAATACATGAAAATTCTCAAAAAAATAAATGGCCATTTTTAATTGGAAAAAACGTCCTCTTTCGAACCGTGCTACTCAAAAAGCTGTACTACTTTTGTGAGTCGAGATATTCGATTTTTTTCAAAATTTTGTGAGTCGAGGTATTCAATTTTGAAAAATTAAATTTTGGCCAAAAATACATGAAAATTCTCAAAAAAATAAATGGCCATTTTTTAATTGAAAAAAAAACGTCCTCTTTCGAACCGTGCTACTCAAAAAGCTGTACTACTTTTGTGAGTCGAGATATTCGATTTTTTTCAAAATTTTGTGAGTCGAGGTATACAATTTTGAAAAATCAAATTTTGGCCAAAAATACATGAAAATTCTCAAAAAAATAAATGGCCATTTTTTAATTGGAAAAAACGTCCTCTTTCGAACCGTGCTACTCAAAAAGCTGTACTAATTTTGTGAGTCGAGATATTCGATTTTTTTCAAAATTTTGTGAGTCGAGGTATTCAATTTTGAAAAATCGAATTTCGGCCAAAAATACATGAAAATTCTCAAAAAAATAAATGGCCATTATTTAATTGGAAAAAACGTCCTCTTTCGAACCGTGCTACTCAAAAAGCTGTACTACTTTTGTGAGTCGAGATATTCGATTTTTTTCAAAATTTTGTGAGTCGAGGTATTCAATTTTGAAAAATCAAATTTTGGCCAAAAATACATGAAAATTCTCAAAAAAATAAATGGCCATTTTTTAATTGGAAAAAACGTCCTCTTTCGAACCGTGCTACTCAAAAAGCTGTACTACTTTTGTGAGTCGAGATATGCGATTTTTTTCAAAATTTTGTGAGTCGAGGTATTCAATTTTGAAAAATCGAATTTTGGCCAAAAATACATGAAAATTCTCAAAAAAACAAATGGCCATTTTTTAATTGGAAAAAACGTCCTCTTTCGAACCGTGCTACTCAAAAACCTGTACTACTTTTGTGAGTCGAGATATTCGATTTTTTTCAAAATTTATTGAGTCGAGGTATTCAATTTTGAAAAATCGAATTTTTGCCAAAAATATATGAAAATTCTCAAAAAAATAAATGGATATTTTTTAATTGGAAAAAACGTCCTCTTTCGACACGTGCTACTAAAAAAGCTGTACTACTTTTGTGAGTCGAGATATTCGATTTTTTTCAAAATTTTGTGAGTCGAGGTATTCAATTTTGAAAAATCGAATTTTGGCCAAAAATACATGAAAATTCTCAAAAAAATAAATGGCCATTTTTTAATTGAAAAAAACGTCCTCTTTCGAACCGTGGTACTCAAAAAGCTGTACTACTTTTGTAAGTCGAGATATTCGATTTTTTTCCAAATTTTGTGAGTCGAAGTATTCAATTTTGAAAAATCGAATTTCGACCAAAAATACATGAAAATTCTCAAAAAAATAAATGGCCATTTTTTAATTGGAAAAAACGTCCTCTTTCGAACCGTGCTACTCAAAAAGCTGTACTACTTTTGTGAGTCGAGATATTTGATTTTTTTCAAAATTTTGTGAGTCGAGGTATTCAATTTTGAAAAATAAAATTTTGGCCAAAAATACATGAAAATTCTCAAAAAAATAAATGGCCATTTTTTAATTGAAAAAAACGTCCTCTTTCGAACCGTGCTACTCAAAAAGCTGTACTACTTTTGTGAGTCGAGATATTCGATTTTTTTCAAAATTTTGTGAGTCGAGGTATTCAATTTTGAAAAATCGAATTTTTGCCAAAAATATATGAAAATTCTCAAAAAAATAAATGGATATTTTTTAATTGGAAAAAACGTCCTCTTTCGAACCGTGCTACTAAAAAAGCTGTACTACTTTTGTGAGTCGAGATATTCGATTTTTTTCAAAATTTTGTGAGTCGAGGTATTCAATTTTGAAAAATCGAATTTTGGCCAAAAATACATGAAAATTCTCAAAAAAATAAATGTCCATTTTTTAATTGAAAAAAACGTCCTCTTTCGAACCGTGCTACTCAAAAAGCTGTACTACTTTTGTAAGTCGAGATATTCGATTTTTTTCAAAATTTTGTGAGTCGAGGTATTCAATTTTGAAAAATCAAATTTTGGCCAAAAATACATGAAAATTCTCAAAAAAATAAATGGCCATTTTTTAATTGGTAAAAACGTCCTCTTTCGAACCGTGCTACTCAAAAAGCTGTACTACTTTTGTGAGTCGAGATATTCGATTTTTTTCAAAATTTTGTGAGTCGAGGTATTCAATTTTAAAAAATCGAATTTTGGCCAAAAATGCATGAAAATTCTCAAAAAAATAAATGGCCATTTTTTAATTGGAAAAAACGTCCTCTTTCGAACCGTGCTACTCAAAAAAGCTGTACTACTTTTGTGAGTCGAGATATTCGATTTTTTTCAAAATTTTGTGAGCCGAAGTATTCAATTTTGAAAAATCGATTTTTGGCCAAAAATACATGAAAATTCTCAAAAAAATAAATGGCCATTTTTAATTGGAAAAAACGTCCTCTTTCGAACCGTGCTACTCAAAAAGCTGTACTACTTTTGTGAGTCGAGATATTCGATTTTTTTCAAAATTTTGTGAGTCGAGGTATTCAATTTTGAAAAATCAAATTTTGGCCAAAAATACATGAAAATTCTCAAAAAAATAAATGGCCATTTTTTAATTGAAAAAAAAACGTCCTCTTTCGAACCGTGCTACTCAAAAAGCTGTACTACTTTTGTGAGTCGAGATATTCGATTTTTTTCAAAATTTTGTGAGTCGAGGTATACAATTTTGAAAAATCAAATTTTAGCCAAAAATACATAAAAATTCTCAAAAAAATAAATGGCCATTTTTTAATTGGAAAAAACGTCCTATTTCGAACCGTGCTACTCAAAAAGCTGTACTAATTTTGTGAGTCGAGATATTCGATTTTTTTCAAAATTTTGTGAGTCGAGGTATTCAATTTTGAAAAATCGAATTTCGGCCAAAAATACATGAAAATTCTCAAAAAAATAAATGGCCATTTTTTAATTGGAAAAAACGTCCTCTTTCGAACCGTGCTACTCAAAAAGCTGTACTACTTTTGTGAGTCGAGATATTCGATTTTTTTCAAAATTTTGTGAGTCGAGGTATTCAATTTTGAAAAATCAAATTTTGGCCAAAAATACATGAAAATTCTCAAAAAAATAAATGGCCATTTTTTAATTGGAAAAACGTCCTCTTTCGAACCGTGCTACTCAAAAAGCTGTACTACGTTTGTGAGTCGAGATATTCGATTTTGTTCAAAATTTTGTGAGTCGAGGTATTAAATTTTGAAAAATCGAATTTCGGCCAAAAATACATGAAAATTCTCAAAAAAATAAATGGCCATTTTTTAATTGGAAAAAACGTCCTCTTTCGAACCGTGCTACTCAAAAAGCTGTACTACTTTTGTGAGTCGATATATTCAATTTTTTTCAAAATTTTGTGAGTCGAGGTATTCAATTTTGAAAAATCAAATTTTGGCCAAAAATACATGAAAATTCTCAAAAAAATAAATGTCCATTTTTTAATTGGAAAAAACGTCCTCTTTCGAACCGTGCTACTCAAAAAGCTGTACTACTTTTGTGAGTCGAGATATTCAATTTTTTTCAAAATTTTGTGAGCCGAGGTATTCAATTTTGAAAAATCGAATTTTGGCCAAAAATACATGAAAATTCTCAAAAAAATAAATGGCCATTTTTTAATTGGAAAAAACGTCCTCTTTCGAACCGTGCTACTCAAAAAGCTGTACTACTTTTGTGAGTCGAGATATACGATTTTTTTCAAAATTTTGTGAGTCGAGGTATTCAATTTTGAAAAATCAAATTTTGGCCAAAAATACATGAAAATTCTCAAAAAAATAAATGGCCATTTTTTAATTGGAAAAAACGTCCTCTTTCGAACCGTGCTACTCAAAAAGCTGTACTACTTTTGTGAGTCGAGATATTCGATTTTTTTCAAAATTTTGTGAGTCGAGGTATTCAATTTTGAAAAATCAAATTTTGGCCAAAAATACATGAAAATTCTCAAAAAAATAAATGGCCATTTTTAATTGGAAAAAACGTCCTCTTTCGAACCGTGCTACTCAAAAAGCTGTACTACTTTTGTGAGTCGAGATATTCGATTTTTTTAAAAATTTTGTGAGTCGAGGTATTCAATTTTGAAAAATCGAATTTTGGCCAAAAATACATGAAAATTCTCAAAAAAATAAATGGCCATTTTTTAATTGGAAAAAACGTCCTCTTTCGAACCGTGCTACTCAAAAAAGCTGTACTACTTTTGTGAGTCGAGATATTCGATTTTTTTCAAAATTTTGTGAGCCGAGGTATTCAATTTTGAAAAATCGATTTTTGGCCAAAAATGCATGAAAATTCTCAAAAAAATAAATGGCCATTTTTTAATTGGAAAAAACGTCCTCTTTCGAACCGTGCTACTCAAAAAAGCTGTACTACTTTTGTGAGTCGAGATATTCGATTTTTTTCAAAATTTTGTGAGCCGAGGTATTCAATTTTGAAAAATCGAATTTTGGCCAAAAATACATGAAAATTCTCAAAAAAATAAATGGCCATTTTTTAATTGGAAAAAACGTCCTCTTTCGAACCGTGCTACTCAAAAAGCTGTACTACTTTTGTGAGTCGAGATATTCGATTTTTTTCAAAATTTTGTGAGTCGAGGTATTCAATTTTGAAAAATCAAATTTTGGCCAAAAATACATGAAAATTCTCAAAAAAATAAATGGCCATTTTTTAATTAGAGAAAACGTCCTCTTTCGAACCGTGCTACTCAAAAAGCTGTACTACTTTTGTGAGTCGAGATATTCGATTTTTTTCAAAATTTTGTGAGCCGAGGTATTCAATTTTGAAAAATCGAATTTTGGCCAAAAATACATGAAAATTCTCAAAAAAATAAATGGCCATTTTTTAATTGGAAAAAACGTCCTCTTTCGAACCGTGCTACTCAAAAAGCTGTACTACTTTTGTGAGTCGAGATATTCGATTTTTTTCAAAATTTTGTGAGTCGAGGTATTCAATTTTGAAAAATCAAATTTTGGCCAAAAATACATGAAAATTCTCAAAAAAATAAATGGCCATTTTTTAATTGGAAAAAACGCCCTCTTTCAAACCGTGCTACTCAAAAAGCTGTACTACTTTTGTGAGTCGAGATATTCGATTTTTTTCAAAATTTTGTGAGTCGAGGTATTCAATTTTGAAAAATCAAATTTTGGCCAAAAATACATGAAAATTCTCAAAAAAATAAATGGCCATTTTTTAATTGGAAAAAACGTCCTCTTTCGAACCGTGCTACTCAAAAAGCTGTACTACTTTTGTGAGTCGAGATATTCGATTTTTTTCAAAATTTTGTGAGTCGAGGTATTCAATTTTGAAAAATCAAATTTTGGCCAAAAATACATGAAAATTCTCAAAAAAATAAATGGCCATTTTTTAATTGGAAAAAACGTCCTCTTTCGAACCGTGCTACTCAAAAAGCTGTACTACTTTTGTGAGTCGAGATATTCGATTTTTTTCAAAATTTTGTGAGTCGAGGTATTCAATTTTGAAAAATCGAATTTTGGCCAAAAATACATGAAAATTCTCAAAAATATAAATGGCCATTTTTTAATTGGAAAAAACGTCCTCTTTCGAACCGTGCTACTCAAAAAGCTGTACTACTTTTGTGAGTCGAGATATTCGATTTTTTTCAAAATTTTGTGAGTCGAGGTATTCAATTTTGAAAAATCGAATTTTGGCGAAAAATACATGAAAATTCTCAAAAAAATAAATGGCCATTTTTTAATTGGAAAAAACGTCCTCTTTCGAACTGTTCTACTCAAAAAGCTTAACTACTTTTGTGAGTCGAGATATTCGAATTTTTTCAAAATTTTGTGAGTCGAGGTATTCAATTTTGAAAAATCGAATTTTGGCCAAAAATACATGAAAATTCTCAAAAAAATAAATGGCCATTTTTTAATTGGAAAAAACGTCCTCTTTCGAACCATGCTACTCAAAAAGCTGTACTACTTTTGTGAGTCGAGATATTCGATTTTTTTCAAAATTATTGAGTCGAGGTATTCAATTTTGAAAAATCGAATTTTTGCCAAAAATATATGAAAATTCTCAAAAAAATAAATGGATATTTTTTAATTGGAAAAAACGTCCTCTTTCGAAGTGTGCTACTCAAAAAGCTGTACTACTTTTGTAAGTCGAGATATTCGATTTTTTTCAAAATTTTGTGAGTGGAGGTATTCAATTTTGAAAAATCGAATTTTGGCCAAAAATACATGAAAATTCTCAAAAAAATAAATGGCCATTTTTTAATTGGAAAAAACGTCCTCTTTCGAACCGTGCTACTCAAAAAGCTGTACTACTTTTGTGAGTCGAGATATTCGATTTTTTTCAAAATTTTGTGAGTCGAGGTATTCAATTTTGAAAAATCGAATTTTGGCCAAAAATACATGAAAATTCTCAAAAAAATAAATGGCCATTTTATAATTGGAAAACCCGTCCTCTTTCGAACCGACTTCTCAAAAAGCTGTACTACTTTTGTGAGTCGAGATATTCGATTTTTTTCAAAATTTTGTGAGTCAAGGTATTCAATTTTGAAAAATCGAATTTTGGCCAAAAATACATGAAAATTCTCAAAAAAATAAATGGCCATTTTTTAATTGGAAAAAACGTCCTCTTTCGAACCGTGCTACTCAAAAAGCTGTACTACTTTTGTGAGTCGAGATATTCGATTTTTTTCAAAATTTTGTGAGTCGAGGTATTCAATTTTGAAAAATCGAATTTTGGCCAAAAATGCATGAAAATTCTCAAAAAAATAAATGGCCATTTTTTAATTGGAAAAAACGTCCTCTTTCGAACCGTGCTACTCAAAACAGCTGTACTACTTTTGTGAGTCGAGATATTCGATTTTTTTCAAAATTTTGTGAGCCGAGGTATTCAATTTTGAAAAATCGATTTTTGGCCAAAAATGCATGAAAATTCTCAAAAAAATAAATGGCCATTTTTTAATTGGAAAAAACGTCCTCTTTCGAACCGTGCTACTCAAAAAAGCTGTACTACTTTGTGAGTCGAGATATTCGATTTTTTTCAAAATTTTGTGAGCCGAGGTATTCAATTTTGAAAAATCGATTTTTGGCCAAAAATACATGAAAATTCTCAAAAAAATAAATGGCCATTTTTTAATTGGAAAAAACGTCCTCTTTCGAACCGTGCTACTCAAAAAGCTGTACTACTTTTGTGAGTCGAGATATTCGATTTTTTTCAAAATTTTGTGAGTCGAGGTATTCAATTTTGAAAAATCAAATTTTGGCCAAAAATACATGAAAATTCTCAAAAAAATAAATGGCCATTTTTTAATTGGAGAAAACGTCCTCTTTCGAACCGTGCTACTCAAAAAGCTGTACTACTTTTGTGAGTCGAGATATTCGATTTTTTTCAAAATTTTGTGAGTCGAGGTATTCAATTTTGAAAAATCGAATTTTGGCCAAAAATACATGAAAATTCTCAAAAAAATAAATGGCCATTTTTTAATTGGAAAAAACGTCCTCTTTCGAACCGTGCTACTCAAAAAGCTGTACTACTTTTGTGAGTCGAGATATTCGATTTTTTTCAAAATTTTGTGAGTCGAGGTATTCAATTTGAAAAATCAAATTTTGGCCAAAAATACATGAAAATTCTCAAAAAAATAAATGGCCATTTTTTAATTGGAAAAAACGTCCTCTTTCGAACCGTGCTACTCAAAAAGCTGTACTACTTTTGTGAGTCGAGATATTCGATTTTTTTCAAAATTTTGTGAGTCGAGGTATTCAATTTTGAAAAATCGAATTTTGGCCAAAAATACATGAAAATTCTCAAAATATAAATGGCCATTTTTTAATTGGAAAAAACGTCCTCTTTCGAACCGTGCTACTCAAAAAGCTGTACTACTTTTGTGAGTCGAGATATTCGATTTTTTTCAAAATTTTGTGAGTCGAGGTATTCAATTTTGAAAAATCGAATTTTGGCGAAAAATACATGAAAATTCTCAAAAAAATAAATGGCCATTTTTTAATTGGAAAAAACGTCCTCTTTCGAACTGTTCTACTCAAAAAAGCTTAACTACTTTTGTGAGTCGAGATATTCGAATTTTTTCAAAATTTTGTGAGTCGAGGTATTCAATTTTGAAAAATCGAATTTTGGCCAAAAATACATGAAAATTCTCAAAAAAATAAATGGCCATTTTTTAATTGGAAAAAACGTCCTCTTTCGAACCATGCTACTCAAAAAGCTGTACTACTTTTGTGAGTCGAGATATTCGATTTTTTTCAAAATTATTGAGTCGAGGTATTCAATTTTGAAAAATCGAATTTTTGCCAAAAATATATGAAAATTCTCAAAAAAATAAATGGATATTTTTTAATTGGAAAAAACGTCCTCTTTCGAAGTGTGCTACTCAAAAAGCTGTACTACTTTTGTAAGTCGAGATATTCGATTTTTTTCAAAATTTTGTGAGTGGAGGTATTCAATTTTGAAAAATCGAATTTTGGCCAAAAATACATGAAAATTCTCAAAAAAATAAATGGCCATTTTTTAATTGGAAAAAACGTCCTCTTTCGAACCGTGCTACTCAAAAAGCTGTACTACTTTTGTGAGTCAAGATATTCGATTTTTTTCAAAATTTTGTGAGTCGAGGTATTCAATTTTGAAAAATCGAATTTTGGCCAAAAATACATGAAAATTCTCAAAAAAATAAATGGCCATTTTATAATTGGAAAACCCGTCCTCTTTCGAACCGACTTCTCAAAAAGCTGTACTACTTTTGTGAGTCGAGATATTCGATTTTTTTCAAAATTTTGTGAGTCAAGGTATTCAATTTTGAAAAATCGAATTTTGGCCAAAAATACATGAAAATTCTCAAAAAAATAAATGGCCATTTTTTAATTGGAAAAAACGTCCTCTTTCGAACCGTGCTACTCAAAAAGCTGTACTACTTTTGTGAGTCGAGATATTCGATTTTTTTCAAAATTTTGTGAGTCGAGGTATTCAATTTTGAAAAATCGAATTTTGGCCAAAAATGCATGAAAATTCTCAAAAAAATAAATGGCCATTTTTTAATTGGAAAAAACGTCCTCTTTCGAACCGTGCTACTCAAAACAGCTGTACTACTTTTGTGAGTCGAGATATTCGATTTTTTTCAAAATTTTGTGAGCCGAGGTATTCAATTTTGAAAAATCGATTTTTGGCCAAAAATGCATGAAAATTCTCAAAAAAATAAATGGCCATTTTTTAATTGGAAAAAACGTCCTCTTTCGAACCGTGCTACTCAAAAAAGCTGTACTACTTTGTGAGTCGAGATATTCGATTTTTTTCAAAATTTTGTGAGCCGAGGTATTCAATTTTGAAAAATCGATTTTTGGCCAAAAATACATGAAAATTCTCAAAAAAATAAATGGCCATTTTTTAATTGGAAAAAACGTCCTCTTTCGAACCGTGCTACTCAAAAAGCTGTACTACTTTTGTGAGTCGAGATATTCGATTTTTTTCAAAATTTTGTGAGTCGAGGTATTCAATTTTGAAAAATCAAATTTTGGCCAAAAATACATGAAAATTCTCAAAAAAATAAATGGCCATTTTTTAATTGGAGAAAACGTCCTCTTTCGAACCGTGCTACTCAAAAAGCTGTACTACTTTTGTGAGTCGAGATATTCGATTTTTTTCAAAATTTTGTGAGCCGAGGTATTCAATTTTGAAAAATCGAATTTTGGCCAAAAATACATGAAAATTCTCAAAAAAATAAATGGCCATTTTTTAATTGGAAAAAACGTCCTCTTTCGAACCGTGCTACTCAAAAAGCTGTACTACTTTTGTGAGTCGAGATATTCGATTTTTTTCAAAATTTTGTGAGTCGAGGTATTCAATTTTGAAAAATCGAATTTTGGCCAAAAATACATGACAATTCTCAAAAAAATAAATGGCCATTTTATAATTGGAAAACCCGTCCTCTTTCGAACCGACTTCTCAAAAAGCTGTACTACTTTTGTGAGTCGAGATATTCGATTTTTTTCAAAATTTTGTGAGTCAAGGTATTCAATTTTGAAAAATCGAATTTTGGCCAAAAATACATGAAAATTCTCAAAAAAATAAATGGCCATTTTTTAATTGGAAAAAACGTCCTCTTTCGAACCGTGCTACTCAAAAAGCTGTACTACTTTTGTGAGTCGAGATATTCGATTTTTTTCAAAATTTTGTGAGTCGAGGTATTCAATTTTGAAAAATCAAATTTTGGCCAAAAATACATGAAAATTCTCAAAAAAATAAATGGCCATTTTTTAATTAGAGAAAACGTCCTCTTTCGAACCGTGCTACTCAAAAAGCTGTACTACTTTTGTGAGTCGAGATATTCGATTTTTTTCAAAATTTTGTGAGCCGAGGTATTCAATTTTGAAAAATCGAATTTTGGCCAAAAATACATGAAAATTCTCAAAAAAATAAATGGCCATTTTTTAATTGGAAAAAACGTCCTCTTTCGAACCGTGCTACTCAAAAAGCTGTACTACTTTTGTGAGTCGAGATATTCGATTTTTTTCAAAATTTTGTGAGTCGAGGTATTCAATTTTGAAAAATCAAATTTTGGCCAAAAATACATGAAAATTCTCAAAAAAATAAATGGCCATTTTTTAATTGGAAAAAACGCCCTCTTTCAAACCGTGCTACTCAAAAAGCTGTACTACTTTTGTGAGTCGAGATATTCGATTTTTTTCAAAATTTTGTGAGTCGAGGTATTCAATTTTGAAAAATCAAATTTTGGCCAAAAATACATGAAAATTCTCAAAAAAATAAATGGCCATTTTTTAATTGGAAAAAACGTCCTCTTTCGAACCGTGCTACTCAAAAAGCTGTACTACTTTTGTGAGTCGAGATATTCGATTTTTTTCAAAATTTTGTGAGTCGAGGTATTCAATTTTGAAAAATCAAATTTTGGCCAAAAATACATGAAAATTCTCAAAAAAATAAATGGCCATTTTTTAATTGGAAAAAACGTCCTCTTTCGAACCGTGCTACTCAAAAAGCTGTACTACTTTTGTGAGTCGAGATATTCGATTTTTTTCAAAATTTTGTGAGTCGAGGTATTCAATTTTGAAAAATCGAATTTTGGCCAAAAATACATGAAAATTCTCAAAAATATAAATGGCCATTTTTTAATTGGAAAAAACGTCCTCTTTCGAACCGTGCTACTCAAAAAGCTGTACTACTTTTGTGCGTCGAGATATTCGATTTTTTTCAAAATTTTGTGAGTCGAGGTATTCAATTTTGAAAAATCGAATTTTGGCGAAAAATACATGAAAATTCTCAAAAAAATAAATGGCCGTTTTTTAATTGGAAAAAACGTCCTCTTTCGAACTGTTCTACTCAAAAAGCTTAACTACTTTTGTGAGTCGAGATATTCGAATTTTTTCAAAATTTTGTGAGTGGAGGTATTCAATTTTGAAAAATCGAATTTTGGCCAAAAATACATGAAAATTCTCAAAAAATAAATGGCCATTTTTTAATTGGAAAAAACGTCCTCTTTCGAACCGTGCTACTCAAAAAGCTGTACTACTTTTGTGAGTCGAGATATTCGATTTTTTTCAAAATTTTGTGAGTCGAGGTATTCAATTTTGAAAAATCGAATTTTGGCCAAAAATACATGAAAATTCTCAAAAAAATAAATGGCCATTTTATAATTGGAAAACCCGTCCTCTTTCGAACCGACTTCTCAAAAAGCTGTACTACTTTTGTGAGTCGAGATATTCGATTTTTTTCAAAATTTTGTGAGTCAAGGTATTCAATTTTGAAAAATCGAATTTTGGCCAAAAATACATGAAAATTCTCAAAAAAATAAATGGCCATTTTTTAATTGGAAAAAACGTCCTCTTTCGAACCGTGCTACTCAAAAAGCTGTACTACTTTTGTGAGTCGAGATATTCGATTTTTTTCAAAAGTTTGTGAGTCGAGGTATTCAATTTTGAAAAATCGAATTTTGGCCAAAAATCATGAAAATTCTCAAAAAAATAAATGGCCATTTTTTAATTGGAAAAAACGTCCTCTTTCGAACCGTGCTACTCAAAAAAGCTGTACTACTTTTGTGAGTCGAGATATTCGATTTTTCAAAACTTTGTGAGTCGAGGTATTCAATTTTGAAAAATCGATTTTTTGGCCAAAAATCATGAAAATTCTCAAAAAAATAAATGGCCATTTTTTAATTGGAAAAAACATCCTCTTTCGAACCGTGCTACTCAAAAAGCTGTACTACTTCTGTGAGTCGAGATATTCGATTTTTTTCAAAATTTTGTGAGTCGAGGTATTCAATTTTGAAAAATCGAATTTTGGCCAAAAATACATGAAAATTCTCAAAAAAAATAAATGGCCTTTTTTTAATTGGAAAAAACGTCCTCTTTCGAACCGTGCTACTCAAAAAGCTGTACTACTTTTGTGAGTCGAGATATTCGATTTTTTTCAAAAGTTTGTGAGTCGAGGTATTCAATTTTGAAAAATCGAATTTTGGCCAAAAATACATGAAAATTCTCAAAAAAATAAATGGCCATTTTTTAATTGGAAAAAACGTCCTCTTTCGAACCGTGCTACTCAAAAAGCTGTACTACTTCTGTGAGTCGAGATATTCGATTTTTTTCAAAATTTTGTGAGTCGAGGTATTCAATTTTGAAAAATCGAATTTTGGCCAAAAATACATGAAAATTCTCAAAAAAATAAATGGCCATTTTTTAATTGGAAAAAACGTCCTCTTTCGAACCGTGCTACTCAAAAAGCTGTACTACTTTTGTGAGTCGAGATATTCGATTTTTTTCAAAAGTTTGTGAGTCGGGGTATTCAATTTTGAAAAATCGAATTTTGGCCGAAAATACATGAAAATTCTCAAAAAAATAAATGGCCATTTTTTAATTGGAAAAAACGTCCTCTTTCGAACCGTGCTACTCAAAAAGCTGTACTACTTCTGTGAGTCGAGATATTCGATTTTTTTCAAAATTTTGTGAGTCGAGGTATGCAATTTTGAAAAATCGAATTTTGGCCAAAAATACATGAAAATTCTCAAAAAGATAAATGGCCATTTTTTAATTGGAAAAATCGTCCTCTTTCGAACCGTGCTACTCAAAAAGCTGTACTACTTCTGTGAGTCGAGATATTCGATTTTTTTCAAAATTTTGTGAGTCGAGGTATTCAATTTTGAAAAATCGAATTTTGGCCAAAAATACATGAAAATTCTCAAAAAAATAAATGGAAATTTTTTAATTGGAAAAAACGTCCTCTTTCGAACCGTGCTACTCAAAAAGCTGTACTACTTCTGTGAGTCGAGATATTCGATTTTTTTCAAAATTTTGTGAGTCGAGGTATTCAATTTTGAAAAATCGAATTTTGGCCAAAAATACATGAAAATTCTCAAAAAAATAAATGGCCATTTTTTAATTGGAAAAAACGTCCTCTTTCGAACTGTGCTACTCAAAAAGCTGTACTACTTTTGTGAGTCGAGATATTCGATTTTTTTCAAAATTTTGTGAGTCGAGGTATTCAATTTTGAAAAATCGAATTTTGGCCAAAAATACATGAAAATTCTCAAAAAAATAAATTTCCATTGTTTAATTGGAAAAAACGTCCTCTTTCGAACCGTGCTACTCAAAAAGCTGTACTACTTTTGTGAGTCGAGATATTCGATTTTTTTCAAAAGTTTGTGAGTCGAGGTATTCAATTTTGAAAAATCGAATTTTGGCCAAAAATCATGAAAATTCTCAAAAAAATAAATGGCCATTTTTTAATTGGAAAAAACATCCTCTTTCGAACCGTGCTACTCAAAAAGCTGTACTACTTCTGTGAGTCGAGATATTCGATTTTTTTCAAAATTTTGTGAGTCGAGGTATTCAATTTTGAAAAATCGAATTTTGGCCAAAAATACATGAAAATTCTCAAAAAAAATAAATGGCCATTTTTTAATTGGAAAAAACGTCCTCTTTCGAACCGTGCTACTCAAAAAGCTGTACTACTTTTGTTAGTCGAGATATTCGATTTTTTTCAAAAGTTTGTGAGTCGAGGTATTCAATTTTGAAAAATCGAATTTTGGCCAAAAATCATGAAAATTCTCAAAAAAATAAATGGCCATTTTTTAATTGGAAAAAACGTCCTCTTTCGAACCGTGCTACTCAAAAAGCTGTACTACTTCTGTGAGTCGAGATATTCGATTTTTTTCAAAAGTTTGTGAGTCGAGGTATTCAATTTTGAAAAATCGAATTTTGGCCAAAAATCATGAAAATTTTCAAAAAGATAAATGGCCATTTTTTAATTGGAAAAAACATCCTCTTTCGAACCGTGCTACTCAAAAAGCTGTACTACTTCTGTGAGTCGCGATATTCGATTTTTTTCAAAATTTTGTGAGTCGAGGTATTCAATTTTGAAAAATCGAATTTTGGCCAAAAATACATGAAAATTCTCAAAAAAAATAAATGGCCATTTTTGAATTGGAAAAAACGTCCTCTTTCGAACCGTGCTACTCAAAAAGCTTTACTACTTTTGTGAGTCGAGATATTCGATTTTTTTCAAAATTTTGTGTGTCGGGGTATTCAATTTTGAAAAATCGAATTTTGGCCAAAAATACATGAAAATTCTCAAAAAAATAAATGGCCATTTTTTAATTGGAAAAAACGTCCTCTTTCGAACCGTGCTACTCAAAAAGCTGTACTACTTCTGTGAGTCGAGATATTCGATTTTTTTCAAAATTTTGTGAGTCGAGGTATGCAATTTTGAAAAATCGAATTTTGGCCAAAAATACATGAAAATTCTCAAAAAGATAAATGGCCATTTTTTAATTGGAAAAAACGTCCTCTTTCGAACCGTGCTACTCAAAAAGCTGTACTACTTCTGTGAGTCGAGATATTCGATTTTTTTCAAAATTTTGTGAGTCGAGGTATGCAATTTTGAAAAATCGAATTTTGGCCAAAAATACATGAAAATTCTCAAAAAGATAAATGGCCATTTTTTAATTGGAAAAACGTCCTCTTTCGAACCGTGCTACTCAAAAAGCTGTACTACTTCTGTGAGTCGAGATATTCGATTTTTTTCAAAATTTTGTGAGTCGAGGTATTCAATTTTGAAAAATCGAATTTTGGCCAAAAATACATGAAAATTCTCAAAAAATTTTTTTTTTTTTTTTTTTTTTCGCAATTTTTATTTACAATCTATCCATTTAAGGATAATAAGTAAATTTGATATAATAAGATAATATTATTTGTTGTCCTCCACTGAGAACAACAATATACTAATACAATTTGTATACTGATAATATTATAATATAATATAAAAGTTGTTATATGTACAATTCAAAGTTACTAAAATAAATAATTCATAAACGGCAAATATATACAAGTAATAGAAATAAATAACTAATTAATTTCGGAATGGCAAATCTAAAATGTGATATCTTTTTAATCGGTTTACTTCATTGGTGTCATCTAGAAGAGCAATGGCTAATGGATTGTTGTGGTAAATTAATCTTTGTAAATATTTCTCACTTAGCCTTCTTATTTCGTCAGCAACCTTTGGAATGAATAGATCATTGTGGATTGAAAAATTTGAAACAAACCATGGAGCGTTGACAATAGATCTCAGCGTTTTTGATTGATACCTTTGCAGTATTTCAATATTTGAGTTGCTGGCTGTTCCCCAAAGTTGTATTCCATATGTCCAGACTGGTTTTAAAATTGTTTTATAAATCATAACTTTGTTCCGCAAATTTAATCGAGATTTTGGACCTATTAGCCAAAATAGGCGTCTTGTTTTTATATTCAAATGTTGCTTTTTTGCTTTTATATGATCCTTCCATGTTAACCTCCTATCAATGTACAATCCTAAATACTTAACACAGTCCTTTTGAGGGATAGGATTATTGCCCATACGTACTACAGGGCAGTTACCCCGTCGTAGGGAAAATGTGACATGTGTGGACTTATCGCTATTGACTTTGATATTCCACTTGTTTAACCAAGCTTCAATTTCATTTAGTTCAGTTTGAAGAATATTTGATGCATTGTTCGGGCAAATATCAGCTGTTAAAATGGCTGTGTCATCTGCATAGGTTGCGACTAAGACGTTTTCAATAACCGGAATATCTGAAGTAAAAATTGTATATAGGATTGGTCCAAGCACGCTACCCTGAGGGACTCCTGCTTTGATATCATATATTTGAGAGAATGTCCATTTGACCTTAACAAAGAAACTTCTGTCTGTCAAATATGATTTCAAAAGTAAATAAAACGGTGTTGGAAGTAATTTCTTCTGTTTGTAGCATAGTCCAATATGCCACACTCTATCAAAAGCCTGCTGTACATCTAAGAACACTCCTGAGCAATATTTTTTGGTTTCCAAAGTATCTCTTATAAACCCGACGATACGATGGCATTGTTCTGGAGTGCCATGTTTGTTCCTGAAACCAAACTGGTGATCAGGAATGATATTAGACTTCTCTAAAACTGGCAATAATCTTTTCATAAATATTTTTTCGAATATTTTGGAGAATAAAGACAGTAAACTTATTGGTCTATAAGATGTTAAATTATTTTCAGGCTTATTCGGTTTATTTACCATTACAATCTCTGCACACTTCCATTGCAAGGGAAAGTAATTTAATCGAAGCATTGAATTATAAATATATGTCAGAAAAAGTATACCTTTTTTTGGCAATGCTTGAATCACTTTACCATTTATACTGTCATATCCAGGAGACTTTTTGCAGTTCAGTTTTCTAATTTCTTCTCTAACTTCATTTGGAGATACATGTTTAATTGGCCAGTCCATAGGACAAGCACTATCCAGGAAGTCATTAATTTCGTTAACATAGGGATTTGTATTTACATGAGGTTGAAAGGTGCTTTCTAGATGACGAGCAAACGCTTCTGCCTCACTTTTGTCGGTTTTACACCACGCATTATCAATATCTTTTATTGGAACATTTCTTCTCGTAGGTCTTTTTATATATTTTGTAGCGTTCCACAAAGAAAACTCATTATTCTTAATATTATTTGTATTGAGGTTTTCGAGGTAGCTACCAATCTGCTCATTTTTAAAGTTATAAAGTGCAATTTTAAGGTCTTTGGCAGCTTTATTAAAATTTCGTTTATCAAAAGGATTCCTACTATTTTGCCATATTTTCCTAAGCCTTCTCTTATTAATTCAAAGTCTTCTGATTTCAGAAGTTAAAATAATTTGATTGTGGATAGGTTGATTTTCAGTCCTTGGAGATGATAAAAACCCAGCTTCGTGAATTACATTATTAAGATTTTCAACAGCATCGTCTATATCTTGCTGAGATTTCAATGGAATATTTAAATTTATGTTCCTTTCAACGAAGATGCCAAACGACTTCAAGTCAGTTTTATAGTTAATAATTTTATGCCTTATCATATCTGACTGTATTGCAGTATTAAAAGTAACTAAAAGTGGTATATGGTCAGAGCTTAGTTCATTTAAATCTTCAATCTGAAATAGTTGACTAGAAATTCCGGAGATTACAGCAAAGTCTAGAAGATCTGGTATCTTTCTTGGATCTGCGGGCCAATATGTTGGATTTCCCGTTGAGAGAACAGAATAATTGTTGTTCATTATGCACTTGTAGAGTTCGCTACCTTTAGGGTTCACTAATCTCGATCCCCACCATTGATGTTTGGCATTAAAGTCACCTGCCACGAAAAATTTTGGTCCCAATTTGCTAAAAAAGTTATTAAATTCCTGACATTTAACAGAAAATCGTGGTGGAAAGTAAATAGCACTGAAGGCAATAAAGTTATGATCACATTTGATTCTAATGCATGCAGCTTGAAGATATGGTTGTCTTACTTCATCTAAAACTTCATATTTTAATGAAGATTTTATTAAAATTGCTGCTCCAGCATGTGCTCTATCGTCTGGATGGTTCGCTGTTATTAATTCGTATCCTCTTATTTTGAAAAAGGATCTGGTGGTAAAATGTGTCTCAGACACTAACATGATATCAATGAAATGTAATTTAAGAAATAATTCAACTTCCTGTGTGTGGTTAGAAAGCCCATTAGCATTCCATATTGCAATATTTAAGTTTAATTGCATAATTTTGCAATTAAAAGTGTCATCATGTTTATTAATTTATTTGTTAATTCTATTTGATTCTGTATCAAGTTTTCTAGTCTTTCAAAAGAACTTTGTGGGTTATCTTTAACAACTTCAGAATACGTTACATTGTTTTCGGGTATATTTGAATTCCAAGCTTTATTGCTTAAGTTAGGATAATCCTCACTTTTATAATTATAAGTGTAGTTGTAATGTTTATTATTTTTATTCAGTTGAACTCTCTTTTTTAGGAGTTCTTTGTAAACAATACAGCCTTTATAGCTCGCTGGATGGCTTTGTAGACAGTTTACGCATCTCGGTGCAGCATCAGCATCTTTGGTACAATAGGCAGTTAAGTGACCCAGTCCACATTTAACACAATTTACCGACTTCCTGCAATAGCTTTTTGTATGACCAAACTCTTGGCAACGGTGGCATTGTACTAGATCTTCCGTTTTCTTGGGTGGTACTATGTTAACAACTGCATTGCAAAGCGTTTTAGTGTCGTATATATTTTTATTGTTTGTGTCTGGTTCTAAGTCTACGAAGAACATTGGTAGAGAAATTTTTGTGATTCTACTTTTAATATTAACGACATTTCTAACTTTATGTCCCAAAGATTCGATAGCATTTTTTATGTCATCGCTTGGTGTCGAAGGATGTAGATTTTTTACAACTACTCTATACGATCTTTCCTGTTTCAGTTGATACGTATGAAATTTAATATTTTTGTCTATTAGAAATGTAACTAAAGCTCTATATTTGTCAATATCTTTGACCATAACTCTTATTTGTCCGTCCCTTAATGATTTGTAATTAAACAAGGTGGATGGAATTATTTTATTAAAAGTTTTAATCATGGCACTAATGTCTGAAACATTAGGTATAATTATTGGAGGGGCTTTAGGAGCATTGTTATTTGCTGTTTTTTCATTATCAATTTCAGCTTCATCATCTTCACTTAAGCTTGAAAATCTATTTGAACTTACATTGTTGTTGACATTCTTCTGTGTAGCAAAAATTTTATTGCTATTTTGTGATGTAGATGCGTTGTTGTTATTTTCAGTAAGTTCTGAATTTTTTTTAATATTTTGTCTCTTGTTCAAAAACATTTTTGGCGGTTCACTTTGTTTTCTTTTTCTTGTTTTTGACGATGTGACTACCTGCCAGCACAGATCATCATCATCGCTACTATCATTGCTATCAGTATTCATGATAACAATGTAAATTGTTTTTATTCAAAAGAATTTGAATATTCAAATTGTTCTTGTTAATTTTAACTGTTTTTATTTTTGAATTTTTTTTTTTTTTTTTTTAATATATGTTTTCAATTGTTGCAAGACAATTGTTTTTATATTTGATATTATATATATATTTTTGTTCGTTTCATTTTTTAAACACTTTGGAGATCGCAGAAATTTTGTACGTTTGCACTAGATCACAGTCAAAACCAGACTAAGCAAAAAAAAAAAAAAAAAAAAAAAAAAAAAAAAAAAAAAAAAAAAAAAATGGCCATTTTCTAATTGGAAAAAACGTCCTCTTTCGAACTGTGCTACTCAAAAAGCTGTACTACTTTTGTGAGTCGAGATATTCGATTTTTTTAAAAATTTTGTGAGTCGAGGTATTCAATTTTGAAAAATCGAATTTTGGCCAAAAATACATGAAAATTCTCAAAAAAATAAATTTCCGTTTTTTAATTGGAAAAAACGTCCTCTTTCGAACCGTGCTACTCAAAAAGCTGTACTACTTTTGTGAGTCGAGATATTCGATTTTTTTCAAAAGTTTGTGAGTCGAGGTATTCAATTTTGAAAAATCGAATTTTGGCCAAAAATCATGAAAATTCTCAAAAAAGTAAATGGCCATTTTTTAATTGGAAAAAACATCCTCTTTCGAACCGTGCTACTCAAAAAGCTGTACTACTTCTGTGAGTCGAGATATTCGATTTTTTTCAAAATTTTGTGAGTCGAGGTATTCAATTTTGAAAAATCGAATTTTGGCCAAAAATACATGAAAATTCTCAAAAAAAATAAATGGCCTTTTTTTAATTGGAAAAAACGTCCTCTTTCGAACCGTGCTACTCAAAAAGCTGTACTACTTTTGTGAGTCGAGATATTCGATTTTTTTCAAAATTTTGTGAGTCGAGGTATTCAATTTTGAAAAATCGAATTTTGGCCAAAAATACATGAATATTCTCAAAAAAATAAATTTCCATTTTTTAATTGGAAAAAACGTCCTCTTTCGAACCGTGCTACTCAAAAAGCTGTACTACTTTTGTGAGTCGAGATATTCGATTTTTTTCAAAATTTTGTGTGTCGGGGTATTCAATTTTGAAAAATCGAATTTTGGCCAAAAATACATGAAAATTCTCAAAAAAATAAATGGCCATTTTTTAATTGGAAAAAACGTCCTCTTTCGAACCCTGCTACTCAAAAAGCTGTACTACTTCTGTGAGTCGAGATATTCGATTTTTTTCAAAATTTTGTGAGTCGAGGTATGCAATTTTGAAAAATCGAATTTTGGCCAAAAATACATGAAAATTCTCAAAAAGATAAATGGCCATTTTTTAATTGGAAAAAACGTCCTCTTTCGAACCGTGCTACTCAAAAAGCTGTACTACTTCTGTGAGTCGAGATATTCGATTTTTTTCAAAATTTTGTGAGTCGAGGTATTCAATTTTGAAAAATCGAATTTTGGCCAAAAATACATGAATATTCTCAAAAAAATAAATTTCCATTTTTTAATTGGAAAAAACGTCCTCTTTCGAACCGTGCTACTCAAAAAGCTGTACTACTTTTGTGAGTCGAGATATTCGATTTTTTTCAAAATTTTGTGTGTCGGGGTATTCAATTTTGAAAAATCGAATTTTGGCCAAAAATACATGAAAATTCTCAAAAAAATAAATGGCCATTTTTTAATTGAAAAAAACGTCCTCTTTCGAACCCTGCTACTCAAAAAGCTGTACTACTTCTGTGAGTCGAGATATTCGATTTTTTTCAAAATTTTGTGAGTCGAGGTATGCAATTTTGAAAAATCGAATTTTGGCCAAAAATACATGAAAATTCTCAAAAAGATAAATGGCCATTTTTTAATTGGAAAAAACGTCCTCTTTCGAACCGTGCTACTCAAAAAGCTGTACTACTTCTGTGAGTCGAGATATTCGATTTTTTTCAAAATTTTGTGAGTCGAGGTATTCAATTTTGAAAAATCGAATTTTGGCCAAAAATACATGAAAATTCTCAAAAAAATAAATGGCCATTTTTTAATTGGAAAAAACGTCCTCTTTCGAACCGTGCTACTCAAAAAGCTGTACTACTTCTGTGAGTCGAGATATTCGATTTTTTTCAAAATTTTGTGAGTCGAGGTATTCAATTTGAAAAATCGAATTTTGGCCAAAAATACATGAAAATTCTCAAAAAAAATAAATGGCCATTTTTTAATTGGAAAAAACGTCCTCTTTCGAACCCTGCTACTCAAAAAGCTGTACTACTTCTGTGAGTCGAGATATTCGATTTTTTTCAAAATTTTGTGAGTCGAGGTATGCAATTTTGAAAAATCGAATTTTGGCCAAAAATACATGAAAATTCTCAAAAAGATAAATGGCCATTTTTTAATTGGAAAAAACGTCCTCTTTCGAACCGTGCTACTCAAAAAGCTGTACTACTTCTGTGAGTCGAGATATTCGATTTTTTTCAAAATTTTGTGAGTCGAGGTATTCAATTTTGAAAAATCGAATTTTGGCCAAAAATACATGAATATTCTCAAAAAAATAAATTTCCATTTTTTAATTGGAAAAAACGTCCTCTTTCGAACCGTGCTACTCAAAAAGCTGTACTACTTTTGTGAGTCGAGATATTCGATTTTTTTCAAAATTTTGTGTGTCGGGGTATTCAATTTTGAAAAATCGAATTTTGGCCAAAAATACATGAAAATTCTCAAAAAAATAAATGGCCATTTTTTAATTGAAAAAAACGTCCTCTTTCGAACCCTGCTACTCAAAAAGCTGTACTACTTCTGTGAGTCGAGATATTCGATTTTTTTCAAAATTTTGTGAGTCGAGGTATGCAATTTTGAAAAATCGAATTTTGGCCAAAAATACATGAAAATTCTCAAAAAGATAAATGGTCATTTTTTAATTGGAAAAAACGTCCTCTTTCGAACCGTGCTACTCAAAAAGCTGTACTACTTCTGTGAGTCGAGATATTCGATTTTTTTCAAAATTTTGTGAGTCGAGGTATTCAATTTTGAAAAATCGAATTTTGGCCAAAAATACATGAAAATTCTCAAAAAAATAAATGGCCATTTTTTAATTGGAAAAAACGTCCTCTTTCGAACCGTGCTACTCAAAAAGCTGTACTACTTTTGTGAGTCGAGATATTCGATTTTTTTCAAAAGTTTGTGAGTCGAGGTATTCAATTTTGAAAAACCGAATTTTGGCCAAAAATCATGAAAATTCTCAAAAAAATAAATGGGCATTTTTTAATTGGAAAAAACATCGTCTTTCGAACCGTGCTACTCAAAAAGCTGTACTACTTCTGTGAGTCGAGATATTCGATTTTTTTCAAAATTTTGTGAGTCGAGGTATGCAATTTTGAAAAATCGAATTTTGGCCAAAAATACATGAAATTTCTCAAAAAGATAAATGGTCATTTTTTAATTGGAAAAAACGTCCTCTTTCGAACCGTGCTACTCAAAAAGCTGTACTACTTCTGTGAGTCGAGATATTCGATTTTTTTCAAAAGTTTGTGAGTCGAGGTATTCAATTTTGAAAAATCGAATTTTGGCCAAAAATCATGAAAATTCTCAAAAAAATAAATGGCCATTTTTTAATTGGAAAAAACATCCTCTTTCGAACCGTGCTACTCAAAAAGCTGTACTACTTCTGTGAGTCGAGATATTCGATTTTTTTCAAAATTTTGTGAGTCGAGGTATTCAATTTTGAAAAATCGAATTTTGGCCAAAAATACATGAAAATTCTCAAAAAAATAAATGGCCATTTTTTAATTGGAAAAAACGTCCTCTTTCGAACTGTGCTACTCAAAAAGCTGTACTACTTTTGTGAGTCGAGATATTCGATTTTTTTCAAAATTTTGTGAGTCGAGGTATTCAATTTTGAAAAATCGAATTTTGGCCAAAAATACATGAAAATTCTCAAAAAAATAAATTTCCATTTTTTAATTGGAAAAAACGTCCTCTTTCGAACCGTGCTACTCAAAAAGCTGTACTACTTTTGTGAGTCGAGATATTCGATTTTTTTCAAAAGTTTGTGAGTATTCAATTTTGAAAAATCGAATTTTGGCCAAAAATCAAAAAAATAAATGGCCATTTTTTAATTGGAAAAAACGTCCTCTTTCGAACTGTGCTACTCAAAAAGCTGTACTACTTTTGTGAGTCGAGATATTCGATTTTTTTCAAAATTTTGTGAGTCGAGGTATTCAATTTTGAAAAATCGAATTTTGGCCAAAAATACATGAAATTTCTCAAAAAGATAAATGGTCATTTTTTAATTGGAAAAAACGTCCTCTTTCGAACCGTGCTACTCAAAAAGCTGTACTACTTCTGTGAGTCGAGATATTCGATTTTTTTCAAAAGTTTGTGAGTCGAGGTATTCAATTTTGAAAAATCGAATTTTGGCCAAAAATCATGAAAATTCTCAAAAAAATAAATGGCCATTTTTTAATTGGAAAAAACATCCTCTTTCGAACCGTGCTACTCAAAAAGCTGTACTACTTCTGTGAGTCGAGATATTCGATTTTTTTCAAAATTTTGTGAGTCGAGGTATTCAATTTTGAAAAATCGAATTTTGGCCAAAAATACATGAAAATTCTCAAAAAAATAAATGGCCATTTTTTAATTGGAAAAAACGTCCTCTTTCGAACTGTGCTACTCAAAAAGCTGTACTACTTTTGTGAGTCGAGATATTCGATTTTTTTCAAAATTTTGTGAGTCGAGGTATTCAATTTTGAAAAATCGAATTTTGGCCAAAAATACATGAAAATTCTCAAAAAAATAAATTTCCATTTTTTAATTGGAAAAAACGTCCTCTTTCGAACCGTGCTACTCAAAAAGCTGTACTACTTTTGTGAGTCGAGATATTCGATTTTTTTCAAAAGTTTGTGAGTATTCAATTTTGAAAAATCGAATTTTGGCCAAAAATCAAAAAAATAAATGGCCATTTTTTAATTGGAAAAAACGTCCTCTTTCGAACTGTGCTACTCAAAAAGCTGTACTACTTTTGTGAGTCGAGATATTCGATTTTTTTCAAAATTTTGTGAGTCGAGGTATTCAATTTTGAAAAATCGAATTTTGGCCAAAAATACATGAAAATTCTCAAAAAAATAAATTTCCATTTTTTAATTGGAAAAAACGTCCTCTTTCGAACCGTGCTACTCAAAAAGCTGTACTACTTTTGTGAGTCGAGATATTCGATTTTTTTCAAAATTTTGTGAGTCGAGGTATTCAATTTTGAAAAATCGAATTTTGGCCAAAAATACATGAATATTCTCAAAAAAAATAAATGGCCATTTTTTAATTGGAAAAAACATCCTCTTTCGAACCGTGCTACTCAAAAAGCTGTACTACTTCTGTGAGTCGAGATATTCGATTTTTTTCAAAATTTTGTGAGTCGAGGTATGCAATTTTGAAAAATCGAATTTTGGCCAAAAATACATGAAAATTCTCAAAAAAATAAATGGCCATTTTTTAATTGGAAAAAACGTCCTCTTTCGAACCGTGCTACTCAAAAAGCTGTACTACTTTTGTGAGTCGAGATATTCGATTTTTTTCAAAAGTTTGTGAGTCGAGGTATTCAATTTTGAAAAATCGAATTTTGGCCAAAAATACATGAAAATTCTCAAAAAAATAAATGGCCATTTTCTAATTGGAAAAAACGTCCTCTTTCGAACTGTGCTACTCAAAAAGCTGTACTACTTTTGTGAGTCGAGATATTCGATTTTTTTCAAAATTTTGTGAGTCGAGGTATTCAATTTTGAAAAATCGAATTTTGGCCAAAAATACATGAAAATTCTCAAAAAAATAAATTTCCGTTTTTTAATTGGAAAAAACGTCCTCTTTCGAACCGTGCTACTCAAAAAGCTGTACTACTTTTGTGAGTCGAGATATTCGATTTTTTTCAAAAGTTTGTGAGTCGAGGTATTCAATTTTGAAAAATCGAATTTTGGCCAAAAATCATGAAAATTCTCAAAAAAATAAATGGCCATTTTTTAATTGGAAAAAACATCCTCTTTCGAACCGTGCTACTCAAAAAGCTGTACTACTTCTGTGAGTCGAGATATTCGATTTTTTTCAAAATTTTGTGAGTCGAGGTATTCAATTTTGAAAAATCGAATTTTGGCCAAAAATACATGAAAATTCTCAAAAAAAATAAATGGCCATTTTTTAATTGGAAAAAACGTCCTCTTTCGAACCGTGCTACTCAAAAAGCTGTACTACTTTTGTGAGTCGAGATATTCGATTTTTTTCAAAATTTTGTGAGTCGAGGTATTCAATTTTGAAAAATCGAATTTTGGCCAAAAATACATGAAAATTCTCAAAAAAATAAATTTCCATTTTTTAATTGGAAAAAACGTCCTCTTTCGAACCGTGCTACTCAAAAAGCTGTACTACTTTTGTGAGTCGAGATATTCGATTTTTTTCAAAATTTTGTGTGTCGGGGTATTCAATTTTGAAAAATCGAATTTTGGCCAAAAATACATGAAAATTCTCAAAAAAATAAATGGCCATTTTTTAATTGGAAAAAACGTCCTCTTTCGAACCCTGCTACTCAAAAAGCTGTACTACTTCTGTGAGTCGAGATATTCGATTTTTTTCAAAATTTTGTGAGTCGAGGTATGCAATTTTGAAAAATCGAATTTTGGCCAAAAATACATGAAAATTCTCAAAAAGATAAATGGCCATTTTTTAATTGGAAAAAACGTCCTCTTTCGAACCGTGCTACTCAAAAAGCTGTACTACTTCTGTGAGTCGAGATATTCGATTTTTTTCATAATTTTGTGAGTCGAGGTATTCAATTTTGAAAAATCGAATTTTGGCCAAAAATACATGAATATTCTCAAAAAAATAAATTTCCATTTTTTAATTGGAAAAAACGTCCTCTTTCGAACCGTGCTACTCAAAAAGCTGTACTACTTTTGTGAGTCGAGATATTCGATTTTTTTCAAAATTTTGTGTGTCGGGGTATTCAATTTTGAAAAATCGAATTTTGGCCAAAAATACATGAAAATTCTCAAAAAAATAAATGGCCATTTTTTAATTGGAAAAAACGTCCTCTTTCGAACCCTGCTACTCAAAAAGCTGTACTACTTCTGTGAGTCGAGATATTCGATTTTTTTCAAAATTTTGTGAGTCGAGGTATGCAATTTTGAAAAATCGAATTTTGGCCAAAAATACATGAAAATTCTCAAAAAGATAAATGGCCATTTTTTAATTGGAAAAAACGTCCTCTTTCGAACCGTGCTACTCAAAAAGCTGTACTACTTCTGTGAGTCGAGATATTCGATTTTTTTCAAAATTTTGTGAGTCGAGGTATTCAATTTTGAAAAATCGAATTTTGGCCAAAAATACATGAAAATTCTCAAAAAAATAAATGGCCATTTTTTAATTGGAAAAAACGTCCTCTTTCGAACTGTGCTACTCAAAAAGCTGTACTACTTTTGTGAGTCGAGATATTCGATTTATTTCAAAATTTTGTGAGTCGAGGTATTCAATTTTGAAAAATCGAATTTTGGCCAAAAATACATGAAAATTCTCAAAAAAATAAATTTCCATTTTTTAATTGGAAAAAACGTCCTCTTTCGAACCGTGCTACTCAAAAAGCTGTACTACTTTTGTGAGTCGAGATATTCGATTTTTTTCAAAATTTTGTGAGTCGAGGTATTCAATTTTGAAAAATCGAATTTTGGCCAAAAATACATGAATATTCTCAAAAAAAACAAATGGCCATTTTTTAATTGGAAAAAACATCCTCTTTCGAACCGTGCTACTCAAAAAGCTGTACTACTTCTGTGAGTCGAGATATTCGATTTTTTTCAAAATTTTGTGAGTCGAGGTATGCAATTTTGAAAAATCGAATTTTGGCCAAAAATACATGAAAATTCTCAAAAAGATAAATGGCCATTTTTTAATTGGAAAAAACGTCCTCTTTCGAACCCTGCTACTCAAAAAGCTGTACTACTTCTGTGAGTCGAGATATTCGATTTTTTTCAAAATTTTGTGAGTCGAGGTATGCAATTTTGAAAAATCGAATTTTGGCCAAAAATACATGAAAATTCTCAAAAAGATAAATGGCCATTTTTTAATTGGAAAAAACGTCCTCTTTCGAACCGTGCTAGTCAAAAAGCTGTACTACTTTTGTGAGTCGAGATATTCGATTTATTTCAAAATTTTGTGAGTCGAGGTATTCAATTTTGAAAAATCGAATTTTGGCCAAAAATACATGAATATTCTCAAAAAAAATAAATGGCCATTTTTTAATTGGAAAAAACATCCTCTTTCGAACCGTGCTACTCAAAAAGCTGTACTACTTCTGTGAGTCGAGATATTCGATTTTTTTCAAAATTTTGTGAGTCGAGGTATGCAATTTTGAAAAATCGAATTTTGGCCAAAAATACATGAAAATTCTCAAAAAGATAAATGGCCATTTTTTAATTGGAAAAAACGTCCTCTTTCGAACCGTGCTACTCAAAAAGCTGTACTACTTCTGTGAGTCGAGATATTCGATTTTTTTCAAAATTTTGTGAGTCGAGGTATGCAATTTTGAAAAATCGAATTTTGGCCAAAAATACATGAAAATTCTCAAAAAAATAAATGGCCATTTTTTAATTGGAAAAAACGTCCTCTTTCGAACTGTGCTACTCAAAAAGCTGTACTACTTTTGTGAGTCGAGATATTCGATTTTTTTCAAAATTTTGTGAGTCGAGGTATTCAATTTTGAAAAATCGAATTTTGGCCAAAAATACATGAAAATTCTCAAAAAAATAAATTTCCATTTTTTAATTGGAAAAAACGTCCTCTTTCGAACCGTGCTACTCAAAAAGCTGTACTACTTTTGTGAGTCGAGATATTCGATTTTTTTCAAAAGTTTGTGAGTCGAGGTATTCAATTTTGAAAAATCGAATTTTGGCCAAAAATCGTGAAAATTCTCAAAAAAATAAATGGCCATTTTTTAATTGGAAAAAACATCGTCTTTCGAACCGTGCTACTCAAAAAGCTGTACTACTTCTGTGAGTCGAGATATTCGATTTTTTTCAAAATTTTGTGAGTCGAGGTATTCAATTTTGAAAAATCGAATTTTGGCCAAAAATACATGAAAATTCTCAAAAAAAATAAATGGCCATTTTTTAATTGGAAAAAACGTCCTCTTTCGAACCGTGCTACTCAAAAAGCTGTACTACTTTTGTGAGTCGAGATATTCGATTTTTTTCAAAAGTTTGTGAGTCGAGGTATTCAATTTTGAAAAATCGAATTTTGGCCAAAAATCATGAAAATTCTCAAAAAAATAAATGGCCATTTTTTAATTGGAAAAAACGTCCTCTTTCGAACCGTGCTACTCAAAAAGCTGTACTACTTTTGTGAGTCGAGATATTCGATTTTTTTCAAAAGTTTGTGAGTCGAGGTATTCAATTTTGAAAAATCGAATTTTGGGCAAAAATCATGAAAATTCTCAAGAAAATAAATGGCCATTTTTTAATTGGAAAAAACGTCCTCTTTCATACCGTGCTACTCAAAAAGCTGTACTACTTTTGTGAGTCGAGATATTCGATTTTTTTCAAAAGTTTGTGAGTCGAGGTATTCAATTTTGAAAAATCGAATTTTGGCCAAAAATACATGAAAATTCTCAAAAAAATAAATGGCCATTTTCTAATTGGAAAAAACGTCCTCTTTCGAACTGTGCTACTCAAAAAGCTGTACTACTTTTGTGAGTCGAGATATTCGATTTTTTTCAAAATTTTGTGAGTCGAGGTATTCAATTTTGAAAAATCGAATTTTGGCCAAAAATACATGAAAATTCTCAAAAAAATAAATTTCCGTTTTTTAATTGGAAAAAACGTCCTCTTTCGAACCGTGCTACTCAAAAAGCTGTACTACTTTTGTGAGTCGAGATATTCGATTTTTTTCAAAAGTTTGTGAGTCGAGGTATTCAATTTTGAAAAATCGAATTTTGGCCAAAAATCATGAAAATTCTCAAAAAAATAAATGGCCATTTTTTAATTGGAAAAAAACATCCTCTTTCGAACCGTGCTACTCAAAAAGCTGTACTACTTCTGTGAGTCGAGATACTCGATTTTTTTCAAAATTTTGTGAGTCGAGGTATTCAATTTTGAAAAATCGAATTTTGGCCAAAAATACATGAAAATTCTCAAAAAAAATAAATGGCCATTTTTTAATTGGAAAAAACGTCCTCTTTCGAACCGTGCTACTCAAAAAGCTGTACTACTTTTGTGAGTCGAGATATTCGATTTTTTTCAAAAGTTTGTGAGTCGAGGTATTCAATTTTGAAAAATCGAATTTTGGCCAAAAATCATGAAAATTCTCAAAAAAATAAATGGCCATTTTTTAATTGGAAAAAACGTCCTCTTTCGAACCGTGCTACTCAAAAAGCTGTACTACTTTTGTGAGTCGAGATATTCGATTTTTTTCAAAAGTTTGTGAGTCGAGGTATTCAATTTTGAAAAATCGAATTTTGGGCAAAAATCATGAAAATTCTCAAGAAAATAAATGGCCATTTTTAATTGGAAAAAACGTCCTCTTTCGAACCGTGCTACTCAAAAAGCTGTACTACTTTTGTGAGTCGAGATATTCGGTTTTTTTCAAAAGTTTGTGAGTCGAGGTATTCAATTTTGAAAAATCGAATTTTGGCCAAAAATACATGAAAATTCTCAAAAAAATAAATGGCCATTTTCTAATTGGAAAAAACGTCCTCTTTCGAACTGTGCTACTCAAAAAGCTGTACTACTTTTGTGAGTCGAGATATTCGATTTTTTTCAAAATTTTGTGAGTCGAGGTATTCAATTTTGAAAAATCGAATTTTGGCCAAAAATACATGAAAATTCTCAAAAAAATAAATTTCCGTTTTTTAATTGGAAAAAACGTCCTCTTTCGAACCGTGCTACTCAAAAAGCTGTACTACTTTTGTGAGTCGGGATATTCGATTTTTTTCAAAAGTTTGTGAGTCGAGGTATTCAATTTTGAAAAATCGAATTTTGGCCAAAAATCATGAAAATTCTCAAAAAAATAAATGGCCATTTTTTAATTGGAAAAAACATCCTCTTTCGAACCGTGCTACTCAAAAAGCTGTACTACTTCTGTGAGTCGAGATATTCGATTTTTTTCAAAATTTTGTGAGTCGAGGTATTCAATTTTGAAAAATCGAATTTTGGCCAAAAATACATGAAAATTCTCAAAAAAAATAAATGGCCATTTTTTAATTGGAAAAAACGTCCTCTTTCGAACCGTGCTACTCAAAAAGCTGTACTACTTTTGTGAGTCGAGATATTCGATTTTTTTCAAAATTTTGTGAGTCGAGGTATTCAATTTTGAAAAATCGAATTTTGGCCAAAAATACATGAATATTCTCAAAAAAATAAATTTCCATTTTTTAATTGGAAAAAACGTCCTCTTTCGAACCGTGCTACTCAAAAAGCTGTACTACTTTTGTGAGTCGAGATATTCGATTTTTTTCAAAATTTTGTGTGTCGGGGTATTCAATTTTGAAAAATCGAATTTTGGCCAAAAATACATGAAAATTCTCAAAAAAATAAATGGCCATTTTTTAATTGGAAAAAACGTCCTCTTTCGAACCCTGCTACTCAAAAAGCTGTACTACTTCTGTGAGTCGAGATATTCGATTTTTTTCAAAATTTTGTGAGTCGAGGTATGCAATTTTGAAAAATCGAATTTTGGCCAAAAATACATGAAAATTCTCAAAAAGATAAATGGCCATTTTTTAATTGGAAAAAACGTCCTCTTTCGAACCGTGCTACTCAAAAAGCTGTACTACTTCTGTGAGTCGAGATATTCGATTTTTTTCAAAATTTTGTGAGTCGAGGTATTCAATTTTGAAAAATCGAATTTTGGCCAAAAATACATGAAAATTCTCAAAAAAATAAATGGCCATTTTTTAATTGGAACAAACGTCCTCTTTCGAACTGTGCTACTCAAAAAGCTGTACTACTTTTGTGAGTCGAGATATTCGATTTATTTCAAAATTTTGTGAGTCGAGGTATTCAATTTTGAAAAATCGAATTTTGGCCAAAAATACATGAAAATTCTCAAAAAAATAAATTTCCATTTTTTAATTGGAAAAAACGTCCTCTTTCGAACCGTGCTACTCAAAAAGCTGTACTACTTTTGTGAGTCGAGATATTCGATTTTTTTCAAAATTTTGTGAGTCGAGGTATTCAATTTTGAAAAATCGAATTTTGGCCAAAAATACATGAATATTCTCAAAAAAAATAAATGGCCATTTTTTAATTGGAAAAAACATCCTCTTTCGAACCGTGCTACTCAAAAAGCTGTACTACTTCTGTGAGTCGAGATATTCGATTTTTTTCAAAATTTTGTGAGTCGAGGTATGCAATTTTGAAAAATCGAATTTTGGCCAAAAATACATGAAAATTCTCAAAAAGATAAATGGCCATTTTTTAATTGGAAAAAACGTCCTCTTTCGAACCCTGCTACTCAAAAAGCTGTACTACTTCTGTGAGTCGAGATATTCGATTTTTTTCAAAATTTTGTGAGTCGAGGTATGCAATTTTGAAAAATCGAATTTTGGCCAAAAATACATGAAAATTCTCAAAAAGATAAATGGCCATTTTTTAATTGGAAAAAACGTCCTCTTTCGAACCGTGCTACTCAAAAAGCTGTACTACTTCTGTGAGTCGAGATATTCGATTTTTTTCAAAATTTTGTGAGTCGAGGTATTCGATTTTTTTCAAAATTTTGTGAGTCGAGGTATTCAATTTTGAAAAATCGAATTTTGGCCAAAAATACATGAAAATTCTCAAAAAAATAAATGGCCATTTTTTAATTGGAAAAAACGTCCTCTTTCGAACCGTGCTACTCAAAAAGCTGTACTACTTTTGTGAGTCGAGATATTCGATTTATTTCAAAATTTTGTGAGTCGAGGTATTCAATTTTGAAAAATCGAATTTTGGCCAAAAATACATGAAAATTCTCAAAAAAATAAATTTCCATTTTTTAATTGGAAAAAACGTCCTCTTTCGAACCGTGCTACTCAAAAAGCTGTACTACTTTTGTGAGTCGAGATATTCGATTTTTTTCAAAATTTTGTGAGTCGAGGTATTCAATTTTGAAAAATCGAATTTTGGCCAAAAATACATGAATATTCTCAAAAAAAATAAATGGCCATTTTTTAATTGGAAAAAACATCCTCTTTCGAACCGTGCTACTCAAAAAGCTGTACTACTTCTGTGAGTCGAGATATTCGATTTTTTTCAAAATTTTGTGAGTCGAGGTATGCAATTTTGAAAAATCGAATTTTGGCCAAAAATACATGAAAATTCTCAAAAAGATAAATGGCCATTTTTTAATTGGAAAAAACGTCCTCTTTCGAACCGTGCTACTCAAAAAGCTGTACTACTTCTGTGAGTCGAGATATTCGATTTTTTTCAAAATTTTGTGAGTCGAGGTATGCAATTTTGAAAAATCGAATTTTGGCCAAAAATACATGAAAATTCTCAAAAAAATAAATGGCCATTTTTTAATTGGAAAAAACGTCCTCTTTCGAACTGTGCTACTCAAAAAGCTGTACTACTTTTGTGAGTCGAGATATTCGATTTTTTTCAAAATTTTGTGAGTCGAGGTATTCAATTTTGAAAAATCGAATTTTGGCCAAAAATACATGAAAATTCTCAAAAAAATAAATTTCCATTTTTTAATTGGAAAAAACGTCCTCTTTCGAACCGTGCTACTCAAAAAGCTGTACTACTTTTGTGAGTCGAGATATTCGATTTTTTTCAAAAGTTTGTGAGTCGAGGTATTCAATTTTGAAAAATCGAATTTTGGCCAAAAATCGTGAAAATTCTCAAAAAAATAAATGGCCATTTTTTAATTGGAAAAAACATCCTCTTTCGAACCGTGCTACTCAAAAAGCTGTACTACTTCTGTGAGTCGAGATATTCGATTTTTTTCAAAATTTTGTGAGTCGAGGTATTCAATTTTGAAAAATCGAATTTTGGCCAAAAATACATGAAAATTCTCAAAAAAAATAAATGGCCATTTTTTAATTGGAAAAAACGTCCTCTTTCGAACCGTGCTACTCAAAAAGCTGTACTACTTTTGTGAGTCGAGATATTCGATTTTTTTCAAAAGTTTGTGAGTCGAGGTATTCAATTTTGAAAAATCGAATTTTGGCCAAAAATCATGAAAATTCTCAAAAAAATAAATGGCCATTTTTTAATTGGAAAAAACGTCCTCTTTCGAACCGTGCTACTCAAAAAGCTGTACTACTTTTGTGAGTCGAGATATTCGATTTTTTTCAAAAGTTTGTGAGTCGAGGTATTCAATTTTGAAAAATCGAATTTTGGGCAAAAATCATGAAAATTCTCAAGAAAATAAATGGCCATTTTTTAATTGGAAAAAACGTCCTCTTTCGTACCGTGCTACTCAAAAAGCTGTACTACTTTTGTGAGTCGAGATATTCGATTTTTTTCAAAAGTTTGTGAGTCGAGGTATTCAATTTTGAAAAATCGAATTTTGGCCAAAAATACATGAAAATTCTCAAAAAAATAAATGGCCATTTTCTAATTGGAAAAAACGTCCTCTTTCGAACTGTGCTACTCAAAAAGCTGTACTACTTTTGTGAGTCGAGATATTCGATTTTTTTCAAAATTTTGTGAGTCGAGGTATTCAATTTTGAAAAATCGAATTTTGGCCAAAAATACATGAAAATTCTCAAAAAAATAAATTTCCGTTTTTTAATTGGAAAAAACGTCCTCTTTCGAACCGTGCTACTCAAAAAGCTGTACTACTTTTGTGAGTCGAGATATTCGATTTTTTTCAAAAGTTTGTGAGTCGAGGTATTCAATTTTGAAAAATCGAATTTTGGCCAAAAATCATGAAAATTCTCAAAAAAATAAATGGCCATTTTTTAATTGGAAAAAAACATCCCCTTTCGAACCGTGCTACTCAAAAAGCTGTACTACTTCTGTGAGTCGAGATATTCGATTTTTTTCAAAATTTTGTGAGTCGAGGTATTCAATTTTGAAAAATCGAATTTTGGCCAAAAATACATGAAAATTCTCAAAAAAAATAAATGGCCATTTTTTAATTGGAAAAAACGTCCTCTTTCGAACCGTGCTACTCAAAAAGCTGTACTACTTTTGTGAGTCGAGATATTCGATTTTTTTCAAAAGTTTGTGAGTCGAGGTATTCAATTTTGAAAAATCGAATTTTGGCCAAAAATCATGAAAATTCTCAAAAAAATAAATGGCCATTTTTTAATTGGAAAAAACGTCCTCTTTCGAACCGTGCTACTCAAAAAGCTGTACTACTTTTGTGAGTCGAGATATTCGATTTTTTTCAAAAGTTTGTGAGTCGAGGTATTCAATTTTGAAAAATCGAATTTTGGGCAAAAATCATGAAAATTCTCAAGAAAATAAATGGCCATTTTTAATTGGAAAAAACGTCCTCTTTCGAACCGTGCTACTCAAAAAGCTGTACTACTTTTGTGAGTCGAGATATTCGATTTTTTTCAAAAGTTTGTGAGTCGAGGTATTCAATTTTGAAAAATCGAATTTTGGCCAAAAATACATGAAAATTCTCAAAAAAATAAATGGCCATTTTCTAATTGGAAAAAACGTCCTCTTTCGAACTGTGCTACTCAAAAAGCTGTACTACTTTTGTGAGTCGAGATATTCGATTTTTTTCAAAATTTTGTGAGTCGAGGTATTCAATTTTGAAAAATCGAATTTTGGCCAAAAATACATGAAAATTCTCAAAAAAATAAATTTCCGTTTTTTAATTGGAAAAAACGTCCTCTTTCGAACCGTGCTACTCAAAAAGCTGTACTACTTTTGTGAGTCGAGATATTCGATTTTTTTCAAAAGTTTGTGAGTCGAGGTATTCAATTTTGAAAAATCGAATTTTGGCCAAAAATCATGAAAATTCTCAAAAAAATAAATGGCCATTTTTTAATTGGAAAAAACATCCTCTTTCGAACCGTGCTACTCAAAAAGCTGTACTACTTCTGTGAGTCGAGATATTCGATTTTTTTCAAAATTTTGTGAGTCGAGGTATTCAATTTTGAAAAATCGAATTTTGGCCAAAAATACATGAAAATTCTCAAAAAAAATAAATGGCCATTTTTTAATTGGAAAAAACGTCCTCTTTCGAACCGTGCTACTCAAAAAGCTGTACTACTTTTGTGAGTCGAGATATTCGATTTTTTTCAAAATTTTGTGAGTCGAGGTATTCAATTTTGAAAAATCGAATTTTGGCCAAAAATACATGAATATTCTCAAAAAAATAAATTTCCATTTTTTAATTGGAAAAAACGTCCTCTTTCGAACCGTGCTACTCAAAAAGCTGTACTACTTTTGTGAGTCGAGATATTCGATTTTTTTCAAAATTTTGTGTGTCGGGGTATTCAATTTTGAAAAATCGAATTTTGGCCAAAAATACATGAAAATTCTCAAAAAAATAAATGGCCATTTTTTAATTGGAAAAAACGTCCTCTTTCGAACCCTGCTACTCAAAAAGCTGTACTACTTCTGTGAGTCGAGATATTCGATTTTTTTCAAAATTTTGTGAGTCGAGGTATGCAATTTTGAAAAATCGAATTTTGGCCAAAAATACATGAAAATTCTCAAAAAGATAAATGGCCATTTTTTAATTGGAAAAAACGTCCTCTTTCGAACCGTGCTACTCAAAAAGCTGTACTACTTCTGTGAGTCGAGATATTCGATTTTTTTCAAAATTTTGTGAGTCGAGGTATTCAATTTTGAAAAATCGAATTTTGGCCAAAAATACATGAAAATTCTCAAAAAAATAAATGGCCATTTTTTAATTGGAAAAAACGTCCTCTTTCGAACTGTGCTACTCAAAAAGCTGTACTACTTTTGTGAGTCGAGATATTCGATTTATTTCAAAATTTTGTGAGTCGAGGTATTCAATTTTGAAAAATCGAATTTTGGCCAAAAATACATGAAAATTCTCAAAAAAATAAATTTCCATTTTTTAATTGGAAAAAACGTCCTCTTTCGAACACTGCTACTCAAAAAGCTGTACTACTTTTGTGAGTCGAGATATTCGATTTTTTTCAAAATTTTGTGAGTCGAGGTATTCAATTTTGAAAAATCGAATTTTGGCCAAAAATACATGAATATTCTCAAAAAAAATAAATGGCCATTTTTTAATTGGAAAAAACATCCTCTTTCGAACCGTGCTACTCAAAAAGCTGTACTACTTCTGTGAGTCGAGATATTCGATTTTTTTCAAAATTTTGTGAGTCGAGGTATGCAATTTTGAAAAATCGAATTTTGGCCAAAAATACATGAAAATTCTCAAAAAGATAAATGGCCATTTTTTAATTGGAAAAAACGTCCTCTTTCGAACCCTGCTACTCAAAAAGCTGTACTACTTCTGTGAGTCGAGATATTCGATTTTTTTCAAAATTTTGTGAGTCGAGGTATGCAATTTTGAAAAATCGAATTTTGGCCAAAAATACATGAAAATTCTCAAAAAGATAAATGGCCATTTTTTAATTGGAAAAAACGTCCTCTTTCGAACCGTGCTACTCAAAAAGCTGTACTACTTCTGTGAGTCGAGATATTCGATTTTTTTCAAAATTTTGTGAGTCGAGGTATTCAATTTTGAAAAATCGAATTTTGGCCAAAAATACATGAAAATTCTCAAAAAAATAAATGGCCATTTTTTAATTGGAAAAAACGTCCTCTTTCGAACTGTGCTACTCAAAAAGCTGTACTACTTTTGTGAGTCGAGATATTCGATTTATTTCAAAATTTTGTGAGTCGAGGTATTCAATTTTGAAAAATCGAATTTTGGCCAAAAATACATGAAAATTCTCAAAAAAATAAATTTCCATTTTTTAATTGGAAAAAACGTCCTCTTTCGAACCGTGCTACTCAAAAAGCTGTACTACTTTTGTGAGTCGAGATATTCGATTTTTTTCAAAATTTTGTGAGTCGAGGTATTCAATTTTGAAAAATCGAATTTTGGCCAAAAATACATGAATATTCTCAAAAAAAATAAATGGCCATTTTTTAATTGGAAAAAACATCCTCTTTCGAACCGTGCTACTCAAAAAGCTGTACTACTTCTGTGAGTCGAGATATTCGATTTTTTTCAAAATTTTGTGAGTCGAGGTATGCAATTTTGAAAAATCGAATTTTGGCCAAAAATACATGAAAATTCTCAAAAAGATAAATGGCCATTTTTTAATTGGAAAAAACGTCCTCTTTCGAACCGTGCTACTCAAAAAGCTGTACTACTTCTGTGAGTCGAGATATTCGATTTTTTTCAAAATTTTGTGAGTCGAGGTATGCAATTTTGAAAAATCGAATTTTGGCCAAAAATACATGAAAATTCTCAAAAAAATAAATGGCCATTTTTTAATTGGAAAAAACGTCCTCTTTCGAACTGTGCTACTCAAAAAGCTGTACTACTTTTGTGAGTCGAGATATTCGATTTTTTTCAAAATTTTGTGAGTCGAGGTATTCAATTTTGAAAAATCGAATTTTGGCCAAAAATACATGAAAATTCTCAAAAAAATAAATTTCCATTTTTTAATTGGAAAAAACGTCCTCTTTCGAACCGTGCTACTCAAAAAGCTGTACTACTTTTGTGAGTCGAGATATTCGATTTTTTTCAAAATTTTGTGAGTCGAGGTATTCAATTTTGAAAAATCGAATTTTGGCCAAAAATACATGAATATTCTCAAAAAAAATAAATGGCCATTTTTTAATTGGAAAAAACATCCTCTTTCGAACCGTGCTACTCAAAAAGCTGTACTACTTCTGTGAGTCGAGATATTCGATTTTTTTCAAAATTTTGTGAGTCGAGGTATGCAATTTTGAAAAATCGAATTTTGGCCAAAAATACATGAAAATTCTCAAAAAGATAAATGGCCATTTTTTAATTGGAAAAAACGTCCTCTTTCGAACCCTGCTGCTCAAAAAGCTGTACTACTTCTGTGAGTCGAGATATTCGATTTTTTTCAAAATTTTGTGAGTCGAGGTATGCAATTTTGAAAAATCGAATTTTGGCCAAAAATACATGAAAATTCTCAAAAAGATAAATGGCCATTTTTTAATTGGAAAAAACGTCCTCTTTCGAACCGTGCTACTCAAAAAGCTGTACTACTTCTGTGAGTCGAGATATTCGATTTTTTTCAAAATTTTGTGAGTCGAGGTATTCAATTTTGAAAAATCGAATTTTGGCCAAAAATACATGAAAATTCTCAAAAAAATAAATGGCCATTTTTTAATTGGAAAAAACGTCCTCTTTCGAACTGTGCTACTCAAAAAGCTGTACTACTTTTGTGAGTCGAGATATTCGATTTATTTCAAAATTTTGTGAGTCGAGGTATTCAATTTTGAAAAATCGAATTTTGGCCAAAAATACATGAAAATTCTCAAAAAAATAAATTTCCATTTTTTAATTGGAAAAAACGTCCTCTTTCGAACCGTGCTACTCAAAAAGCTGTACTACTTTTGTGAGTCGAGATATTCGATTTTTTTCAAAATTTTGTGAGTCGAGGTATTCAATTTTGAAAAATCGAATTTTGGCCAAAAATACATGAATATTCTCAAAAAAAATAAATGGCCATTTTTTAATTGGAAAAAACATCCTCTTTCGAACCGTGCTACTCAAAAAGCTGTACTACTTCTGTGAGTCGAGATATTCGATTTTTTTCAAAATTTTGTGAGTCGAGGTATGCAATTTTGAAAAATCGAATTTTGGCCAAAAATACATGAAAATTCTCAAAAAGATAAATAGCCATTTTTTAATTGGAAAAAACGTCCTCTTTCGAACCGTGCTACTCAAAAAGCTGTACTACTTCTGTGAGTCGAGATATTCGATTTTTTTCAAAATTTTGTGAGTCGAGGTATGCAATTTTGAAAAATCGAATTTTGGCCAAAAATACATGAAAATTCTCAAATAAATAAATGGCCATTTTTTAATTGGAAAAAACGTCCTCTTTCGAACTGTGCTACTCAAAAAGCTGTACTACTTTTGTGAGTCGAGATATTCGATTTTTTTCAAAATTTTGTGAGTCGAGGTATTCAATTTTGAAAAATCGAATTTTGGCCAAAAATACATGAAAATTCTCAAAAAAATAAATTTCCATTTTTTAATTGGAAAAAACGTCCTCTTTCGAACCGTGCTACTCAAAAAGCTGTACTACTTTTGTGAGTCGAGATATTCGATTTTTTTCAAAAGTTTGTGAGTCGAGGTATTCAATTTTGAAAAATCGAATTTTGGCCAAAAATCGTGAAAATTCTCAAAAAAATAAATGGCCATTTTTTAATTGGAAAAAACATCCTCTTTCGAACCGTGCTACTCAAAAAGCTGTACTACTTCTGTGAGTCGAGATATTCGATTTTTTTTCAAAATTTTGTGAGTCGAGGTATTCAATTTTGAAAAATCGAATTTTGGCCAAAAATACATGAAAATTCTCAAAAAAAATAAATGGCCATTTTTTAATTGGAAAAAACGTCCTCTTTCGAACCGTGCTACTCAAAAAGCTGTACTACTTTTGTGAGTCGAGATATTCGATTTTTTTAAAAATTTTGTGAGTCGAGGTATTCAATTTTGAAAAATCGAATTTTGGCCAAAAATACATGAAAATTCTCAAAAAAATAAATGGCCATTTTTTAATTGGAAAAAACGTCCTCTTTCGAACCGTGCTACTCAAAAAGCTGTACTACTTCTGTGAGTCGAGATATTCGATTTTTTTCAAAATTTTGTGAGTCGAGGTATGCAATTTTGAAAAATCGAATTTTGGCCAAAAATACATGAAAATTCTCAAAAAGATAAATGGCCATTTTTTAATTGGAAAAAACGTCCTCTTTCGAACCGTGCTACTCAAAAAGCTGTACTACTTCTGTGAGTCGAGATATTCGATTTTATTCAAAATTTTGTGAGTCGAGGTATGCAATTTTGAAAAATCGAATTTTGGCCAAAAATACATGAAAATTCTCAAAAAGATAAATGGCCATTTTTTAATTGGAAAAAACGTCCTCTTTCGAACCGTGCTACTCAAAAAGCTGTACTACTTTTGTGAGTCGAGATATTCGATTTTTTTCAAAAGTTTGTGAGTCGAGGTATTCAATTTTGAAAAATCGAATTTTGGCCAAAAATCATGAAAATTCTCAAAAAAATAAATGGCCATTTTTTAATTGGAAAAAACGTCCTCTTTCGAACCGTGCTACTCAAAAAGCTGTACTACTTTTGTGAGTCGAGATATTCGATTTTTTCAAAAGTTTGTGAGTCGAGGTATTCAATTTTGAAAAATCGAATTTTGGGCAAAAATCATGAAAATTCTCAAAAAAATAAATGGCCATTTTTTAATTGGAAAAAACGTCCTCTTTCGAACCGTGCTACTCAAAAAGCTGTACTACTTTTGTGAGTCGAGATATTCGATTTTTTTCAAAAGTTTGTGAGTCGAGGTATTCAATTTTGAAAAATCGAATTTTGGCCAAAAATCATGAAAATTCTCAAAAAAATAAATGGCCATTTTTTAATTGGAAAAAACGTCCTCTTTCGAACCGTGCTACTCAAAAAGCTGTACTACTTCTGTGAGTCGAGATATTCGATTTTTTTCAAAATTTTGTGAGTCGAGGTATTCAATTTTGAAAAATCGAATTTTGGCCAAAAATACATGAAAATTCTCAAAAAAATAAATGGCCATTTTTTAATTGGAAAAAACGTCCTCTTTCGAACCGTGCTACTCAAAAAGCTGTACTACTTCTGTGAGTCGAGATATTCGATTTTTTTCAAAATTTTGTGAGTCGAGGTATTCAATTTTGAAAAATCGAATTTTGGCCAAAAATACATGAAAATTCTCAAAAAAATAAATGGCCATTTTTTAATTGGAAAAAACGTCCTCTTTCGAACCGTGCTACTCAAAAAGCTGTACTACTTTTGTGAGTCGAGATATTCGATTTTTTTCAAAAGTTTGTGAGTCGGGGTATTCAATTTTGAAAAATCGAATTTTGGCCAAAAATACATGAAAATTCTCAAAAAAATAAATGGCCATTTTTTAATTGGAAAAAAAGTCCTCTTTCGAACCGTGCTACTCAAAAAGCTGTACTACTTCTGTGAGTCGAGATATTCGATTTTTTTCAAAATTTTGTGAGTCGAGGTATGCAATTTTGAAAAATCGAATTTTGGCCAAAAATACATGAAAATTCTCAAAAAGATAAATGGCCATTTTTTAATTGGAAAAAACGTCCTCTTTCGAACCGTGCTACTCAAAAAGCTGTACTACTTTTGTGAGTCGAGATATTCGATTTTTTTCAAAAGTTTGTGAGTCGAGGTATTCAATTTTGAAAAATCGAATTTTGGCCAAAAATCATGAAAATTCTCAAAAAAATAAATGGCCATTTTTTAATTGGAAAAAACGTCCTCTTTCGAACCGTGCTACTCAAAAAGCTGTACTACTTTTGTGAGTCGAGATATTCGATTTTTTTCAAAAGTTTGTGAGTCGAGGTATTCAATTTTGAAAAAATCGAATTTTGGGCAAAAATCATGAAAATTCTCAAAAAAATAAATGGCCATTTTTTAATTGGAAAAAAAGTCCTCTTTCGAACCGTGCTACTCAAAAAGCTGTACTACTTTTGTGAGTCGAGATATTCGATTTTTTTCAAAAGTTTGTGAGTCGAGGTATTCAATTTTGAAAAATCGAATTTTGGCCAAAAATCATGAAAATTCTCAAAAAAATAAATGGCCATTTTTTAATTGGAAAAAACGTCCTCTTTCGAACCGTGCTACTCAAAAAGCTGTACTACTTCTGTGAGTCGAGATATTCGATTTTTTTCAAAATTTTGTGAGTCGAGGTATTCAATTTTGAAAAATCGAATTTTGGCCAAAAATACATGAAAATTCTCAAAAAAATAAATGGCTATTTTTTAATTGGAAAAAACGTCCTCTTTCGAACTGTGCTACTCAAAAAGCTGTACTACTTTTGTGAGTCGAGATATTCGATTTTTTTCAAAATTTTGTGAGTCGAGGTATTCAATTTTGAAAAATCGAATTTTGGCCAAAAATACATGAAAATTCTCAAAAAAATAAGTTTCCATTTTTTAATTGGAAAAAACGTCCTCTTTCGAACCGTGCTACTCAAAAAGCTGTACTACTTTTGTGAGTCGAGATATTCGATTTTTTTCAAAAGTTTGTGAGTCGAGGTATTCAATTTTGAAAAATCGAATTTTGGCCAAAAATCATGAAAATTCTCAAAAAATAAATGGCCATTTTTTAATTGGAAAAAACATCCTCTTTCGAACCGTGCTACTCAAAAAGCTGTACTACTTCTGTGAGTCGAGATATTAGATTTTTTTCAAAATTTTGTGAGTCGAGGTATTCAATTTTGAAAAATCGAATTTTGGCCAAAAATACATGAAAATTCTCAAAAAAATAAATGGCCATTTTTTAATTGGAAAAAACGTCCTCTTTCGAACCGTGCTACTCAAAAAGCTGTACTACTTTTGTGAGTTGAGATATTCGATTTTTTTCAAAATTTTGTGAGTCGAGGTATTCAATTTTGAAAAATCGAATTTTGGCCAAAAATACATGAATATTCTCAAAAAAATAAATTTCCATTTTTTAATTGGAAAAAACGTCCTCTTTCGAACCGTGCTACTCAAAAAGCTGTACTACTTTTGTGAGTCGAGATATTCGATTTTTTTCAAAATTTTGTGTGTCGGGGTATTCAATTTTGAAAAATCGAATTTTGGCCAAAAATACATGAAAATTCTCAAAAAAATAAATGGCCATTTTTTAATTGGAAAAAACGTCCTCTTTCGAACCGTGCTACTCAAAAAGCTGTACTACTTCTGTGAGTCGAGATATTCGATTTTTTTCAAAATTTTGTGAGTCGAGGTATGCAATTTTGAAAAATCGAATTTTGGCCAAAAATACATGAAAATTCTCAAAAAGATAAATGGCCATTTTTTAATTGGAAAAAACGTCCTCTTTCGAACCGTGCTACTCAAAAAGCTGTACTACTTCTGTGAGTCGAGATATTCGATTTTTTTCAAAATTTTGTGAGTCGAGGTATTCAATTTTGAAAAATCGAATTTTGGCCAAAAATACATGAAAATTCTCAAAAAAATAAATGGCCATTTTTTAATTGGAAAAAACGTCCTCTTTCGAACCGTGCTACTCAAAAAGCTGTACTACTTTTGTGAGTCGAGATATTCGATTTTTTTCAAAAGTTTGTGAGTCGGGGTATTCAATTTTGAAAAATCGAATTTTGGCCAAAAATACATGAAAATTCTCAAAAAAATAAATGGCCATTTTTTAATTGGAAAAAACGTCCTCTTTCGAACCGTGCTACTCATAAAGCTGTACTACTTCTGTGAGTCGAGATATTCGATTTTTTTCAAAATTTTGTGAGTCGAGGTATGCAATTTTGAAAAATCGAATTTTGGCCAAAAATACATGAAAATTCTCAAAAAGATAAATGGCCATTTTTTAATTGGAAAAAACGTCCTCTTTCGAACCGTGCTACTCAAAAAGCTGTACTACTTTTGTGAGTCGAGATATTCGATTTTTTTCAAAAGTTTGTGAGTCGAGGTATTCAATTTTGAAAAATCGAATTTTGGCCAAAAATCATGAAAATTCTCAAAAAAATAAATGGCCATTTTTTAATTGGAAAAAACGTCCTCTTTCGAACCGTGCTACTCAAAAAGCTGTACTACTTCTGTGAGTCGAGATATTCGATTTTTTTCAAAATTTTGTGAGTCGAGGTATTCAATTTTGAAAAATCGAATTTTGGCCAAAAATACATGAAAATTCTCAAAAAAATAAATTTCCATTTTTTAATTGGAAAAAACGTCCTCTTTCGAACCGTGCTACTCAAAAAGCTGTACTACTTTTGTGAGTCGAGATATTCGATTTTTTTCAAAAGTTTGTGAGTCGAGGTATTCAATTTTGAAAAATCGAATTTTGGCCAAAAATCATGAAAATTCTCAAAAAAATAAATGGCCATTTTTTAATTGGAAAAAACATCCTCTTTCGAACCGTGCTACTCAAAAAGCTGTACTACTTCTGTGAGTCGAGATATTCGATTTTTTTTAAAATTTTGTGAGTCGAGGTATTCAATTTTGAAAAATCGTATTTTGGCCAAAAATACATGAAAATTCTCAAAAAAAATAAATGGCCATTTTTTAATTGGAAAAAACGTCCTCTTTCGAACCGTGCTACTCAAAAAGCTGTACTACTTTTGTGAGTCGAGATATTCGATTTTTTTCAAAATTTTGTGAGTCGAGGTATTCAATTTTGAAAAATCGAATTTTGGCCAAAAATACATGAATATTCTCAAAAAAATAAATTTCCATTTTTTAATTGAAAAAACGTCCTCTTTCGAACCGTGCTACTCAAAAAGCTGTACTACTTCTGTGAGTCGAGATATTCGATTTTTTTCAAAATTTTGTGAGTCGAGGTATTCAATTTTGAAAAATCGAATTTTGGCCAAAAATACATGAAAATTCTCAAAAAAATAAATTTCCATTTTTTAATTGGAAAAAACGTCCTCTTTCGAACCGTGCTACTCAAAAAGCTGTACTACTTTTGTGAGTCGAGATATTCGATTTTTTTCAAAAGTTTGTGAGTCGAGGTATTCAATTTTGAAAAATCGAATTTTGGCCAAAAATCATGAAAATTCTCAAAAAAATAAATGGCCATTTTTTAATTGGAAAAAACATCCTCTTTCGAACCGTGCTACTCAAAAAGCTGTACTACTTCTGTGAGTCGAGATATTCGATTTTTTTTAAAATTTTGTGAGTCGAGGTATTCAATTTTGAAAAATCGTATTTTGGCCAAAAATACATGAAAATTCTCAAAAAAAATAAATGGCCATTTTTTAATTGGAAAAAACGTCCTCTTTCGAACCGTGCTACTCAAAAAGCTGTACTACTTTTGTGAGTCGAGATATTCGATTTTTTTCAAAATTTTGTGAGTCGAGGTATTCAATTTTGAAAAATCGAATTTTGGCCAAAAATACATGAATATTCTCAAAAAAATAAATTTCCATTTTTTAATTGAAAAAACGTCCTCTTTCGAACCGTGCTACTCAAAAAGCTGTACTACTTTTGTGAGTCGAGATATTCGATTTTTTTCAAAATTTTGTGTGTCGGGGTATTCAATTTTGAAAAATCGAATTTTGGCCAAAAATACATGAAAATTCTCAAAAAAATAAATGGCCATTTTTTAATTGGAAAAAACGTCCTCTTTCGAACCGTGCTACTCAAAAAGCTGTACTACTTTTGTGAGTCGAGATATTCGATTTTTTCAAAAGTTTGTGAGTCGGGGTATTCAATTTTGAAAAATCGAATTTTGGCCAAAAATACATGAAAATTCTCAAAAAAATAAATGGCCATTTTTTAATTGGAAAAAACGTCCTCTTTCGAACCGTGCTACTCAAAAAGCTGTACTACTTCTGTGAGTCGAGATATTCGATTTTTTTCAAAATTTTGTGAGTCGAGGTATGCAATTTTGAAAAATCGAATTTTGGCCAAAAATACATGAAAATTCTCAAAAAGATAAATGGCCATTTTTTAATTGGAAAAAACGTCCTCTTTCGAACCGTGCTACTCAAAAAGCTGTACTACTTCTGTGAGTCGAGATATTCGATTTTTTTCAAAATTTTGTGAGTCGAGGTATTCAATTTTGAAAAATCGAATTTTGGCCAAAAATCATGAAAATTCTCAAAAAAAATAAATGGCCATTTTTTAATTGGAAAAAACGTCCTCTTTCGAACCGTGCTACTCAAAAAGCTGTACTACTTCTGTGAGTCGAGATATTCGATTTTTTTCAAAATTTTGTGAATCGAGGTATTCAATTTTGAAAAATCGAATTTTGGCCAAAAATACATGAAAATTCTCAAAAAAATAAATGGCCATTTTTTAATTGGAAAAAACGTCCTCTTTCGAACTGTGCTACTCAAAAAGCTGTACTACTTTTGTGAGTCGAGATATTCGATTTTTTTCAAAATTTTGTGAGTCGAGGTATTCAATTTTGAAAAATCGAATTTTGGCCAAAAATACATGAATATTCTCAAAAAAATAAATTTCCATTTTTTAATTGGAAAAAACGTCCTCTTTCGAACCGTGCTACTCAAAAAGCTGTACTACTTTTGTGAGTCGAGATATTCGATTTTTTTCAAAAGTTTGTGAGTCGAGGTATTCAATTTTGAAAAATCGAATTTTGGCCAAAAATCATGAAAATTCTCAAAAAAATAAATGGCCATTTTTTAATTGGAAAAAACGTCCTCTTTCGAACCGTGCTACTCAAAAAGCTGTACTACTTCTGTGAGTCGAGATATTCGATTTTTTTCAAAATTTTGTGAGTCGAGGTATTCAATTTTGAAAAATCGAATTTTGGCCAAAAATACATGAAAATTCTCAAAAAAATAAATTTCCATTTTTTAATTGGAAAAAACGTCCTCTTTCGAACCGTGCTACTCAAAAAGCTGTACTACTTTTGTGAGTCGAGATATTCGATTTTTTTCAAAAGTTTGTGAGTCGAGGTATTCAATTTTGAAAAATCGAATTTTGGCCAAAAATCATGAAAATTCTCAAAAAAATAAATGGCCATTTTTTAATTGGAAAAAACATCCTCTTTCGAACCGTGCTACTCAAAAAGCTGTACTACTTCTGTGAGTCGAGATATTCGATTTTTTTTAAAATTTTGTGAGTCGAGGTATTCAATTTTGAAAAATCGAATTTTGGCCAAAAATACATGAAAATTCTCAAAAAAAATAAATGGCCATTTTTTAATTGGAAAAAACGTCCTCTTTCGAACCGTGCTACTCAAAAAGCTGTACTACTTTTGTGAGTCGAGATATTCGATTTTTTTCAAAATTTTGTGAGTCGAGGTATTCAATTTTGAAAAATCGAATTTTGGCCAAAAATACATGAATATTCTCAAAAAAATAAATTTCCATTTTTTAATTGGAAAAAACGTCCTCTTTCGAACCGTGCTACTCAAAAAGCTGTACTACTTTTGTGAGTCGAGATATTCGATTTTTTTCAAAATTTTGTGTGTCGGGGTATTCAATTTTGAAAAATCGAATTTTGGCCAAAAATACATGAAAATTCTCAAAAAAATAAATGGCCATTTTTTAATTGGAAAAAACGTCCTCTTTCGAACCGTGCTACTCAAAAAGCTGTACTACTTCTGTGAGTCGAGATATTCGATTTTTTTCAAAATTTTGTGAGTCGAGGTATGCAATTTTGAAAAATCGAATTTTGGCCAAAAATACATGAAAATTCTCAAAAAGATAAATGGCCATTTTTTAATTGGAAAAAACGTCCTCTTTCGAACCGTGCTACTCAAAAAGCTGTACTACTTCTGTGAGTCGAGATATTCGATTTTTTTCAAAATTTTGTGAGTCGAGGTATTCAATTTTGAAAAATCGAATTTTGGCCAAAAATACATGAAAATTCTCAAAAAAATAAATGGCCATTTTTTAATTGGAAAAAACGTCCTCTTTCGAACCGTGCTACTCAAAAAGCTGTACTACTTTTGTGAGTCGAGATATTCGATTTTTTCAAAAGTTTGTGAGTCGGGGTATTCAATTTTGAAAAATCGAATTTTGGCCAAAAATACATGAAAATTCTCAAAAAGATAAATGGCCATTTTTTAATTGGAAAAAACGTCCTCTTTCGAACCGTGCTACTCAAAAAGCTGTACTACTTTTGTGAGTCGAGATATTCGATTTTTTTCAAAAGTTTGTGAGTCGAGGTATTCAATTTTGAAAAATCGAATTTTGGCCAAAAATCATGAAAATTCTCAAAATAATAAATGGCCATTTTTTAATTGGAAAAAACGTCCTCTTTCGAACCGTGCTACTCAAAAAGCTGTACTACTTCTGTGAGTCGAGATATTCGATTTTTTTCAAAATTTTGTGAGTCGAGGTATTCAATTTTGAAAAATCGAATTTTGGCCAAAAATACATGAAAATTCTCAAAAAAATAAATTTCCATTTTTTAATTGGAAAAAACGTCCTCTTTCGAACCGTGCTACTCAAAAAGCTGTACTACTTTTGTGAGTCGAGATATTCGATTTTTTTCAAAAGTTTGTGAGTCGAGGTATTCAATTTTGAAAAATCGAATTTTGGCCAAAAATCATGAAAATTCTCAAAAAAATAAATGGCCATTTTTTAATTGGAAAAAACATCCTCTTTCGAACCGTGCTACTCAAAAAGCTGTACTACTTCTGTGAGTCGAGATATTCGATTTTTTTTTAAATTTTGTGAGTCGAGGTATTCAATTTTGAAAAATCGAATTTTGGCCAAAAATACATGAAAATTCTCAAAAAAAATAAATGGCCATTTTTTAATTGGAAAAAACGTCCTCTTTCGAACCGTGCTACTCAAAAAGCTGTACTACTTTTGTGAGTCGAGATATTCGATTTTTTTCAAAATTTTGTGAGTCGAGGTATTCAATTTTGAAAAATCGAATTTTGGCCAAAAATACATGAATATTCTCAAAAAAATAAATTTCCATTTTTTAATTGAAAAAACGTCCTCTTTCGAACCGTGCTACTCAAAAAGCTGTACTACTTTTGTGAGTCGAGATATTCGATTTTTTTCAAAATTTTGTGTGTCGGGGTATTCAATTTTGAAAAATCGAATTTTGGCCAAAAATACATGAAAATTCTCAAAAAAATAAATGGCCATTTTTTAATTGGAAAAAACGTCCTCTTTCGAACCGTGCTACTCAAAAAGCTGTACTACTTTTGTGAGTCGAGATATTCGATTTTTTCAAAAGTTTGTGAGTCGGGGTATTCAATTTTGAAAAATCGAATTTTGGCCAAAAATACATGAAAATTCTCAAAAAAATAAATGGCCATTTTTTAATTGGAAAAAACGTCCTCTTTCGAACCGTGCTACTCAAAAAGCTGTACTACTTCTGTGAGTCGAGATATTCGATTTTTTTCAAAATTTTGTGAGTCGAGGTATGCAATTTTGAAAAATCGAATTTTGGCCAAAAATACATGAAAATTCTCAAAAAGATAAATGGCCATTTTTTAATTGGAAAAAACGTCCTCTTTCGAACCGTGCTACTCAAAAAGCTGTACTACTTCTGTGAGTCGAGATATTCGATTTTTTTCAAAATTTTGTGAGTCGAGGTATTCAATTTTGAAAAATCGAATTTTGGCCAAAAATCATGAAAATTCTCAAAAAAATAAATGGCCATTTTTTAATTGGAAAAAACGTCCTCTTTCGAACCGTGCTACTCAAAAAGCTGTACTACTTCTGTGAGTCGAGATATTCGATTTTTTTCAAAATTTTGTGAATCGAGGTATTCAATTTTGAAAAATCGAATTTTGGCCAAAAATACATGAAAATTCTCAAAAAAATAAATGGCCATTTTTTAATTGGAAAAAACGTCCTCTTTCGAACTGTGCTACTCAAAAAGCTGTACTACTTTTGTGAGTCGAGATATTCGATTTTTTTCAAAATTTTGTGAGTCGAGGTATTCAATTTTGAAAAATCGAATTTTGGCCAAAAATACATGAATATTCTCAAAAAAATAAATTTCCATTTTTTAATTGGAAAAAACGTCCTCTTTCGAACAGTGCTACTCAAAAAGCTGTACTACTTTTGTGAGTCGAGATATTCGATTTTTTTCAAAATTTTGTGTGTCGGGGTATTCAATTTTGAAAAATCGAATTTTGGCCAAAAATACATGAAAATTCTCAAAAAAATAAATGGCCATTTTTTAATTGGAAAAAACGTCCTCTTTCGAACCGTGCTACTCAAAAAGCTGTACTACTTCTGTGAGTCGAGATATTCGATTTTTTTCAAAATTTTGTGAGTCGAGGTATGCAATTTTGAAAAATCGAATTTTGGCCAAAAATACATGAAAATTCTCAAAAAGATAAATGGCCATTTTTTAATTGGAAAAAACGTCCTCTTTCGAACCGTGCTACTCAAAAAGCTGTACTACTTCTGTGAGTCGAGATATTCGATTTTTTTCAAAATTTTGTGAGTCGAGGTATTCAATTTTGGAAAATCGAATTTTGGCCAAAAATACATGAAAATTCTCAAAAAAATAAATGGCCATTTTTTAATTGGAAAAAACGTCCTCTTTCGAACCGTGCTACTCAAAAAGCTGTACTACTTTTGTGAGTCGATATATTCCATTTTTTTCAAAAGTTTGTGAGTCGGGGTATTCAATTTTGAAAAATCGAATTTTGGCCAAAAATACATGAAAATTCTCAAAAAAATAAATGGCCATTTTTTAATTGGAAAAAACGTCCTCTTTCGAACCGTGCTACTCAAAAAGCTGTACTACTTCTGTGAGTCGAGATATTCGATTTTTTTCTAAATTTTGTGAGTCGAGGTATGCAATTTTGAAAAATCGAATTTTGGCCAAAAATACATGAAAATTCTCAAAAAGATAAATGGCCATTTTTTAATTGGAAAAAACGTCCTCTTTCGAACCGTGCTACTCAAAAAGCTGTACTACTTCTGTGAGTCGAGATATTCGATTTTTTTCAAAATTTTGTGAGTCGAGGTATTCAATTTTGAAAAATCGAATTTTGGCCAAAAATACATGAAAATTCTCAAAAAAATAAATGGCCATTTTTTAATTGGAAAAAACGTCCTCTTTCGAACCGTGCTACTCAAAAAGCTGTACTACTTCTGTGAGTCGAGATATTCGATTTTTTTCAAAATTTTGTGAGTCGAGGTATTCAATTTTGAAAAATCGAATTTTGGCCAAAAATACATGAAAATTCTCAAAAAAATAAATGGCCATTTTTTAATTGGAAAAAACATCCTCTTTCGAACCGTGCTACTCAAAAAGCTGTACTACTTTTGTGAGTCGAGATATTCGATTTTTTTTCAAAAGTTTGTGAGTCGAGGTATTCAATTTTGAAAAATCGAATTTTGGCCAAAAATCATGAAAATTCTCAAAAAAATAAATGGCCATTTTTTAATTGGAAAAAACGTCCTCTTTCGAACCGTGCTACTCAAAAAGCTGTACTACTTCTGTGAGACGAGATATTCGATTTTTTTCAAAATTTTGTGAGTCGAGGTATTCAATTTTGAAAAATCGAATTTTGGCCAAAAATACATGAAAATTCTCAAAAAAATAAATGGCCATTTTTTAATTGGAAAAAACGTCCTCTTTCGAACTGTGCTACTCAAAAAGCTGTACTACTTTTGTGAGTCGAGATATTCGATTTTTTTCCAAATTTTGTGAGTCGAGGTATTCAATTTTGAAAAATCGAATTTTGGCCAAAAATACATGAAAATTCTCAAAAAAATAAATTTTCATTTTTTAATTGGAAAAAACGTCCTCTTTCGAACCGTGCTACTCAAAAAGCTGTACTACTTTTGTGAGTCGAGATATTCGATTTTTTTCAAAATTTTGTGAGTCGAGGTATGCAATTTTGAAAAATCGAATTTTGGCCAAAAATACATGAAAATTCTCAAAAAGATAAATGGCCATTTTTTAATTGGAAAAAACGTCCTTTTTCGAACCGTGCGACTCAAAAAGCTGTACTACTTCTGTGAGTCGAGATATTCGATTTTTTTCAAAATTTTGTGAGTCGAGGTATGCAATTTTGAAAAATCGAATTTTGGCCAAAAATACATGAAAATTCTCAAAAAGATAAATGGCCATTTTTTAATTGGAAAAAACGTCCTCTTTCGAACCGTGCTACTCAAAAAGCTGTACTGCTTCTGTGAGTCGAGATATTCGATTTTTTCAAAATTTTGTGAGTCGAGGTATTCAATTTTGAAAAATCGAATTTTGGCCAAAAATACATGAAAATTCTCAAAAAAATAAATGGCCATTTTTTAATTGGAAAAAACGTCCTCTTTCGAACCGTGCTACTCAAAAATCTGTACTACTTTTGTGAGTCGAGATATTCGATTTTTTTCAAAAGTTTGTGAGTCGGGGTATTCAATTTTGAAAAATCGAATTTTGGCCAAAAATCATGAAAATTCTCAAAAAAATAAATTGCCATTTTTTAATTGGAAAAAACATCCTCTTTCGAACCGTGCTACTCAAAAAGCTGTACTACTTCTGTGAGTCGAGATATTCGATTTTTTTCAAAATTTTGTGAGTCGAGGTATTCAATTTTGAAAAATCGAATTTTGGCCAAAAATACATGAAAATTCTCAAAAAAAATAAATGGCCATTTTTTAATTGGAAAAAACGTCCTCTTTCGAACCGTGCTACTCAAAAAGCTGTACTACTTTTGTGAGTCGAGATATTCGATTTTTTTTTCAAAAGTTTGTGAGTCGAGGTATTCAATTTTGAAAAATCGAATTTTGGCCAAAAATCATGAAAATTCTCAAAAAAATAAATGGCCATTTTTTAATTGGAAAAAACGTCCTCTTTCGAACCGTGCTACTCAAAAAGCTGTACTACTTCTGTGAGACGAGATATTCGATTTTTTTCAAAATTTTGTGAGTCGAGGTATTCAATTTTGAAAAATCGAATTTTGGCCAAAAATACATGAAAATTCTCAAAAAAATAAATGGCCATTTTTTAATTGGAAAAAACGTCCTCTTTCGAACTGTGCTACTCAAAAAGCTGTACTACTTTTGTGAGTCGAGATATTCGATTTTTTTCAAATTTTTTTTGTGTGTCGGGGTATTCAATTTTGAAAAATCGAATTTTGGCCAAAAATACATGAAAATTCTCAAAAAAATAAATGGCCATTTTTTAATTGGAAAAAACGTCCTCTTTCGAACCGTGCTACTCAAAAAGCTGTACTACTTTTGTGAGTCGGGGTATTCAATTTTGAAAAATCGAATTTTGGCCAAAAATACATGAAAATTCTCAAAAAAATAAATGGCCATTTTTTAATTGGAAAAAACGTCCTCTTTCGAACCGTGCGACTCAAAAAGCTGTACTACTTCTGTGAGTCGAGATATTCGATTTTTTTCAAAATTTTGTGAGTCGAGGTATGCAATTTTGAAAAATCGAATTTTGGCCAAAAATACATGAAAATTCTCAAAAAGATAAATGGCCATTTTTTAATTGGAAAAAACGTCCTCTTTCGAACCGTGCTACTCAAAAAGCTGTACTACTTCTGTGAGTCGAGATATTCGATTTTTTTCAAAATTTTGTGAGTCGAGGTATTCAATTTTGAAAAATCGAATTTTGGCCAAAAATCATGAAAATTCTCAAAAAAATAAATGGCCATTTTTTAATTGGAAAAAACGTCCTCTTTCGAACCGTGCTACTCAAAAAGCTGTACTACTTCTGTGAGTCGAGATATTCGATTTTTTTCAAAATTTTGTGAGTCGAGGTATTCAATTTTGAAAAATCGAATTTTGGCCAAAAATCATGAAAATTCTCAAAAAAATAAATGGCCATTTTTTAATTGGAAAAAACATCCTCTTTCGAACCGTGCTACTCAAAAAGCTGTACTACTTCTGTGAGTCGAGATATTCGATTTTTTTCAAAATTTTGTGAGTCGAGGTATGCAATTTTGAAAAATCGAATTTTGGCCAAAAATCATGAAAATTCTCAAAAAAATAAATGGCCATTTTTTAATTGGAAAAAACATCCTCTTTCGAACCGTGCTACTCAAAAAGCTGTACTACTTCTGTGAGTCGAGATATTCGATTTTTTTCAAAATTTTGTGAGTCGAGGTATTCAATTTTGAAAAATCGAATTTTGGCCAAAAATACATGAAAATTCTCAAAAAAAATAAATGGCCATTTTTTAATTGGAAAAAACGTCCTCTTTCGAACCGTGCTACTCAAAAAGCTGTACTACTTTTGTGAGTCGAGATATTCGATTTTTTTCAAAATTTTGTGAGTCGAGGTATTCAATTTTGAAAAATCGAATTTTGGCCAAAAATACATGAATATTCTCAAAAAAATAAATTTCCATTTTTTAATTGGAAAAAACGTCCTCTTTCGAACCGTGCTACTCAAAAAGCTGTACTACTTTTGTGAGTCGAGATATTCGATTTTTTTCAAATTTTTTTGTGTGTCGGGGTATTCAATTTTGAAAAATCGAATTTTGGCCAAAAATACATGAAAATTCTCAAAAAAATAAATGGCCATTTTTTAATTGGAAAAAACGTCCTCTTTCGAACCGTGCTACTCAAAAAGCTGTACTACATTTGTGAGTCGAGATATTCGATTTTTTTCAAAAGTTTGTGAGTCGGGGTATTCAATTTTGAAAAATCGAATTTTGGCCAAAAATACATGAAAATTCTCAAAAAAATAAATGGCCATTTTTTAATTGGAAAAAACGTCCTTTTTCGAACCGTGCGACTCAAAAAGCTGTACTACTTCTGTGAGTCGAGATATTCGATTTTTTTCAAAATTTTGTGAGTCGAGGTATGCAATTTTGAAAAATCGAATTTTGGCCAAAAATACATGAAAATTCTCAAAAAGATAAATGGCCATTTTTTAATTGGAAAAAACGTCCTCTTTCGAACCGTGCTACTCAAAAAGCTGTACTACTTCTGTGAGTCGAGATATTCGATTTTTTTCAAAATTTTGTGAGTCGAGGTATTCAATTTTGAAAAATCGAATTTTGGCCAAAAATCATGAAAATTCTCAAAAAAATAAATGGCCATTTTTTAATTGGAAAAAACGTCCTCTTTCGAACCGTGCTACTCAAAAAGCTGTACTACTTCTGTGAGTCGAGATATTCGATTTTTTTCAAAATTTTGTGAGTCGAGGTATTCAATTTTGAAAAATCGAATTTTGGCCAAAAATCATGAAAATTCTCAAAAAAATAAATGGCCATTTTTTAATTGGAAAAAACATCCTCTTTCGAACCGTGCTACTCAAAAAGCTGTACTACTTCTGTGAGTCGAGATATTCGATTTTTTTCAAAATTTTGTGAGTCGAGGTATGCAATTTTGAAAAATCGAATTTTGGCCAAAAATCATGAAAATTCTCAAAAAAATAAATGGCCATTTTTTAATTGGAAAAAACATCCTCTTTCGAACCGTGCTACTCAAAAAGCTGTACTACTTCTGTGAGTCGAGATATTCGATTTTTTTCAAAATTTTGTGAGTCGAGGTATTCAATTTTGAAAAATCGAATTTTGGCCAAAAATACATGAAAATTCTCAAAAAAAATAAATGGCCATTTTTTAATTGGAAAAAACGTCCTCTTTCGAACCGTGCTACTCAAAAAGCTGTACTACTTTTGTGAGTCGAGATATTCGATTTTTTTCAAAATTTTGTGAGTCGAGGTATTCAATTTTGAAAAATCGAATTTTGGCCAAAAATACATGAATATTCCCAAAAAAATAAATTTCCATTTTTTAATTGGAAAAAACGTCCTCTTTCGAACCGTGCTACTCAAAAAGCTGTACTACTTTTGTGAGTCGAGATATTCGGTTTTTTTCAAATTTTTTTGTGTGTCGGGGTATTCAATTTTGAAAAATCGAATTTTGGCCAAAAATACATGAAAATTCTCAAAAAAATAAATGGCCATTTTTTAATTGGAAAAAACGTCCTCTTTCGAACCGTGCTACTCAAAAAGCTGTACTACTTCTGTGAGTCGAGATATTCGATTTTTTTCAAAATTTTGTGAGTCGAGGTATGCAATTTTGAAAAATCGAATTTTGGCCAAAAATACATGAAAATTCTCAAAAAGATAAATGGCCATTTTTTAATTGGAAAAAACGTCCTCTTTCGAACCGTGCTACTCAAAAAGCTGTACTACTTCTGTGAGTCGAGATATTCGATTTTTTTCAAAATTTTGTGAGTCGAGGTATTCAATTTTGAAAAATCGAATTTTGGCCAAAAATACATGAAAATTCTCAAAAAAATAAATGGCCATTTTTTAATTGGAAAAAACATCCTCTTTCGAACCGTGCTACTCAAAAAGCTGTACTACTTTTGTGAGTCGAGATATTCGATTTTTTTTCAAAAGTTTGTGAGTCGAGGTATTCAATTTTGAAAAATCGAATTTTGGCCAAAAATCATGAAAATTCTCAAAAAAATAAATGGCCATTTTTTAATTGGAAAAAACGTCCTCTTTCGAACCGTGCTACTCAAAAAGCTGTACTACTTCTGTGAGACGAGATATTCGATTTTTTTCAAAATTTTGTGAGTCGAGGTATTCAATTTTGAAAAATCGAATTTTGGCCAAAAATACATGAAAATTCTCAAAAAAATAAATGGCCATTTTTTAATTGGAAAAAACGTCCTCTTTCGAACTGTGCTACTCAAAAAGCTGTACTACTTTTGTGAGTCGAGATATTCGATTTTTTTTCAAAAGTTTGTGAGTCGAGGTATTCAATTTTGAAAAATCGAATTTTGGCCAAAAATCATGAAAATTCTCAAAAAAATAAATGGCCATTTTTTAATTGGAAAAAACGTCCTCTTTCGAACCGTGCTACTCAAAAAGCTGTACTACTTCTGTGAGACGAGATATTCGATTTTTTTCAAAATTTTGTGAGTCGAGGTATTCAATTTTGAAAAATCGAATTTTGGCCAAAAATACATGAAAATTCTCAAAAAAATAAATGGCCATTTTTTAATTGGAAAAAACGTCCTCTTTCGAACTGTGCTACTCAAAAAGCTGTACTACTTTTGTGAGTCGAGATATTCGATTTTTTTCAAAATTTTGTGAGTCGAGGTATTCAATTTTGAAAAATCGAATTTTGGCCAAAAATACATGAAAATTCTCAAAAAAATAAATGGCCATTTTTTAATTGGAAAAAACGTCCTCTTTCGAACCGTGCTACTCAAAAAGCTGTACTACATTTGTGAGTCGAGATATTCGATTTTATTCAAAAGTTTGTGAGTCGGGGTATTCAATTTTGAAAAATCGAATTTTGGCCAAAAATACATGAAAATTCTCTAAAAAATAAATGGCCATTTTTTAATTGGAAAAAACGTCCTTTTTCGAACCGTGCGACTCAAAAAGCTGTACTACTTCTGTGAGTCGAGATATTCGATTTTTTTCAAAATTTTGTGAGTCGAGGTATGCAATTTTGAAAAATCGAATTTTGGCCAAAAATACATGAAAATTCTCAAAAAGATAAATGGCCATTTTTTAATTGGAAAAAACGTCCTCTTTCGAACCGTGCTACTCAAAAAACTGTACTACTTCTGTGAGTCGAGATATTCGATTTTTTTCAAAATTTTGTGAGTCGAGGTATTCAATTTTGAAAAATCGAATTTTGGCCAAAAATCATGAAAATTCTCAAAAAAATAAATGGCCATTTTTTAATTGGAAAAAACGTCCTCTTTCGAACCGTGCTACTCAAAAAGCTGTACTACTTCTGTGAGTCGAGATATTCGATTTTTTTCAAAATTTTGTGAGTCGAGGTATTCAATTTTGAAAAATCGAATTTTGGCCAAAAATACATGAAAATTCTCAAAAAAAATAAATGGCCATTTTTTAATTGGAAAAAACGTCCTCTTTCGAACCGTGCTACTCAAAAAGCTGTACTACTTTTGTGAGTCGAGATATTCGATTTTTTTCAAAATTTTGTGAGTCGAGGTATTCAATTTTGAAAAATCGAATTTTGGCCAAAAATACATGAATATTCTCAAAAAAATAAATTTCCATTTTTTAATTGGAAAAAACGTCCTCTTTCGAACCGTGCTACTCAAAAAGCTGTACTACTTTTGTGAGTCGAGATATTCGATTTTTTTCAAATTTTTTTTGTGTGTCGGGGTATTCAATTTTGAAAAATCGAATTTTGGCCAAAAATACATGAAAATTCTCAAAAAAATAAATGGCCATTTTTTAATTGGAAAAAACGTCCTCTTTCGAACCGTGCTACTCAAAAAGCTGTACTACTTCTGTGAGTCGAGATATTCGATTTTTTTCAAAATTTTGTGAGTCGAGGTATGCAATTTTGAAAAATCGAATTTTGGCCAAAAATACATGAAAATTCTCAAAAAGATAAATGGCCATTTTTTAATTGGAAAAAACGTCCTCTTTCGAACCGTGCTACTCAAAAAGCTGTACTACTTCTGTGAGTCGAGATATTCGATTTTTTTCAAAATTTTGTGAGTCGAGGTATTCAATTTTGAAAAATCGAATTTTGGCCAAAAATACATGAAAATTCTCAAAAAAATAAATGGCCATTTTTTAATTGGAAAAAACATCCTCTTTCGAACCGTGCTACTCAAAAAGCTGTACTACTTTTGTGAGTCGAGATATTCGATTTTTATCAAAAGTTTGTGAGTCGAGGTATTCAATTTTGAAAAATCGAATTTTGGCCAAAAATCATGAAAATTCTCAAAAAAATAAATGGCCATTTTTTAATTGGAAAAAACGTCCTCTTTCGAACCGTGCTACTCAAAAAGCTGTACTACTTCTGTGAGTCGAGATATTCGATTTTTTTCAAAATTTTGTGAGTCGAGGTATTCAATTTTGAAAAATCGAATTTTGGCCAAAAATACATGAAAATTCTCAAAAAAATAAATGGCCATTTTTTAATTGGAAAAAACGTCCTTTTTCGAACCGTGCGACTCAAAAAGCTGTACTACTTCTGTGAGTCGAGATATTCGATTTTTTTCAAAATTTTGTGAGTCGAGGTATGCAATTTTGAAAAATCGAATTTTGGCCAAAAATACATGAAAATTCTCAAAAAGATAAATGGCCATTTTTTAATTGGAAAAAACGTCCTCTTTCGAACCGTGCTACTCAAAAAGCTGTACTACTTCTGTGAGTCGAGATATTCGATTTTTTTCAAAATTTTGTGAGTCGAGGTATTCAATTTTGAAAAATCGAATTTTGGCCAAAAATCATGAAAATTCTCAAAAAAATAAATGGCCATTTTTTAATTGGAAAAAACGTCCTCTTTCGAACCGTGCTACTCAAAAAGCTGTACTACTTCTGTGAGTCGAGATATTCGATTTTTTTCAAAATTTTGTGAGTCGAGGTATTCAATTTTGAAAAATCGAATTTTGGCCAAAAATACATGAAAATTCTCAAAAAAATAAATGGCCATTTTTTAATTGGAAAAAACGTCCTCTTTCGAACTGTGCTACTCAAAAAGCTGTACTACTTTTGTGAGTCGAGATATTCGATTTTTTTCAAAATTTTGTGAGTCGAGGTATTCAATTTTGAAAAATCGAATTTTGGCCAAAAATACATGAAAATTCTCAAAAAAATAAATTTCCATTTTTTAATTGGAAAAAACGTCCTCTTTCGAACCGTGCTACTCAAAAAGCTGTACTGCTTCTGTGAGTCGAGATATTCGATTTTTTCAAAATTTTGTGAGTCGAGGTATTCAATTTTGAAAAATCGAATTTTGGCCAAAAATACATGAAAATTCTCAAAAAAATAAATGGCCATTTTTTAATTGGAAAAAACGTCCTCTTTCGAACCGTGATACTCAAAAAGCTGTACTACTTTTGTGAGTCGAGATATTCGATTTTTTTCAAAAGTTTGTGAGTCGGGGTATTCAATTTTGAAAAATCGAATTTTGGCCAAAAATCATGAAAATTCTCAAAAAAATAAATGGCCATTTTTTAATTGGAAAAAACATCCTCTTTCGAACCGTGCTACTCAAAAAGCTGTACTACTTCTGTGAGTCGAGATATTCGATTTTTTTAAAAATTTTGTGAGTCGAGGTATTCAATTTTGAAAAATCGAATTTTGGCCAAAAATACATGAAAATTCTCAAAAAAAATAAATGGCCATTTTTTAATTGGAAAAAACGTCCTCTTTCGAACCGTGCTACTCAAAAAGCTGTACTACTTTTGTGAGTCGAGATATTCGATTTTTTTCAAAATTTTGTGAGTCGAGGTATTCAATTTTGAAAAATCGAATTTTGGCCAAAAATACCTGAATATTCTCAAAAAAATAAATTTTCATTTTTTAATTGGAAAAAACGTCCTCTTTCGAACCGTGCTACTCAAAAAGCTGTACTACTTTTGTGAGTCGAGATATTCGATTTTTTTCAAAAGTTTGTGAGTCGAGGTATTCAATTTTGAAAAATCGAATTTTGGCCAAAAATCATGAAAATTCTCAAAAAAATAAATGGCCATTTTTTAATTGGAAAAAACCTCCTCTTTCGAACCGTGCTACTCAAAAAGCTGTACTACTTCTGTGAGTCGAGATATTCGATTTTTTTCAAAATTTTGTGAGTCGAGGTATTCAATTTTGAAAAATCGAATTTTGGCCAAAAATACATGAAAATTCTCAAAAAAATAAATGGCCATTTTTTAATTGGAAAAAACGTCCTCTTTCGAACCGTGCTACTCAAAAAGCTGTACTACTTCTGTGAGTCGAGATATTCGATTTTTTTCAAAATTTTGTGAGTCGAGGTATTCAATTTTGAAAAATCGAATTTTGGCCAAAAATACATGAAAATTCTCAAAAAAATAAATGGCCATTTTTTAATTGGAAAAAACGTCCTCTTTCGAACCGTGCTACTCAAAAAGCTGTACTACTTTTGTGAGTCGAGATATTCGATTTTTTTCAAAAGTTTGTGAGTCGAGGTATTCAATTTTGTAAAATCGAATTTTGGCCAAAAATACATGAATATTCTCAAAAAAATAAATTTCCATTTTTTAATTGGAAAAAACGTCCTCTTTCGAACCGTGCTACTCAAAAAGCTGTACTACTTTTGTGAGTCGAGATATTCGATTTTTTTCAAAATTTTGTGTGTCGGGGTATTCAATTTTGAAAAATAGAATTTTGGCCAAAAATACATGAAAATTCTCAAAAAAATAAATGGCCATTTTTTAATTGGAAAAAACGTCCTCTTTCGAACCGTGCTACTCAAAAAGCTGTACTACTTCTGTGAGTCGAGATATTCGATTTTTTTCAAAATTTTGTGAGTCGAGGTATTCAATTTTGAAAAATCGAATTTTGGCCAAAAATACATGAAAATTCTCAAAAAAATAAATTTCCATTTTTTAATTGGAAAAAACGTCCTCTTTCGAACCGTGCTACTCTAAAAGCTGTACTACTTTTGTGAGTCGAGATATTCGATTTTTTTCAAAATTTTGTGAGTCGAGGTATGCAATTTTGAAAAATCGAATTTTGGCCAAAAATACATGAAAATTCTCAAAAAGATAAATGGCCATTTTTTAATTGGAAAAAACGTCCTCTTTCGAACCGTGCTACTCAAAAAGCTGTACTACTTCTGTGAGTCGAGATATTCGATTTTTTTCAAAATTTTGTGAGTCGGGGTATTCAATTTTGAAAAATCGAATTTTGGCCAAAAATACATGAAAATTCTCAAAAAAATAAATGGCCATTTTTTAATTGGAAAAAACGTCCTCTTTCGAACCGTGCTACTCAAAAAGCTGTACTACTTCTGTGAGTCGAGATATTCGATTTTTTTCAAAATTTTGTGAGTCGAGGTATGCAATTTTGAAAAATCGAATTTTGGCCAAAAATACATGAAAATTCTCAAAAAGATAAATGGCCATTTTTTAATTGGAAAAAACGTCCTCTTTCGAACCGTGCTACTCAAAAAGCTGTACTACTTCTGTGAGTCGAGATATTCGATTTTTTTCAAAATTTTGTGAGTCGAGGTATTCAATTTTGAAAAATCGAATTTTGGCCAAAAATACATGAAAATTCTCAAAAAAATAAATGGCCATTTTTTAATTGGAAAAAACGTCCTCTTTCGAACCGTGCTACTCAAAAAGCTGTACTACTTCTGCGAGTCGAGATATTCGATTTTTTTCAAAAGTTTGTGAGTCGAGGTATTCAATTTTGAAAAATCGAATTTTGGCCAAAAATCATGAAAATTCTCAAAAAAATAAATGGCCATTTTTTAATTGGAAAAAACGTCCTCTTTCGAACCGTGCTACTCAAAAAGCTGTACTACTTCTGTGAGTCGAGATATTCGATTTTTTTCAAAATTTTGTGAGTCGAGGTATTCAATTTTGAAAAATCGAATTTTGGCCAAAAATCATGAAAATTCTCAAAAAAATAAATGGCCATTTTTTAATTGGAAAAAACGTCCTCTTTCGAACCGTGCTACTCAAAAAGCTGTACTACTTCTGTGAGTCGAGATATTCGATTTTTTTCAAAATTTTGTGAGTCGAGGTATTCAATTTTGAAAAATCGAATTTTGGCCAAAAATACATGAAAATTCTCAAAAAAATAAATGGCCATTTTTAATTGGAAAAAACGTCCTCTTTCGAACTGTGCTACTCAAAAAGCTGTACTACTTTTGTGAGTCGAGATATTCGATTTTTTTCAAAATTTTGTGAGTCGAGGTATTCAATTTTGAAAAATCGAATTTTGGCCAAAAATACATGAAAATTCTCAAAAAAATTAATTTCCATTTTTTAATTGGAAAAAACGTCCTCTTTCGAACCGTGCTACTCAAAAAGCTGTACTACTTTTGTGAGTCGAGATATTCGATTTTTTTCAAAAGTTTGTGAGTCGAGGTATTCAATTTTGAAAAATCGAATTTTGGCCAAAAATACATGAAAATTCTCAAAAAAATAAATGGTCATTTTTTAATTGGAAAAAACGTCCTCTTTCGAACCGTGCTACTCAAAAAGCTGTACTACTTCTGCGAGTCGAGATATTCGATTTTTTTCAAAATTTTGTGAGTCGAGGTATTCAATTTTGAAAAATCGAATTTTGGCCAAAAATCATGAAAATTCTCAAAAAAATAAATGGCCATTTTTTAATTGGAAAAAACGTCCTCTTTCGAACCGTGCTACTCAAAAAGCTGTACTACTTTTGTGAGTCGAGATATTCGATTTTTTTCAAAATTTTGTGAGTCGAGGTATTCAATTTTGAATAATCGAATTTTGGCCAAAAATCATGAAAATTCTCAAAAAAATAAATGGCCATTTTTTAATTGGAAAAAACGTCCTCTTTCGAACTGTGCTACTCAAAAAGCTGTACTACTTTTGTGAGTCGAGATATTCGATTTTTTTCAAAATTTTGTGAGTCGAGGTATTCAATTTTGAAAAGTCGAATTTTGGCCAAAAATACATGAAAATTCTCAAAAAAATAAATTTCCATTTTTTAATTGGAAAAAACGTCCTCTTTCGAACCGTGCTACTCAAAAAGCTGTACTACTTTTGTGAGTCGAGATATTCGATTTTTTTCAAAAGTTTGTGAGTCGAGGTATTCAATTTTGAAAAATCGAATTTTGGCCAAAAATCATGAAAATTCTCAAAAAAATAAATGGCCATTTTTTAATTGGAAAAAACATCCTCTTTCGAACCGTACTACTCAAAAAGCTGTACTACTTCTGTGAGTCGAGATATTCGATTTTTTTCAAAATTTTGTGAGTCGAGGTATACAATTTTGAAAAATCGAATTTTGGCCAAAAATACATGAAAATTCTCAAAAAGATAAATGGCCATTTTTTAATTGGAAAAAACGTCCTCTTTCGAACCGTGCTACTCAAAAAGCTGTACTGCTTCTGTGAGTCGAGATATTCGATTTTTTTCAAAATTTTGTGAGTCGAGGTATTCAATTTTGAAAAATCGAATTTTGGCCAAAAATACATGAAAATTCTCAAAAAAATAAATGGCCATTTTTTAATTGGAAAAAACGTCCTCTTTCGAACCGTGCTACTCAAAAAGCTGTACTACTTTTGTGAGTCGAGATATTCGATTTTTTTCAAAAGTTTGTGAGTCGGGGTATTCAATTTTGAAAAATCGAATTTTGGCCAAAAATCATGAAAATTCTCAAAAAAATAAATGGCCATTTTTTAATTGGAAAAAACATCCTCTTTCGAACCGTGCTACTCAAAAAGCTGTACTACTTCTGTGAGTCGAGATATTCGATTTTTTTCAAAATTTTGTGAGTCGAGGTATTCAATTTTGAAAAATCGAATTTTGGCCAAAAATACATGAAAATTCTCAAAAAAAATAAATGGCCATTTTTTAATTGGAAAAAACGTCCTCTTTCGAACCGTGCTACTCAAAAAGCTGTACTACTTTTGTGAGTCGAGATATTCGATTTTTTTCAAAATTTTGTGAGTCGAGGTATTCAATTTTGAAAAATCGAATTTTGGCCAAAAATACATGAATATTCTCAAAAAAATAAATTTCCATTTTTTAATTGGAAAAAACGTCCTCTTTCGAACCGTGCTACTCAAAAAGCTGTACTACTTTTGTGAGTCGAGATATTCGATTTTTTTCAAATTTTTTTTGTGTGTCGGGGTATTCAATTTTGAAAAATCGAATTTTGGCCAAAAATACATGAAAATTCTCAAAAAAATAAATGGCCATTTTTTAATTGGAAAAAACGTCCTCTTTCGAACCGTGCTACTCAAAAAGCTGTACTACTTCTGTGAGTCGAGATATTCGATTTTTTTCAAAATTTTGTGAGTCGAGGTATGCAATTTTGAAAAATCGAATTTTGGCCAAAAATACATGAAAATTCTCAAAAAGATAAATGGCCATTTTTTAATTGAAAAAAACGTCCTCTTTCGAACCGTGCTACTCAAAAAGCTGTACTACTTCTGTGAGTCGAGATATTCGATTTTTTTTCAAAATTTTGTGAGTCGAGGTATTCAATTTTGAAAAATCGAATTTTGGCCAAAAATACATGAAAATTCTCAAAAAAATAAATGGCCATTTTTTAATTGGAAAAAACGTCCTCTTTCGAACCGTGCTACTCAAAAAGCTGTACTACTTTTGTGAGTCGAGATATTCGATTTTTTTCAAAAGTTTGTGAGTCGGGGTATTCAATTTTGAAAAATCGAATTTTGGCCAAAAAAAAGGAGGAAAAAACGTCCTCTTTCGAACCGTGCTACTCAAAAAGCTGTACTACTTCTGTGAGTCGAGATATTCGATTTTTTTCAAAATTTTGTGAGTCGAGGTATGCAATTTTGAAAAATCGAATTTTGGCCAAAAATACATGAAAATTCTCAAAAAGATAAATGGCCATTTTTTAATTGGAAAAAACGTCCTCTTTCGAACCGTGCTACTCAAAAATCTGTACTACTTCTGTGAGTCGAGATATTCGATTTTTTTCAAAATTTTGTGAGTCGAGGTATTCAATTTTGAAAAATCGAATTTTGGCCAAAAATACATGAAAATTCTCAAAAAAATAAATGGCCATTTTTTAATTGGAAAAAACGTCCTCTTTCGAACCGTGCTACTCAAAAAGCTGTACTACTTCTGTGAGTCGAGATATTCGATTTTTTTCAAAATTTTGTGAGTCGAGGTATTCAATTTTGAAAAATCGAATTTTGGCCAAAAATACATGAAAATTCTCAAAAAAATAAATGGCCATTTTTTAATTGAAAAAAACGTCCTCTTTCGAACCGTGCTACTCAAAAAGCTGTACTACTTCTGTGAGTCGAGATATTCGATTTTTTTCAAAATTTTGTGAGTCGAGGTATGCAATTTTGAAAAATCGAATTTTGGCCAAAAATACATGAAAATTCTCAAAAAAATAAATGGCCATTTTTTAATTGGAAAAAACGTCCTCTTTCGAACCGTGCTACTTAAAAAGCTGTACTACTTCTGTGAGTCGAGATATTCGATTTTTTTCAAAATTTTGTGAGTCGAGGTATTCAATTTTGAAAAATCGAATTTTGGCCAAAAATCATGAAAATTCTCAAAAAAATAAATGGCCATTTTTTAATTGGAAAAAACGTCCTCTTTCGAACCGTGCTACTCAAAAAGCTGTACTACTTCTGTGAGTCGAGATATTCGATTTTTTTCAAAATTTTGTGAGTCGAGGTATTCAATTTTGAAAAATCGAATTTTGGCCAAAAATACATGAAAATTCTCAAAAAAATAAATTTCCATTTTTTAATTGGAAAAAACGTCCTCTTTCGAACCGTGCTACTCAAAAAGCTGTACTACTTTTGTGAGTCGAGATATTCGATTTTTTTCAAAAGTTTGTGAGTCGAGGTATTCAATTTTGAAAAATCGAATTTTGGCCAAAAATCATGAAAATTCTCAAAAAAATAAATGGCCATTTTTTAATTGGAAAAAAACGTCCTCTTTCGAACCGTGCTACTCAAAAAGCTGTACTACTTCTCTGAGTCGAGATATTCGATTTTTTTCAAAATTTTGTGAGTCGAGGTATTCAATTTTGAAAAATCGAATTTTGGCCAAAAATACATGAAAATTCTCAAAAAAATAAATGGCCATTTTTTAATTGGAAAAAACGTCCTCTTTCGAACCGTGCTACTCAAAAAGCTGTACTACTTTTGTGAGTCGAGATATTCGATTTTTTTCAAAAGTTTGTGAGTCGGGGTATTCAATTTTGAAAAATCGAATTTTGACCAAAAATACATGAAAATTCTCAAAAAAATAAATGGCCATTTTTTAATTGGAAAAAACGTCCTCTTTCGAACCGTGCTACTCAAAAAGCTGTACTACTTCTGTGAGTCGAGATATTCGATTTTTTTCAAAATTTTGTGAGTCGAGGTATGCAATTTTGAAAAATCGAATTTTGGCCAAAAAAACATGAAAACTCTCAAAAAGATAAATGGCCATTTTTTAATTGGAAAAAACGTCCTCTTTCGAACCGTGCTACTCAAAAAGCTGTACTACTTTGGTGAGTCGAGATATTCGATTTTTTTCAAAAGTTTGTGAGTCGGGGTATTCAATTTTGAAAAATCGAATTTTGGCCAAAAATACATGAAAATTCTCAAAAAAATAAATGGCCATTTTTTAATTGGAAAAAACGTCCTCTTTCGAACCGTGCTACTCAAAAAGCTGTACTACTTCTGTGAGTCGAGATATTCGATTTTTTTCAAAATTTTGTGAGTCGAGGTATGCAATTTTGAAAAATCGAATTTTGGCCAAAAATACATGAAAATTCTCAAAAAGATAAATGGCCATTTTTTAATTGGAAAAAACGTCCTCTTTCGAACCGTACTACTCAAAAAGCTGTACTACTTTTGTGAGTCGAGATATTCGATTTTTTTCAAAATTTTGTGAGTCGAGGTATTCAATTTTGATAAATCGAATTTTGGCCAAAAATACATGAAAATTCTCAAAAAAATAAATGGCCATTTTTTAATTGGAAAAAACGTCCTCTTTCGAACCGTGCTACTCAAAAAGCTGTACTACTTCTGTGAGTCGAGATATTCGATTTTTTTCAAAATTTTGTGAGTCGAGGTATGCAATTTTGAAAAATCGAATTTTGGCCAAAAATACATGAAAATTCTCAAAAAAATAAATGGCCATTTTTTAATTGGAAAAAACGTCCTCTTTCGAACCGTGCTACTCAAAAAGCTGTACTACTTCTGTGAGTCGAGATATTCGATTTTTTTCAAAATTTTGTGAGTCGAGGTATTCAATTTTGAAAAATCGAATTTTGGCCAAAAATACATGAAAATTCTCAAAAAAATAAATGGCCATTTTTTAATTGGAAAAAACGTCCTCTTTCGAACCGTGCTACTCAAAAAGCTGTACTACTTTTGTGAGTCGAGATATTCGATTTTTTTCAAAAGTTTGTGAGTCGGGGTATTCAATTTTGAAAAATCGAATTTTGACCAAAAATACATGAAAATTCTCAAAAAAATAAATGGCCATTTTTTAATTGGAAAAAACGTCCTCTTTCGAACCGTGCTACTCAAAAAGCTGTACTACTTCTGTGAGTCGAGATATTCGATTTTTTTCAAAATTTTGTGAGTCGAGGTATGCAATTTTGAAAAATCGAATTTTGGCCAAAAATACATGAAAATTCTCAAAAAGATAAATGGCCATTTTTTAATTGGAAAAAACGTCCTCTTTCGAACCGTGCTACTCAAAAAGCTGTACTACTTCTGTGAGTCGAGATATTCGATTTTTTTCAAAATTTTGTGAGTCGAGGTATTCAATTTTGAAAAATCGAATTTTGGCCAAAAATCATGAAAATTCTCAAAAAAATAAATGGCCATTTTTAAATTGGAAAAAACGTCCTCTTTCGAACCGTGCTACTCAAAAAGCTGTACTACTTCTGTGAGTCGAGATATTCGATTTTTTTCAAAATTTTGTGAGTCGAGGTATTCAATTTTGAAAAATCGAATTTTGGCCAAAAATACATGAAAATTCTCAAAAAAATAAATTTCCATTTTTTAATTGGAAAAAACGTCCTCTTTCGAACCGTGCTACTCAAAAAGCTGTACTACTTTTGTGAGTCGAGATATTCGATTTTTTTCAAAAGTTTGTGAGTCGAGGTATTCAATTTTGAAAAATCGAATTTTGGCCAAAAATCATGAAAATTCTCAAAAAAATAAATGGCCATTTTTTAATTGGAAAAAACATCCTCTTTCGAACCGTGCTACTCAAAAAGCTGTACTACTTCTGTGAGTCGAGATATTCGATTTTTTTCAAAATTTTGTGAGTCGAGGTATGCAATTTTGAAAAATCGAATTTTGGCCAAAAATACATGAAAATTCTCAAAAAGATAAATGGCCATTTTTTAATTGGAAAAAACGTCCTCTTTCGAACCGTGCTACTCAAAAAGCTGTACTACTTCTGTGAGTCGAGATATTCGATTTTTTTCAAAATTTTGTGAGTCGAGGTATTCAATTTTGAAAAATCGAATTTTGGCCAAAAATACATGAAAATTCTCAAAAAAATAAATGGTCATTTTTTAATTGGAAAAAACGTCCTCTTTCGAACCGTGCTACTCAAAAAGCTGTACTACTTTTGTGAGTCGAGATATTCGATTTTTTTCAAAATTTTGTGAGTCGTGGTATGCAATTTTGAAAAATCGAATTTTGGCCAAAAATACATGAAAATTCTCAAAAAGATAAATGGCCATTTTTTAATTGGAAAAAACGTCCTCTTTCGAACCGTGCTACTCAAAAAGCTATACTACTTCTGTGAGTCGAGATATTCGATTTTTTTCAAAATTTTGTGAGTCGAGGTATTCAATTTTGAAAAATCGAATTTTGGCCAAAAATACATGAAAATTATCAAAAAAATAAATGGCCATTTTTTAATTGGAAAAAACGTCCTATTTAGAACCGTGCTACTCAAAAAGCTGTACTACTTCTGTGAGTCGAGATATTCGATTTTTTTCAAAATTTTGTGAGTCGAGGTATTCAATTTTGAAAAATCGAATTTTGGCCAAAAATCATGAAAATTCTCAAAAAAATAAATGGCCATTTTTTAATTGGAAAAAACGTCCTCTTTCGAACCGTGCTACTCAAAAAGCTGTACTACTTCTGTGAGTCGAGATATTCGATTTTTTTCAAAATTTTGTGAGTCGAGGTATTCAATTTTGAAAAATCGAATTTTGGCCAAAAATACATGAAAATTCTCAAAAAAATAAATTTCCATTTTTTAATTGGAAAAAACGTCCTCTTTCGAACCGTGCTACTCAAAAAGCTGTACTACTTTTGTGAGTCGAGATATTCGATTTTTTTCAAAAGTTTGTGAGTCGAGGTATTCAATTTTGAAAAATCGAATTTTGGCCAAAAATCATGAAAATTCTCAAAAAAATAAATGGCCATTTTTTAATTGGAAAAAACATCCTCTTTCGAACCGTGCTACTCAAAAAGCTGTACTACTTCTGTGAGTCGAGATATTCGATTTTTTTCAAAATTTTGTGAGTCGAGGTATGCAATTTTGAAAAATCGAATTTTGGCCAAAAATACATGAAAATTCTCAAAAAGATAAATGGCCATTTTTTAATTGGAAAAAACGTCCTCTTTCGAACCGTGCTACTCAAAAAGCTGTACTACTTCTGTGAGTCGAGATATTCGATTTTTTTCAAAATTTTGTGAGTCGAGGTATTCAATTTTGAAAAATCGAATTTTGGCCAAAAATACATGAAAATTCTCAAAAAAATAAATGGCCATTTTTTAATTGGAAAAAACGTCTTCTTTCGAACCGTGCTACTCAAAAAGCTGTACTACTTTTGTGAGTCGAGATATTCGATTTTTTTCAAAATTTTGTGAGTCGGGGTATTCAATTTTGAAAAATCGAATTTTGGCCAAAAATACATGAAAATTCTCAAAAAAATAAATGGCCATTTTTTAATTGGAAAAAACGTCCTCTTTCGAACCGTGCTACTCAAAAAGCTGTACTACTTCTGTGAGTCGAGATATTCGATTTTTTTCAAAATTTTGTGAGTCGAGGTATTCAATTTTGAAAAATCGAATTTTGGCCAAAAATACATGAAAATTCTCAAAAAAATAAATGGCCATTTTTTAATTGGAAAAAACGTCCTCTTTCGAACCGTGCTACTCAAAAAGCTGTACTACTTCTGTGAGTCGAGATATTCGATTTTTTTCAAAATTTTGTGAGTCGAGGTATGCAATTTTGAAAAATCGAATTTTGGCCAAAAATACATGAAAATTCTCAAAAAGATAAATGGCCATTTTTTAATTGGAAAAAACGTCCTCTTTCGAACCGTGCTACTCAAAAAGCTGTACTACTTCTGTGAGTCGAGATATTCGATTTTTTTTTTAAAATTTTGTGAGTCGAGGTATTCAATTTTGAAAAATCGAATTTTGGCCAAAAATACATGAAAATTCTCAAAAAAATAAATTTCCATTTTTTAATTGGAAAAAACGTCCTCTTTCGAACCGTGCTACTCAAAAAGCTGTACTACTTTTGTGAGTCGAGATATTCGATTTTTTTCAAAATTTTGTGTGTCGGGGTATTCAATATTGAAAAATCGAATTTTGGCCAAAAATACATGAAAATTCTCAAAAAAATAAATGGCCATTTTTTAATTGGAAAAAACATCCTCTTTCGAACCGTGCTACTCAAAAAGCTGTACTACTTCTGTGAGTCGAGATATTCGATTTTTTTCAAAATTTTGTGAGTCGAGGTATGCAATTTTGAAAAATCGAATTTTGGCCAAAAATACATGAAAATTCTCAAAAAGATAAATGGCCATTTTTTAATTGGAAAAAACGTCCTCTTTCGAACCGTGCTACTCAAAAAGCTGTACTACTTTTGTGAGTCGAGATATTCGATTTTTTTCAAAATTTTGTGAGTCGAGGTATGCAATTTTGAAAAATCGAATTTTGGCCAAAAATACATGAAAATTCTCAAAAAGATAAATGGCCATTTTTTAATTGGAAAAAACGTCCTCTTTCGAACCGTGCTACTCAAAAAGCTATACTACTTCTGTGAGTCGAGATATTCGATTTTTTTCAAAATTTTGTGAGTCGAGGTATTCAATTTTGAAAAATCGAATTTTGGCCAAAAATACATGAAAATTATCAAAAAAATAAATGGCCATTTTTTAATTGGAAAAAACGTCCTCTTTCGAACCGTGCTACTCAAAAAGCTGTACTACTTCTGTGAGTCGAGATATTCGATTTTTTTCAAAATTTTGTGAGTCGGGGTATTCAATTTTGAAAAATCGAATTTTGGCCAAAAATACATGAAAATTCTCAAAAAAATAAATTTCCATTTTTTAATTGGAAAAAACGTCCTCTTTCGAACCGTGCTACTCAAAAAGCTGTACTACTTTTGTGAGTCGAGATATTCGATTTTTTTCAAAATTTTGTGTGTCGGGGTATTCAATTTTGAAAAATCGAATTTTGGCCAAAAATACATGAAAATTCTCAAAAAAATAAATGGCCATTTTTTAATTGGAAAAAACGTCCTCTTTCGAACCGTGCTACTCAAAAAGCTGTACTACTTCTGTGAGTCGAGATATTCGATTTTTTTCAAAATTTTGTGAGTCGAGGTATGCAATTTTGAAAAATCGAATTTTGGCCAAAAATATATGAAAATTCTCAAAAAGATAAATGGCCATTTTTTAATTGGAAAAAACGTCCTCTTTCGAACCGTGCTACTCAGAAAGCTGTACTACTTCTGTGAGTCGAGATATTCGATTTTTTTCAAAATTTTGTGAGTCGAGGTATTCAATTTTGAAAAATCGAATTTTGGCCAAAAATACATGAAAATTCTCAAAAAAATAAATGGCCATTTTTTAATTGGAAAAAACGTCCTCTTTCGAACCGTGCTACTCAAAAAGCTGTACTACTTTTGTGAGTCGAGATATTCGATTTTTTTCAAAAGTTTGTGAGTCGGGGTATTCAATTTTGAAAAATCGAATTTTGACCAAAAATACATGAAAATTCTCAAAAAAATAAATGGCCATTTTTTAATTGGAAAAAACGTCCTCTTTCGAACCGTGCTACTCAAAAAGCTGTACTACTTCTGTGAGTCGAGATATTCGATTTTTTTCAAAATTTTGTGAGTCGAGGTATGCAATTTTGAAAAATCGAATTTTGGCCAAAAATACATGAAAATTCTCAAAAAGATAAATGGCCATTTTTTAATTGGAAAAAACGTCCTCTTTCGAACCGTGCTACTCAAAAAGCTGTACTACTTCTGTGAGTCGAGATATTCGATTTTTTTCAAAATTTTGTGAGTCGAGGTATTCAATTTTGAAAAATCGAATTTTGGCCAAAAATCATGAAAATTCTCAAAAAAATAAATGGCCATTTTTTAATTGGAAAAAACGTCCTCTTTCGAACCGTGCTACTCAAAAAGCTGTACTACTTCTGTGAGTCGAGATATTCGATTTTTTTCAAAATTTTGTGAGTCGAGGTATTCAATTTTGAAAAATCGAATTTTGGCCAAAAATACATGAAAATTCTCAAAAAAATAAATTTCCATTTTTTAATTGGAAAAAACGTCCTCTTTCGAACCGTGCTACTCAAAAAGCTGTACTACTTTTGTGAGTCGAGATATTCGATTTTTTTCAAAAGTTTGTGAGTCGAGGTATTCAATTTTGAAAAATCGAATTTTGGCCAAAAATCATGAAAATTCTCAAAAAAATAAATGGCCATTTTTTAATTGGAAAAAAACGTCCTCTTTCGAACCGTGCTACTCAAAAAGCTGTACTACTTCTGTGAGTCGAGATATTCGATTTTTTTCAAAATTTTGTGAGTCGAGGTATTCAATTTTGAAAAATCGAATTTTGGCCAAAAATACATGAAAATTCTCAAAAAAATAAATGGCCATTTTTTAATTGGAAAAAACGTCCTCTTTCGAACCGTGCTACTCAAAAAGCTGTACTACTTTTGTGAGTCGAGATATTCGATTTTTTTCAAAAGTTTGTGAGTCGGGGTATTCAATTTTGAAAAATCGAATTTTGACCAAAAATACATGAAAATTCTCAAAAAAATAAATGGCAATTTTTTAATTGGAAAAAACGTCCTCTTTCGAACCGTGCTACTCAAAAAGCTGTACTACTTCTGTGAGTCGAGATATTCGATTTTTTTCAAAATTTTGTGAGTCGAGGTATGCAATTTTGAAAAATCGAATTTTGGCCAAAAATACATGAAAATTCTCAAAAAGATAAATGGCCATTTTTTAATTGGAAAAAACGTCCTCTTTCGAACCGTGCTACTCAAAAAGCTGTACTACTTCTGTGAGTCGAGATATTCGATTTTTTTCAAAATTTTGTGAGTCGAGGTATTCAATTTTGAAAAATCGAATTTTGGCCAAAAATACATGAAAATTCTCAAAAAAATAAATGGCCATTTTTTAATTGGAAAAAACGTCCTCTTTCGAACCGTGCTACTCAAAAAGCTGTACTACTTTTGTGAGTCGAGATATTCGATTTTTTTCAAAATTTTGTGAGTCGAGGTATTCAATTTTGAAAAATCGAATTTTGGCCAAAATTACATGAATATTCTCAAAAAAATAAATTTCCATTTTTTAATTGGAAAAAACGTCCTCTTTCGAACCGTGCTACTCAAAAAGCTGTACTACTTTTGTGAGTCGAGATATTCGATTTTTTTCAAATTTTTTTTGTGTGTCGGGGTATTCAATTTTGAAAAATCGAATTTTGGCCAAAAATACATGAAAATCCTCAAAAAGATAAATGGCCATTTTTTAATTGGAAAAAACGTCCTCTTTCGAACCGTGCTACTCAAAAAGCTGTACTACTTCTGTGAGTCGAGATATTCGATTTTTTTCAAAATTTTGTGAGTCGAGGTATTCAATTTTGAAAAATCGAATTTTGGCCAAAAATACATGAAAATTCTCAAAAAAAGAAATGGCCATTTTTTAATTGGAAAAAAACGTCCTCTTTCGAACCGTGCTACTCAAAAAGCTGTACTACTTTTGTGAGTCGAGATATTCGATTTTTTTCAAAAGTTTGTGAGTCGGGGTATTCAATTTTGAAAAATCGAATTTTGGCCAAAAATACATGAAAATTCTCAAAAAAATAAATGGCCATTTTTTAATTGGAAAAAACGTCCTCTTTCGAACCGTGCTACTCAAAAAGCTGTACTACTTCTGTGAGTCGAGATATTCGATTTTTTTCAAAATTTTGTGAGTCGAGGTATGCAATTTTGAAAAATCGAATTTTGGCCAAAAATACATGAAAATTCTCAAAAAGATAAATGCCATTTTTTAATTGGAAAAAACGTCCTCTTTCGAACCGTGCTACTCAAAAAGCTGTACTACTTCTGTGAGTCGAGATATTCGATTTTTTTCAAAATTTTGTGAGTCGAGGTATTCAATTTTGAAAAATCGAATTTTGGCCAAAAATACATGAAAATTCTCAAAAAAATAAATTTCCATTTTTTAATTGGAAAAAACGTCCTCTTTCGAACCGTGCTACTCAAAAAGCTGTACTACTTTTGTGAGTCGAGATATTCGATTTTTTTCAAAATTTTGTGTGTCGGTGTATTCAATTTTGAAAAATCGAATTTTGGCCAAAAATACATGAAAATTCTCAAAAAAATAAATGGCCATTTTTTAATTGGAAAAAACGTCCTCTTTCGAACCGTGCTACTCAAAAAGCTGTACTACTTCTGTGAGTCGAGATATTCGATTTTTTTCAAAATTTTGTGAGTCGAGGTATGCAATTTTGAAAAATCGAATTTTGGCCAAAAATATATGAAAATTCTCAAAAAGATAAATGGCCATTTTTTAATTGGAAAAAACGTCCTCTTTCGAACCGTGCTACTCAGAAAGCTGTACTACTTCTGTGAGTCGAGATATTCGATTTTTTTCAAAATTTTGTGAGTCGAGGTATTCAATTTTGAAAAATCGAATTTTGGCCAAAAATACATGAAAATTCTCAAAAAAATAAATGGCCATTTTTTAATTGGAAAAAACGTCCTCTTTCGAACCGTGCTACTCAAAAAGCTGTACTACTTTTGTGAGTCGAGATATTCGATTTTTTTCAAAAGTTTGTGAGTCGGGGTATTCAATTTTGAAAAATCGAATTTTGACCAAAAATACATGAAAATTCTCAAAAAAATAAATGGCCATTTTTTAATTGGAAAAAACGTCCTCTTTCGAACCGTGCTACTCAAAAAGCTGTACTACTTCTGTGAGTCGAGATATTCGATTTTTTTCAAAATTTTGTGAGTCGAGGTATGCAATTTTGAAAAATCGAATTTTGGCCAAAAATACATGAAAATTCTCAAAAAGATAAATGGCCATTTTTTAATTGGAAAAAACGTCCTCTTTCGAACCGTGCTACTCAAAAAGCTGTACTACTTCTGTGAGTCGAGATATTCGATTTTTTTCAAAATTTTGTGAGTCGAGGTATTCAATTTTGAAAAATCGAATTTTGGCCAAAAATCATGAAAATTCTCAAAAAAATAAATGGCCATTTTTTAATTGGAAAAAACGTCCTCTTTCGAACCGTGCTACTCAAAAAGCTGTACTACTTCTGTGAGTCGAGATATTCGATTTTTTTCAAAATTTTGTGAGTCGAGGTATTCAATTTTGAAAAATCGAATTTTGGCCAAAAATACATGAAAATTCTCAAAAAAATAAATTTCCATTTTTTAATTGGAAAAAACGTCCTCTTTCGAACCGTGCTACTCAAAAAGCTGTACTACTTTTGTGAGTCGAGATATTCGATTTTTTTCAAAAGTTTGTGAGTCGAGGTATTCAATTTTGAAAAATCGAATTTTGGCCAAAAATCATGAAAATTCTCAAAAAAATAAATGGCCATTTTTTAATTGGAAAAAAACGTCCTCTTTCGAACCGTGCTACTCAAAAAGCTGTACTACTTCTGTGAGTCGAGATATTCGATTTTTTTCAAAATTTTGTGAGTCGAGGTATTCAATTTTGAAAAATCGAATTTTGGCCAAAAATACATGAAAATTCTCAAAAAAATAAATGGCCATTTTTTAATTGGAAAAAACGTCCTCTTTCGAACCGTGCTACTCAAAAAGCTGTACTACTTTTGTGAGTCGAGATATTCGATTTTTTTCAAAAGTTTGTGAGTCGGGGTATTCAATTTTGAAAAATCGAATTTTGACCAAAAATACATGAAAATTCTCAAAAAAATAAATGGCAATTTTTTAATTGGAAAAAACGTCCTCTTTCGAACCGTGCTACTCAAAAAGCTGTACTACTTCTGTGAGTCGAGATATTCGATTTTTTTCAAAATTTTGTGAGTCGAGGTATGCAATTTTGAAAAATCGAATTTTGGCCAAAAATACATGAAAATTCTCAAAAAGATAAATGGCCATTTTTTAATTGGAAAAAACGTCCTCTTTCGAACCGTGCTACTCAAAAAGCTGTACTACTTCTGTGAGTCGAGATATTCGATTTTTTTCAAAATTTTGTGAGTCGAGGTATTCAATTTTGAAAAATCGAATTTTGGCCAAAAATACATGAAAATTCTCAAAAAAATAAATGGCCATTTTTTAATTGGAAAAAACGTCCTCTTTCGAACCGTGCTACTCAAAAAGCTGTACTACTTCTGTGAGTCGAGATATTCGATTTTTTTCAAAATTTTGTGAGTCGGGGTATTCAATTTTGAAAAATCGAATTTTGGCCAAAAATACATGAAAATTCTCAAAAAAATAAATGGCCATTTTTTAATTGGAAAAAACGTCCTCTTTCGAACCGTGCTACTCAAAAAGCTGTACTACTTCTGTGAGTCGAGATATTCGATTTTTTTCAAAATTTTGTGAGTCGAGGTATTCAATTTTGAAAAATCGAATTTTGGCCAAAAATACATGAAAATTCTCAAAAAAATAAATGGCCATTTTTTAATTGGAAAAAACGTCCTCTTTCGAACCGTGCTACTCAAAAAGCTGTACTACTTCTGTGAGTCGAGATATTCGATTTTTTTCAAAATTTTGTGAGTCGAGGTATTCAATTTTGAAAAATCGAATTTTGGCCAAAAATACATGAAAATTCTCAAAAAAATAAATTTCCATTTTTTAATTGGAAAAAACGTCCTCTTTCGAACCGTGCTACTCTAAAAGCTGTACTACTTTTGTGAGTCGAGATATTCGATTTTTTTCAAAAGTTTGTGAGTCGGGGTATTCAATTTTGAAAAATCGAATTTTGACCAAAAATACATGAAAATTCTCAAAAAAATAAATGGCCATTTTTTAATTGGAAAAAACGTCCTCTTTCGAACCGTGCTACTCAAAAAGCTGTACTACTTCTGTGAGTCGAGATATTCGATTTTTTTCAAAATTTTGTGAGTCGAGGTATGCAATTTTGAAAAATCGAATTTTGGCCAAAAATACATGAAAATTCTCAAAAAGATAAATGGCCATTTTTTAATTGGAAAAAACGTCCTCTTTCGAACCGTGCTACTCAAAAAGCTGTACTACTTCTGTGAGTCGAGATATTCGATTTTTTTCAAAAGTTTGTGAGTCGGGGTATTCAATTTTGAAAAATCGAATTTTGGCCAAAAATACATGAAAATTCTCAAAAAAATAAATGGCCATTTTTTAATTGGAAAAAACGTCCTCTTTCGAACCGTGCTACTCAAAAAGCTGTACTACTTCTGTGAGTCGAGATATTCGATTTTTTTCAAAATTTTGTGAGTCGAGGTATGCAATTTTGAAAAATCGAATTTTGGCCAAAAATACATGAAAATTCTCAAAAAGATAAATGGCCATTTTTTAATTGGAAAAAACGTCCTCTTTCGAACCGTACTACTCAAAAAGCTGTACTACTTTTGTGAGTCGAGATATTCGATTTTTTTCAAAATTTTGTGAGTCGAGGTATTCAATTTTGATAAATCGAATTTTGGCCAAAAATACATGAAAATTCTCAAAAAAATAAATGGCCATTTTTTAATTGGAAAAAACGTCCTCTTTCGAACCGTGCTACTCAAAAAGCTGTACTACTTCTGTGAGTCGAGATATTCGATTTTTTTCAAAATTTTGTGAGTCGAGGTATGCAATTTTGAAAAATCGAATTTTGGCCAAAAATACATGAAAATTCTCAAAAAAATAAATGGCCATTTTTTAATTGGAAAAAACGTCCTCTTTCGAACCGTGCTACTTAAAAAGCTGTACTACTTCTGTGAGTCGAGATATTCGATTTTTTTCAAAATTTTGTGAGTCGAGGTATTCAATTTTGAAAAATCGAATTTTGGCCAAAAATCATGAAAATTCTCAAAAAAATAAATGGCCATTTTTTAATTGGAAAAAACGTCCTCTTTCGAACCGTGCTACTCAAAAAGCTGTACTACTTCTGTGAGTCGAGATATTCGATTTTTTTCAAAATTTTGTGAGTCGAGGTATTCAATTTTGAAAAATCGAATTTTGGCCAAAAATACATGAAAATTCTCAAAAAAATAAATTTCCATTTTTTAATTGGAAAAAACGTCCTCTTTCGAACCGTGCTACTCAAAAAGCTGTACTACTTTTGTGAGTCGAGATATTCGATTTTTTTCAAAAGTTTGTGAGTCGAGGTATTCAATTTTGAAAAATCGAATTTTGGCCAAAAATCATGAAAATTCTCAAAAAAATAAATGGCCATTTTTTAATTGGAAAAAAACGTCCTCTTTCGAACCGTGCTACTCAAAAAGCTGTACTACTTCTCTGAGTCGAGATATTCGATTTTTTTCAAAGTTTTGTGAGTCGAGGTATTCAATTTTGAAAAATCGAATTTTGGCCAAAAATACATGAAAATTCTCAAAAAAATAAATGGCCATTTTTTAATTGGAAAAAACGTCCTCTTTCGAACCGTGCTACTCAAAAAGCTGTACTACTTTTGTGAGTCGAGATATTCGATTTTTTTCAAAAGTTTGTGAGTCGGGGTATTCAATTTTGAAAAATCGAATTTTGACCAAAAATACATGAAAATTCTCAAAAAAATAAATGGCCATTTTTTAATTGGAAAAAACGTCCTCATTCGAACCGTGCTACTCAAAAAGCTGTACTACTTCTGTGAGTCGAGATATTCGATTTTTTTCAAAATTTTGTGAGTCGAGGTATGCAATTTTGAAAAATCGAATTTTGGCCAAAAAAACATGAAAACTCTCAAAAAGATAAATGGCCATTTTTTAATTGGAAAAAACGTCCTCTTTCGAACCGTGCTACTCAAAAAGCTGTACTACTTTTGTGAGTCGAGATATTCGATTTTTTTCAAAATTTTGTGAGTCGAGGTATTCAATTTTGATAAATCGAATTTTGGCCAAAAATACATGAAAATTCTCAAAAAAATAAATGGCCATTTTTTAATTGGAAAAAACGTCCTCTTTCGAACCGTGCTACTCAAAAAGCTGTACTACTTCTGTGAGTCGAGATATTCGATTTTTTTCAAAATTTTGTGAGTCGAGGTATGCAATTTTGAAAAATCGAATTTTGGCCAAAAATACATGAAAATTCTCAAAAAAATAAATGGCCATTTTTTAATTGGAAAAAACGTCCTCTTTCGAACCGTGCTACTCAAAAAGCTGTACTACTTCTGTGAGTCGAGATATTCGATTTTTTTCAAAATTTTGTGAGTCGAGGTATTCAATTTTGAAAAATCGAATTTTGGCCAAAAATACATGAAAATTCTCAAAAAAATAAATGGCCATTTTTTAATTGGAAAAAACGTCCTCTTTCGAACCGTGCTACTCAAAAAGCTGTACTACTTTTGTGAGTCGAGATATTCGATTTTTTTCAAAAGTTTGTGAGTCGGGGTATTCAATTTTGAAAAATCGAATTTTGACCAAAAATACATGAAAATTCTCAAAAAAATAAATGGCCATTTTTTAATTGGAAAAAACGTCCTCTTTCGAACCGTGCTACTCAAAAAGCTGTACTACTTCTGTGAGTCGAGATATTCGATTTTTTTCAAAATTTTGTGAGTCGAGGTATGCAATTTTGAAAAATCGAATTTTGGCCAAAAATACATGAAAATTCTCAAAAAGATAAATGGCCATTTTTTAATTGGAAAAAACGTCCTCTTTCGAACCGTGCTACTCAAAAAGCAGTACTACTTCTGTGAGTCGAGATATTCGATTTTTTTCAAAATTTTGTGAGTCGAGGTATTCAATTTTGAAAAATCGAATTTTGGCCAAAAATCATGAAAATTCTCAAAAAAATAAATGGCCATTTTTAAATTGGAAAAAACGTCCTCTTTCGAACCGTGCTACTCAAAAAGCTGTACTACTTCTGTGAGTCGAGATATTCGATTTTTTTCAAAATTTTGTGAGTCGAGGTATTCAATTTTGAAAAATCGAATTTTGGCCAAAAATACATGAAAATTCTCAAAAAAATAAATTTCCATTTTTTAATTGGAAAAAACGTCCTCTTTCGAACCGTGCTACTCAAAAAGCTGTACTACTTTTGTGAGTCGAGATATTCGATTTTTTTCAAAAGTTTGTGAGTCGAGGTATTCAATTTTGAAAAATCGAATTTTGGCCAAAAATCATGAAAATTCTCAAAAAAATAAATGGCCATTTTTTAATTGGAAAAAACATCCTCTTTCGAACCGTGCTACTCAAAAAGCTGTACTACTTCTGTGAGTCGAGATATTCGATTTTTTTCAAAATTTTGTGAGTCGAGGTATGCAATTTTGAAAAATCGAATTTTGGCCAAAAATACATGAAAATTCTCAAAAAGATAAATGGCCATTTTTTAATTGGAAAAAACGTCCTCTTTCGAACCGTGCTACTCAAAAAGCTGTACTACTTCTGTGAGTCGAGATATTCGATTTTTTTCAAAATTTTGTGAGTCGAGGTATTCAATTTTGAAAAATCGAATTTTGGCCAAAAATACATGAAAATTCTCAAAAAAATAAATGGCCATTTTTTAATTGGAAAAAACGTCTTCTTTCGAACCGTGCTACTCAAAAAGCTGTACTACTTTTGTGAGTCGAGATATTCGATTTTTTTCAAAATTTTGTGAGTCGGGGTATTCAATTTTGAAAAATCGAATTTTGGCCAAAAATACATGAAAATTCTCAAAAAAATAAATGGCCATTTTTTAATTGGAAAAAACGTCCTCTTTCGAACCGTGCTACTCAAAAAGCTGTACTACTTCTGTGAGTCGAGATATTCGATTTTTTTCAAAATTTTGTGTGTCGAGGTATTCAATTTTGAAAAATCGAATTTTGGCCAAAAATACATGAAAATTCTCAAAAAAATAAATGGCCATTTTTTAATTGGAAAAAACGTCCTCTTTCGAACCGTGCTACTCAAAAAGCTGTACTACTTCTGTGAGTCGAGATATTCGATTTTTTTCAAAATTTTGTGAGTCGAGGTATGCAATTTTGAAAAATCGAATTTTGGCCAAAAATACATGAAAATTCTCAAAAAGATAAATGGCCATTTTTTAATTGGAAAAAACGTCCTCTTTCGAACCGTGCTACTCAAAAAGCTGTACTACTTCTGTGAGTCGAGATATTCGATTTTTTTCAAAATTTTGTGAGTCGAAGTATTCAATTTTGATAAATCGAATTTTGGCCAAAAATACATGAAAATTCTCAAAAAAATAAATGGCCATTTTTTAATTGGAAAAAACGTCCTCTTTCGAACCGTGCTACTCAAAAAGCTGTACTACTTCTGTGAGTCGAGATATTCGATTTTTTTCAAAATTTTGTGAGTCGAGGTATTCAATTTTGAAAAATCGAATTTTGGCCAAAAATACATGAAAATTCTCAAAAAAATAAATGGCCATTTTTTAATTGGAAAAAACGTCCTCTTTCGAACCGTGCTACTCAAAAAGCTGTACTACTTTTGTGAGTCGAGATATTCGATTTTTTTCAAAATTTTGTGAGTCGAGGTATGCAATTTTGAAAAATCGAATTTTGGCCAAAAATACATGAAAATTCTCAAAAAGATAAATGGCCATTTTTTAATTGGAAAAAACGTCCTCTTTCGAACCGTGCTACTCAAAAAGCTGTACTACTTCTGTGAGTCGAGATATTCGATTTTTTTCAAAATTTTGTGAGTCGAGGTATTCAATTTTGAAAAATCGAATTTTGGCCAAAAATACATGAAAATTATCAAAAAAATAAATGGCCATTTTTTAATTGGAAAAAACGTCCTCTTTCGAACCGTGCTACTCAAAAAGCTGTACTACTTCTGTGAGTCGAGATATTCGATTTTTTTCAAAATTTTGTGAGTCGAGGTATTCAATTTTGAAAAATCGAATTTTGGCCAAAAATCATGAAAATTCTCAAAAAAATAAATGGCCATTTTTTAATTGGAAAAAACGTCCTCTTTCGAACCGTGCTACTCAAAAAGCTGTACTACTTCTGTGAGTCGAGATATTCGATTTTTTTCAAAATTTTGTGAGTCGAGGTATTCAATTTTGAAAAATCGAATTTTGGCCAAAAATACATTAAAATTCTCAAAAAAATAAATTTCCATTTTTTAATTGGAAAAAACGTCCTCTTTCGAACCGTGCTACTCAAAAAGCTGTACTACTTTTGTGAGTCGAGATATTCGATTTTTTTCAAAAGTTTGTGAGTCGAGGTATTCAATTTTGAAAAATCGAATTTTGGCCAAAAATCATGAAAATTCTCAAAAAAATAAATGGCAATTTTTTAATTGGAAAAAACATCCTCTTTCGAACCGTGCTACTCAAAAAGCTGTACTACTTCTGTGAGTCGAGATATTCGATTTTTTTCAAAATTTTGTGAGTCGAGGTATGCAATTTTGAAAAATCGAATTTTGGCCAAAAATACATGAAAATTCTCAAAAAGATAAATGGCCATTTTTTAATTGGAAAAAACGTCCTCTTTCGAACCGTGCTACTCAAAAAGCTGTACTACTTCTGTGAGTCGAGATATTCGATTTTTTTCAAAATTTTGTGAGTCGAGGTATTCAATTTTGAAAAATCGAATTTTGGCCAAAAATACATGAAAATTCTCAAAAAAATAAATGGCCATTTTTTAATTGGAAAAAACGTCTTCTTTCGAACCGTGCTACTCAAAAAGCTGTACTACTTTTGTGAGTCGAGATATTCGATTTTTTTCAAAATTTTGTGAGTCGGGGTATTCAATTTTGAAAAATCGAATTTTGGCCAAAAATACATGAAAATTCTCAAAAAAATAAATGGCCATTTTTTAATTGGAAAAAACGTCCTCTTTCGAACCGTGCTACTCAAAAAGCTGTACTACTTCTGTGAGTCGAGATATTCGATTTTTTTCAAAATTTTGTGAGTCGAGGTATTCAATTTTGAAAAATCGAATTTTGGCCAAAAATACATGAAAATTCTCAAAAAAATAAATGGCCATTTTTTAATTGGAAAAAACGTCCTCTTTCGAACCGTGCTACTCAAAAAGCTGTACTACTTCTGTGAGTCGAGATATTCGATTTTTTTCAAAATTTTGTGAGTCGAGGTATGCAATTTTGAAAAATCGAATTTTGGCCAAAAATACATGAAAATTCTCAAAAAGATAAATGGCCATTTTTTAATTGGAAAAAACGTCCTCTTTCGAACCGTGCTACTCAAAAAGCTGTACTACTTCTGTGAGTCGAGATATTCGATTTTTTTCAAAATTTTGTGAGTCGAGGTATTCAATTTTGAAAAATCGAATTTTGGCCAAAAATACATGAAAATTCTCAAAAAAATAAATTTCCATTTTTTAATTGGAAAAAACGTCCTCTTTCGAACCGTGCTACTCAAAAAGCTGTACTACTTTTGTGAGTCGAGATATTCGATTTTTTTCAAAATTTTGTGTGTCGGGGTATTCAATATTGAAAAATCGAATTTTGGCCAAAAATACATGAAAATTCTCAAAAAAATAAATGGCCATTTTTTAATTGGAAAAAACATCCTCTTTCGAACCGTGCTACTCAAAAAGCTGTACTACTTCTGTGAGTCGAGATATTCGATTTTTTTCAAAATTTTGTGAGTCGAGGTATGCAATTTTGAAAAATCGAATTTTGGCCAAAAATACATGAAAATTCTCAAAAAGATAAATGGCCATTTTTTAATTGGAAAAAACGTCCTCTTTCGAACCGTGCTACTCAAAAAGCTGTACTACTTTTGTGAGTCGAGATATTCGATTTTTTTCAAAATTTTGTGAGTCGAGGTATGCAATTTTGAAAAATCGAATTTTGGCCAAAAATACATGAAAATTCTCAAAAAGATAAATGGCCATTTTTTAATTGGAAAAAACGTCCTCTTTCGAACCGTGCTACTCAAAAAGCTATACTACTTCTGTGAGTCGAGATATTCGATTTTTTTCAAAATTTTGTGAGTCGAGGTATTCAATTTTGAAAAATCGAATTTTGGCCAAAAATACATGAAAATTCTCAAAAAAATAAATGGCCATTTTTTAATTGGAAAAAACGTCCTCTTTCGAACCGTGCTACTCAAAAAGCTGTACTACTTCTGTGAGTCGAGATATTCGATTTTTTTCAAAATTTTGTGAGTCGAGGTATTCAATTTTGAAAAATCGAATTTTGGCCAAAAATACATGAAAATTCTCAAAAAAATAAATGGCCATTTTTTATTTGGAAAAAACGTCCTCTTTCGAACCGTGCTACTCAAAAAGCTGTACTACTTTTGTGAGTCGAGATATTCGATTTTTTTCAAAAGTTTGTGATTCGAGGTATTCAATTTTGAAAAATCGAATTTTGGTCAAAAATCATGAAAATTCTCAAAAAAATAAATGGCCATTTTTTAATTGGAAAAAAACATCCTCTTTCGAACCGTGCTACTCAAAAAGCTGTACTACTTTTGTGAGTCGAGATATTCGATTTTTTTCAAAAGTTTGTGAGTCGAGGTATTCAATTTTGAAAAATCGAATTTTGGCCAAAAATACATGAAAATTCTCAAAAAAATAAATGGCCATTTTTTAATTGGAAAAAACGTCCTCTTTCGAACCGTGCTACTCAAAAAGCTGCACTACTTCTGTGAGTCGAGATATTCGATTTTTTTCAAAATTTTGTGAGTCGAGGTATTCAATTTTGAAAAATCGAATTTTGGCAAAAAATTCATGAAAATTCTCAAAAAAATAAATGGCCATTTTTTAATTGGAAAAAACGTCCTCTTTCGAACCGTGCTACTCAAAAAGCTGTACTATTTTTGTGAGTCGAGATATTCGATTTTTTTCAAAATTTTGTGAGTCGAGGTATTCAATTTTGAAAAATCGAATTTTGGCCAAAAATACATGAAAATTCTCAAAAAAATAAATGGCCATTTTTTAATTGGAAAAAACGTCCTCTTTCGAACCGTGCTACTCAAAAAGCTGTACTACTTTTGTGAGTCGAGATATTCGATTTTTTTCAAAATTTTTTGAGTCGAGGTATTCAATTTTGAAAAATCGAATTTTGGCCAAAAATACATGAAAATTCTCAAAAAATAAATGACCATTTTTTAATTGGAAAAAACGTCCTCTTTTGAACCGTGCTACTCAAAATGCTGTACTACTTTTGTGAGTCGAGATATTCGATTTTTTTCAAAATTTTGTGAGTCGAGATATTCAATTTTGAAAAATCGAATTTTGGCCAAAAATACATGAAAATTCTCAAAAAAATAAATGGCCATTTTTTAATTGGAAAAAACGTCCTCTTTCGAACCGTGCTACTCAAAAAGCTGTACTACTTTTGTGAGTCGAGATATTCGATTTTATTCAAAATTTTGTGAGTCGAGGTATTCAATTTTGAAAAACCGAATTTTGGCCAAAAATACATGAAAATTCTCAAAAAATAAATGGCCATTTTTTAATTGGAAAAAACGTCCTCTTTCGAACCGTGCTACTCAAAAAGCTGCACTACTTCTGTGAGTCGAGATATTCGATTTTTTTCAAAATTTTGTGAGTCGAGGTATTCAATTTTGAAAAATCGAATTTTGGCAAAAAATTCATGAAAATTCTCAAAAAAATAAATGGCCATTTTTTAATTGGAAAAAACGTCCTCTTTCGAACCGTGCTACTCAAAAAGCTGTACTACTTTTGTGAGTCGAGATATTCGATTTTTTTCAAAATTTTGTGAGTCGAGGTATTCAATTTTGAAAAATCGAATTTTGGCCAAAAATACATGAAAATTCTCAAAAAAATAAATTTCCATTTTTTAATTGGAAAAAACGTCCTCTTTCGAACCGTGCTACTCAAAAAGCTGTACTACTTCTGTGAGTCGAGATATTCGATTTTTTTCAAAAGTTTGTGAGTCGAGGTATTCAATTTTGAAAAATCGAATTTTGGCCAAAAATACATGAAAATTCTCAAAAAAATAAATGGCCATTTTTTAATTGGAAAAAACGTCCTCTTTCGAACCGTGCTACTCAAAAAGCTGTACTACTTTTGTGAGTCGAGATATTCGATTTTTTTCAAAAGTTTGTGAGTCGAGGTATTCAATTTTGAAAAATCGAATTTTGGCCAAAAATACATGAAAATTCTCAAAAAAATAAATTGCCATTTTTTAATTGGAAAAAACGTCCTCTTTCGAACCGTGCTACTCAAAAAGCTGCACTACTTCTGTGAGTCGAGATATTCGATTTTTTTCAAAATTTTGTGAGTCGAGGTATTCAATTTTGAAAAATCGAATTTTGGCAAAAAATTCATGAAAATTCTCAAAAAAATAAATGGCCATTTTTTAATTGGAAAAAACGTCCTCTTTCGAACCGTGCTACTCAAAAAGCTGTACTATTTTTGTGAGTCGAGATATTCGATTTTTTTCAAAATTTTGTGAGTCGAGGTATTCAATTTTGAAAAATCGAATTTTGGCCAAAAATACATGAAAATTCTCAAAAAAATAAATGGCCATTTTTTAATTGGAAAAAACGTCCTCTTTCGAACCGTGCTACTCAAAAAGCTGTACTACTTTTGTGAGTCGAGATATTCGATTTTTTTCAAAATTTTTTGAGTCGAGGTATTCAATTTTGAAAAATCGAATTTTGGCCAAAAATACATGAAAATTCTCAAAAAATAAATGACCATTTTTTAATTGGAAAAAACGTCCTCTTTTGAACCGTGCTACTCAAAATGCTGTACTACTTTTGTGAGTCGAGATATTCGATTTTTTTCAAAATTTTGTGAGTCGAGATATTCAATTTTGAAAAATCGAATTTTGGCCAAAAATACATGAAAATTCTCAAAAAAATAAATGGCCATTTTTTAATTGGAAAAAACGTCCTCTTTCGAACCGTGCTACTCAAAAAGCTGTACTACTTTTGTGAGTCGAGATATTCGATTTTATTCAAAATTTTGTGAGTCGAGGTATTCAATTTTGAAAAACCGAATTTTGGCCAAAAATACATGAAAATTCTCAAAAAATAAATGGCCATTTTTTAATTGGAAAAAACGTCCTCTTTCGAACCGTTCTACTCAAAAAGCTGTACTACTTTTGTGAGTCGAGATATTCGATTTTTTTCAAAAGTTTGTGAGTCGAGGTATTCAATTTTGAAAAATCGAATTTTGGCCAAAAATACATGAAAATTCTCAAAAAAATAAATGGCCATTTTTTAATTGGAAAAAACATCCTCTTTCGAACCGTGCTGCTCAAAAAGCTGTACTACTTCTGTGAGTCGACATATTCGATTTTTTTCAAAATTTTGTGAGCCGAGGTATTCAATTTTGAAAAATCGAATTTTGGCCAAAAATACATGAAAATTCTCAAAAAAATAAATTTCCATTTTTTAATTGAAAAAAACGTCCTCTTTCGAACCGTGCTACTCAAAAAGCTGTACTACTTTTGTGAGTCAAGATATTCGATTTTTTTCAAAATTTTGTGAGTCGAGGTATTCAATTTTGAAAAATCGAATTTTGGCCAAAAATACATGAAAATTCTCAAAAAAATAAATGGCCATTTTTTAATTGGAAAAAACGTCCTCTTTCGAACCGTTCTATTCAAAAAGCTGTACTACTTTTGTGAGTCGAGATATTCGATTTTTTTCAAAATTTTGTGAGTCGAGGTAATCAATTTTGAAAAATCGAATTTTGGCCAAAAATACATGAAAATTCTCAAAAAAATAAATGGCCATTTTTTAATTGGAAAAAACGTCCTCTTTCGAACCGTGCTACTCAAAAAGCTGTACTACTTCTGTGAGTCGAGATATTCGATTTTTTTCAAAATTTTGTGAGTCGAGGTATTCAATTTTGAAAAATCGAATTTTGGCCAAAAATACATGAAAATTCTCAAAAAAATAAATGGCCATTTTTTAATTGAAAAAAACGTCCTCTTTCGAACCGTTCTACTCAAAAAGCTGTACTACTTTTGTGAGTCGAGATATTCGATTTTATTCAAAATTTTGTGAGTCGAGGTATTCAATTTTGAAAAATTGAATTTTGGCCAAAAATACATGAAAATTCTCAAAAAAATAAATGCCATTTTTTAATTGGAAAAAACGTCCTCTTTCGAACCGTTCTACTCAAAAAGCTGTACTACTTTTGTGAGTCGAGATATTCGATTTTTTTCAAAAGTTTGTGAGTCGAGGTATTCAATTTTGAAAAATCGAATTTTGGCCAAAAATACATGAAAATTCTCAAAAAAATAAATGGCCGTTTTTTAATTGGAAAAAACGTCCTCTTTCGAACCGTGCTACTCAAAAAGCTGTACTACTTTTGTGAGTCGAGATATTCGATTTTTTTCAAAATTTTGTGTGACGGGGTATTCAATTTTGAAAAATCGAATTTTGGCCAAAAATACATGAAAATTCTCAAAAAAATAAATGGCCATTTTTTAATTGGAAAAAACATCCTCTTTCGAACCGTGCTACTCAAAAAGCTGTACTACTTTTGTGAGTCGAGATATTCGATTTTTTTCAAAATTTTGTGAGCCGAGGTAATCAATTTTGAAAAATCGAATTTTGGCCAAAAATACATGAAAATTCTCAAAAAAATAAATGGCCATTTTTTAATTGGAAAAAACGTCCTCTTTCGAACCGTGCTACTCAAAAAGCTGTACTACTTCTGTGAGTCGAGATATTCGATTTTTTTCAAAATTTTGTGAGTCGAGGTATTCAATTTTGAAAAATCGAATTTTGGCCAAAAATACATGAAAATTCTCAAAAAAATAAATGGCCATTTTTTAATTGAAAAAAACGTCCTCTTTCGAACCGTTCTACTCAAAAAGCTGTACTACTTTTGTGAGTCGAGATATTCGATTTTTTTCAAAAGTTTGTGAGTCGAGGTATTCAATTTTGAAAAATCGAATTTTGGCCAAAAATACATGAAAATTCTCAAAAAAATAAATGGCCATTTTTTAATTGGAAAAAACGTCCTCTTTCGAACCGTGCTACTCAAAAAGCTGCACTACTTCTGTGAGTTGAGATATTCGATTTTTTTCAAAATTTTGTGAGTCGAGGTATTCAATTTTGAAAAATCGAATTATGGCAAAAAATTCATGAAAATTCTCAAAAAAATAAATGGCCATTTTTTAATTGGAAAAAACGTCCTCTTTCGAACCGTGCTACTCAAAAAGCTGTACTATTTTTGTGAGTCGAGATATTCGATTTTTTTCAAAATTTTGTGAGTCGAGGTATTCAATTTTCAAAAATCGAATTTTGGCCAAAAATACATGAAAATTCTCAAAAAAATAAATGGCCATTTTTTAATTGGAAAAAAACGTCCTCTTTCGAACCGTGCTACTCAAGAAGCTGTACTACTTTTGTGAGTCGAGATATTCGATTTTTTTCAAAATTTTTTGAGTCTAGGTATTCAATTTTGAAAAATCGAATTTTGGCCAAAAATACATGAAAATTCTCAAAAAATAAATGACCATTTTTTAATTGGAAAAAACGTCCTCTTTCGAGCCGTGCAACTCAAAATGCTGTACTACCTTTGTGAGTCGAGATATTCGATTTTTTTCAAAATTTTGTGAGTCCAGATATTCAATTTTGAAAAATCGAATTTTGGCCAAAAATACATGAAAATTCTCAAAAAAATAAATGGCCATTTTTTAATTGGAAAAAACGTCCTCTTTCGAACCGTGCTACTCAAAAAGCTGTACTACTTTTGTGAGTCGAGATATTCGATTTTTTTCAAAATTTTGTGAGTCGAGGTATTCAATTTTGAAAAATCGAATTTTGGCAAAAAATTCATGAAAATTCTCAAAAAAATAAATGGCCATTTTTTAATTGGAAAAAACGTCCTCTTTCGAACCGTGCTACTCAAAAAGCTGTACTACTTCTGTGAGTCGAGATATTCGATTTTTTTCAAAATTTTGTGAGTCGAGGTATTCAATTTTGAAAAATCGAATATCTCGACTCACAGAAGTAGTACAGCTTTTTGAGTAGCACGGTTCGAAAGAGGACGTTTTTTCCAATTAAAAAATGGCCATTTATTTTTTTGAGAATTTTCATGATTTTTGTCCAAACGTTTTTTCCAATAAAAAAATGGCCATTTATTTTTTTGAGAATTTTCATGATTTTTGTCCAAACGTTTTTTCCAATAAAAAAATGGCCATTTATTTTTTTGAGAATTTTCATGTTTTTTGGCCACAATTCGATTTTTCAAAATTGAATACCTCGACTCACAAAATTTTGAAAAAAATCGAATATCTCGACTCACAAAAGTAGTACAGCTTTTTGAGTAGCACGGTTCGAAAGAGGACGTTTTTTTTTCCAATTAAAAAATGGAAATTTATTTTTTTGAGAATTTTCATGTATTTTTGGCCAAAATTCGATTTTTCAAAATTGAATATCTCGACTCACAAAATTTTGAAAAAAATCGAATATCTCGACTCACAAAAGTAGTACAGCTTTTTGAGTAGCACGGTTCGAAAGAGGACGTTTTTTCCAATTAAAAAATGGTCATTTATTTTTTGAGAATTTTCATGTATTTTTGGCCAAAATTCGATTTTTCAAAATTGAATACCTCGACTCAAAAAATTTTGAAAAAAATCGAATATCTCGACTCACAAAAGTAGTACAGCTTTTTGAGTAGCACGGTTCGAAAGAGGACGTTTTTTCCAATTAAAAAATGGCCATTTATTTTTTTGAGAATTTTCATGTATTTTTGGCCAAAATTCGATTTTTCAAAATTGAATACCTCGACTCACAAAATTTTGAAAAAAATCGAATATCTCGACTCACAAAAATAGTACAGCTTTTTGAGTAGCACGGTTCGAAAGAGGACGTTTTTTCCAATTAAAAAATGGCCATTTATTTTTTTGAGAATTTTCATGTATTTTTGGCCAAAATTCGATTTTTCAAAATTGAATACCTCGACTCACAAACTTTTGAAAAAAATCGAATATCTCGACTCACAAAAGTAGTACAGCTCTTTGAGTAGAACGGTTCGAAAGAGGACGTTTTTTCCAATTAAAAAATGGCCATTTATTTTTTTGAGAATTTTCATGTATTTTTGGCCAAAATTCGATTTTTCAAAATTGAATACTTCGACTCACAAAATTTTGAAAAAAATCGAATATCTTGACTCACAAAAGTAGTACAGCTTTTTGAGTAGCACGGTTCGAAAGAGGACGTTTTTTTCAATTAAAAAATGGAAATTTATTTTTTTGAGAATATTCATGTATTTTTGGCCAAAATTCGATTTTTCAAAATTGAATACCTCGACTCACAAAATTTTGAAAAAAATCGAATATCTCGACTCACAGAAGTAGTACAGCTTTTTGAGCAGCACGGTTCGAAAGAGGATGTTTTTTCCAATTAAAAAATGGCCATTTATTTTTTTGAGAATTTTCATGTATTTTTGGCCAAAATTCGATTTTTCAAAATTGAATACCCCGACACACAAAATTTTGAAAAAAATCGAATATCTCGACTCACAAAAGTAGTACAGCTTTTTGAGTAGCACGGTTCGAAAGAGGACGTTTTTTCCAATTAAAAAACGGCCATTTATTTTTTTGAGAATTTTCATGTATTTTTGGCCAAAATTCGATTTTTCAAAATTGAATACCTCGACTCACAAACTTTTGAAAAAATCGAATATCTCGACTCACAAAAGTAGTACAGCTTTTTGAGTAGAACGGTTCGAAAGAGGACGTTTTTTCCAATTAAAAAATGGCCATTTATTTTTTTGAGAATTTTCATGTATTTTTGGCCAAAATTCGATTTTTCAAAATTGAATACCTCGACTCACAAAATTTTGAATAAAATCGAATATCTCGACTCACAAAAGTAGTACAGCTTTTTGAGTAGCACGGTTCGAAAGAGGACGTTTTTTCCAATTAAAAAATGGCCATTTATTTTTTTGAGAATTTTCATGTATTTTTGGCCAAAATTCGATTTTTCAAAATTGAATATCTGGACTCACAAAATTTTGAAAAAAATCGAATATCTCGACTCACAAAAGTAGTACAGCATTTTGAGTAGCACGGTTCGAAAGAGGACGTTTTTTCCAATTAAAAAATGGCCATTTATTTTTTGAGAATTTTCATGTATTTTTGGCCAAAATTCGATTTTTCAAAATTGAATACCTAGACTCAAAAAATTTTGAAAAAAATCGAATATCTCGACTCACAAAAGTAGTACAGCTTCTTGAGTAGCACGGTTCGAAAGAGGACGTTTTTTTCCAATTAAAAAATGGCCATTTATTTTTTTGAGAATTTTCATGTATTTTTGGCCAAAATTCGATTTTTGAAAATTGAATACCTCGACTCACAAAATTTTGAAAAAAATCGAATATCTCGACTCACAAAAATAGTACAGCTTTTTGAGTAGCACGGTTCGAAAGAGGACGTTTTTTCCAATTAAAAAATGGCCATTTATTTTTTTGAGAATTTTCATGAATTTTTTGCCATAATTCGATTTTTCAAAATTGAATACCTCGACTCACAAAATTTTGAAAAAAATCGAATATCTCAACTCACAGAAGTAGTGCAGCTTTTTGAGTAGCACGGTTCGAAAGAGGACGTTTTTTCCAATTAAAAAATGGCCATTTATTTTTTTGAGAATTTTCATGTATTTTTGGCCAAAATTCGATTTTTCAAAATTGAATACCTCGACTCACAAACTTTTGAAAAAAATCGAATATCTCGACTCACAAAAGTAGTACAGCTTTTTGAGTAGAACGGTTCGAAAGAGGACGTTTTTTTCAATTAAAAAATGGCCATTTATTTTTTTGAGAATTTTCATGTATTTTTGGCCAAAATTCGATTTTTCAAAATTGAATACCTCGACTCACAAAATTTTGAAAAAAATCGAATATCTCGACTCACAAAAGTAGTACAGCTTTTTGAGTAGCACGGTTCGAAAGAGGACGTTTTTTCCAATTAAAAAATGGCCATTTATTTTTTTGAGAATTTTCATGTATTTTTGGCCAAAATTCGATTTTTCAAAATTGATTACCTCGGCTCACAAAATTTTGAAAAAAATCGAATATCTCGACTCACAGAAGTAGTACAGCTTTTTGAGCAGCACGGTTCGAAAGAGGATGTTTTTTCCAATTAAAAAATGGCCATTTATTTTTTTGAGAATTTTCATGTATTTTTGGCCAAAATTCGATTTTTCAAAATTGAATACCCCGTCACACAAAATTTTGAAAAAAATCGAATATCTCGACTCACAAAAGTAGTACAGCTTTTTGAGTAGCACGGTTCGAAAGAGGACGTTTTTTCCAATTAAAAAACGGCCATTTATTTTTTTGAGAATTTTCATGTATTTTTGGCCAAAATTCGATTTTTCAAAATTGAATACCTCGACTCACAAAATTTTGAAAAAAATCTAATATCTCGACTCACAAAAGTAGTACAGCTTTTTGAGTAGAACGGTTCGAAAGAGGACGTTTTTTTTCAATTAAAAAATGGCCATTTATTTTTTTTAAGAATTTTCATGTATTTTTGGCCAAAATTCAATTTTTCAAAATTGAATACCTCGACTCACAAAATTTTGAATAAAATCGAATATCTCGACTCACAAAAGTAGTACAGCTTTTTGAGTAGAACGGTTCGAAAGAGGACGTTTTTTCCAATTAAAAAATGGCCATTTATTTTTTTGAGAATTTTCATGTATTTTTGGCCAAAATTCGATTTTTCAAAATTGAATACCTCGACTCACAAAATTTTGAAAAAAATCGAATATCTCGACTCACAGAAGTAGTACAGCTTTTTGAGTAGCACGGTTCGAAAGAGGACGTTTTTTCCAATTAAAAAATGGCCATTTATTTTTTTGAGAATTTTCATGTATTTTTGGCCAAAATTCGATTTTTCAAAATTGATTACCTCGACTCACAAAATTTTGAAAAAAATCGAATATCTCGACTCACAAAAGTAGTACAGCTTTTTGAATAGAACGGTTCGAAAGAGGACGTTTTTTCCAATTAAAAAATGGCCATTTATTTTTTTGAGAATTTTCATGTATTTTTGGCCAAAATTCGATTTTTCAAAATTGAATACCTCGACTCACAAAATTTTGAAAAAAATCGAATATCTTGACTCACAAAAGTAGTACAGCTTTTTGAGTAGCACGGTTCGAAAGAGGACGTTTTTTTCAATTAAAAAATGGAAATTTATTTTTTTGAGAATATTCATGTATTTTTGGCCAAAATTCGATTTTTCAAAATTGAATACCTCGGCTCACAAAATTTTGAAAAAAATCGAATATCTCGACTCACAGAAGTAGTACAGCTTTTTGAGCAGCACGGTTCGAAAGAGGATGTTTTTTCCAATTAAAAAATGGCCATTTATTTTTTTTGAGAATTTTCATGTATTTTTGGCCAAAATTCGATTTTTCAAAATTGAATACCCCGTCACACAAAATTTTGAAAAAAATCGAATATCTCGACTCACAAAAGTAGTACAGCTTTTTGAGTAGCACGGTTCGAAAGAGGACGTTTTTTCCAATTAAAAAACGGCCATTTATTTTTTTGAGAATTTTCATGTATTTTTGGCCAAAATTCGATTTTTCAAAATTGAATACCTCGACTCACAAACTTTTGAAAAAAATCGAATATCTCGACTCACAAAAGTAGTACAGCTTTCTGAGTAGAACGGTTCGAAAGAGGACGTTTTTTCCAATTAAAAAATGGCCATTTATTTTTTGAGAATTTTCATGTATTTTTGGCCAAAATTCGGTTTTTCAAAATTGAATACCTCGACTCACAAAATTTTGAATAAAATCGAATATCTCGACTCACAAAAGTAGTACAGCTTTTTGAGTAGCACGGTTCGAAAGAGGACGTTTTTTCCAATTAAAAAATGGCCATTTATTTTTTTGAGAATTTTCATGTATTTTTGGCCAAAATTCGATTTTTCAAAATTGAATATCTCGACACACAAAATTTTGAAAAAAATCGAATATCTCGACTCACAAAAGTAGTACAGCATTTTGAGTAGCACGGTTCAAAAGAGGACGTTTTTTCCAATTAAAAAATGGTCATTTATTTTTTGAGAATTTTCATGTATTTTTGGCCAAAATTCGATTTTTCAAAATTGAATACCTCGACTCAAAAAATTTTGAAAAAAATCGAATATCTCGACTCACAAAAGTAGTACAGCTTTTTGAGTAGCACGGTTCGAAAGAGGACGTTTTTTCCAATTAAAAAATGGCCATTTATTTTTTTGAGAATTTTCATGTATTTTTGGCCAAAATTCGATTTTTCAAAATTGAATACCTCGACTCACAAAATTTTGAAAAAAATCGAATATCTCGACTCACAAAAATAGTACAGCTTTTTGAGTAGCACGGTTCGAAAGAGGACGTTTTTTCCAATTAAAAAATGGCCATTTATTTTTTTGAGAATTTTCATGAATTTTTTGCCAAAATTCGATTTTTCAAAATTGAATACCTCGACTCACAAAATTTTGAAAAAAATCGAATATCTCGACTCACAGAAGTAGTGCAGCTTTTTGAGTAGCACGGTTCGAAAGAGGACGTTTTTTCCAATTAAAAAATGGCCATTTATTTTTTTGAGAATTTTCATGTATTTTTGGCCAAAATTCGATTTTTCAAAATTGAATACCTCGACTCACAAACTTTTGAAAAAAATCGAATATCTCGACTCACAAAAGTAGTACAGCTTTTTGAGTAGCACGGTTCGAAAGAGGACGTTTTTTCCAATTAAAAAATGGCCATTTATTTTTTTGAGAATTTTCATGTATTTTTGGCCAAAATTCGATTTTTCAAAATTGAATACCTCGACTCACAAACTTTTGAAAAAAATCGAATATCTCGACTCACAGAAGTAGTACAGCTTTTTGAGTAGCACGGTTCGAAAGAGGACGTTTTTTCCAATTAAAAAATGGAAATTTATTTTTTTGAGAATTTTCATGTATTTTTGGCCAAAATTCGATTTTTCAAAATTGAATACCTCGACTCACAAAATTTTGAAAAAAATCGAATATCTCGACTCACAAAAATAGTACAGCTTTTTGAGTAGCACGGTTCGAAAGAGGACGTTTTTTCCAATTAAAAAATGGCCATTTATTTTTTTGAGAATTTTCATGAATTTTTTGCCAAAATTCGATTTTTCAAAATTGAATACCTCGACTCACAAAATTTTGAAAAAAATCGAATATCTCGACTCACAGAAGTAGTGCAGCTTTTTGAGTAGCACGGTTCGAAAGAGGACGTTTTTTCCAATTAAAAAATGGCCATTTATTTTTTGAGAATTATCATGTATTTTTGGCCAAAATTCGGTTTTTCAAAATTGAATACCTCGACTCACAAAATTTTGAATAAAATCGAATATCTCGACTCACAAAAGTAGTACAGCTTTTTGAGTAGCACGGTTCGAAAGAGGACGTTTTTTCCAATTAAAAAATGGCCATTTATTTTTTTGAGAATTTTCATGTATTTTTGGCCAAAATTCGATTTTTCAAAATTGAATACCTCGACTCACAAAATTTTGAAAAAAATCGAATATCATGACTCACAGAAGTAGTACAGCTTTTTGAGCAGCACGGTTCGAAAGAGGACGTTTTTTCCAATTAAAAAATGGCCATTTATTTTTTTGAGAATTTTCATGTATTTTTGGCCAAAATTCGATTTTTCAAAATTGAATACCCCGACACACAAAATTTTGAAAAAAATCGAATATCTCTACTCAAAAAGCTGTACTACTTTTGTGAGTCGAGATATTCGATTTTTTTCAAAATTTTGTGTGTCGGGGTATTCAATTTTGAAAAATCGAATTTTGGCCAAAAATACATGAAAATTCTCAAAAAAATAAATGGCCATTTTTTAATTGGAAAAAACATCCTCTTTCGAACCGTGCTGCTCAAAAAGCTGTACTACTTCTGTGAGTCGAGATATTCGATTTTTTTCAAAATTTTGTGAGTCGAGGTATTCAATTTTGAAAAATCGAATTTTGGCCAAAAATACATGAATATTCTCAAAAAAATAAATTTCCATTTTTTAATTGGAAAAAACGTCCTCTTTCGAACCGTGCTACTCAAAAAACTGTACTACTTCTGTGAGTCGAGATATTCGATTTTTTTCAAAATTTTGTGAGTCGAGGTATTCAATTTTGAAAAATCGAATTTTGGCCAAAAATACATGAAAATTCTCAAAAAAAAATAAATGGCCATTTTTTAATTGGAAAAACGTCCTCTTTCGAACCGTGCTACTCAAAAAGCTGTACTACTTTTGTGAGTCGAGATATTCGATTTTTTTCAAAATTTTGTGAGTCGAGGTATTCAATTTTGAAAAATCGAATTTTGGCCAAAAATACATGAATATTCTCAAAAAAATAAATTTCCATTTTTTAATTGAGAAAAACGTCCTCTTTCGAACCGTGCTACTCAAAAAGCTGTACTACTTTTGTGAGTAAAGATATTGGATTTTTTTCAAAATTTTGTGAGTCGAGGTATTCAATTTTGAAAAATCGAATTGTGGCCAAAAATCATGAAAATTCTCAAAAAAATAAATGGCCATTTTTTTATTGGAAAAAACGTTTGGACAAAAATCATGAAAATTCTCAAAAAAATAAATGGCCATTTTTTAATTGGAAAAAAGTCCTCTTTCGAACCGTGCTACTCAAAAAGCTGTACTACTTCTGTGAGTCGAGATATTCGATTTTTTTCAAAATTTTGTGAGTCGAGGTATTCAATTTTGAAAAATCGAATTTTGGCCAAAAATACATGAAAATTCTCAAAAAATAAATGGCCATTTTTTAATTGGAAAAAACGTCCTCTTTCGAACCGTGCTACTCAAAAAACTGTACTACTTTTGTGAGTCGAGATATTCGATTTTTTTCAAAAGTTTGTGAGTCGAGGTATTCAATTTTGAAAAATCGAATTTTGGCAAAAAATACATGAAAATTCTCAAAAAAATAAATGGCCATTTTTTAATTGGAAAAACGTCCTCTTTCGAACCGTGCTACTCAAAAAGCTGTACTATTTTTGTGAGTCGAGATATTCGATTTTTTTCAAAATTTTGTGAGTCGAGGTATTCAATTTTGAAAAATCGAATTTTGGCCAAAAATCATGAAAATTCTCAAAAAAATAAATGGCCATTTTTTTATTGGAAAAAACGTTTGGCCAAAATTCATGAAAATTCTCAAAAAAATAAATGGCCATTTTTTAATTGGAAAAAACGTCCTCTTTCGAACCGTGCTACTCAAAAAGCTGTACTACTTTTGTGAGTCGAGATATTCGATTTTTTTCAAAATTTTGTGAGTCGAGGTATTCAATTTTGAAAAATCGAATTTTGGCCAAAAATACATGAAAATTCTCAAAAAAATAAATGGCCATTTTTTAATTGGAAAAAACGTCCTCTTTCGAACCGTTCTACTCAAAGAGCTGTACTACTTTTGTGAGTCGAGATATTCGATTTTTTTCAAAAGTTTGTGAGTCGAGGTATTCAATTTTGAAAAATCGAATTTTGGCCAAAAATACATGAAAATTCTCAAAAAATTAAATGGCCATTTTTTAATTGGAAAAAACGTCCTCTTTCGAACCGTGCTGCTCAAAAAGCTGTACTACTTTGTGAGTCAAGATATTCGATTTTTTTCAAAATTTTGTGAGTCGAATTTTGGCCAAAAATACATGAAAATTCTCAAAAAAATAAATGGCCATTTTTTAATTGGAAAAAACGTCCTCTTTCGAACCGTGCTACTCAAAAAGCTGTACTACTTTTGTGAGTCGAGATATTCGATTTTTTTCAAAATTTTGTGAGTCGAGGTATTAAATTTTGAAAAATCGAATTTTGGCCAAAAATACATGAAAATTCTCAAAAAAATAAATTTCCATTTTTTAATTGAAAAAAAACGTCCTCTTTCGAACCGTGCTACTCAAAAAGCTGTACTACTTTTGTGAGTCGAGATATTCGATTTTTTTCAAAATTTTGTGAGTCGAGGTATTCAATTTTGAAAAATCGAATTGTGGCCAAAAATCATGAAAATTCTCAAAAAAATAAATGGCCATTTTTTTATTGGAAAAAACGTTTGGACAAAAATCATGAAAATTCTCAAAAAAATAAATGGCCATTTTTTAATTGGAAAAAAGTCCTCTTTCGAACCGTGCTACTCAAAAAGCTGTACTACTTCTGTGAGTCGAGATATTCGATTTTTTTCAAAATTTTGTGAGTCGAGGTATTCAATTTTGAAAAATCGAATTTTGGCCAAAAATACATGAAAATTCTCAAAAAAATAAATGGCCATTTTTTAATTGGAAAAAACGTCCTCTTTCGAACCGTTCTACTCAAAGAGCTGTACTACTTTTGTAAGTCGAGATATTCGATTTTTTTCAAAAGTTTGTGAGTCGAGGTATTCAATTTTGAAAAATCGAATTTTGGCCAAAAATACATGAAAATTCTCAAAAAAATAAATGGCCATTTTTTAATTGGAAAAAACGTCCTCTTTCGAACCGTGCTGCTCAAAAAGCTGTACTACTTTGTGAGTCAAGATATTCGATTTTTTTCAAAATTTTGTGAGTCGAATTTTGGCCAAAAATACATGAAAATTCTCAAAAAAATAAATGGCCATTTTTTAATTGGAAAAAACGTCCTCTTTCGAACCGTGCTACTCAAAAAGCTGTACAACTTTTGTGAGTCGAGATATTCGATTTTTTTCAAAATTTTGTGAGTCGAGGTATTAAATTTTGAAAAATCGAATTTTGGCCAAAAATACATGAAAATTCTCAAAAAAATAAATTTCCATTTTTTAATTGAAAAAAAACGTCCTCTTTCGAACCGTGCTACTCAAAAAGCTGTACTACTTTTGTGAGTCGAGATATTCGATTTTTTTCAAAATTTTGTGAGTCGAGGTATTCAATTTTGAAAAATCGAATTGTGGCCAAAAATCATGAAAATTCTCAAAAAAATAAATGGCCATTTTTTTATTGGAAAAAACGTTTGGACAAAAATCATGAAAATTCTCAAAAAAATAAATGGCCATTTTTTAATTGGAAAAAAGTCCTCTTTCGAACCGTGCTACTCAAAAAGCTGTACTACTTCTGTGAGTCGAGATATTCGATTTTTTTCAAAATTTTGTGAGTCGAGGTATTCAATTTTGAAAAATCGAATTTTGGCCAAAAATACATGAAAATTCTCAAAAAATAAATGGCCATTTTTTAATTGGAAAAAACGTCCTCTTTCGAACCGTTCTACTCAAAGAGCTGTACTACTTTTGTGAGTCGAGATATTCGATTTTTTTCAAAAGTTTGTGAGTCGAGGTATTCAATTTTGAAAAATCGAATTTTGGCCAAAAATACATGAAAATTCTCAAAAAAATAAATGGCCATTTTTTAATTGGAAAAAACGTCCTCTTTCGAACCGTGCTGCTCAAAAAGCTGTACTACTTTGTGAGTCAAGATATTCGATTTTTTTCAAAATTTTGTGAGTCGAATTTTGGCCAAAAATACATGAAAATTCTCAAAAAAATAAATGGCCATTTTTTAATTGGAAAAAACGTCCTCTTTCGAACCGTGCTACTCAAAAAGCTGTACTACTTTTGTGAGTCGAGATATTCGATTTTTTTCAAAATTTTTTGAGTCGAGGTATTAAATTTTGAAAAATCGAATTTTGGCCAAAAATACATGAAAATTCTCAAAAAAATAAATTTCCATTTTTTAATTGAAAAAAAACGTCCTCTTTCGAACCGTGCTACTCAAAAAGCTGTACTACTTTTGTGAGTCGAGATATTCGATTTTTTTCAAAATTTTGTGAGTCGAGGTATTCAATTTTGAAAAATCGAATTGTGGCCAAAAATCATGAAAATTCTCAAAAAAATAAATGGCCATTTTTTTATTGGAAAAAACGTTTGGACAAAAATCATGAAAATTCTCAAAAAAATAAATGGCCATTTTTTAATTGGAAAAAAGTCCTCTTTCGAACCGTGCTACTCAAAAAGCTGTACTACTTCTGTGAGTCGAGATATTCGATTTTTTTCAAAATTTTGTGAGTCGAGGTATTCAATTTTGAAAAATCGAATTTTGGCCAAAAATACATGAAAATTCTCAAAAAATAAATGGCCATTTTTTAATTGGAAAAAACGTCCTCTTTCGAACCGTGCTACTCAAAAAACTGTACTACTTTTGTGAGTCGAGATATTCGATTTTTTTCAAAAGTTTGTGAGTCGAGGTATTCAATTTTGAAAAATCGAATTTTGGCAAAAAATACATGAAAATTCTCAAAAAAATAAATGGCCATTTTTTAATTGGAAAAACGTCCTCTTTCGAACCGTGCTACTCAAAAAGCTGTACTATTTTTGTGAGTCGAGATATTCGATTTTTTTCAAAATTTTGTGAGTCGAGGTATTCAATTTTGAAAAATCGAATTTTGGCCAAAAATCATGAAAATTCTCAAAAAAATAAATGGCCATTTTTTTATTGGAAAAAACGTTTGGCCAAAATTCATGAAAATTCTCAAAAAAATAAATGGCCATTTTTTAATTGGAAAAAACGTCCTCTTTCGAACCGTGCTACTCAAAAAGCTGTACTACTTTTGTGAGTCGAGATATTCGATTTTTTTCAAAATTTTGTGAGTCGAGGTATTCAATTTTGAAAAATCGAATTTTGGCCAAAAATACATGAAAATTCTCAAAAAAATAAATTTCCATTTTTTAATTGGAAAAAACGTCCTCTTTCGAACCGTGCTACTCAAAAAGCTGTACTACTTTTGTGAGTCGAGATATTCGATTTTTTTCAAAAGTTTGTGAGTCGAAGTATTCAATTTTGAAAAATCGAATTTTGGCCAAAAATACATGAAAATTCTCAAAAAATAAATGGCCATTTTTTAATTGGAAAAAACGTCCTCTTTCGAACCGTGCTACTCAAAAAGCTGTACTACTTTTGTGAGTCGAGATATTCGATTTTTTTCAAAAGTTTGTGAGTCGAACTATTCAATTTTGAAAAATCGAATTTTGGCCAAAAATCATGAAAATTCTCAAAAAAATAAATGGCCATTTTTTTATTGGAAAAAACGTCCTCTTTCGAACCGTGCTACTCAAAAAGCTGTACTACTTTTGTGAGTCGAGATATTCGATTTTATTCAAAATTTTGTTAGTCGAGGTATTCAATTTTGAAAAATCGAATTTTGGCCAAAAATACATGAAAATTCTCAAAAAAATAAATGGCCATTTTTTAATTGGAAAAAACGTCCTCTTTCGAACCGTTCTACTCAAAAAACTGTACTACTTTTGTGAGTCGAGATATTCGATTTTTTTCAAAAGTTTGTGAGTCGAGGTATTCAATTTTGAAAAATCGAATTTTGGCCAAAAATACATGAAAATTCTCAAAAAAATAAATGGCCATTTTTTAATTGGAAAAAACGTCCTCTTTCGAACCGTGCTACTCAAAAAGCTGTACTACTTTTGTGAGTCGAGATATTCGATTTTTTTCAAAATTTTGTGTGTCGGGGTATTCAATTTTGAAAAATCGAATTTTGGCCAAAAATACATGAAAATTCTCAAAAAAATAAATGGCCATTTTTTAATTGGAAAAAACATCCTCTTTCGAACCGTGCTGCTCAAAAAGCTGTACTACTTCTGTGAGTCGAGATATTCGATTTTTTTCAAAATTTTGTGAGTCGAGGTATTCAATTTTGAAAAATCGAATTTTGGCCAAAAATACATGAATATTCTCAAAAAAATAAATTTCCATTTTTTAATTGGAAAAAACGTCCTCTTTCGAACCGTGCTACTCAAAAAACTGTACTACTTCTGTGAGTCGAGATATTCGATTTTTTTCAAAATTTTGTGAGTCGAGGTATTCAATTTTGAAAAATCGAATTTTGGCCAAAAATACATGAAAATTCTCAAAAAAAAATAAATGGCCATTTTTTAATTGGAAAAACGTCCTCTTTCGAACCGTGCTACTCAAAAAGCTGTACTACTTTTGTGAGTCGAGATATTCGATTTTTTTCAAAATTTTGTGAGTCGAGGTATTCAATTTTGAAAAATCGAATTTTGGCCAAAAATACATGAATATTCTCAAAAAAATAAATTTCCATTTTTTAATTGAGAAAAACGTCCTCTTTCGAACCGTGCTACTCAAAAAGCTGTACTACTTTTGTGAGTAAAGATATTGGATTTTTTTCAAAATTCTGTGAGTCGAGGTATTCAATTTTGAAAAATCGAATTGTGGCCAAAAATCATGAAAATTCTCAAAAAAATAAATGGCCATTTTTTTTATTGGAAAAAACGTTTGGACAAAAATCATGAAAATTCTCAAAAAAATAAATGGCCATTTTTTAATTGGAAAAAAGTCCTCTTTCGAACCGTGCTACTCAAAAAGCTGTACTACTTCTGTGAGTCGAGATATTCGATTTTTTTCAAAATTTTGTGAGTCGAGGTATTCAATTTTGAAAAATCGAATTTTGGCCAAAAATACATGAAAATTCTCAAAAAATAAATGGCCATTTTTTAATTGGAAAAAACGTCCTCTTTCGAACCGTGCTACTCAAAAAACTGTACTACTTTTGTGAGTCAAGATATTCGATTTTTTTCAAAAGTTTGTGAGTCGAGGTATTCAATTTTGAAAAATCGAATTTTGGCAAAAAATACATGAAAATTCTCAAAAAAATAAATGGCCATTTTTTAATTGGAAAAACGTCCTCTTTCGAACCGTGCTACTCAAAAAGCTGTACTATTTTTGTGAGTCGAGATATTCGATTTTTTTCAAAATTTTGTGAGTCGAGGTATTCAATTTTGAAAAATCGAATTTTGGCCAAAAATCATGAAAATTCTCAAAAAAATAAATGGCCATTTTTTTATTGGAAAAAACGTTTGGCCAAAATTCATGAAAATTCTCAAAAAAATAAATGGCCATTTTTTAATTGGAAAAAACGTCCTCTTTCGAACCGTGCTACTCAAAAAGCTGTACTACTTTTGTGAGTCGAGATATTCGATTTTTTTCAAAATTTTGTGAGTCGAGGTATTCAATTTTGAAAAATCGAATTTTGGCCAAAAATACATGAAAATTCTCAAAAAAATAAATTTCCATTTTTTAATTGGAAAAAACGTCCTCTTTCGAACCGTGCTACTCAAAAAGCTGTACTACTTTTGTGAGTCGAGATATTCGATTTTTTTCAAAAGTTTGTGAGTCGAAGTATTCAATTTTGAAAAATCGAATTTTGGCCAAAAATACATGAAAATTCTCAAAAAATAAATGGCCATTTTTTAATTGGAAAAAACGTCCTCTTTCGAACCGTGCTACTCAAAAAGCTGTACTACTTTTGTGAGTCGAGATATTCGATTTTTTTCAAAAGTTTGTGAGTCGAACTATTCAATTTTGAAAAATCGAATTTTGGCCAAAAATCATGAAAATTCTCAAAAAAATAAATGGCCATTTTTTTATTGGAAAAAACGTCCTCTTTCGAACCGTGCTACTCAAAAAGCTGTACTACTTTTGTGAGTCGAGATATTCGATTTTATTCAAAATTTTGTTAGTCGAGGTATTCAATTTTGAAAAATCGAATTTTGGCCAAAAATACATGAAAATTCTCAAAAAAATAAATGGCCATTTTTTAATTGGAAAAAACGTCCTCTTTCGAACCGTTCTACTCAAAAAACTGTACTACTTTTGTGAGTCGAGATATTCGATTTTTTTCAAAAGTTTGTGAGTCGAGGTATTCAATTTTGAAAAATCGAATTTTGGCCAAAAATACATGAAAATTCTCAAAAAAATAAATGGCCATTTTTTAATTGGAAAAAACGTCCTCTTTCGAACCGTGCTACTCAAAAAGCTGTACTACTTTTGTGAGTCGAGATATTCGATTTTTTTCAAAATTTTGTGTGTCGGGGTATTCAATTTTGAAAAATCGAATTTTGGCCAAAAATACATGAAAATTCTCAAAAAAATAAATGGCCATTTTTTAATTGGAAAAAACATCCTCTTTCGAACCGTGCTACTCAAAAAGCTGTACTACTTCTGTGAGTCGAGATATTCGATTTTTTTCAAAATTTTGTGAGTCGAGGTATTCAATTTTGAAAAATCGAATTTTGGCCAAAAATACATGAATATTCTCAAAAAAATAAATTTCCATTTTTTAATTGGAAAAAACGTCCTCTTTCGAACCGTGCTACTCAAAAAACTGTACTACTTCTGTGAGTCGAGATATTCGATTTTTTTCAAAATTTTGTGAGTCGAGGTATTCAATTTTGAAAAATCGAATTTTGGCCAAAAATACATGAAAATTCTCAAAAAAAAATAAATGGCCATTTTTTAATTGGAAAAACGTCCTCTTTCGAACCGTGCTACTCAAAAAGCTGTACTACTTTTGTGAGTCGAGATATTCGATTTTTTTCAAAATTTTGTGAGTCGAGGTATTCAATTTTGAAAAATCGAATTTTGGCCAAAAATACATGAATATTCTCAAAAAAATAAATTTCCATTTTTTAATTGAGAAAAACGTCCTCTTTCGAACCGTGCTACTCAAAAAGCTGTACTACTTTTGTGAGTAAAGATATTGGATTTTTTTCAAAATTTTGTGAGTCGAGGTATTCAATTTTGAAAAATCGAATTTTGGCCAAAAATACATGAAAATTCTCAAAAAAATAAATGGCCATTTTTTAATTGGAAAAAACATCCTCTTTCGAACCGTGCTGCTCAAAAAGCTGTACTACTTTTGTGAGTCGCGATATTCGATTTTTTACAAAATTTTGTGTGTCGAGGTATTCAATTTTGAAAAATCGAATTTTGGCAAAAAATACATGAAAATTTTCAAAAAAATAAATGGCCATTTTTTAATTGGAAAAACGTCCTCTTTCGAACCGTGCTACTCAAAAAGCTGTACTACTTTTGTGAGTCGAGATATTCGATTTTTTTCAAAATTTTGTGAGTCGAGGTATTCAATTTTGAAAAATCGAATTTTGGCCAAAAATACATGAAAATTCTCAAAAAAATAAATGGCCATTTTTTAATTGGAAAAAACGTCCTCTTTCGAACCGTTCTACTCAAAAAGCTGTACTACTTTTGTGAGTCGAGATATTCGATTTTTTTCAAAATATTGTGAGTCGAGGTATTCAATTTTGAAAAATCGAATTTTGGCCAAAAATACATGAAAATTCTCAAAAAAAATAAATGGCCATTTTTTAATTGGAAAAAACGTCCTCTTTCGAACCGTTCTACTCAAAAAGCTGTACTACTTTTGTGAGTCGAGATATTCGAGGTATTCAATTTTGAAAAATCGAATTTTGGCCAAAAATACATGAATATTCTTAAAAAAATAAATTTCCATTTTTTAATTGGAAAAAACGTCCTCTTTCGAACCGTGCTACTCAAAAAGCTGTACTACTTCTGTGAGTCGAGATATTCGATTTTTTTCAAAATTTTGTGAGTCGAGGTATTCAATTTTGAAAAATCGAAAATCGGTGTGAGGGACGGTGCGAGGGACGGTTTGAGGGACGGTGTGTGGGACGGTGTGTGGGACGGTGTGAGGGACGGTGTGAGGGACGGTGTGAGGGACGGTGTGCGGGACGGTGTGAGGGACGGTGTGAGGGACGGTGTGTGGGACGGTGTGAGGGATGGTGTGCGGGACGGTGTGAGGGACGGTGTGAAGGACGGTGTGCGGGACGGTGTGAGGGACGGTGTGTGAGGGACACGTGGCGTGAGTGACGTGGTGTGAGGGACATGGTGTGAGGTTCGTGATGTGAGGGACACGTGGTGTGAGGGACGTGGTGTGAGGGTTAGTTAAAGGGACATACAATGCTTCAAAAACAATTTACTTTGTCCGCCCACTCAGTCCTGTTTTCCCAAAAAAGGACTTACAGTGGATTTTAAAATCTGAAATCTCAGAAGATTTCAAAATCTGATATGAAAACACGCTCTGTTAAGAGTGCTGGCGATTGGATTAGTTAAAGGGACGTACAATGCTTTAAAAACAATTTACTTTGTCCGCCCACTCAGTCCTGTTTTCCCACAAAAGGACTTACAGTGGATTTTAAAATCTGAAATTTCAGAAAATTTCAAAATCTGATATGAAAACACGCTCTGTTTAGAATTCTGGCGATTGGGTTAGTTAAAGGGACGTACAATGCTTCAAAAACAATTTACTTTGTCCGCCCACTCGGTCCTGTTTTCCCACAAAAGGACTTACAGTGGATTTTAAAATCTGAAATCTCAGAAAATTTCAAAATCTGATATGAAAACACGCTCTGTTAAGAGTTCTGGCGATTGGATTAGTTAAAGGGACGTACAATGCTTTAAAAACAATTTACTTTGTCCGCCCACTAAGTCCTGTTTTCCCACAAAAGGACTTACAGTGGATTTTAAAATCTGAAATCTCAGAAAATTTCAAAATCTGATATGAAAACACGCTCTGTTAAGGATTCTGGCGATTGGGTTAGTTAAAGGGACGTATAATGCTTTAAAAACAATTTACTTGATCCGCCCACTCAGTCCTGCTTTCCCACAAAAGGACTTACAGTGGATTTTAAAATCTGAAATCTCAGAAAATTTCAAAATCTGATATGAATACACGCTCTGTTAAGGATTCTGGCGATTGGGTTAGTTAAAGGGACGTACAATGCTTCAAAAACAATTTACTTTGTCCGCCCACTCAGTCATGTTTTCCCACAAAAGGACTTACAGTGGATTTTAAAATCTGAAATCTCAGAAAATTTCAAAATCTGATATGAATACACGCTCTGTTAAGGATTCTGGCGATTGGGTTAGTTAAAGGGACGTACAATGCTTTAAAAACAATTTACTTTGTCCGCCCACTCAGTCATGTTTTCCCACAAAAGGACTTACAGTGGATTTTAAAATCTGAAATCTCAGAAAATTTCAAAATCTGATATGAACACACGCTCTGTTAAGGATTCTGGCGATTGGGTTAGTTAAAGGGACGTACAGTGCTGCAAAAACAATTTACTTTGTCCGCCCACTCAGTCCTGTTTTCCCACAAAAGGACTTACAGTGGATTTTAAAATCTGAAATCTCAGAAAATTTCAAAATCTGATATGAAAACACGCTCTGTTAAGAGTTCTGGCGATTGGATTAGTTAAAGGGACGTACAATGGTTTAAAAACAATTTACTTTGTCCGCCCACTCAGTCCTGTTTTCCCACAAAAGGACTTACAGTAGATTTTAAAATCTGAAATTTCAGAAAATTTCAAAATCTGATATGAAAACACGCTCTGTTAAGAGTTCTGGCGATTGGATTAGTTAAAGGGACGTACAATGCTTTAAAAACAATTTACTTTGTTCGCCCACTCAGTCCTGTTTTCCCACAAAAGGACTTACAGTGGATTTTAAAATCTGAAATCTCAGAAAATTTCAAAATCTGATATGAAAACACGCTCTGTTAAGAATTCTGGCGATTGGGTTAGTTAAAGGGACGTACAATGCTTCAAAAACAATTTACTTTGTCCGCCCACTCAGTCCTGTTTTCCCACAAAAGGACTTACAGTGGATTTTAAAATCTGAAATCTCAGAAAATTTCAAAATCTGATATGAAAACACGCTCTGTTAAGGATTCTGGCGATTGGATTAGTTAAAGGGACGTACAATGCTTTAAAAACAATTTACTTTGTCCGCCCACTCAGTCCTGTTTTCCCACAAAAGGACTTACAGTGGATTTTAAAATCTGAAATCTCAGAAAATTTCAAAATCTGATATGAAAACACGCTCTGTTAAGAGTTCTGGCGATTGGATTAGTTAAAGGGACGTACAATGCTTCAAAAACAATTTACTTTGTCCGCCCACTCAGTCCTGTTTTCCCACAAAAGGACTTACAGTGGATTTTAAAATCTGAAATCTCAGAAAATTTCAAAATCTGATATGAAAACACGCTCTGTTAAGAATTCTGGCGATTGGGTTAGTTAAAGGGACGTACAATGCTTCAAAAATAATTTACTTTGTCCGCCCACTCAGTCCTGTTTTCCCACAAAAGGACTTACAGTGAATTTTAAAATCTGAAATCTCAGTAAATTTCAAAATCTGATATGAAAACACGCTCTGTTAAGGATTCTGGCGATTGGGTTAGTTAAAGGGACATACAATGCTTCAAAAACAATTTCCTTTGTCCGCCCACTCAGTCCTGTTTTCCCACAAAAGGACTTACAGTGGATTTTAAAATCTGAAATCTCAGTAAATTTCAAAATCTGATATGAAAACACGCTCTATTAAGGATTCTGGCGATTGGATTAGTTAAATGGACGTACAATGCTTCAAAAACAATTTACTTGATCCGCCCACTCAGTCCTGTTTTCCCACAAAAGGAAAATTTCAAAATCTGATATGAAAACACGCTCTGTTAAGAGTTCTGGCGATTGGGTTAGTTAAAGGGACGTACAATGCTTCAAAAACAATTTACTTTGTCCGCCCACTCAGTCCTGTTTTCCCACAAAAGGACTTACAGTGGATTTTAAAATCTGAAATCTCAGAAAATTTCAAAATCTGATATGAAAACACGCTCTGTTAAGGATTCTGGCGATTGGGTTAGTTAAAGGGACGTACAATGCTTCAAAAACAATTTACTTTGTCCGCCCACTCAGTCCTGCTTTCCCACAAAAGGACTTACAGTGGATTTTAAAATCTGAAATCTCAGAAAATTTCAAAATCTGATATGAATACACGCTCTGTTAAGGATTCTGGCGATTGGGTTAGTTAAAGGGACGTACAATGCTTCAAACACAATTTACTTTGTCCGCCCACTCAGTCATGTTTTCCCACAAAAGGACTTACAGTGGATTTTAAAATCTGAAATCTCAGAAAATTTCAAAATCTGATATGAACACACGCTCTGTTAAGGATTCTGGCGATTGGGTTAGTTAAAGGGACGTACAGTGCTGCAAAAACAATTTACTTTGTCCGCCCACTCAGTCCTGTTTTCCCACAAAAGGACTTACAGTGGATTTTAAAATCTGAAATCTCAGAAAATTTCAAAATCTGATATGAAAGCACGCTCTGTTAAGGATTCTGGCGATTGCGTTAGTTAAAGGGACGTACAATGCTTCAAAAACAATTTACTTTGTCCGCCCACTCAGTCCTGTTTTCCCACAAAAGGACTTACAGTGGATTTTAAAATCTGAAATCTCAGAAAATTTCAAAATCTGATATGAAAACACGCTCTGTTAAGAGTTCTGGCGATTGAATTAGTTAAAGGGACGTACAATGCTTTAAAAACAATTTACTTTGTCCGCCCACTAAGTCCTGTTTTCCCACAAAAGGACTTACAGTGGATTTTAAAATCTGAAATCTCAGAAAATTTCAAAATCTGATATGAAAACACGCTCTGTTAAGGATTCTGGCGATTGGGTTAGTTAAAGGGACGTACAATGCTTCAAAAACAATTTACTTGATCCGCCCACTCAGTCCTGCTTTCCCACAAAAGGACTTACAGTGGATTTTAAAATCTGAAATCTCAGAAAATTTCAAAATCTGATATGAATACACGCTCAGTTAAGGATTCTGGCGATTGGGTAAGTTAAAGGGACGTACAATGCTTCAAAAACAATTTACTTTGTCCGCCCACTCAGTCATGTTTTCCCACAAAAGGACTTACAGTGGATTTTAAAATCTGAAATCTCAGAAAATTTCAAAATCTGATATGAATACACGCTCTGTTAAGGATTCTGGCGATTGGGTTAGTTAAAGGGACGTACAATGCTTCAAAAACAATTTACTTTGTCCGCCCACTCAGTCATGTTTTCCCACAAAAGGACTTACAGTGGATTTTAAAATCTGAAATCTCAGAAAATTTCAAAATCTGATATGAAAACACGCTCTGTTAAGGATTCTTGCGATTGGGTTAGTTAAAGCGACGTACAGTGCTGCAAAAACAATTTACTTTGTCCGCCCACTCAGTCCTGTTTTCCCACAAAAGGACTTACAGTGGATTTTAAAATCTGAAATCTCAGAAAATTTCAAAATCTGATATGAAAACACGCTCTGTTAAGAGTTCTGGCGATTGGATTAGTTAAAGGGACGTACAATGGTTTAAAAACAATTTACTTTGTCCGCCCACTCAGTCCTGTTTTCCCACAAAAGGACTTACAGTGGATTTTAAAATCTGAAATTTCAGAAAATTTCAAAATCTGATATGAAAACACGCTCTGTTAAGAGTTCTGGCGATTGGATTAGTTAAAGGGACGTACAATGCTTTAAAAACAATTTACTTTGTTCGCCCACTCAGTCCTGTTTTCCCACAAAAGGACTTACAGTGGATTTTAAAATCTGAAATTTCAGAAAATTTCAAAATCTGATATGAAAACACGCTCTGTTAAGAATTCTGGCGATTGGGTTAGTTAAAGGGACGTACAATGCTTCAAAAACAATTTACTTTGTCCGCCCGCTCAGTCCTGTTTTCCCACAAAAGGACTTACAGTGGATTTTAAAATCTGAAATCTCAGAAAATTTCAAAATCTGATATGAAAACACGCTCTGTTAAGGATTCTGGCGATTGGATTAGTTAAAGGGACGTACAATGCTTTAAAAACAATTTACTTTGTCCGCCCACTCAGTCCTGTTTTCCCACAAAAGGACTTACAGTGGATTTTAAAATCTGAAATCTCAGAAAATTTCAAAATCTGATATGAAAACACGCTCTGTTAAGAGTTCTGGCGATTGGATTAGTTAAAGGGACGTACAATGCTTCAAAAACAATTTACTTTGTCCGCCCACTCAGTCCTGTTTTCCCACAAAAGGACTTACAGTGGATTTTAGAATCTGAAATCTCAGAAAATTTCAAAATCTGATATGAAAACACGCTCTGTTAAGAGTTCTGGCGATTGGGTTAGTTAAAGGGACGTACAATGCTTTAAAAACAATTTACTTTGTCCGCCCACTCAGTCCTGTTTTCCCATAAAAGGACTTACAGTGGATTTTAAAATCTGAAATCTCAGAAAATTTCAAAATCTGATATGAAAACACGCTCTGTTAAGAATTCTGGCGATTGGGTTAGTTAAAGGGACGTACAATGCTTCAAAAATAATTTACTTTGTCCGCCCACTCAGTCCTGTTTTCCCACAAAAGGACTTACAGTGAATTTTAAAATCTGAAATCTCAGTAAATTTCAAAATCTGATATGAAAACACGCTCTGTTAAGGATTCTGGCGATTGGGTTAGTTAAAGGGACATACAATGCTTCAAAAACAATTTCCTTTGTCCGCCCACTCAGTCCTGTTTTCCCACAAAAGGACTTACAGTGGATTTTAAAATCTGAAATCTCAGTAAATTTCAAAATCTGATATGAAAACACGCTCTATTAAGGATTCTGGCGATTGGGTTAGTTAAAGGGACGTACAATGCTTCAAAAACAATTTACTTTGTCCGCCCACTCAGTCATGTTTTCCCACAAAAGGACTTACAGTGGATTTTAAAATCTGAAATCTCAGAAAATTTCAAAATCTGATATGAAAACACGCTCTGTTAAGGATTCTTGCGATTGGGTTAGTTAAAGCGACGTACAGTGCTGCAAAAACAATTTACTTTGTCCGCCCACTCAGTCCTGTTTTCCCACAAAAGGACTTACAGTGGATTTTAAAATCTGAAATCTCAGAAAATTTCAAAATCTGATATGAAAACACGCTCTGTTAAGAGTTCTGGCGATTGGATTAGTTAAAGGGACGTACAATGGTTTAAAAACAATTTACTTTGTCCGCCCACTCAGTCCTGTTTTCCCACAAAAGGACTTACAGTGGATTTTAAAATCTGAAATTTCAGAAAATTTCAAAATCTGATATGAAAACACGCTCTGTTAAGAGTTCTGGCGATTGGATTAGTTAAAGGGACGTACAATGCTTTAAAAACAATTTACTTTGTTCGCCCACTCAGTCCTGTTTTCCCACAAAAGGACTTACAGTGGATTTTAAAATCTGAAATCTCAGAAAATTTCAAAATCTGATATGAAAACACGCTCTGTTAAGAATTCTGGCGATTGGGTTAGTTAAAGGGACGTACAATGCTTCAAAAACAATTTACTTTGTCCGCCCGCTCAGTCCTGTTTTCCCACAAAAGGACTTACAGTGGATTTTAAAATCTGAAATCTCAGAAAATTTCAAAATCTGATATGAAAACACGCTCTGTTAAGGATTCTGGCGATTGGATTAGTTAAAGGGACGTACAATGCTTTAAAAACAATTTACTTTGTCCGCCCACTCAGTCCTGTTTTCCCACAAAAGGACTTACAGTGGATTTTAAAATCTGAAATCTCAGAAAATTTCAAAATCTGATATGAAAACACGCTCTGTTAAGAGTTCTGGCGATTGGATTAGTTAAAGGGACGTACAATGCTTCAAAAACAATTTACTCTGTCCGCCCACTCAGTCCTGTTTTCCCACAAAAGGACTTACAGTGGATTTTAAAATCTGAAATCTCAGAAAATTTCAAAATCTGATATGAAAACACGCTCTGTTAAGAGTTCTGGCGATTGGGTTAGTTAAAGGGACGTACAATGCTTTAAAAACAATTTACTTTGTCCGCCCACTCAGTCCTGTTTTCCCATAAAAGGACTTACAGTGGATTTTAAAATCTGAAATCTCAGAAAATTTCAAAATCTGATATGAAAACACGCTCTGTTAAGAATTCTGGCGATTGGGTTAGTTAAAGGGACGTACAATGCTTCAAAAATAATTTACTTTGTCCGCCCACTCAGTCCTGTTTTCCCACAAAAGGACTTACAGTGAATTTTAAAATCTGAAATCTCAGTAAATTTCAAAATCTGATATGAAAACACGCTCTGTTAAGGATTCTGGCGATTGGGTTAGTTAAAGGGACATACAATGCTTCAAAAACAATTTCCTTTGTCCGCCCACTCAGTCCTGTTTTCCCACAAAAGGACTTACAGTGGATTTTAAAATCTGAAATCTCAGTAAATTTCAAAATCTGATATGAAAACACGCTCTATTAAGGATTCTGGCGATTGGATTAGTTAAATGGACGTACAATGCTTCAAAAACAATTTACTTGATCCGCCCACTCAGTCCTGTTTTCCCACAAAAGGACTTACAGTGGATTTTAAAATCTGAAATCTCAGAAAATTTCAAAATCTGATATGAAAACACGCTCTGTTAAGAGTTCTGGCGATTGGATTAGTTAAAGGGACGTACAATGCTTTAAAAACAATTTACTTTGTTCGCCCACTCAGTCCTGTTTTCCCACAAAAGGACTTACAGTGGATTTTAAAATCTGAAATCTCAGAAAATTTCAAAATCTGATATGAAACCACGCTCTGTTAAGAATTCTGGCGATTGGGTTAGTTAAAGGGACGTACAATGCTTTAAAAACAATTTACTTTGTCCGCCCACTCAGTCCTGTTTTCCCACAAAAGGACTTACAGTGGATTTTAAAATCTGAAATCTCAGAAAATTTCAAAATCTGATATGAAAACACGCTCTGTTAAGAGTTCTGGCGATTGAATTAGTTAAAGGGACGTACAATGCTTCAAAAACAATTTACTTTGTCCGCCCACTCAGTCCTGTTTTCCCACAAAAGGACTTACAGTGGATTTTAAAATCTGAAATCTCAGAAAATTTCAAAATCTGATATGAAAACACGCTCTGTTAAGAGTTCTGGCGATTGGGTTAGTTAAAGGGACGTACAATGCTTTAAAAACAATTTACTTTGTCCGCCCACTCAGTCCTGTTTTCCCACAAAAGGACTTACAGTGGATTTTAAAATCTGAAATCTCAGAAAATTTCAAAATCTGATATGAAAACACGCTCTGTTAAGAATTCTGGCGATTGGGTTAGTTAAAGGGACGTACAATGCTTCAAAAACAATTTACTTTGTCCGCCCACTCAGTCCTGTTTTCCCACAAAAGGACTTACAGTGGATTTTAAAATCTGAAATCTCAGTAAATTTCAAAATCTGATATGAAAACACGCTATGTTAAGGATTCTGGCGATTGGGTTAGTTAAAGGGACGTACAATGCTTCAAAAACAATTTACTTTGTCCGCCCACTCAGTCCTGTTTTCCCACAAAAGGACTTACAGTGGATTTTAAAATCTGAAATCTCAGTAAATTTCAAAATCTGATATGAAAACACGCTCTGTTAAGGATTCTGGCGATTGGGTTAGTTAAAGGGACGTACAATGCTTCAAAAACAATTTACTTGATCCGCCCACTCAGTCCTGTTTTCCCACAAAAGGACTTACAGTGGATTTTAAAATCTGAAATCTCAGAAAATTTCAAAATCTGATATGAAAACACGCTCTGTTAAGGATTCTGGAGATTGGGGTAGTTAAAGGGACGTACAATGCTTCAAAAACAATTTACTTTGTCCGCCCACTCAGTCCTGTTTTCCCACAAAAGGACTTACAGTGGATTTTAAAATCTGAAATCTCAGAAAATTTCAAAATCTGATATGAAAACACGCTCTGTTAAGGATGCTGGCGATTGGGTTAGTTAAAGGGACGTACAATGCTTCAAAAACAATTTACTTTGTCCGCCCACTCAGTCCTGTTTTCCCACAAAAGGACTTACAGTGGATTTTAAAATCTGAAATCTCAGAAAATTTCAAAATCTGATATGAAAACACGCTCTGTTAAGGATTCTGGCGATTGGGTTAGTTAAAGGGACGTACAATGCTTCAAAAACCATTTACTTTGTCCGCCCACTCAGTCCTGTTTTCCCACAAAAGGACTTACAGTGGATTTTAAAATCTGAAATCTCAGAAAATTTCAAAATCTGATATGAAAACACGCTCTGCTAAGAGTTCTGGCGATTGGATTAGTTAAAGGGACGTACAATGCTTCAAAAACAATTTACTTTGTTCGCCCACTCAGTCCTGTTTTCCCACAAAAGGACTTACAGTGGATTTTAAAATCTGAAATCTCAGAAAATTTCAAAATCTGATATGAAAACACGCTCTGTTAAGGATTCTGGCGATTGGGTTAGTTAAAGGGACGTACAATGCTTCAAAAACAATTTACTTTGTCCGCCGACTCAGTCCTGTTTTCCCACAATATTGATTTATTTATTGGATTACAATAACTTTCGGAAATGTGTGATTATCTGTTAATTGTAGTTCTTATTATGCAATATTTTGTAACAGTGATTAACTAAAGGACTTATTTTTATCAATTTTTGCTTTTTTTTCTTACTTTACCCGGGAATTTAATTAATTTTTCCTGTTTTTCTCTCCCAGTATTAAATTGATTATTTAACAGAGTTCCTGTTAATAACATAACAGAGCTCTGTTAGTTCTGTTAATAACATAACAGAGTTCTGTTAGCTATCGTGAGAGATAGATTTTAAAATCTATCTTCACACACATCAAAAATTTGTCGTTCGAAGTCGACTTTAAACTGTAGGTCCCACACACGCAATATAATTGGTGTGAGAAAATAGGTTGTAATCCTCGCTAAAGGGATTAATTATGTACATATGTACTTTATGTAAGTACTTTTAATCATGTGGACTATTATGGAAAAATCATACACGATTTACGATGATACTCTGGGGCGCTGCTGATTAGATGAGTATGAATAATGGGGACTTGGATACAGTGATGAGCTTCCTTATGGGGCCTTACGCGTTGACCTGAACCATATAGGCGTGGCAGATAGTAGTGATTGCCGGGCATAAGGTAAAGATGTTCAAAATGATGCAACACCTGTTATATCATTGTCCTTAATTTCTTAATCTCGTGATCCCAATCATAACTCATTCCAGAGGCCTGTGAAGAAAAAAGCTATGATTTGTACCCCTAACAGTGAGTGCACAATAAGCCTACTTTCTATTTATTCAACTGTCCCGCCTAGTCTACTATTTTGAGGCCGTTAGAACTCTGATATCAACTGGTATACTAAATGTTGTTTATGCATTGCTCAGGGCATAGACTCTCTGCACCGTAGAGCACTCTGTCTTTACGTAGACTATACAGTGTTCCAGGCCACTATGACATAAAAGGGAAACAATAAAGCGAACGAACTGAACGCAAGGGATCGATGACCATGCTTCAATACTGCAGGAAGCAGAACGGAATCACCCGGGTATGAAATGCGACATATGGTACCAGAGACAGAAAGAAATGGATTACTGAAGCTATCAACGGTGACGGTGATATAACGATTTCCACAGATGACTCAAAATTGAAATGTAGTACTGGATCTGGGGGGATCTATTCCGATTAGCTGGCACTAAACGGTTCATACAGATTACATAACCAGGACAGCGTATTTCATGCGGAGAGTTTTTCTACACCGTTGTCTGGTAGGTAGTGTGTTGGCTTATTAGACGTGAGGCCTCGGTTCAAACCCCAGGGCAGGCATCTCCAACTAAACGAAAATATGAAAAAATATTTCTTTAGGCGACTTCCTCGCAGCAGATTTCTTGGCAAAAACTCTCGAGAGTAAATAAAAATTGCCATGAAAAAGTTGGTCAAAAAATCTGTCGTTCGGAATCGACTTTAAACTGTAGGTCCCGCCACTCATGTATAAAAATTAACACACACAACATAAGTGGTGTGAGAAACTAGGTCGTAATCCTAACTAAAGGGTGGTAATGATCAATTATGTAGGTATGTATACGTCGCCACAACACCCGCCTCTACTGGGTTGCGGTTCCACTGTGACATAAAAGGAAACGAAAAAGCGGACCAACTGGCACGGAAGTGAGCGGAGAAGTCTGAGGAAAAGGCGATAGAGGGAATATATAGGCCCTTACAAAAATATTTTTTTCAAGTTGGAAAAAGCAGCATGGAATACAAAAAACCCGTAGTTGGTCAAACGTACCCGGCTGCCGTATTTCTAAACTGCTAAGTCCAGCAGTGGGCAGCAGGAAAACTAAGGAACTACATGAGTTCAACAAGAGGATGGTTCGCACTTTAATAGGCATTCTAACGGGACACTGCTCTATTTGCGGTTTTGCTGACAAGCTCGGTCTGTCCCACAAGAATTACTACAGAAGCTGCCTTTTATGTAAGTGCCCTGCACTTCAGACCAGACGTCTTCGGTTTTTGGGTGACACAACGTTTGCAGGTCTGGGCATGGTGGCGAACGTGCCACTAACGGAACTGGCCGGTTTCATTCGTATAAAGACAAGGAGGCTTGGCTTACACTGGGGAACACAATATGCATCATATGGACCACCAAGTGAACTTGCCTGTGAACGGCTAGCTATTCGCTAACCTAACCTAACTATTTACAATGCCGTAGATATACTCATTAGGTGATAGAACAACAGACTTTCAATGTCGATTTTTTAAACTAAATTTTCTTCGGCATTGAAACTCATTTCCCACATGATGTCTACGTCAATAAGCAAAATTATTGCGTATGGGATTTGGAGAACCTAGAGGTGATTGTGGAAAAGACATTGCATAAGGAAAAAGTAACTGTAAGGTGCCCATTATGGTCTGGGGGTGTATTTTTTGGGAAGAATCGCCACCATAAATTCAGAGCTCGATGCCCGTATCATAAACGAGTTTTGGTCTGCAATTGACGATTACGAACTGAACTGCATGTGCCGCAGAACACAACCGATTATGGTTTTAATGCTTGAGAAGTAGAAGAAGAAAATTTGTAATTTAATGACAATTTTCTGTAGCAAAGTCGCAAACCGATAACGATACATACATACATAATTGGTCATTACAACCCTTTAGTCAGGATTACGATCTAGTATCTCACACCACTTATGTTGTAAGTGTTATTTTTTATACATCAGGGGCGGGACCTACAGTTTAAAGTAGACTCCGAACTGCACTGAGAGATTTTTGAGAAATTTTTTCATGGCAATTTTTTATTTACTCTCAGAGTTTTTGCCAAGAAATCTGCGGAGAGGAAGTCGGCGATGAAATATTATTTCGTATTTCATTTTGTTGGAGAATCCTGACCTGGGCTTTGAACTCTGGCCTCAAGTCTTATAATAAACCAACACACTACCTACTAGACTACGGCGACTTATACGATACCGATAACGATACTCTCAATAAAAAAAAAACAAATATCCTTTAAAGTTATCGAAATTTTGTGACTGTGCTGTACAGAGAATTGAAAGTCGTAATGTTTCAATCTTCTGGTAACCACTGACGGCGGCTGTAATGTAAGCAAAGTCGCAAACCGATAACGACACTCTCCATAAAAAAAATAAAATTTCCTTTGAAGTTATCGAAATTTTCTGACTGTGCCCTGCAGAGAATTGAAAGTCGAAATGTTTCAATCTTCTGGTAACCACTGACAGCGCCTATAATATAAGCAAAGTCGCAAACCGATAACGATACTCTCAATAAAAAAAACCAAAATTTCCTTTGAAGTTATCGAAATTTTATGACTGTGCTCTGCAGAGAATTGAAAGTCGAAATGTCTTCTGGTAACCACTAACAGCGGCCCTAATGAAGATTTGTCGCAAACCGATAACGACACTCTCCATAAAAAAAAAAAAAAAATTCCTTTGAAGTTATCGAAATTTTCTGACTGTGCCCTGCAGAGAATTGAAAGTCGAAATGTTTCAATCTTCTGGTAACCACTGACAGCGCCTATAATATAAGCAAAGTCGCAAACCGATAACGATACTCTCAAAAAAAAAAAATTTCCTTTTTTAAGTTATCGAAATTTTATCACTGTGCCCTGCAGAGAATTGAAAGTCGAAATGTTTCAGTCTTCTGGTAACCACTGACAGTGGCCCTAATGAAAATTTACGGCTTTGTATGGCACCTAACCTAACAACGTTGATTTTATTTTTCCTGGCATTGAAGTAATTAAAAATTTATTAGAGTAATTGTTTATTACAGATATTTTTCTATTTATTGTGTTAATAATACAGCCGATTCCATCCTTATGTTAAAATTATTACTTCAAGCACGGCTTTATCCCCAGGCAGGTTTGGCATTTGGATTAAATGGTGGATTTGAAATTATCGGAATATTTGGTTTGTAATTTGAAGGTGGTCGTCTGCCTCTGTCGACAAATGGTGATGCCACTGTTACTTGCGCTGTCAAAGCCATTAAAGCCATGATAACGAAAACGAAGAATTTTATGCCCAGCATTTTTGATTTTCTGTTGGTTTTTTTTTTCTCCTCGAACTGAATACACTTCTGTTGTGAAGTCTTAAAAGATTTGTGTGTGACTGATGATTATCTGCTATCATGCAAGGCTATTTATATGGGTTCAAAACATCTGGATTTGTATTGTATTGTATTTTGGGATTTACAAAAACAAAACAAATACAAATATTTACTGATAAGGCCCATCAGAAAAAGATACGGGGGTTTTATACGAAGGGGAATTTTTTAAGTCGTTAATGAAACATATTTTTTATTTGTTTGTTTTTCTTTTTTATTTTAAGATGCGTATTTCAGTTTAAAATTTTTAATGGATTTAAAATTGTTGTTATATAGACGAGCGGCTCTACGGGGAAAACCCCTTCCACAGTTTGATAAGAGCAAAACTTTAGCAAACACTGCTTTCAACATTTGTTGGACATTTTACGGGTCACTGTATCATCGATTAGAACCTTTTAGTCAGGATTATGGCGGGTCACAGCTTTCAACATTTTCTGGACATTTTACGGGTCACTGTATCATCGATTAGAACCTTTTAGTCAGGATTATTGCGGGTCACAGCTTTCAACATTTATTGGACATTTTACAGGTCACTGTATCATCGATTAGAACCTTTTAGTTAGGAGTACAATGTGGCTTCTCATACTACCCACGTTATAATATCTAAGATCTACGAGTCTAGGTCTTGAAAGTCGCCGTGGTCTAGTAGATAGTGTGTTAGCTTATTAGACGTGAGACTCCAGGTTAGACTTCAAAACGAAAAAAACGGCGACTTCCTCCCAGCAGATTTCTAGCGAAAACTCTGAGAGTAAATGAAATTGCCAAGAAAAGTGTCTCGAAAATCTGTCATTCGGAGTCGACTTTAAACTGTAGGTCCCTAGCACTCATGTATACAATTAACACACACAACATCAGTGCAGTGAGAAACTAGGTCGTAATTCTAACTAAAAGGGTTGTAATGACCAATTATGTATGTACGTATCATCGATTAGAACCTTTAAGACAGGATTACGGTGTGACTACTCATTCTACTCACGTTATAATACGTATCTAAGGTCTAAGGAAGGGCGAATGACTCTAAATCTAATGTCCAGCAATTTGAAGAAGCCTTTCGATACATCAGACAATGGCAGCCAGGGTGGGCAAAGCAGGAGTGGTATTAAGTCTAAAATAATCGAGCCTGGTACTTGCGTTTATGACGCATGTGTAAATGCATTATGCGGAAGTGAGGCTTGACTAGTTTCGAACATAATCACAAAAAAAGAAAATCCAGGTATTCATTAACAAGTCGGTAGAATCGTCGCATCGTCGCATTATGATATAATGGCACAGGAGGAAAAACTGCGAATATACTTTGAGGCAATAACGAAAATATCGAGGATAACCTTTAGTATTTAAGACTTAATAAGGACGACATGAGAACGCTAATGAGCCAACTCAGGCGACATACTTCCTTACACGTACACCATATAGCTGTACCCTGCACGTATTGCTGCGCCACCAAATAAAAGAAGTTTGAAGGAAAGAAGACATTACACAAATGTTCAATTAATTTTGAAACATTTTATTGATTTTGTTTCCCGTTGTCCTGATGATTCAGATGAACGGGCCTGAGTAGTACGCATTCGATCAGTTTCTAATCTCACTTCTCGTTGTTTAAGTGGTTCAAGCGAAGTGGCATATACTCTAAGATTTTCCAGTCTCAATGCTCGTCTGATTCTGAGGCTCGTAGTGCACTTTTCTTCCGTGCTTGAGGTGTAGGTCGAGCAATTGCTTGTCATTCATTTTGAATAATTTTCAGTGACGCCATCCATCGGAAATTAATCGCACCAACCTCCTTCGACTCAGGCGCAACAACATTGTTAAAGAATGCACAGTTTACGATTTAGTTCATTTTGAGTAATTTTCAGTGGCGCCACCTATCGGATATTGGTCACACCAACTTAGAAACCTTCCCCGGCTCATGCGCAACAACTTTGCTAAAGATCATAACATGATCAAATGCATAGTTTACGATTCTATAAGGTACATATAAACAAACATTCATTTTTATTTACATATATAGACTATGGGAGGTGACACGCCCACTATAGCCAATCTGTCCATTTTGTTCATATACACGTCAAAGTCGTCCTTACAAAATTTGAGGACTCTAGTTGTTGCAGTTTATGAGATATGCGACATAAAATACTTATTGGTTATGTGGGCGTGGCACCTCGCATACTTGAAATTATAGTTCCTTCAAGACATACAGGAAGGTACTGTTAAAATTTCAAGAAAATCGGTCCAACCGTTTAGCCGTCTATAGACTTCAAACAAACAAACAAACCTACAAACAAATAAACACAAATTCATTTTTATATATAAGATTGGCGTGTTGGAAAATTATGAACGCCGGCCATTTGGTGAAAACATTGAAACGATGGAACAATTTTTATGCCCTTAACCATCTTCCATAAGCTTGAAAGTTAGGGACGTTACTACAGGCATAAGGAAGATACTAAGGAAGTTTGCTTAACACATAGATTTGCTATTAAAAGCATAGTAGATACCCCATAATGGTGAGCGCTCAACAAATCGACTTGATGGCTCAAGTGTACACCGATATGCATGAGCCACTGACACTCTATGATTTGTCTCCTTCTCCCCTTGAAACTAGACATACATACATAATTGGTCATTATTACCCTTCAGTCAGGATAATGGACCTAGCTTCTCCCACCACTCATGTTGTGTGTGTTAATTTTATACATGAGTGGCGGGACCTGCAGTTTAAAGTCGACTCCGAACGACAGATTTTTGAGAAACTTTTCATGGCAATTTTTATTTACCCTCCGAGTTTTTGCCAGAAATCTGCTGAGAGGAGGACGCCGAAGAAATATTTTTTCATATTTTCGTTTTGATGTCCGACCTGGGTTTGAACTGTGGTCTTACTTCTACTAGACTACGGCTACTTGAACATGTTCTCTACAAAATTCGAAGACCTGAAATTTATCGAACTTAAACAGTGTCTATGAGCTAGACAGCAGTCAAGTTTTTTTTTCGAAAATTATTTCAAAATCCGAAAAACGTATCTCCATCCGAACTTTAATATAAAAACGCCAAACAATTATGAGAATAAATATTTAAATAAAAATTTAATTTTTATTTATTTCTCTTCCTTTGTTATTTCCCTTTATTATTGTATTCGTAACGGTTGTTAGCGCCATTATTTTCCGGTTATTATTAACGGCCATTAACAACGCTGCGTTTCGCTTGTTTTTTCCTTCACTGCATTTTATTCTGTACGTTGGTACCCTTGGAAAGAAAAAGAAATGAAATAATAACGAACGGTGGATAGGGATAGTGGCATAGGGGAGAAGGGAAAAGTATTTTTTTAATTCATTTTAAAACAAACCAACCAATAACCTCCACCCATAACTGAACTCTTTTACGAAACGAATTGGTCAACGAATAAAATTTTCCTCCTCCTTTTGCTTTTGTTCTCTTTTTTCTTTTCAATTTCATTTTGTTTTACAATTAACGAGTACCCCACTGTACGTATTATTTAATCTTTTGTTCATCTCTGTTGAGAAGGGGAGGGGGCTGCTTTGGTCCAAAGGATGTTGGTCATAAACATTTTTCGTCCTCTCCCCTTAACTTACATTGTGACCAGCTTGTCGTGGTGTGTTCCGATATGATACAAGGAAGTTCAATTCAATTTTTTATTTATGTTTTGGGTGACAATAACGAGGGCAACGGAAAACTGATTTCATTTTTATTTATTTAAACCGGAGAGCGAGAGAGAAAGAAATTCAAGTATTAATAAAGCCACCAGTAATCGACCTAAGATGTCCATGCTAATCTTCACTATTGAGTCACAACTCAATAGCAGAAGTTTACGTCCATCTTCTCTGAAACTGTTCTACTTAATGGATACCAAATTTAAACTTCTCTGACATGGGAGAACTCAATCGATTCTTAACGACTACAAAATGATTTATCGAAATTTTTCATCGATAACTTATCGAAATATAGCTGAACAAAGTATAGAGGTTGGCATGCTTGGGCCTCACAAATGCTCTGAAGTCCACGCCTTAGGACTTGTCTTTAAAACCATTCAACATCTTCCTTCAAACCATTGCTGGTAGAACTGCATTGAGGCTTAAGTTCTCAATTATGTTTAGGCCATGTACGGCAGGCCTAAATACTGCAGGAAGTAGTACCAAATCACCCGGGTTTTATATGCGACTACTTGGTACCAGAAAGAGAAAGAATGGGTTACTGAAGCTGACAACGGTGACGGTGATATAACGATCTTCACGGATGACTCAAAAATGAAATGTAGAACTGGATCTGGGAGACTTTATTCCGATAAGCTGGCACTGAACGGGTCATACAGATTACCTAACCAGGACAGCGTATTGCAGGCGGAGATTTTTGCTGTTGAATAAGCTGCGCATATGAAACCAGGAACCTACCAACCTACGAACTCGATCATATGTGCTATCATGTGTGCAATCAAAGCGCTGGGCTTCTACTTCATATAATTAAACGGAGTCAGGAGTTTCATAGACTCTCCATACCGTACTCGTCGACACAACACCCGCCTCTACTGGGTTTCGTGCCACTGTGGCATAAAACGAAGGAAGGAAACGAAAAAGCGTACGAACTGGCACGGAAGGGATCGGAGAAGTGTTAGGAAAAAGCGATTGAGGGGATATAAGTTCCCCTTCCAAAATACTTTTTCAAATTGGAAAATGCAGCATGGAATTCAACAAACCGTAGATGGTCCAACGTACTCGGTTGCCGAATTTCAAAACTGCTATGGACAGCAGGAAAACTAAGGGACTACATGAGTTCGACAAGAAAATGATTCCCCCCTGACAGGAATTCCAACGAGATACTGCGCTCTTGACAGTTTCACTCACCAGCTCGGTCTGCCCTGCCAGGATTACTGCAGAAGCTGACTTTTATGTGAGTGCCCTGCATTTCAGACCAGACGTCTTCGGTTTTTTTGGGTGACAGAACGTTTGCAGGTCTGGGCATGGTGGCGAACGTGCCACTAAGGGAACTGGCCAGTTTCATCCGAAGCTTGGGGGACGTTTCAAACCCACCACTAACGGATCATGGCAAGGGGGATTAGCTTACACAGGGTAACACAATGGGCCATATGGACCAACAAATGAACTTGCCTGTAAAATTCAAGCCATTCGCTAACCTAACCTAACTATTTATAACGCCGTTACTTCTTTGACGCGAGAACAACAGACTTTCAATGTCGATTTTTCAAACTAAATTTTCTTCGGCATTGAAACTCATTTCCTACACGATGGTTGCATCAGGAAATAAAATTGTTGCGTGTAGGGTTCAGAGAACCCAGAAGGGATTGTAGAAAAGACATTGCATACGGAAAAAGTAACTGTAAGGTGCCCGTTATGGTCTGGGGGTGTATTTCTTGGGAAGAAGCGCTACCACAAATTCAAAACACGATGCCCGTATGATAAACGACTTTTGTCCTGCAATTAACGATTATGAACGGAACGACATGTACCGCACAACATAACCGATTAAGGTTTTATTGCTTGAGAAGTAGAAGAAGAAAATTCGTAATTTAATGAACATTTTTTGTAGCAACGTCGCAAACCGATACGATACATATATACATACATAATTGATCATTACAACCCTTCAGTCAGAATTACGATCTAGTTTCTCACACCACTTATGTTGTAAGTGTTATTTTTTATACATCAGGGGCGGGACCTACAGTTTAAAGTAGACTCCGAACGTCAGGTTTTTTTTTGAGAACCTCTTCACGGCAATTCTTTATTTACTCCCAGAGTTTTTGTTCTGAAATTTACTAAGAGGAAGCCGCCGAAGAAATATTTTTTCGTATTTCATTTTGTTGGAGAATCCTGACCTGGGCTTTGAACTCTGGCCTCAAGTCTTACAATAAGCCAACACACTACCTACTAGACTACGGCGACTTATACGATACGGATAACGATACTCTCAATAAAAAAAAACAGATTTCCTTTGAAGAGATCGAAATTTTGTGACTGTGCTCTACAGAGAATTGAACGTCGAAATGTTTCAATCTTCTGGTAACCACTGACGGCGGCTGTAATGTAAGCAAAGTCGCAAACCGATAACGATACTCTCAATAGGAAAAACCAAAATTTCCTTTGAAGGATTACGGCGGGTCACAGCTTTCAACATTTATTGGACATTTTACAGGTCACTGTATTATCGATTAGAACCTTTTAGTTAGAAGTACAGTGTGGCTTCTCATACTACCCACGTTATGATATCTAAGATCTAACAAAGGTCTAGTTTTTGAATGTCGCCGTGGTCTAGTAGATAGTGTGTCGGCTTATTAGACATGAGACCTCGGTTGAAACCCCAGGTTAAACATCAAAACGAAAAAAAACGGCGACTTCCTCTCAGCAGATTTCTGGGAAAAACTCTGAGAGTAAATGAAATTGCCAAGAAAAGTTTCTCAAATAATCTGTCATTCGGAATCGACTTTAAACTGTAGGTCCCACCAATCATGTATAAAATTAATGCACACAATATAAGTGATGTGAGAAGCTAGGTCGTAATCCTGACTAAAAGGTTGTAATGACAAATTATGTTATGTCCAGCAATTTGAAGAAACCTTTCGATACATCAGACAATAGCAGCCAGGGTGAGCAAAGCTGGAGTGGGGTATTAAGTCTAAAATAATCGAGCCTGTTACTATCGGGTCCGCCATCTAACGTTTTTTTTTTCAACTAGTGCTTATTTCGTGAATGGTAACACTTAGCTCATGTCTGATTTGACAGATAATTTGTTTTATCCTTCCGCTGAACGAATATGGTTGTGTATACGCTTGAACAACGCTGGCAAATATGGCGACATTACTTTGAAAATCATGGTAATGTCTGCAGAATGTGTGCGAAAATTGCGTACGGATTTTGGAAGAAGAGAAGCACCGTCAGCTCCGCTCCGTATGTTCGTTATCTTGTGAAAAAAGTTTCTCATCGATAAACCAAAGCGTGAAAAGCCAAAAACGGTGTATACACCCGAGAATATTGCTGCTGTTGCAGAAAGTGTGCGTGAAGCGCCATCAACATCAATTCACCGTCGTTCTCAACAATTGAACATTTTGGAGACATCATTGTGACGAATTTTGCATAAAGACCTTGGTATGACGCCATACAAAGTCCAATTGGTTCAGAAGTTGAAGCCAATTGACCATCCAATGCGTTTACGCTTCGCTAAGTGGGTCTGCGATCGACTTACAGAAGATGCCGATTTTGGCAAAAAAAATCATCTTTTCAGATGAAGCCCACTTTGATCTTGGCGGGTATGTAAACCAGCAAAATTGTCGCATTTGGGGCACAGAAGCCCCGCACGCATACATTGAAAAGCCGACGCACCCAAAACTAGTCACTGTTTGGTGCGGATTTTGGTCCAGAGGCATAATTGGGACATTTTTCTTCGAAAATGAGCAAGGAGTGGCCGTTACAGTCAATGGCGATCGTTATCGGGCCATGTTGAACGAATTTTTGTTCACAAAAATTAAAGAGGAGGATATTGGCAACATTTGGTTTCAACAGGACGGCGCTACGTGCCACACAGCCGAAGCTACACTCGATATTTTGCGCCCTGTTTTTGAAGATCGCATTATCAGCCGCAGAGCTGATGTCGTTTGGCCACCTCGGAGCTGCGATTTGACACCGTTGGACTATTATTTGTGGGGTGCCGTCAAAGATACGTGTTACGCCGACAAGCCAGAGACAATTGACGCTTTAAAGGACAATATTCGTGAAGCCATTGGTGAAATACAGCTGCACACAATCGATAATGTGCTTAAAAATTGGATCGATCGTGTAGGTTACTGCGTGGCCAGCCGAGGCAGCCATTTGGATGAAATTATTTTCCATTATTAATTGGAAGGATTGTACTTTCAAATAAAAAAAGAAATTTAAGAAAATATTCCGTAGTTTTTTTTTTAAAGCATTTTCAAAAAAAAAATTATTTGGTGGACTCTTTAACAGAAGCGAGGCTTGACTAGTTTCGAATATAATCAAAAAAAAAAAAAAAGAAAATGCAGGTATTCATTAGCAAGTGGATACAAACGTAGCATCGACTATTATGACATAATGGCACAGGAGAAAAAATTGCGAATATACTTTGAGGCAATACCGAAAAGAAGAAAACCTTTAGTATTTAAGACTTAATAAGAACGACATGAGAACCCTAATGACCGTACCCACCCGACCTTCTTCCTTACACGTACATACATACATAATTGGTCATTACAACCCTTCAATCAGGATTACAACCTAGTTTTTCACACCACACTTGTTGTGTGTGTTAATTTTATACATGAATGGCGCCACCTATAGTTTAAAGTCGATTCCGAACGACAGATTTTTGAGATACTTTTCATGGCAATTTTATTTTTCTTCTCAGAGTTTTTGCCCGAAATCTGCTGAGAGGAAGTCGCCGTTTTTTTCGTCTTGACGTCTAACCTGGAGTTTGAACCGTGGCCTGACGTCTAATAAGCTAACACACTACCTACTAGACTACGGCGTGCACTTGTATCATATTGACGTGTTGGAAAATTATGAACGCTGGCCATTTGGTAAAGACATTGAAACGATGAAACAATTTTAATGCCCTTAACCATCTGCCATAAGCTCGAAAGTTAGGGACATTACTACAGACATTACATAACTTATCTCATTAAAGTGAACTGGAAGATGCTAAGGAAGTTTGTTTAACACATAGATTTGCTATTGAAAGCATAGTAGGTATAGCATAATGATGAGCGCCCAACAAATCTACTTGATGGCTTAGGTGTACACCGACATGCATGAGCCACTGACACTCTATGATTTGTCTCATCCTCCCCTTGAAACTACACATACATACATAATTGGTCATTACAACCCTTCAGTCAGGATTATGGACCTAGCTTCTCACACACCGCTCACATGTAGTGTGTGTTAATTTTATACATGAGTGGCGGAACCTACAGTTTAAAGTCGACTCCGAACGACAGATTTTTGAGAAACTTTTTCATGGCAATTTTTATTTAACACTCAGAGTTTTTGCCAGAAATCTGCTGAGAGGAGGACGCCGAAGAAATATTTGTTCATATTTTCGGTTTGATGTCCGACCTGGGTTTGAACTGTGGTCTTACTTCTACTAGACTACGGCTACTTGAACATGTTCTCTACAAAATTCGAAGACCTGAAATTTATCGAACTTAAACAACTTCTATGAGTCTAGTTTTTTCGAAAATTATTTCAAAATCCGACAAAAGTACCGCTATCCGAATTTTAATAAAAATCTCCAAACAATACTGAGCATGTTTAAATAAAAATTTAATTTTTATTTATTTCTCCTCCTTTGTTATTTCCCTTTATTATTGTATTCGTAACGGTTGTTAGCGCCATTATTTTCCGGTTATTATTAACGGCCATTAACAACGCTGCGTTTCGCTTTTTTTTACTTCACCGCATTTTGTACTGTACGTTGGTACGCTTGGAAAGAAAAAGAACTGAAATAATAACGAACGCTGGATAGGGATAGTGGCACAGGGGAGAAGGGAAAAGTATTTTTTTTAATTCATTTTAAAACAAACCAACCAATAACCTCCACCCATAACTGAACTCTTTTACGAAACGAATTGGTCAACGAATAAAATTTTCCTCCTTCTCCTCCTTTTGCTCTCTTTTCTCTCTTCAAATGTTTCATTGTGTTTTACAATTAACGAGTACCCCACTGTACGTATTATTTAATCTTTTGTTCATCTCTGTTGAGAAAGGGAGAGGGCTGCTTTGGCCCAAAGGATGTTGGTCATAAACATTTTTCGTCCTCTCCCCTTAACTTACATTGTGACCAACTCGTCGTGGTGTGTTCCGATATGATACAAGGAAGTTCAATTCAATTTTTTATTTATGTTTTGGCGACAATAACGAGGGCAACGGAAAACTGATTTCATTTTTATTTATTTTAAAAGCAAAATTTGGGGTGTTTTCTTTAGCAAACCGGAGAGAGTATGAGAGAGAGCCACTAATAATCGACTTAAGATGCCCATGCTGCTCTTCACTTTTGAGTCACAACTCAATAGCAGAGGTTAGCGTTCATCTCCTCTCAAATTGAAATACTTGTTGGATACCAAATTTAAACTTCTCTGACATGGGAGAACTCAATCGATTCTTAACGACTACAAAATGATTTATCGAAATTGTCCATCGATAACTTATCGAAATATAGCTGAACAAAGTATAGAGGTTGGCATGCTTGGGCCTCACAAATGCTCTGAAGTCTACGCCTTAGGACTTGTCTTTAAAACCATTCAACATCTTCCTTCAAACCATTGCTGGTAGAACTGCATTGAGGCTTAAGTTCTCAATTATGTTTAGGCCATGTACGGCAGGCCTAAATACTGCAGGAAGTAGTACCAAATCACCCGGGTTTTATATGCGACTACATGGTACCAGAAAGAGAAAGAATGGGTTACTGAAGCTGACAACGGTGACGGTGATATAACGATCTTCACGGATGACTCAAAAATGAAATGTAGAACTGGATCTGGGAGACTTTATTCCGATAAGCTGGCACTGAACGGGTCATACAGATTACCTAACCAGGGCAGCGTATTGCAGGCGGAGATTTTTGCTATTGAATAAGCTGCGCATATGATTGAAACCAGGAATCTACCCACCTACGAACTCGATCATATGTGCTATCATGTGTGTAATCAAAGCGCTGGGATTCCACTTCGTAATTAATTAAACGGAGTCAGGAGTTGCATAGACTCTCTATGCCGTATACGTCGACACAACATCCGCTTCTACTGGGTTCCGTGCCACTGTGGCATAAAAGGAAACGAAAAAGCGTACGAACTGGCTCGGACGGGACTGGAGACGTGTGAGGAAAAAGCGATTGAGGGGATATAAGTTCCCCTTCTAAATACTTTTTGAAATTGGAAAATGTTGTATGGAATTCAACAAACCGTAGATGGTCCAACGTACGCGGTTGCCGAATTTCAAAACTGCTTTGTCCAACAGTTGACAGCAGGAAAACTAAGGGACTGCATGAGTTCGATAAGAACATGATTCCCCCCTCCTGACAGCAATTCTAACGAGACACTGCGCTCTTGACAGTTTCGCTCACCACCTCGGTCTGTCCTGCCAGGATTACTGCAGAAGCTGACTTTTATGTGAGTGCCCTGCATTTCAGACCAGACGTCTTCGATTTTTTGGGTGACAGAATGCTTGCAGGTCTGGGCATGGTGGCGAAGGTGCCTCTAAGGGAACTGAGCGGTTTCATTCGAAGCTTGGGGGGCGTTTCAAACCCATCACTGACGGATCATGACAAGGGGACTTAGCTTCCACCGGGTAACACAATGGGCCGTAAAAGCCGCCAATGCCTATGAGCTGCAAGATACCCGCTAACCTAACCTAACTATTTACAACGCCGTAGATATGCTTATTGGACGCTAGAAAAACAGACTTTCAATGCCGATTCTTCAAACTAAATTTTCTTCGAGGACAAAACTTATTTCCCACATGATGGTTGCAACAGGAAACAAAATTGTCGCGTATTGGACTCAGAGAACCCAGAAGGGATTGTGGAAAAGAGATTGCTTAAGGAAAAAGTGACTGTAAGGTGCCCGTTATGGTCTGGGGGTGTATTTTTTGGGAAGAATCGCTACCATAAATTCAGAGCCCGTATATAAACGACTTTTGGCCTGCAATTAACGATTATGAACGGAACGGCATATGCTGCACAACACAACCGATTATGGTTTTAATGCTTGAGAAGTAGAAGAAGAAAATTCGTAATTTAATGAACATTTTCTGTAGCAAAGTCGCAAACCGATAACGATACAACATACACATAACATACACACATAATTAGTCATTACAACCCTTCAGTCAGGATTACGACCTAGTTTCCTACATCACTTATGTTGCGTGTGTTAATTTTATATATGAGTGGCGGGACCAACATAGTTTAAAGTCGACTCCGAACGACAGATTTTTGAGAAACTTTATCAGGCAAATTTTATTTACTCTCGAGAGTTTTTTTCCAGAAATCTGCTGAGAGGAAGTCGCCGATTTTGTTTGTTTTGTTGGAGAAGTCTGACCTGGGCTTTGAACTCTGGCCTCAAGTCTTATAATAAGCCAACACACTACCTACTATACTACGGCGACTTATACGATAACGACACTCTCAATAAAAAAAAAACAAAATTTCCTTTGAAGTTATCGAAATTTTGTAATTGTGCTCTACAGAGAATTGAAAGCCGAAATGTTTCAATCTTCAGGTAACCACTGACAGCGCCTATAATGTAAGCAAAGTCGCAAACCGATAACGATACTCTCAATAAGAAAAACCAAAATTTCCTTTAAAATTATCGAAATTTTGTGACTGTGCTGTACAGAGAATTGAAAGTTGGCAGCGGCCCTAATGAAAATTTACGGCTTTGTATGGCACCCTAAAAGGACCCTTACTAGTCATTAATACTGTAGTCCTCCTATGCTCTTAAATACAATATTTGTTTCATGTTTTCCTTTGGCATTTAACTTCGTATTATTTTAGCATTTTCCTGGAAAATATTTATTTTTACTTTAACTATGACAAAACAAAACAAAAGAAAACGAAAACAAAGAGAAGAAAGAACAAAAAATTATACCAGGATACACTCCAGTTTTATTTTGTCCTGTGTGATACTCTTACACAATTAACAAGAGCGTAATTGAGGCAATACTTGTTGGACCACAGCACGGCACAGCACAGCACATACCAGACCACTGGAAGACAGTTGGTAAGGAGGTAGGGAGAGAGGGAATATGTATGTATATTGTATGCTTGAGTGTATCATTAGAGTGTCTCTAAATAAAATCAAAACAAATGTTTGTTTCTCTCACCAAATGGTCGGACAAAGGAAGAATAGAAATGCGATGTGAACTCAATAGGGTTTGCGGGTAAGCATTAAATATTTACAAATGGAAGAACTTGGCAGCAATGGATGAATTTTTTTTTGTAATCAGAAACCCTTTAATGTTATTCCGTAGCACGGATTTATTTTTTTCTTTTTGAATTCTTTTTTTATTTTATTTGTGGCAATACAAGTACTTGGACTATAAATTAATAACAATAATTACCAAACGAAAGGACATCTAGTTGTTGGTGTATAAAGGAATCCCACAAAGTTTGTGGACATCTGGGTACAGTAATGGAAAGAAAAAGAAAGCATAGCGCAGACAAGTCTTTAAAGGCGATTTATTAAAGAAGAATAATTTAAAGCCAGCTGTTTATGCACAAGGGGGATAATATTACATACATATGTACATACATAATTGGCCATTACAACCCTTCAGTCAGCATTACGGCCTAGCTTCTCACACCACTTATGTTGTGTGCGTTAATTTTATCCATAAGCGGCGTGACCTACAGTTTAAAGCCGATTCCGAACGACAGAATTTTGAGAAACTTTTCATGTCAGTTTCATTTACTCTCAGAGTTTATGTCAGAAATCTACTGAGAGGAAGACGCCGTGAGAAATATTTTTCATACTTCGTTTAGTTGGAGATGTCTAAGCTGGGGTTTGAACCAGGGCCTTACGTCTAATAAGCCAACACACTACCTACTAGACTACGACGACTTCAGATAGCCATCTGAGATCAGAGATATCTTTATTCCTACTGCTGATCCCATGTCTAAAGAGAGCCCATGCCTTGTTAGCACTGCTACGTTATGTTTCTAGGCGTTTCAATGGCCTGCTGTAAACAGTGTAAGATTAGGTTGGATAAGACCAGCTTAAGGCTAGTTATTGGATTTATTAGTTCAGCGAATTTAGATTGCTGACAAGGATCTGGAACAGATCCCAGCCGGACAACTGCATTCGTTAGTTGGAAACAATCGAACACCTGCTCCGCAACTGTCCAGCCTTTAGTAGGTTGAGGACCCTGTCCAGGGGCCTTTTTCGAGAGCCAATATTAAGACTTTTCATAGATTCTCAAATAGATTGAGCTAGATGAGAAGTACTTGAGCTTCAAGGTTGTAGTTGTGATCTCTTGTGTGTTTGTGGTGCATCTTAATCCTTCTGTCTCTTATATCTGCCCTTTCCTTCCTCTTCTCCTTTTCAAACTTCCCTATCTCCTTCACTATCTTCTCTCTCTCTCTCTTCTCTAGATTGAGCTGGATGAGAAGTTCTAGAGCTTCAAGGTTGTAGTTGCGCTCTCTTGTGTGTTTGTGGTGCATCTTAATCCTTCTGTCTCTTATATCTGCCCTTTCCTACCTCTTCTCTTTTTTAAACTTCCCTATCTTCTTCACTATCTTCTCTCTCTCCCCTCTAGTACATATTTACAGTTGGAGTTGGATTCGGAGACCATCGAAGGTAGGTTGAGGTTGAAGACCCTTGGCAGGAGCATCTTTGAGGGTTTGAATTCTATGTCGACAGCCGACATAACGGCTCTCCATATATTCATTGTTAGTTTGTGTGGTTGACAAGTGCTACGGATTCAATAGTGTAGTCACGCTCTCTTGTGTATTTCGTTAGTCTGTGTAATTCCTCTGCTTTCTTATTCTCCCTTTTCTACTTCCTCTCCTTTTTCCCTATCTATTACTCTCTCCCCTTAAGGACATTGTACAATGGCTCAACTGGACCTCCAGGTACTGTACTTGTCTAAATTGGCAATTACACGTCCTCTAACCTAAACCTAGCAATGCTATAACGGCTCTTGCTTCTCATGCTAAAAACTAGTTTCGTACCATTAGTATTGATCTTTGGTCATAAGGCTCTTGCACTCCTACAGTCCGTTCTTCATTTTCAAGCACGTTTTGTGCAATGCAACTCTGTTGTATCGTCCAAAGCCAGTTTGTTAGCATATTCGTTGTTAGTAACGCCGCATTCATCTATTCCTACCGCTGATCCTATGTCTTACGAGGTCATGCCTAGTTAGTACTGCTCTTACTCCTACTCATGCTTAGCACTAGCTTAGTATCTTTAGGGTTGATCTCTGGCCATAACGCTACAGTCCTTTCTTCATTCTAATGCATGATTTTTGAAATAGATATGTGTGTGTACCTAGCAGAGTCTGACATAAAGTCGCTTATCAGCCAGATGTAACTCTGTTGTAAAGCTAAACCTTATCCTGCCAGTTCATCCACTACTTCGTTGTCAGCAACGCTGCATTGACCACGTACCTAGCATAGGCTAATTTGATAATCTGACATACGGTCGTTTAGCAGCCTTTTATACTACCAGACCAGATGTAAAGTAAAAATATGTCCTCTAACAGCCTTCAGTATTGCCAGATTGTGCACAAATACTCTTACTCTTGAGCTCTTCAGCTTGGTATATATTTTCTGACTACTTCTATGGCCTAAACGACCCCTAAAATCTCTGTCTATATTTTGTCATCGAAAAGTTTAAACGAGCCTATCCAGAATTTTTTTCAGATATTATCACACTCGATGTATTGCAGACGTGAACTTTTGCAGCCATGTACTGCGTCATTTCCCTTCCTTACTAATGAGGCTTCTAGCTCCCATTTTCTTTACATACTCCTCTATCGGTAGGCCTAACTCTGTAATTTCTAAGCAATATTCCTATTGCTCCTGGTCTTTAGTACGTGCCACCATAACCTGCGTCAGTAGGCTTAAATCAGTTTAACATACTCCGGCTAAGATCCCAGCATTTATCCACTCATCAGTACCAGATGTGCAAGATATTTATGGATACGCTTAGCTGCAGTTTTTTTCTGTTATCTTTCGAAACCTGTGGGTTCGAACAAATGGCAAAAATGTTATTCAGAGGATATGCTATAAAAATACGAAATAGATACACAACCACAGACACACGTACAGGAGGCTGATGAGGATGATACCAAATATTGGAGGATCAAATCCATTTAAGAAGAGAATAATATCGAGGGTTGTAACGTCGATAATATTATATGCTTGTCCAATATGGTCGAGAGCACTCTCCGTGGGAACGACAAGGAGGATACTGTCCTCGGTGTATCGTCTAAGCACGATTAGACAGATAAGTGGCTTCAGGACAGTGTCTGATGAAGCAGTACCGGTATTGGCAAAGATAATACCGATAGACATATTGGCGGATGAGATGAGGCGGATATACTTTCACCGTCTCGAGTATCCAGGACACATAGCAGCTATAAGCGGAAAGACTTGCATGCACAAATGGCAGTCACAATGGGAGAACAATTTAAAGGGAATATGGTATAACCTGATATGATGATATAACCCCTTGGATGGAGAACAAACATTACGAGCTGAACTACTACGTGAACTGGTTCCTAACTGGTCATGGACGCTTCAGGAAGTATCCACACAAATTCGTTCATGATACTTCCCCTATATACCCAAACTGTGTAGATGAGGCGGAAAATGCGGAGCATATTCTAACAAGCTGCCCCAGAAATAAGTGGCCCGGAGAAACGAGTTTTGGACCAAATCGTCTTACGGAGGAGGTGTTGTAGGATTGAAGTAATGCTGGAACTCCAAAGGCTGGAGGAACTAAGGCGAAATTTGATTTAGTAGGATAGAGCTTTAAAGCTAACCAGCCCTGCGCGAAGTAATACCTTACGGCAGTCCCGCCTGGAGAGAGTGGTTGAAGAATGTAGGGGGTGGGTTTAGCACGTAGGCATCAGCAGTGATGGTGAATCGTGCACTCTTTTGTTGCAATAAAAGTGTATTCCGAAGATACCCACCTTCGGTCCAAGACAAAAAAACGTACAGGATGAGATGTCCAAAGTCCATATTGAGTGGTTATGGATTAGATTATGTTCCGTCTATTGGTAGAAATAAGGTTTCCAGCCAAAGATTTCAAAGGAAATTTGGGGGAATTCACAGAATCCACTTACAATTGTCAATAGTGGGCTCAGATAGAGTGTGAACCATTGCGAACCACATTTTCACTATGGGAGTCCTTTAACCCCTTCGCGACTGCGCACCTAAACCATACTTTGAAACTTTTCATGGGTCATCGTTTGCGAAACCCAAGTGAATCATACTTCGTCATCGCTACCAATCGTTTGGTTTTCAAGGTTCTTAACAGGAACTAAATGGGTGGCCATTTGAGTTTAAGGCAGGAGAATAAATTAACAGATGGGTCTGGCAGTAAATGAGGGCAAAACAAAGTATATGTTATCGACAAATAGAGACGTGCGGCGTATTGATTCTCAAATTACGGCTGAGAACTATACTTTTGATATAGTCAAGGAATTTATTTATCTTGGCTCCACCGTTACCACCAAAAATGATGTCAGTCTGGAGATCAAGCGCAGGATCACTTTTCCCAACAGGTGCTACTATGGTCTCAATAGGCAATTGAGTAGCAAGGACCTCTCTTGTACGACAAAACTAATACTCTACAAGATGCTCCTCCACCCGTGCTTCTTTATGGCTCAGAGACATGGACCCTATTAAGCACTGATGCAGCAGCCTTGAGAGTATTCGAGAGAACGAGAGAAAAGTCATACTTAAGATCTTCGATACAGTGCGAGTTGACGGTGATTTCCGCATCCGCATTAACGGTGAGCTATAAGAGCTTCTCAACGACATAGATGTTGTGCAGAGTATTAATATCCAGCGGCTACGCTGGCTCTGTCAAGCCGTTCGCATGGAGGAGAATGCTCCGGCGAGACGGGTATTTGATGCGGGGATCTGCGGAAGTCGGCGAAGAGGACGACCTTGTATGCGTTGGAAGGACCAATTCGAGGAAGGCCTGTCATCGATTGGTGTGACCAACAGGGGTAGGCGCGCAAGAAGCAGAAGAGCCTGGAAGGATGTGTTGCAGCAGGCCGAAATCCGTTAATCAGGTTGTTAATGGCCAATTAAGTAAGTAAGTCTCGACAAATGCTGCAAGCCTTCGAAGAAGCCCCTGCACAGGGTCCTCTACCTCAACCTACTAAGGGCTGGACAGTTACAGAGCAAGTGTTCGATGATTTCCGCATCCGCATCAGCAGTGAGCTATAAGAGCTTGTCAACGACATAGATGTTGTGCAGAGTATTAATATCCAGCGGCTACGCTAGCTCTGTCAAGCCGTTCGAATGGAGGAGGATGCTGATCTGCGGAAGACGGCGAAAAGGCCGACCTTGTATGCTTTGGAAGGACCAAATCGAGAAAGCCCTGTCATCGACTGGTGTGATGTGATGATGTGGCGCTCAAAAAGCAGAGGAGCCTGGAAGGGTTTGTTGCGGCAGGCCGAAATCCATTAATCGGGCTGTTAATGGCCAATTAAGTAAGTAAGTAAGAATAAATTATAAAAAAAATTATTCCTCTGTATATATACGAATATTTAAATCCGATTTCAATACGTTTTATTTGCGGACAGCATGTGTCGTGTGAGTAGCAGTGATACGTTTAATGGATGTGTAAATATTCCATTAATTGTTGGTCACAAACACAAATCACTACTCAAAGAAGGTCCTGTACGAGATGAAGTGTTATAAAGGACTTTGCCAGGAATACATGTGTGAGTGTTTATCATTACAATTGTAATTTGGAAGCAACTTAATTCGATGGTAATTTCGAAAACATATTCCACATGATACATACAGTAATCCTTTGATTTACGTCGACTCGATTAACGTTGTTTTGATTTACGTCGTCAAATTTGTTGTTCCCTCTAACTTCAATTTGCGTCGTCATTCGATTTGGTTTTTTTGGAACCAACTGCGACGTAAATCGAGGGATTACTGTACAAACATTGTTTATAGATTTAAGTGGATAAATTAATTACAAAGGAAATAATAATAAAGTGGACATTGCTGGTAAATAAGCTGTGTAAACAGCCTTAGATACCTAAGGTGTTAATTGTATATTTCTGTGAAAATGCTTTTAATAAATAATGGGTGATTTTTTAGCTTTAATTACGTTTTTGGCAACACTGGTTTAAAGAGCTCAAGCACGTTTCGTGTTTTGTTTCACTGTCAAACATCTTCAGTTTGGTCTGTAATTTGACCATGAATCGTCTTACAAACGAACAACGCTTGCAAATCATTGAATTTTATTATTAAAATGCGTGCTCGGTTAAGAAAGTTCATCGCTCGCTTATTCCATTTTATGGTCAGTTTAATCGACCCACTGAACCGGCTATTCGGGCTATTGCGACTAAATTTCGCACCAAATTTACGTTGTTGGACACTAAATCACCAATACGCTTACGTAGAGTGCGAACTGAAGAAAATATCGCAGCTGTATCGGCCAGTGTTAATGATGACCATCAATTATCGATTCGTCGCCGTTCGCAGCAATTAGGCCTCTGTTACTGAACAACGTGGAAAATTTTGCGGAAGGATTTAGGTGTGAAGCCTTTCAAAATACAGCTGGTGCAAGAATTGAAGCCGAACGACCTACTGCAACGCAGAATTTTTTGTGAATGGGCCTGTTGGAAAGTTGGCCGAAGATCCACTTCTTTATCGAAAAATTGTGTTCAGCGACGAAGCTCATTTTTGGCTCAATGGAGACGTAAATAAGCAGAATTGTCGATTTTGTAGTGAAGATCAGCCAGAAGCATTGCAAAAGCTACCAATGCATCCAGAAAAAGTCACAGTTTGGTGCGGTTTATGGGCTGGTGGCATCATTGGACCGTACTTCTTCAAAGATGCTGCGAATCGTAACGTAACTGTGAATGGTGAGCGCTACCGTGAGATGATATCCAACTTTTTTTTAGCCCAAACTGCAAGAGCTTGACTTGCATGACATGTGGTTTCAACAAGACGGTGTCACATGCCACTCAGCACGCGTTACAATGGACTTATTGAGAGGCGAGTTCGGTGAACATTTTATTTCACGTTCGGGAACGGTCAATTGGTCGCCTAGATCGTGCGATTTAACGCCTTTAGACTATTTTTTGTGGGGCTATGTTAAAGATCATGTCTATACAGACAAGCCCGCTTCAATTGACGCATTGGAAGACAACATTGAAGCATTTATTCGTGAGATACCGGCCGAAATGTTGGAAAGAGTATGACAAAATTGGACTAAGCGGATGGACCATTTGAGGCGCAGTCGCGGTAAACATTTGCATGAAATAATCTTCAAACATTAAATTATATGGACCGTACTATCGATTCAAATAAAGATTTCATGCATTTTTCTGAATTTTATGTTTTTTTTTTTTGAAAAATTTTCCTATAGCTCTTAAAAAATCACCGTATATGTACACTTCTCTTCAGTCTTAAAGGACTCACCATTAAATTAGCAGGCATATTAGGTTACCATTAATGAAAAGCACGAAAAAAATATCACTTAATATTAATGATAATGACACTTAATTAGTAATTAAAACGCATCAACGAAATCAATTAAAAATCCTTATTTATGGCCCAAAGGAGTATCAATTTCAGAAAAATAAATTTCAGTCTATCGCGGGAATACTTAAAATAGCAACAGAATGCCAACAAAGCAAATAAAATTTAATAAAAAACAATCACCTAAGCGTTTAAGCTGGTGGAAGTGTTTACATGATGCCATCACTGAAACCTTTTGGGAATATACTTTGCGTACACGGGTCAGTGGTGTTTGGCTATTAAGGCCCCAACGTACGCATGGCTTATCCAGGTGGGTATCATAATTAAATTACTTAAGAATTAAAAATATTCTTCATTTCATATATAATTTTCCAGATGGTGTTGGTCTTCGGTAATGATTATTCTATTCCTGGGTGGTGTTTATTTATCACTGCAGCTTTGGTTGAAATTCTATTCGTATCCCATTTTGAATACAATTTCAAATGATTTACCCATAACCGATGTGGCCTTTCCTGGTGTAACCATTTGCAGTCCCAAAGTGGTTAATATGGAGCGTGTAAGACGTTATATAAAGACGTTGTATGTATTGGAATCCCATGGAAATTTATTTTCATGTATTTTTAAAAAGCTTTCTTCCATAGAAACATTCCCTCTAAATACCGCATTGAGGATGTGGTCAACGGTTTCGAATATCTCAATGCTTTCACCGATCAAAGCTGGTCGCCACCCAATAACACGAACATTACATACGAAGCTACTGATGCCGTTCTACATTACAACAATGTTAGCATTTACGAAGCTGCCTTGCATGTATGTGCCACTTGTGAAGATTTCGTTAAACGTTGTTTTTGGGGTGGCTATGAATTCCCTTGTCGCCAAGAGCATGAATACTTATCGTTTATACCCACTACCTCGTATTTAGGGCCATGCTGTTCTTTTAACTACAATCCACGCAATCTGTCTTATGTGCCCTTCTCTTCGAGTATTTATGGCATAAATGGTGGTTTGATTTTTATCGGTGTAGAGGGTTCCGAACGTAATCTTTCAACCGGCCTAATAGTGTTGGTGCATCATCCCATGGATTTTGTTACCGAGTCGGCAGCATCGGTAACGATTACCTCGAATTCGGAAAGTTTTGTAGAAATCTCTCCCACGGTCCAGAGTTCATCGAAAGATGTTTTGGAATTGTCAGAGCGTAAAAGAGATTGTCTTATATCGGATGATTTGGCTTTAAGTAGTTATCGCCAGGCTTCATGTATGATTGCGTGTCAAAGTGAATTGATTATGAAGAAATGCAAATGCCAGCCGTATCATTTGCCCAATGGCAAGGCCCAGCTTGAGTGTAAACTAAATGATTCCCTGTGTTATTCTAATGAATATGGTGAGTTTACATACATATATTCTAATCAAATTAATACCAAACACTTGTATTTTAAATTTTTTCAAGATACGTTCAAAAGCGCTAAATGTGATCAATGTTTACCCAACTGCTATGATGTTACCTATTCCACATTGGCCTATAAAACGGATCTTTTGCTACACAACTATTCCATAAGTTCTCTTTAGTAACTAAACTTTCTTTAAGTAAAACAAAATTTTAATTTTTGATTTACCATTGCAGTGCCTTTCAAAACTATACCCCGGATACTTTTATAGTACGGGTTTATTTGGCTAAACAGGTAGTGCCCGCCATACATAAAGTTACCGTTATGTCCTGGATAGGCCTACTGTGTAAGTTTTCAAAGTAAATTTCCTTCCTTTCCTTTAATAACGTTTTTCATTTTAGCTGATTTGGGTGGCGTTTTCAATTTATGTTTGGGCCTTAGCATGGTTTCGGTGGTGGAATTCTTTTATTATTGTACTTATCGCTTGTGGATCAACTATAAATTAAGGCGCATATTGATGCAATAAATGTTTTGAATTTTAAAAGAATTTTAATTCTTTTTCTTTTTATTTTTCACAATTTTTGCTGAAGATTTTCGTTTTGTACCTGGCTTGCTTGATACAATAGCATTTTCTTGCTTTTCTTCTTCAGAATTACTTTCATCCTCAGCATCATTCTCGTCGTCCTGCTCATCATCATCTTCATCCAGCTCATTTTCTCTAAAAAAAGTTCCAAAAATAAAGTAATCCAGCTTACGTAATTATATTCCCATAAAAAACTTACCCTATCGTTTGCATATTTTCAAACATATCCTCATATTCTTCATCTGATACATTATCTTTGGGTTTTTTAGTATTTTTCTTATTCTTCTTAGAGGTGTTACTTTCCTCATCCTCCTCTTCCTCCTCCTCCTCTTTATCGGTTTCTTTAAAATTTGGATCTTCCAAGGATTCTCTTATAAGAATCCTGGCTGCCTTCGATTTAACATAACACTGATACATAAGCACACAAGATTCTGTATTATGTACGCGCACATAACGATCTAAACTGGCGGTGACTAAAAATTTACCCGTAGCATCTAAAGTAACATCACTAATACCGCCCGTAAAACCTTTATAGGTATGAACAAAAGTTTTCATGCGGCGTATATCAAAAGCCTGGGAAAAGAGAAATTTATAATGTAAATATGCCCTCATCTCTATTTTTTATATGGCTTAGACGCTTTCAATACGACCAAAGAACGTAGAAAAAGAAACACTCACCTTCATCGCTCCCATTGTTGTGCCCGTGTAAATATAATTTCCTTTCGCTGCCAAAGAAGTAAAACTCATTTGATCTTCTGTGGCAAAAATTTGTACCGGCCGCCTTTGTTTGCGCGTATCATAGAAGCGCACATAGCCATAACGTGAACATGTAGCCAAAGTATGCGGAGAATCAATAAAGCCCACATCACTATCCCATACTGGTACTTCCAATTGCAAATAATCGTTGGGTAAATTCTTCGATGTAAACACTTGTTTACCTTCGGCAGCCATATCCAAGATTTTAATATTATTTTGTCTACCCTTGCCACCTATAGCCACCAAATTACGTTCCACCGGACACTGTCTCAAATGTGCCATATCATCGCCCACTTTATCGAGAGTAAAACCTGGTAAAGATGTGTCCACACCCTCATCAGTAACATTTAATAGTTGCACTTGGCCATTAGCAAAACCAGCCACTATGCTATTATCATAGCGTGCCAAACCAACTATGGGACCATAAGCAAAATCCACTGTATATTGTTGTTGTTCGGTACGCACCGAATGCACTTGCACAGTGTTATGGTGGCGCCCTATTAGAATTTCCGATTTGTTTTCATTGGCAAAAGCCAAAGCGCTAATACGGGATTCTTTTGTTAACTCCTCTAGGTTTTGTAAATTTCTTTGCTGGAAAGGATTCTCCTGATAAGCTGGTGTTAATTCTGTGAGTAAAAGTTAGAAAAAGTTGTTAAATTCACTTCTAGTTTGAAACACCGGGGATAAAAACTCACTTTTAAAGGAACCAGTTTGGGTACCCACATAAATTTCATGATTTTCTATGTAATTGGGATTTTTTACATTTGCTGTTGTCCACTTCATGTTTTATTTTAGATATCTTTTTATTATTTTAAAAAATTACGTTTAAAAACTTAGGAAAGTGATTAAATATCTTAAAAATACAATATAAACAGAGAGTATATCAACACGTGCTTTTCTTAAGAAACACAACAACAAAACTGATATTTGTGATTCTCTCTCCTTAAACAGTTGATTATTGTGTTCTACTAACTAAACACAGCTCAAATGCTAAACAAGGCTGCCAAGTTTTATTTTATTTAAAAATTCCTATGGCCAACACCGGTGATGTTTTCTGTTTATCCGAAATACCTGTGCTGGAATACCGTACAGATGTCACAGGGCCGGCCAGGAGAATCAAAAAAGGGGGAGGGAGTACATTATAAAAATATAAATTAGTTACATTTGGTACTCTTTCTGTAAACAATTTCCTTTTGTCTTTTTTGATTTTGAAATTCCATTATGTTAATTGTACTCACACTTTTCCCTGCAAAAACCTTTCTATACAACCCCAAATCTAAACTTGGCAACACTAGCCGATATCAAAATAAACACAGCTCTCAGCTGATTGCAATCATCATGATGGAAGAATTGAATCAAAACAAAAACAAACCAAAGATTTTGCATTTCGTTGGGCAATTTTATATTAAAATTGTAAATTATTAATAAAAATTTATTTAAAAAATGTCTCTCAGAAAAGTTCAAGACGCCTCGGTAGTATTTAAACACTTGAATGGTTTAATAAATGTGTATAAACCAGCTGGCATGAAAGTTAAACATGTTAAAACAGCCATATTACACAATATTTGCAGAGGTAACATAAGAGATTTAATTTAAAAGCAAAAGAAATTAAATAAAACTGTCTTAAACTAATAGATTTAAACGACTTGGATGCACAACATGAGAGAGAAAAACCACAAACGCCTTTACTAGAGTCCGGTGGAGAGGCAGATCCAATTTTACGCAAAATACACAATTTAAATTTGGCTGAGAATGTCTTAAGTACGGGGCCACGTTATGAAATAGAGGATATACGCTGCAGTACGGTAGCCAATATGGGTATACACACCAGTGGTGTTTTATGTAAGTTAAATAAGTTACCAGCAAAACGAAACGATTTTAATAGCAATGATTTTCTTTCTCTTAAAGTATTTGGCATTAATAAAGGACTACGTCAATCGATGCGCATACAACGCAATAGACCTGTAAGAGCATATCACGTTACCGGTCGTTTGGGTATTGCCACTGAGAATTATTTACCCGATTCTCGTGTTACTCTCAAAGCCAACTATCGCCATGTTTTTGCCGATCGTGTTAGTGCCTTAGCATCTTCTTTACAGGCTTCACATCAACGTAAAATGTTTGAATTATGTGGTGTGGATTTACAGTCTCAGGCCGCTTATGAAATTGCCTGTAAAGGTCTTATACGACCAGCTAATAACAGTCAACCCGTTGTATATGGTATTAAATTAATTGATTTCCAAAAACCAAATTTCACTTTAGAAATTCATGCCATCAATGAATCTGAGGAATATTTGGCCACTCTTATCAATGAAATTGGCATTGAATTGAAAACGGTGGCCCACTGTACAGCTATAAGATGTATACGTCATGGTAAATTTAATGTAGAAAGTTCTCTGTTACGTCATGGCTGGAATTTGGCGGGTGTAATTAAAAATATGAGAGAACAAAAAGAGATATTAGAACAGTATCCCTTCCTGCTGAAGCAGGACAAAATAGAATTAAGAAATTAAGAAAGAGAACAATAAATTATAAGGAAAATCAATGTTTTATATACAATATGAAAAATTATTTTTTTATATATGTTTGCATTGTTTTATATATATGTTGCATAGTGTAAGCCCTAGAGTTAAATATTTCAGCTTATTTCTAGACCCTAAGCTAAGTTGGGAGACAACATAGTTGAGAGATCTTGTGAAGTAGCTTGCGCCCTATATGTAATACACATACATACATACATACATACATAATTGGCCATTACAACCCTAACAGTCAGGATTACGGTCTAGCTTCTCACACCACTCATGTTCTGTGCCTTAATTTTATACGTGAGTGGGGCGGCATCTACAGTTTAAAGTCGACACCGAACGACAGATTTTCGAGAAACTTTTCATGACAATTTTTTATTTACTCTCCGAGTATTTGCCACAAATCTGCTGAGAGGAAGTCGCCGAAGAAATATATTTTTTTTCATATTTCGTTTTGATGTCTGGCCTGGCCATATACAGTGAGCATCAAAAGTGAGTAAACACCACTGAAATAATTCATTTTCTTAGGATAGCGAGAAAAGTAAATGAGAATAGTCGAATAAATTTCCAAAAATAAAGACGTTCATCTTTTACTTATAAAATGTTAAAACAAAAACAACAATTCATGATAGAGGAACTTTTTTTATACTTAAGAACATAATAGAAAATTTAAAATTATAGTGGGTGTTGACTCACTTATGGCGCTCACTGTATGTGTAGTAGTCGGTAATGAGCAAAAATCACGCTGTAAAACTGGTCCTAAATAAGGGATCTCTATCTACTAGCATTTCTATGCCTTCTGATAATCAGGCGGCTATTCTATCTCTTTCGGCTGCAACCTTGATCTTGATCTTTTTTAGGTAAAGTTATTTATTGACTGCTTTATTGTCAGACTCATTCTGTATCTTATCCCACGGGTTATTGTGCAGTGGTAGGATACCTTCTGTAGCAGTTATTGATCAACGACTTTATTTACCAATGTCAACCGCTCAACCGATAACCTAAATCTAAAGCTATCGTTACTCAATATCGAATCGATAATTAAATTCATTAAACTTTATGGCAGGACCCTTGATTTAAACACTAACAAAGCTGGTTAATAAGGACTGATCAGTTAGTTTCGTGTTTATGCTATCACAACTGGTCGCAATGTGTGCTCAAGTGATTTTTAATTTAACAAAATCGTTGAACCCCTTCTGTTTTCAATAAAATATTTAAAATTTTCAAAATCCTATGACAGCGCCTGCGTTATTTCTACAGCTGTGGTATGCTAGCGAGCATCTATTTTATGATCATCAATAGACTGTAGCAATTAGTGCCTCACAAGTACACTGATGGTGTGTATATAACGATCTATAAAAAAATCTAAAAATATACACCCTCATGTATTGAATACCGAAAATATTGAAGAAGTTTCACCAAAGAATTGAAATATTAAAAATAAGTCTTCAATTAAAAGTATCGGCGAAATAAAGTTTTTCCTTTTTTTTTAATTCAAACTCATCAAATTCATTAAAGTATTGTAATATGTCTGCCGTAAATGATGATGGTTGTGCTGTATGTCAAATACCGGCTAAAAATTTCTGTTCTGCCTGCAAACTGGTCAAGTATTGTGGGCCAGAACATCAGCGCCAGCACTGGAAGCAACATAAAAAAGAATGCCGGCCATTTCGTATTGACAATGACCCGTTAGTGGGTCGTTATCTTTTGGCTAAAAAAGATATTAAGGCTGGTACGGCAATATTTGGTGAAGCACCTTTGGTGGTGGGCCCTAAATGGTATTTAAATGAACGAGATCAAGAGGTACCCGTTATGCCATGTGTAGGCTGTTATACACCTTGTCGCATGGGTGTGTATAAGTGTCCAAAGTAAGTCTAGGCTTCAAAAGTATTTATTTTGAAAAGCATTCACACTTTTAATCACTTTAAATTAGATGCCATTGGCCTTGTTGTTCACCCACATGTGAGGGTTTGGAGAACCTTAATTTGCATGCTTTAGAATGCTGTGTTTTAATGCTGGGACCAGGACCAAATGCTGCCACGGCTGATGTAAATGATTTAATAGATTATTATCGTACGGATGCCTTGCTGGTTTTGAAATGTTTAATGTTACAAAGGCAAAACCCGAAAAAATGGTCTGAACTAATGGATATGCAAAGTCATGAGGAAGATCGCCAGGGCACTGAATTACATGAGTAAGTCTAGAAAAAATAAAGAATTTTTATTATTAAAATAATATTTTTTTCGGGCTGGCAGGGATGCAGAAAAACGTATTGTCTCCTATTTGCAGAACAATTTTCTACAACGTTTACGAAGTGTAGAACAAAAAGCCAAAGATAAGTATTTAACGCTGTATGATAGCACGATATTACATCGTATTTGTGGTATTATTGAGACCAACTATATGTGCATAAGTTTGTCATCAGGTTTGGAACTTAGTGGTGTTTTCTATACCGCTTGCATGATGGAACATTCTTGCCTACCCAATTGCTATTTTCAATTCGATCAACGTAATGGTTTTCGTATTACGGTTATAGCGGGACGTGACATAAAAAAGGGTGAACATTTGAAAATCATGTATTCGAATATGTTGTGGGCAACACAAATGCGCCATGAGCATTTAATGATGACGAAACATTTCGTATGCAGCTGTGAACGTTGTACGGATGCCACAGAATTGGGCACAAATTTCAATGCCTTGCGTTGTGTGGGCGATGTCAAAAAGCAGTGTGAAGGTGTGCAATTGCCAAAAGATCCATTGGATAGCAAAACCGATTGGCTGTGTAATAAGTGTCCAATGGTGATAAGTGGTGAAGAGGTAGGTTGGGGAGAAGTGGAAAGGATTTTTGTAATTCTTTTTTTTTTTTTTTGTTTAAAAAAGGTACGCTATCTGCTTACCCAAATGACCGAGGAGGTGGAATCTTTATTGGCACGCAAGCCCACAATCAAACAAGTCGAAGGTCTTATCGATAAGTTGTCTACATTTTTACATCCAAATCATTATCATTTGTTTAGCCTTAAGCATTCGCTTATACAATTGTATGGCAATGAATTGGGCTATAAAATGCAACAGCTATCGGAAGACCAAATGACTAAAAAGTTAACACTATGCCAGCAACTTTACGATATTTGTGAGAAATTAGATCCGTTTACAATACGTTTATCGATTTATGTTGGCATTATATTGTATGAAATGCATACAGTTTTAATAGAACAGGCCAGGCGTTTAAAGGAGAGACAAGAGCAACATACTGAAGAAGAAGTTAAAAAATTGTATACTTTGGCCCAAGAACACTTGCAGAAAGCTTTGCATTTGCTGGCAAAGGAACTTGACAATGTGGCCGGCAATAAACTAAGTGAACGTGTTAGAAAGGCTTTGGAATATGTGGATAATTTGTTGAAATAAAACCATTGAAAGCAGAGATGATGATTTATCTGTAAATATATGTAATTTATTATAAACAGAGTTATTTTTGTTTTAAATACAATAAAAAAAAACAAAAGATTTATTGTTGAGTTGTTACTATTGTTGCACAATATATGTATGTTTACTTAATTAAACATGTCAATGGGATCTTGGGGAGCATCCAAATCTCTGTATTGTATGATCTGACGATATTCATTACCAGGCCTAAAAGAAAAAGATAAAAGTGATGAAGACAAAAATGGAGATTTCACAACAAAAAAAGAAAAACTTCAAAATTATTCTTTTCAATACTGCATACATCACACCTTGGCATGCAGTTTTGTTTTTTTGTTTAGTTTTTATTTCTTTTGTTTTTATAACTTTAACAGAAAGTAATGGAAAGTATATATTAAAAACGTTAAAAAATTGTCTAGTTTATGTATATAAAAAATAAAAATTGTTAAATTATAAACGAATTTACAGAAAATCAATCTTTAGGTTGAGCATATCAAATGAATGTTTCCCGTTAATTTATAGCAATTTAAACAAATTGTTTAATTTTCTATAATTAACTTTGGTTACGTTACGTTACGTTACATTACGTTACTCTACGTTATTTAGTGTTTATTTTTTTTTTCTTAGTCAAAGATATCAAAATTGGCTGGAGCATCCAAATCATGATAACCAATAATACGACGTTGATGTTCTATTGGCAATTCTCTGTAAAAAAGTTTATACACAAAATAAAAAACAAAATAATAATAAAAATAATAGAATAGAGGTTTTATTTCTAAGCTACATTCCGTCTTTGCAAGTATTTGTGGAATGAATAGCAAATAGGAAATAACTTGTTTTACCACGCCATTATTACAACCTGCCGTTAAAGTTGGGTTTAGTGAACTTTAAAGTCACCTTTAACTTATTTTCATTATTACAAAAAAAATAAAGTAAACTTTTTTCAAATATATGGCAATGCCGGAGCAATGTCGATAACGTTGCTAAACCAAAAGCAAGAGGAAATAACTTCTTTTAGGGCGCCATTATTACATCTTGCCGTTAAAGTTGAGTTTAGTTAAAGGTAGCTTTAGCTAAAGTTAATTTTAAAGTCACCTTTAACATCTTTTCGTTATTACAACCTACAGATAAAATAAAGTTAACTTTTTCAAAAATATGGCAGTGCCGGAGTAATGTTGATAACGTTGCTAAACCAAAAGCAAGAGGAAATAACTTGTTTTAGCAGGCCATTATTACAACTTCCCGTTAAAGTTGGGTTTAGTTAAAGATAACTTTAGCTAAAGTTTAAACTTTAAAGTCACCTTTAACATCTCTTTCGTTATTACAACCTACAGACAAAATAAAGTTAACTTCTTCAAAAATATGGCAATGCCGGAGCAATGTCAATAACGTTGCTCAATTAAACCAGTTTTTTTAAATGCAGTGTTAATGATGCACTTCTTTTTTTTATTGTATTTACTCATTTTGTTTATAATGGATGATTTTTTAAGAGCTATAGGAAAATTTATCAAAAAAAAAAACATATAAAATTCAGAAAAATGCATGAAATCTTTATTTGAATCGATAATACGGTCCATATAATTTAATGTTTGAAGATTATTTCATGCAAATGTTGACCACGACTGCGCCTCAAATGGTCCATCCGCTTAGTCCAATTTTGGCATACTCTTTCCAACATTTCGGCCGGTATCTCGCGAATAAATGCTTCAATGTTATCTTCCAATTGCGTCAGTTGAAGCGGGCTTGTCTGTATAGACATGAGCTTTAACACAGTCCCACAAAAAATAGTCTAAAACCGTTAAATCGCACGATCTAGGCGGCCAATTGACCGGTCCCGAACGTGAAATAAAAATGTTCACCGAACTTGCCTCCCAATAAATCCATTGTTATGCGTGCTGTATGGCATGTGGCACCGTCTTGTTGAAACCACATGTCATGCAAGTCAAGCTCTTGCATTTTGGGCAAAAAAAAAAGTTGGATATCATCTCACGGTAGCCCTTACCATTCACAGTTACGTTACGATTCGCAGCATCTTTGAAGAAGTATGGTCCAATAATGCCACCAGCCCATAAACCGCACCAAACCGTGACTTTTTCTAGATGCATTGGTAGCTTTTGCAATGCTTCTCGCTGATCTTCACTACAAAATCGACAATTCTGCTTATTTACGTATCCATTGAGCCAAAAATGAGCTTCGTCGCTGAACACAATTTTTCGATAAAGAAATGGATCTTCGGCCAACTTTCCAAGAGGCCCATTCACCAAAAATTCTGCGTTGCGGTAGGTCGTTCGGCTTCAGTTCTTGTACCAGCTGTATTTTGAAAAGCTTCACACCTAAATCCTTCCGCAAAAGTTTCTACGTTGTTGAGTAACAGAGACCCAATTGCTGCGAACGGAGACGAATCGGTAATTGATGGTCATCATTAACACTTGCCGATACAGCTGCGATATTTTCTTCAGTTCGCACTCTACGTAAGCGTGTTGGTGGGTGGTTTAATGTCCAACAATGTAAATTTGGTGCGAAATTTAGTCACAATAGCCCGAATAGCCGCTTCAGTGGGTCGATTAAACTGACCATAAAATGGAAGAAGCGCGCGATGACGACTTTCTTAACAGAGCACGCATTTTGATAATAAAATTCAATGATTTGCAAGCGTTGTTCGTTTGTAAGACGATTCATGGTTAAATTATAGACCAAACTGAAGATGTTTGACAGTGAAACAAAACACGAAACGTGCGTGAGCTGTTTAAACCAGTGTTGCCAAAAACATAATAGCTAAAAAAATCACCCGTTATTTAAAGTTGCCATATTGAAAATAATATATAATATGGCAAGTTCAAACATAAACTTAACTTTAAAAGCTACCAGTAGGATGATCCTTCCTTTAGCTTAAAGCTCACTTTTATCTTATTGTTCACTTATAATATTGAAAAACAGTGTATCTGCTCGTTAAAATCCTCCCTTTAGTTAACGGCAAGTTGTAGTAATGGCCCTTAATATTTTAAAATTATATTTCAATAAGAATTCAATGTAGGATTTACGTTTTTATAACAAATACTTGCATAGTTTGGTTGTACCTTCAGACAGAAACAATACAACAGACATACAAAAATATAACAATTGAAATATAAATAAACTAAAGCCAGAATTTAAATCCAATATTCCTAAACATACAGTGTCAGAAAATATAATAGGGACGGTAGGTATTTTTCATGTTAACAGCATGGAAATATTTCTCTTCTTTTAATTATTTTCTCTTTAACAAAGAAAAATATATTCTAGTGGACCAGTTAACTATAGACAATGATAGAACAGTTGGGCTGAGGTTAATTACTGATTTCATTATAGGGCACTGCGAGATTAAACCGTTGGCAAGGATCTGAAACAGATCCCAGTCGGACTATTGCATTCGTTAGTTGGAAAATATCGAACACTTGATCTGCAACTGTCCAGCTCTTAGTAGGTTGAGGTAGAGAAAACTCTGTGCAGGGGCTTCTTCGAAGGTTTGCAGCATTTGTCGAGACTTACTTAATTGGCCATTAACAACCTGATTAACGGATTTCGGCCTGCTGCAACACATCCTTCCAGGCACGTCTGCTTTTTGCGCACCTACGCCAGTTGGTCACGCCAATCGATGACAGGCCTTCCTCGAATTGATCCTTCCAACGCATACAAGGTCGTCCTCTTCGCCGACTTCCGCATATCCCCCGCATCAAATACCCGTCTCGCCGGAGCATTCTCCTCCATTCAAACGACATGGCCGAGACAGCGTAGCCGCTGGATATTAATACGCAGCACAACGTCTATGTCGATGAGGAGCTCATACAGCTCACTGTTGAATCGGATGCGGAAATCATCGCCAACTCGCACTAGACCAAAGATCTTACGCAGTACTTTTCTCTCGAATACTCTTAAGGCTGCTGCATCAGTGCTTAATAGGGTCCATGCCTCATGCGCCATAAAGAAGCACAGGTAGGATGAGCGTCTTGTAGAGTATTAGTTTTGTCGTACGAGAGAGATATCTGCTACTCAATTGCCTATTGAGACCATAGTAGCACCTGTTGGCAAGAGTGATCCTGCGATTGATCTCCAGACAGACATCATTTTTGGTGGTAACGGCGGAGCCAAGATAAATAAATTCCTTGACTATATACGCTGCACGTTTCTACTCGTTGATAACATATACTTTGTTTTGCCCTCATTTACTGCCAGACCCATCTTAGTAGACCTCGACAAAGTCAACATTAAGACCCTTCATAGATTCACAAATAGATTGAGCTGGTTGAGAAGTGTTAGGGCTTCAAGGTTGTAGTTGTGCTCTCTTGTGTGTTTGTGGTCCATCTTAATTCTTCTGTGCCTTTCCTACCTCTTCTGCTTTTCAAACTTCCCTATGTTCTCTCCCTCTCTCCTCTAGGACATATTTACAATTGGTTATTTTGACCTTACCAAACCTAACCTAACCAGTCTTCCATTCTTCGTAAACACCTTCCTTGTTTCCTTCTAGCTTTTTACAGAAACTAATTCGCCCCTAACTTCTGGTACCCTATGGATTTTAGCCAAACGTCTCTTTGAGGAATGCGCCTGAATGTTTGTGCACAATATGTGATTGAAATATTTTTATTTGCGGAATAGAATTTCGCACCCGCTAAAGTTCTACATTTCGAACAATTCGTTTCCCTCATATCATCAGTCTCAGGCTAACATTTAAAAACATTTGCAGATTATAAGTACTTCCAGTCATCAGACAAGTAACGTACTACAAGGCCTCACGTTCGATTTCATCGCCGTAGGTAACACGTTTATTTCCAAACAAAAGCTCTTCTCTTTTGTGTGTGATTGTTAGAAGTGGTTGGCCTATCTGGACGATAGCTTAGCTATGGTTTTGGTTTAAGTATGGCTAATCGTTAGATCATCTGGGCATATGCCTATGATGTGGCTATTCTGGTAAGGGATATTTAAACTCTTTTAAGTTTATTGGAATAGCTAAAGGATGGCAAACAATTTCGACTAGAATGGCTGTTTACATTTCTTTATTTTATCTATAAATCTTCCTTTTTAATAGAACAGAAACTTAAGAAAATCTTGCAACATTTGATGCGTCAAACCCTTTTATATTTCCCGACACTTTTAAAGAAATATATTCCTACCGGATAGTACGGAAAATATTCTTTTTCAATTAGCATCTTAAACTTAAAGCTAAGCAAACTACTTAATAAAATAAACCAACAAAAAGTTTTTTCCATAATTACCTGCGTCCTGGACCACCAAAACCACGTGCTCCACGGCCGGGAATCATTAGGGGTGGTGCGTAAGCAGCATAGGGCGGTGCATAGGCTGGTGGATATACCGGCGGTCTGTAGCCTCCACTAGACTCGGATGTTGTGCGCTTATTATTACCCGGATGCTCTGGTAATTGTGGCCTCTTGGGATCCTTAAGATAATTATTAAAGAATTCAACTTCTTTACGCACTTCCTCAACTTTTTCCCCGTGCTTATTGAATATGTGTTTGCGTATAAATTCGGGTCCTTTGAACTTTTTACCCGACAATGGACACAACCACTTGTCTTTGGCCAACTCTTGAGTATTAGCCTGTACAAATTTCTCAACTTCGGCTTCGGCATCTTTGCTGCCTAGACTTTTCAATTCCTCCTCGTCGATGGTAACACATTTGGCCAAGAATGTTTGCATTTTACTTTCAAAATTCTTTATGTAATCTTGCATATCGTTTTGCGATACTTTGGTTGGTGGAGGGCCGCGTGCATGTATAATACCGCAACGATTAGGCATTTCATCTTCATATGGATACTCACAGTGATTATAAAAGTCCACTGAATGTACAATACGTAGATATAATATAAGATTGTCTAGAACACTTAATAACTGAGGATCCCTTTCAATGGCTTCACCTTCAGTGTCTTTATTTTCTCCGGAAATACCCAACAATTCTTCTTCTTCGGCAGAGGCCTCCTCAATAAGAAAATCGGTGATATTTTGTAAAACGGGATTTTTGGTTTTGAAACCATACGACGATGAGTTATTACTTTCAGTGTTGGCGGCATCATTGTTATTAGCTGCTGCAGCTTGTCCCATATGATCTTCCTTGTTTTCTGCATTGTTCGCTTGCTAAACAGTAAAAAAAAAGGAAAAATTATTCAAAGTTTTAAAAAAATGTCCTATAACTTACCCATAATCTAAATTTCTCATCTAAATTCATGGCAATTTTGGCACACAATTTAATGTCCGCCCTTACAATTGTTTTATGCGCGGTCATGCCATTGACCGGTCTTACGCGGCGACTTAAATCACGATTAACAATTGCTCCCATCTCACAATCACGCAAACGGGTGTTATTCAAGTTCCAACAGATTTCCTTAATGTTGACATCTCTTTTAAATGTTACCCAACCGCGGCGGTACCAACGACGTTCTACCAAAGGATCGGCTATGGCCACTCTTAAGTAACCATCAAACTTTTGGCATATGGCCTCTATTTCAGCCTTGGTTATTGAAGGCGCCAAATTACGCAAGAATATGGAGGAGGTGCGATGTAAGGCTCTAGGTTGTGGACCATCCTTCACCTTGTCCAAATCAATTGTTTCCGGTTGATCGTCTTGCTCTTGCTCTTTCGTTTGCTCTTCAGTTTTAGTTTCGTTTTCAGCATCTATTTTCTTGTCTTCCTGGGGTTTAATTTCTTCTTCTTCTAAGGAAGTGTTATTTTCTTCTGCTTTTGCTACACTCTCTAGTTTATCTGCTCTTTCTTCAGCTTCAGGTTCACTTGCCGGTTTATTTTCAATTGTTTCTAAAGCAACCACCTCCTCTTCACCATTTTGCTGTTTAACTTCATTATCTTTATTATCCGCCTTCGTTTCCATTGGAGTAACTTCTGTTTCAGGTGTGTCTTTTTCGATTTCTTCTTGAGGCTTTTGGATGACTTTTGCTTCCATATCTACATCATTGTCGTCGTCTTCCTTTTTAACGGCTTCCAAATCATATTTGCTTTTAACCTTTTCATCATCTTCATCTTCGCTACTAGACGACGATGAACTCGAATCCGAGTCGGACGAAGAGGACGATGATGAGTCCGAGCTGGTTCGTTTACGTTTCAAAGACTTTTTCTTTTTCTCTTCAGGTTTATCTTTGACTTTTGCGGCACTGCTAGCACCTTCATTGTCATTCTCATCGTCATCCCAATTTTCTTCTTCGTCTGAAGGATTTTTATGGCGATTAATGGGCCTGGGTGAGACACATTTTGGCTCATCGTCTTCATTTGAGCGTTTCTTTTCAACGGATGTTATAATAACATCATCATCAGCCGTATCGTTTTTCTTCTCAAAGACACGTTCCGGATATGATGGTTCTTTGGGTTTTTCATCGAGTATTTTAAGATCATCATCTGTGCCACCTTCCAATTTAATAACCACAGTATCTAATACACGCAATAAAGGCTCGGTTTGTGTGGTATCCACTGATACGTTCTTAATCATGCCATTCTTTAGCAGCTCGTCGAATACGTCAACACGTTTCTGTAGAAATAAAATTACAAACTAATGTAGTTAAAACGTTTCTTTTCAAATATTTAAATTCTTCAATTACCTTAAGGAAATTTAATTGTTCCTCTTTGCGTTTAACACTGTCCATGGGATGATATTTGTTCTTGAACCTGTGGCAAATGAAATAAGAGCAGAAAATAAAATCAAAACTTAGTTATTATTTCAGGATAACTTGTTTCAAATATATATGTTTAGTAAGCCTTATTACAGGAGATTTAATTCTCTTTTAAATCATGCTTAACCAACGTTGATTCGACTTCCAATGATTGTGGTAGGATCTGCACCATATATTTGATAGAGTTTTGCTATTATTTTTTATTTTTTTTTTCTTCTTTACCTTCTTAGCCATGCTAAAAGTTTTGTTTATTTTTAAAGATTTTTTGTAAATTAATTTAAACTGAATTTACCAAATCTTACCTTCAATATTAATTTTTTTTTTTATTTATTTATTATTAATAGGCGTGTAATATTGATTGATTGATTTTAAACGATTTTAATAAAAACGCGGTTCAAAAAATGTTTTGCAAATAAAAAAAAATAATTTAAACACACTGTGGCATTGCTCGCCAAGTGCAAAAACAACAATAACAATAACAACGAAATGATATAAAAGTTGGAGCTAGAATTAAAATATTTTTTATATTCATCATCATCATCATTCAATGAGCGAACGATATCTAGAGATTCTAAGGAATACACACAGCAGCACATTATTCTATAAACCACAATAACTTTATGGATGTTTAGAGTCTGTGTGTGTCTATAGAATCTGAATCTTTTTTATGTTTTAGGGGGAGAGTAGTTAAGTAACATGTGCGCTTTATGAAACAACCATCCTATGTATGTAAGTATATAAATGTGTGGCTGAGTAGGAGTTGGCAGACCATAAGGACGCCATTCTTAAATAGCTGTAGAGAAAAACTTAATTTTTAAAAAAACACAAACAAACAAATTTGCAAAAAAATATATAAATTTTTATATAAAAATTAGGTATTAAAAAAAGTAAACAAAATTTAATATTGATTTACTATTTTGTATATAGATCGAATGTATTATAGATCGTACAAGAGTTTGTTAAATTAGTAAATCAAAAATCACATCACTGTTGACTTGTATGGCACTGGTTTAAAAGTAAAAAAAGAAAAAACCTGTTTAAAATTTATTTGCACTTTCGCCAATTCAGTGGGCAAAGATTTTAGTCCTCCATCAAACTTTCAAGGAATAGGCTAAGAATAGTAAACTGCCTTCTGTACAAAATGGGAAACGTTTAGGTCCCATGTGTATATTCTGTGATTAGAAAATTTAGCAGATCAATTCAGAAGAAAACACTTGGATTGTTAGCAAGTACTAGACGGAAAGTTATAGTCTTTAAAAGCAAAAAGAAAATGAGAGCTAACGAATCATTTTCCAGAGAGCTGAGCCCAGAACATTCAACACAAATATAAAGTCCGTCCTACTCTATTTGGAAATTGCAGGTGTTTGCATAACAATTTTTATTTTGGACAAATTTTATCATGAAAATCAGCTTACAAGGCAAACTGAGACTATTGCCCATTGCCCGTTGCCAGACAAAAAGAAACGCAACAAATTATATTATCAGAAAAGCTACCGACTTGAAAACGCGGCTTAACCAAACAAATTTCTGCAATTACATTGAGGGAAATAAGATGGATTTATCGAGCGAACAAAACCACAGAACAAGTGGAATGATATGATTCTCTTAATAGCAAAAGGTAAGTACAATAAGTTTCCAAGAGTTATGTGCGTATGCTAGTCAGCTCATAATTAATTAAGACTGTAGAATGGACCTTTCATACAATGACTTCTCTAGCATTTCTGTGGTCCCGGACAAAGAAAAGATTCCTAGGACATTTCTTTCGTTACTAATCAGCCTATTTACCGTCCTTCCTTTGTAATTCCTTACTCAGGACAGAAAAATATTTTAAATTCTTTGTAATTTTCCTCAATAACTTAAAATTTTTAAAGAAGACAATGCAAAGGAAAATTAAAGAGCTACATATATGCTTCTCAAATTCTTTTAAATACCATCAAAACCAAGTGCCAATTGTCAATATGATGTAGTAAATTAAGGAAAAAACAAATATCAAATGAATTAATAATATTTTTTCCTTTCATTTTATATTCAAGCATTCCTTTACGACTTACCACTCCTCATCCTTGTGTGCAACAAAGAATTCATTCAATTGTTGACGTTTAAATTCCAATTTATATTCATTGTATTTGCGTAATACTTCGGTATCTGAAATGCCATCATCTTGAGTATCTAAAAATTGTTTCAATGTCATCATGGCAGGTTGAGTTTGCAATTCATTATTGGCGGCAGGTTCACGTGCATGAACGCTATGTGGTAAGGCAGCACCATAAGCACCATGTAAGCCATGAGCGGCATAATGTTCATTCCAGGCATGCATAAGATAAGGATCGTAGGCTAAAAACAAAAGAATAAATAACATTACATAAACAAGTTCTATTAAGAAAAAAACTTAAGAAACAATATAAACTTACGAGCAAATCTGGGATTGGCTCTCAAATCATCACCCCAATCTTGGCGCATACGTTTGGCTGGTGGCATTTCTCTACCTGGTGAACCGTAACGATCTCTAGGGCCACGAAAATCTCTATAATCCGAACGTGGTCTATTGGGGGCACCACCCCTAAAGGGATTGCCTCTGTATAATAGAAAATATTTCATAATTAGCTTCTTATTAAGTGTTAAAATAATGTAAAAAAAATAAATACCTTTCCGGCCAATCATCTCTACCGCCAGCACTACTACCACCACGCCTATCATCACGGCGTTCCGAGCGATAACTATCACCAGAACTACGTTCACCGCGGAACTTATCGCGACGTTTACGATCGTACTCATCATCAGAATCCGCCATTGTCTAAAAAATTAAGGAAAACAAAACATTAAAAACAATAATTCACATAAAACGCCACGCATAATGGTGAAAGCGTCTGAAGGAAAAGATTAGAACAAACATAACCTCAATTTATTTTACTATTATAGAAAATAAGAACCGAAGAAATACTATCGTTTTTAAAATGATTTTAATTGTTTAATAACATTGGTAATTACATTTATTTGCTAAAAATTAAAGCAATTTTAAACAGTTTTCTGTGGCAACGAGCCTTTCTTTACACACGAATGCAAACAATTAAGGGTGGTTTAATCGTACGCACTTTTTAACTTGAAAAAACTATCAATTGAAGTAATTTGTTTATGTTTTGCGTAGTTTACTTTCTATTGACTGTCTTGACTTAATTTTTGTTAATTAATACCTTTTATTTTAATTGTAAAAACAACACAAAAACTTGTAGATGACGCGCGTGCAGCTACTACCGTTCGGCTATAATATTTCTCTTTTAATACCCCTCTTTAATCGTTGAAATAGTATAATTGTAATTCGTTCTTCTTCTTATTTTGCACCAGCATTACAATGCTTGAAGTGTTAATAGGGTTACCATTGTCATTCACAAATATGAAGGGGACTATATATGTACAATTAATTTAAATCTGAAAAATTTACTTTGTTTACATGAATTCTGAAATAGAATTCACTTTGAGCTATGCACTCTCAAGGATACAGTCTACAAACGTTTTATGCTAACAAATTGTGATGTTATTACAGTTCTACTGTAATCTTTTTCTTTTATAGCTCTCTTCACTTATTTGTAACGTTCATTGTGCTCTTCTTCTTATTTTTTGCAAAATCAAATACTTGAAGTTATAGTAGGCTTGCCATAGTTCATTCGCAAAGATAAAGGGGGGATTATAAAATTAATTTAAATCTGAAAAATTTAATGCTACCAACTACCTTAACTATATGCAATGGATGTTAGAAGAGGCTTTATGCCACACACAATCGAAGCTACAGGCCATCTTCTGCTAATTTCTAATTTCTAAGTGATAAGGTGAGTGCTGTCAACACAAGATGATTGTAAACGCAATGTATTAAAAACGCGAAAAAATTTTAAAACTGTTTGTTCATTTTTTATTTGTCTCCCTCTATTATTTTTATTAAATTTGTAAGTACTTTACTATTTTTTCTATTATTTATTCATTTTATTGTATTATTTAAAGGCTTTAAGCAAAGAAATGATAACTAAAATTTAGGTAAAATAGACTAACAATGAAAAGTGTGAAACCGCAAATGCCTACATTACTGATCAGCTATTTATTTTACCGCTGCCATTTTAAGTACCTTGGCAATGGCGCCATTAGTAAAAGTGCGTCATGTAGTCTTAAATGTGTTAATAAAATTAATGATATTTATAAAATTCATATTTGTTTGTTTTTCTCATCATCATTGTACCCCTATTTGTATTTCTCAAAGAATCCAAGTGTTTTTCCATTTAGATTAGTGAATTGTGTCAGTGCTATGCCCGTTGAAGGGAAAAAAGAAACGTAACAAATATCCGAAATGCTATCGACTGGAAAACGAAGCTTAACCAAAGCAATTTCTGCACTCTGTGCATGTAGGGGAATCAGTTGAAAAAATATCGAGCAATCAAAACAACAGGACAAGGGAAGCGATATGATTCCCTTAATGGCAAAAGGTAAGTACAATAAATTTCCAGAAGTTACTTACGTATGCTAGCTAGCTTATGTTTAATTAAGGCTGTTATGAGTAGAATGAGCCTTTCAGACAATGTCTTCTCTACCATTCCTGTATTTCTGTATGACTGTTATTTTCTCTTTCCTTTTTTATTCATTACATTAAGACAGAAAAATATTTAAAATTTTTATGAATGTTGTTTGTAAGAAGCTTTCAATTGTTTACGTTTTAAAATCAAATTAAATTCATTGTATTTTTGTAACGCATCGGTATCTGAAAGGCCATCGTCTTGAGTACCTAAAAATTGTTGCAATGTCATCATGGCAGGTTGTGTTTGCAATTATTATTGGCAACAGGTTCATGTGCATGAACGCTGTGTGGCAGGGCAGTACCGTTTCTAACCCATGACAGAACTCGTAGGTATCTTTTAAGTGGAAGAATGTTGTCATTTAACTTGAATAGGAAGTATAAAGAACGGGTTATGCAATGCTATCTAATAGTCATGCCGCAGAGAGGCAGGGGAAATAGTGAGACCCCTGTTGGATTCAAGGTCATTTGTAGATTTGGCACAGTGTAAATTTTGCTGCGCAATTACAATACCATAAAAAGATATTTGTTTTATGTATCAGACTATTCAGAATAATAATAACAGCTCATCTGAGCGGATACTGTAGATTTATTCAAGCTAGCGATCGATCGCTTGAAGCCCAATGTGTAGATTCTAGGAAGAGAAAAACGAATCACCAGACCACATACTTGTAAACGTTGAGGATTGAAGAGAAACCACCTGATTGTTTACATCGTCCTGAAGTTCGTCAGGGACTTTGGTTTGTAAGAGATATATAATGGGTATGTAGAGTATATAGATGGTGTGCAGTACAATATGTCGTATGGTAGCAGTAATCTAGCACATCTACATGACAATAAGACACAGTCCGGACTTGGCAGTATATTGTTACAGTTTGAGCTTGGACTTGAACTTTGAACATATATATAGATCGATCCTATATATAGACGTTAATATGTGCTGAATTAAACACAAGTCTGACTTGTCAAAGTTTGGGAAAAGACTTGACCAAGCTAATCAAATTTTTCTTTTTTCTGTCGCTATCCATTATAGTCTAGCTAAGCTAGATACCTAAAGGTATAGAATATGAATATTATTAAAACAAACCTGTATACAACGCAGTTTCAAAATAAAATTTAATAAAAAAATTAATGTGGGCGAATCAGCACTTATAAAATATATTTCAAGCGCTATATATACCTACATACATATGTATGTATGTATGTATGTACGTAAATATGTTTATGCTATTTAAGCCCACTTCACACGGGAATACTTTATGTACGTAAAGTCTAATGAAAAAGTAAAATGAAATTCCATCCGTATGACAAAAAAGAGCATAAAAGTCTTATGATTTATATTTTTTGCGTTTACATGATCGGTATAAGACAATAACATAGTAAAATGAAAACAGCTGTTACACTTTTTTTCCATGTGTTTACATAAAAATACATCCCTGATCTAATGCGACTTGCTTGTTTTTTGAATCATTTCAAAAAATGAAGAGAGCCATACGACTGTCAAACTTTTCATCCGTATTTTCTCTCAATGTGTGATGGTTTCATTACATAGTACGTTTAGACGATCACATCCGTACTCTTCTACACAAAATTTTGACAGATCATATTACTTGTGGGACCGTGTAAAGTAGGCTTTACTGCTTTATCGATATAAAGTTTATAATGAAATAAATAAATAACTACAGTTCTATTAAGAATTCATAATTCAGAAAATGTAAACAAAAGTTGTGATGTTTTAAACAGAACAACAATAATAAATAATGGACAACTGTTAACTAAAACATTTTTTTTTTATTTTAATAAATTCCCATGCGTCTTATTTATAACTGTGGTTAAAAAAATATAAATTTTTAAATTCATTTGAAAAGAAAAAGAAAAAAGAATCAATAATACATGCAATAATTGGCGTTATTACCCGGGTGTTAGGTTAGGTTAGGTCTGAGTGGTAGCTCTGATTCCACAAAGCTCACTAGAGCACGCATAGCAGCCCATTGTGATGCCACGGGTGAACGCAGTCCCTATACTGACCAAGTTCCATCAAAATCAGGGAAGACGAAGAAGTTGGTCAGCGCAAGGGTGTGGATTTATAATATTTTTCTCAAATCTTAATTATTTAACAAGAAAAAAAAAAAAATCTAATTTATAATAATTTGCTTCTACCTGGTAATAACTGGCAGTTTGTTTGTTCGAGAACTCTAGCAGGTAGTCGATCTTATCGGAAACAACCTTAGCTAAAGAGTAACATCTCCAGCGGAAATAGGAACTTCTGGTTGTATATAACAAGGGCAATATATTTACTATGCGATTAAATTATTAGTACCTACACTACCCGTACTCATCATACAATACATTTTAAATTGCTTTGATATAGAAAAACATATCAATTGATATGATCAAATAAATATTTGCCAAAAAAAAAAATGACCAACATATTTGGCATTGTCTGGTCACACTTGAAAAGTTTTTGCTTGACGCAAATAATATTATTTGCCGAAAATTGAAGAACTGAAGGTCACATTATGGCAAAGAAATATTTTCCAGATATGACCGTACCTTTAGCAACATGTTCAATGTAATGTTAGAGGTAGAATTAGTCAAACGTCCGCGTTTGGAATAAGAAAAGCAATGAGAAAGCTTACCGCACTGTAATGTAATTTCTGTTAGCATTTACATTGCTCTTAATATGCTAAAAACGAACTTACGTTCCGTCGACGTTTGACTAAACGGAACTTCTGTTATGTTAAATTCCGAATCAACGGTCTTTGTGTTGTATATGAGAATCATGTATAAGTCGTTAGTCTTTCTTTTTCGTTCCGTAAATAAAATATAAAAATTATTTTTTAAAAAAGTACCATTTAATGCAAAAAAGTACTCTTTCAGTTATAATCTAGTACCATTTCAATTTTGCAACACTGCAATGAAATTGTAAACACTGATTTAAAAACAAGTTGCCAGATTATAAAAAATTTGTTTCATTGTTTCGATAAATATATATGTATGTATGTATGTATATACGTTTTGTTGCTTGGTTACTCACTCTTATACGCGTATACACAATAGTTGCTTATTATTTGATTTATAAATAGGGAGCTCCCCTTTTCAATGCAGCAATAAGCAGAATCGAATTAATTTCCAAAGAAAAGCGTTTATTGTTGAACAAATTCTGTCAGAGAACGGTTGTGAGTTATTAAGAATAGTGCAACGAAATGTCGGAAAAATATGGAAATCCGTGTGCCACTTATAATATTCCATTAAACAGCAGTGAGAATGATATATTCCGCATAGGTTGTGCCCACCTCTATCATTTTCTTCGCATAAACGTCAAGTAAGTGTGTGTTGAGAAAACTTAAACAGAAAATATTCATTTCAAGTCATCAATATATTGTATTTATTGGCATTAGAACGGACTATTGCAAGCCCATGATGCTTAAAATGCATTTGGAACTTGATGACTCACCATCATCAATTGGAGAAGCTGAAGAACAAAACATTGAACACCACAATTCTAATAACAACTTGAGACAATCTGTACAACAACTCGAAGAAGAGATAAAAGCGTTAAAAGATGCTTTACTACAAGCAAAGGAGGATGATATTGTAAATCGCATTGATAATACTCCTGATGTTGGCAATAATGGAACGCAAGAATCAAACTCTAACAAACAACCGAACAATGAAAACATGTTAAGTGGTGAGCATAATGATACTGAAAATGTTGTCAGTGCCAGCGAAGAACACCATACGAATACCATGCCAGAGGAAAAGTTAGAAGTTATTGATTTAAGAGAAAATTGTGTTTACATACAAAATTTTGAATGTTTTGATTCAAGTTTGGAAAAGGCTTTTCGTAATGTTCGTAAATTAGCTAATGAAATGAATGTAGAAATTCCTTACGATTCCATTATTCGTATTGACGTGGAGAATAAGTATAAGTATCTTGACTACTATGTTTACTTTTGTAACGCGGGTATTAAAAAAGAATTCCTGAGGAATAGACATTTTTTGATATACAATCCAGAAACAAGTCCTTTAAGAATATTCAATCATAGTGAGTGGGGCATTGTTAACATAGTTAATTTTCATTCTTCTGATTCGAGTTTGGAGACGGCCTATGTTAATGTGACAGGAATAGCGAAAAAGATGGGAATGCATTTCATTAGGCCGTATATCGATCATATAGACGTGTTTAGTACAAAACCAAATATTCTTACTTATTCTGTTCGGTTTAGAGGAGAGTTAAAGAGAAAGGAATTTCTACATAAAAGATATCTTTTAAAACAATTCCCAGAAACAAAATCTTTAGAAATTTCAGATGGAGGTGGATATATATTAGTTTGTAGTGACCTAATTGACGTTAGCACGACTGTAGCTAGTGCTAATGTTATTGGGGTGGCAGAACTAATGGGTTTGTCGTTAGCCACCGATGATTTCAAACGTATATATGTTCTTAATCATGTTTCTGGTTCTATTCGTAATCGTGCAGTTTCTTTAATTGTTGATTTTTATAGCAAGCAAGTAAAAGATGAATTTCTAGAGGAAAAACATAAATTAGAAGAAATGGAACATTTAAAAGATCTTATTGAAATTTCGGATATTAATGCAAAAAAGAACATTGTTTCGATAAAGTATAAATGTCATGAAGCCACTGCAATTAGTTTTATTGGATTAGCGAAACAGCTGGGTTTCTCAGTTACCCCTGATCAATTTCAACATTTCTTTGATTTGTCTAAATTCATTGACGGAGCATGTACTCAGAGGCCCAGTTTAACTAGTGACATTGAAATACGTTAAATCAGCTGACTTAACCGTTTATTTAGAGGGAGAAAAAAATGTTCACCCTTATCGTGAATATTATGGGAATAAATTATTTGGGAGTAAACTTTTTTTCCCATCCCAAAAAATCGGTATTGCGAATATATTGGGAATAAAAGTTTTTATTGTGAATTAGTTATAAATGCTGTATAAACAAAAAAATTTATTGTGAATTACCTATCAACAATTTTTCAAAGAAAAATACAAATCTTAAAATATTATTTGTGTGTATCTTCGTTTTTTGGTGCAGGAAGAGGAGAAACAATCCATGGAAAGGTTGCAGCAAAGATCTAGGTATACTTTTGTAATAATTATTACATATACATATAATACAAATATATTTTAGGAGACGGCGGGTATGCCTCTGAGCCATGGATGCTAGTACCCTATAGAAATGCCGCAGACGGATCAGCAGAAGCAAAATTTAACGAAGTGCATTCTCGAGCGCGTTATATTGTGGAAAGGACCAACGAGTTCTTAAAAACAGATGGCGTTGTTTGCGTGGAGCATGAGAGTTACACTACTCCCCAAAGAAAAGTGCTCAAATGGTTAATATTTGCAGTGCGTTACATAATTTATGCATATATTGTAAGTTGATGAAGTTATTCAAGGAACACATCTGAATGAAGCTGAACGCATTCATACTAGCATAGCAAGTTTACTTTCATCACTTTTACATATATGTACATACAAAAAACAAAACAAAATAAATCCAGTCTTCTCTGGAATACTTTGACCTTAAAAACAGCCTTCTTTGCAAATATCACACACCAACTTGTACTAGTATTACATTTGCATTCCTTAAATTAAACAATATACTTAGTTTTAAAAAAACAACACCAAAACAATTTATAACTTACATGTTCCCTTCTTGTTCCCATTGGCAAGTTTTGGGAATTAATTTTAAAAAATAATTTTTGGGAATAAACATTGGCGATACAATATTTTTTGTGTTTGTGAATTCACTCCCAAAAAATTTTTTGGGAATGATTTACAATAGGAAATGAGGAAATTTGGGAATTTTTTTATGGGAATAGTTATTTGCGATAGGGGTGGTTATGTTTTGCTAAGCAAATGTGTTAGAAGCAACAGATATACAGAGTGAAAACTGGCAGTTAAAGTAGAAAAACTAAATATAAATAAACATTTATTTTGTGTTAAAAAAGGGAAAATTTGAAATATTTTTTAATTTCTTCAATGAAAAGTTTAAAGATTCTTAAATATTTAATTCATACCTGTTAAGTAATGATTAGTAATCGTAATGATTAGTAATTTGATTACTTTTTTTTGAATGGTGAAATAATGATTACAATTACGATTATTTTTGGTTAAAATAGTTAATAATTGATTACGATTACAAAATAATCAAAAAATAATCAGGATTACTGGCGATTAGTCTAATAATCAAAAAGAATCAAAAGTAATCCAAAAGTACTCAATTTATTTTCAATAATTACTTTGAATTCTTTTTGAGGATTTGAAAATAATCAAAAATTATTATTTAAAACAATTTTATTATTTTTTAGACTACTTTTGATTCTTTTTGATTATTAGACTAATCGTCAGTAATCCTGATTATTTTTTGATTCTTGGGTAATCGTAATCAATTAGTAATTCGAAAAATTGTTCATAGAATTATATAATCATTACGATTCTTTTTAAAAAGTAATGTAATTGATTACTAATCGTAATCGAAATTTAACAGGTATGATTTAATTATTAATCGAAATGTGGGTGATTTTCGGTAGCAATGAATATAGTTTCTTGTGCAAGAGGTAATTAAGAAGCTAAATATTACAAGATCAAAATAAGACGTACTGCTCATAAAAAATTTTTCTTGCTGAAAGTTGCCAATATTTTTTAATTTCTTGAAAGAAAAAGTTAAAAATTGTTATTGCTATTAGTTGTTTTTATTATTTATTAATAGTTTTACACAAAAATTTCATTTTTTATTAACTCTCGCCAATATAAAAAACCCACCCCAAAACCTAAAAAAACATAAATAAACAAAACAGACAGACAATCAGAAAGGGATAGAGATACTTTTTGGTAATATTTGCTGTCCCTTTTTTAGTATACGGTTAAATGTCAAAATCCCGAGTCGTCACTGTGTACATTGTGGTGCCGACATGTTTGCTTGTCGCACTCTGATCGTCAATTAAATAAAAGAGCATAAGCAATATGTGTGATTTCTAGGTGCACAATTGTGCTATGAAACCAGCGTTGCCAGTAATTTTTTATAAAAACTTTATTTCTGAAAAAAAAAACTACATATAAAAACTTGTTTTCTACAAAAGTACCAAAATTTAAAAAAAGTCCGGAACTAATAAATTATAAATTTTTTAATGAAAATTCAAATATTTCATGTTATTATTGAACTTGTATTGTTAGAAAACAAATTTAATAAAAACTTTTTCTCATCTCAAAAATCTTGAAAAAAAAAACGAAAGGCGCTGTATGAAACAGAGTGGAAAAAAATCAGTACTTTAATACTTTTTTCAGTAGTTTTCCATTTCAAAAATACCGCAGTACGCCCGCGACACTTTCAGTACCTTTTTATTATTACATATTTTATGCTTTGCGCTTTAAGGGCCATTATCACAACTTGCCGTGCCGTGCCGTTAACTAAAGGGAGGATTTTACCGGGCAGATAAATAAATATTATAAGTGGACAATAAGATAGAAGTGATCGTTAAGCTAAAGGGAGGATCATCCTACCTTTAACATTTAAAGGTCACTTTATGTTTGGACTTGCCATATTATATATTATTTTCATTATGGCAACTTCAAATTTAAACAAAATGAGCATATACAACAAAAAAAAAACGAAGCCCGCGGTTGTCACTGCGTTAAAAAAAACTTGTGTAATTGAGCAGTTTTGTCGACATTGCTCCGACACTGCCATATTTTTGAAAAAATTTATTTGTAAGTTGTAATAACGAAAATAAGTTAAAGGCAACTTTACAGTTCCCTTTAGCTAAAGGTACATTTAACTAAACCCAAGTTTAACGGCAAGTTCTAATAATGGCCCTTAAACTATTAATGCGTTAAGGTACGGTCACATATGGCAAATGTTTGCCCCAAAATTTATTTTCTCTTGTTTGTTTGTGGTCACACTACGCATATTCATTTTCCCGTTTTTATTTCATTCAATAGCGACAAACAGAAATATGGGAAATCATGTTTGCCATATGGTCACACTTGAGAAATATTTGACCAGAGTGGTGAAAAAAAAGTTATATATATTTTCATACATAATGGAAGATGAATATTTTCTCCATTTTTTGTTTTGCGGAGATTAAAAAAGCGACTATGGGTTCGAAAATAGTTTCAGCGCAGAAAAGAACAAGAATGTACAGAAAAATTATTAAAAGAACTACGTTTGGAAACCCCCGATTTATATAAAATTATTCTGCATATTTGAGCTGATGGCCTTAGCAGCTAGTGCTCTTTAAATGAATATAATCCTTGGATTTAATCCCTTGGATTTATATGAATAAATAATAATAATAATATTCTGCGTATTTATTTATCACGACAATATATAAAAATAAAATGAACAGATGTTTATTTGTTTACGTTTACTGTTTATATTGTTCGAGTGTAGCCAATCGCTACATTTAAAAATCGCTAAATTCTTTTAAAAGTTAATTATACTTATTTATATATCACAAATGTCATACTTAATCGAGTCGTCTACGGCTATGTTGAAAAAGATACAGAATCTTATCTGACTCCGAAAAATTTCGACACTTAGTTTATTCAATTGTTTGTTTTTTCTTTGCATTTAATGAACTAAAACTATTAACTATTGTTTCTAGATACAATTTAATTACCAACAATGTACATATACAGTAATCATTTAGACATGAGGAAACAAAATATTAAAACACGCGTCATCTAATCCGTGGATTATAATATTTCAATAATAAATAATTTTTCTTTACTTATCATACATTAGTAATAGTAAATCATATCAATTGATGTGAATAAATAAATATTTGCCCAAAACTGATGAAAATATTTGACACTGAGTGGTCACACGTGAAACATTTTTGTTTGATGGCAAATAATTTTATTTGCAGAAAATTGAAGATTTTTTCTGTTTTCCGCTCAAAATACAAAAATGACGCCTTTTGCACGTTGAAATTAGTTTCGAAACAAGTTTGAAAAACTTTTTTGCATTTTCTTTTAAACTTTCTTTCGCTTTTGCACGTAAAGAATTAATTTCAGAAATTTTGCCTTTTTTATCGCGTCATTCTACTGTTTCTGACAGTTATAACTTTATTTGGAATTTGATTCAGGTTCAAACACCAGACAATTCTTTAAAAATGAACACTATATGAATATTATATTTTTTTATATTATACTATATTATACATATATTTATGTATGTATTATTATTTTTTACTGTATTTATTGATTTTTATAAATTAAAAAATTAAATTATATTCTTGATTTTTATTTTTTCATTTTTATAATTAATTGTTTGGTACTAAAAATTTTCTTTTGCAAATGTTTTGATTTCAAACACAAAATAAACAAAAAATAATGTTGTTTTAAATAAGGGAAATATATATTAACACGTTGACTGCCCACTACGAAATAATTCATAGTTGGCTCCCTAGAAGGGAACGCAATCTACGAGTTATCTCGTACTCATTAAACCACTTTTTCTCCTAAAAAACATAATTTTTGCTTTTTGATGATACCTACGATCTAAAAATAGAGTTTTTAAGTAATATAATGTAAAAAAATCAAATTGTCATTTTTGGCCAGTTTTCTAAAAATAGCCGCGGCTTTCAGCATGTTAACTTCACTATGCGAAACAAAAAATAAAAGAAAATATGAAATCAAATACAACTCTGTGTATATACGAATAAAAAACAAAGTTTTGCGAGTACATAAAATTGTGAAATCACCCCCGCTCATTTTTCCCCTCTCTCCTACGAACTCAAGAGTTTTGAAATTTGTTTCGAAACTAATTTCAACGTGCAAAAGGCGTCTATGAAATGGCAACAATCAATTTGAAAACAATCAAAAAGCAAGTTGCCAGATTATCAAAAATTTGTTTCATTGTTTCGATGCGAACACGTATGCAGGGTTCAGAAAAATTCATGTATGAACACATAAATTTAAACATTTATGATCAATAGACACGAGTGTAGTTTTCAAACTTTTTGTTTTATGCTCACTTTTCACAAATGAGTAGCTAAGAATTGTTTTCATTTTAAGCATTCATAAATGAAAACATTTATTTTTTTATTTTGGTACATATTCGCGAATATGAATTATGAGAAGTAAGAAATGTGAAATGTACAAATATGAGAGGCCGCTCTCATTAAAGTACATACTCATTAATGTTGTTGTTTTCTTTATCATACATGAATGAATAAAGCAAACTTTTATTTTTGTTTGTTCTGTTCACGAATGAAAGATAACAAAACAAAATTCTTTCTCTTTTTCATGAGCGTGAGTGATAAGTGAATATATGGTACCCTGCATCCAATGCAGTTAGCAAATGGGGTTATGCTGGAACTCCAAACATTGGATGCACGAAGGCGTAATTTAATTTAATATGAGAAAGCTTTAAAGCTAATCAGTCCTCCGCCAAGTAATACCTTACGGCTGACCCGCGGGGGTGGGTTTAGTACATAGGCACCAGCATTGATGGTAAATCGGGCACGCTTTTGTTGGAACAAAAGTGTCTTAAGAAAATTCCCACATACGGCTCAAGACAAAAAAAATAAACGTACCTATACAATGTTTATTAAGTGCCGTTAGTGTTAGGACATAATAATTGAATCAAAAATTGGTTTTAAAATAAAACAAAAGTTGATTTTTAAGTTTATCCAGTCGGCTAAAGTAAGTTTATTTCAAACTTCTGCAAAATAATCCAAAAAAAAAATTGAATTTTATCAGAATTTGCTAATTCAGCTAGCTGAAGAAATGCAATTTTTCCATATTTAAAGACTCGTTATACAAAAATCGCAGATGTAAGATTTTGATATTATATTCAGCCAGCTGAATTAGTTCGATTCTAATGTTTCTATGCAATTATTACAAAATAGTCACATTTAAGTTGAAATAGACAAATTTAGCTTTGCTGAATAGGAGTATATTTTTTTGTATTTCAAGATTTATTAAATAAAAAGTCAACGAATGCTATTTTGTGTTATTCAGCTGGCTGAATTGCTTTTATTTTATTTCTGTTTTTTTTTTATTTTTCATATAATTATAAGAAAATATTTAAATTAAAATTAAAATTCGGTAATTCTTAGCTAGTTAAATTAATTCTTAATTATATAAAGGATGTAATAAATAAAAATTCCTAAGATGCCGTTTTTGGTGATATTCAGCTAGCTGAATTAGCTTTTTATAATTATTTTCATATAACAATAACAAAAGATTTTTGTTTAGATCGAAATTCACAAATTAAGCAAGCGGAATGAGCTTAAATATTTTTTTATATCATATTATCATAGGTCGGTATATTCTTTCTTTTTTTACTTTATGAACAGCATTGCCAGTAAATTTAAAAAAAAACGTTATGTTTGGGAAAGTACCAAAATTTTAAAAGAGAATATTGGAGTCTGGTGTCTCTGTTACTTCTCCTATTGATGATTCTTTGCTAAGATGCCTGATAATTTCATGTTATTATCGTTGAATTTATTGAAGAAATTGAAAATTGAAATTTTTGTTAGTTTTTGTTAGAAAACAAATTCAATGAAAATTTTTCGCATCTGCAAAAATTTGGAAAAAAAGGAAAACGTAGTCAAATGGCAATGCTGCTTATGGATGCCTTATGAACTTGCATTTAAATTTTAAACGTTTTATTTTTCCCAAAATATTTCTTTATGTCCACAAAAAAACGGACAATAATATTTCAAGGATACATAATTTTTATTATCTTTCAATATTTTTGCTTTACTCATCATACAACACAATGTTTATATTTTGAATTGCTTTGATATAGAAATACAGATCAATCGATGTGATCAGATTATCAAAAATTTGTTTCATTATTTGTGGTGCGAAAACGTATATATGTATGTTTGTATGTATGTATGTATGTACACTGAGCGCCATAATTGATTCAACACTTGTTCTTAAGTATAAAAAAAAAGTTCTTTATCATGAATTGTTGTTTTTGTTTTAACATTTTATAAGTAATAAATAAAGGTTTTTGTTTTTGGAAATTTATTCGATTATTTTCATTTACTTTTCTCGCTATCCTAAGAAAATGAATTATTTCAGTGGTGTTTACTCACTTTTGGCGCTCACTGTATGTTTTCTTGCTTGTTTGTTTACTCACTTCTATATGCGTATACACAATATTTGCTTATCTTGTGATTTATAAACCGGGGGTTTCAGTTTTCAATGCAGCAATAAATAAGCAGGATCGAATTAATTTCCAAATCAAGGCGTTTAGTTTTGAACAAATTCTGTTAGAGAACGGTTGTGTTAAGAATAGTGCAACGAAATGTCGGTAAAATTTGAAAATCCTAGTGCCATTTATAATATTCCATTAAACAGCAGTGAGAATGATATATTCCGCATAGGTAGTGCCCACCTTCAACATTTTATTCAAGTAAACGTCAAGTAAGTGTGTGTTGAGAAAACTTAAAACAAAAAATATTCTTTTCAAGTCATCAATTTAATGTATTTATTGGCTTTAGAACGGACGATTGCAAGCCCATGATGCTTAAAATGCATTTGGAACTTGGGGACTCACCATCAATTGGAGAAGCTGGACAACGAAACATTGAACACATCAGTTCTATTAACGGCTTGAGGCAATCTGTACAACAACTCGAAGAAGAGGTAAAATCGTTAAAAGATGCTTTACAACAAGCAAAGGAGGACATGGTAAATTGCGTTTATAAGGCTCCTAATGTTGACAATAATGGAACGCAAGAATCAAACTCTAACAAACAAGCGAAAAATGAAAAAAAGTTAAGCGGTGAGCATAATGATACCAAAAGTGTTGCCAGTGCCAGTAAAGAACACCATACGACCATAATGCCAGAGGAAAAGCCACAATTTATTGATTTAAGGCGTAATTGTGTTTACATACGAGATTTTCAATGTTCTGATTCAAGTTTGGAGAGGGCTTTCTATAATATTCGTAAATTAGCGAATGAGATGAATGTAAAAATTCCTGACGATTCTGTCATTCATATAGAGGTGCAGGAGAAGCCTGAAAATTATCTTGACTACTATGTTTACTTTTGTGACGAAAGCATTAAAGAAAAATTTCTAAGGCGTAAACGTCCTCGTGTGTACAATCCAGAGACAAGGCCTTTAAGAATATTAAATTATAGTTATTGGTGCATTGTTGACATTATGAATATACAATCTTCTGATTTGAGTTCGGGGACGGCCTATAGAAATCTGAGGGAAATAGCGGAAAAAATAATAAGTGACAATGAGATATTAGGCGGTGATTTGCCATTTATGGGATGTATCGATTATATAGACGTGTTTAGCACAAACCCAAATTTAGTTACTTATTCTGTTCAGTTTAACAGAGGGTTTGTTAAATTGAAATTTCTAAGCAGAATAGATAATTTAAAACAATTCCCAGAAACAAAATCTTTAGAAATTTCAGATGGGGGTGATCATAGATTAAATTTACGTAACATAAATAACGTTAGCATGACTGTAGCTAGTGCTAGTGTTATTGGGGTGGCGGAACTAATTGGTTTGTCATTAGCCGCCGATGATTTTAAATGTATATATGTTCTTAATTATGTTCCTTATCTTTTTTATGATCGTAGACTTTCTTTAATTGTTGAGTTTTCTAGCAAGCAAGTAAAAGATGAATTTCTAAAGAAAAAACATAAATTAAAAGAAATGGAATATTGTAAATATCATTCTGTTACAATTTCGAATGTTAATGCAAAAAGGAACGTTGTTTCGATCGTTTATGAGTATGATAAAGCCACTGTTATTAGTTTTATTGGATTAGCGAAACAGCTGGGTTTCTCACTTAATCCTGAACAAATTCAAAATTTCTTTGATTTGTCAAAATTCATTGACGGAGCATGTACTACCCGGGGCCAGTAGTAGTGAAAATTCACATTTCCAGAGAGCACATACAAGCCTCTTTTTAATATATTCTTATTAAAGCATTGCATATCCAATCACAATGCATGCCCTTAGGCATATGTCAACACTAAAATTTTAATTTTTTTTTTTACATTTCAACAAAAAATTTCTTTTTTTTTTTATTACAACTTAAATTCATGGAATGTTTCTTTAGTTTAGTATTAATTATTCTATTATTTTCTGCATTTAATTATCTTTATTTTTTTTTTGATTAATATTAAATAAAGCCAATATTTGTTTTTAATAAACTGTGTGTGTCACAATTGTTTTCTTCTTTTAAATAAATTCTCAACTTTTTACTTTTAATGATTGATTACACAGCCATGCAAAATTGAAATTTTTTTGTGCAAATAAGATGGCTCCAGGTGTTTCCAAAGGCATTTTGGGCGCTGAACACGAATATCTGATTAATTTTTATAAACCTCGACCGCCATATTGGATCCGCCATTTTGAATTTTTTAAGTCTGAATGAAGATCTGTAATCACCGACCCCAAAAACCCCTGAGTAACAATTTTCAAGTAAATCTGATTAATTTTTAAGGACCTCCGTAATGTGTTTTTTTTCTCTTGCACTCCTTGACATAAACCCACCCCATACTTTAAGGGTGCATGCAAACAATTTGGCTTTGGGCTCATTTTAAAGAGCAAAGATCAATTGTCAATTTCTGACAATAGCGATGGTTCTAGCACGTCAGTGTTGAGCTCCACAATGTTTCAAAAATGGCCAAAAACGCTATTTTTAGGGTTTTCAAAACCCTTTTTCTCGAAAACCTGACGTGATGGAAAATTTTTGAAACCAGATTCGTGTTTAGCGCACAAAATGCCTTCGGAAACACCTGGAGCAATCTTATTTGCAAAACCCATGCAGGGCTGTGTTATTAATTAGCTTCACTAAACACTGTTCATGTACGCAATGGTCTCAACAATGCATTGGATTCCATTTAAACAGTGTCTCATGCTAAAGGTTTCGAATCTCGTATTCGATATTGTCAACTGCCATCCAAATCTCCATGAACTACTGGGTGTTCGAAAAGATGGACTACACAAATTGTCCGTAGATGGCTATAAAATACAATTTCCTTTCTAATATGAACTTCTTTATTGCCTATTTTATGCTCCACTTCATTAAAAACCACTAATAACTTCACAATATCCCTGAAAAACTGAGTGAAAATTCAAAACATTACCGCCGTATTTTTCTTTTCTGAAATAATAAGAATATATCACAAGCTGTTTCCGAAAATGATGCTGTAATTAAAGGAATAACAGTGAAATTATTTGCTCTTGTTCGTTCCGGCAGTAATTAAAAACTCATCATACTCTGGTCGACCAAATTTTTAAACAATCCTGAAGTAACTCAGGATTGGTGGCTACTTAAAAAACGTGGATGTTGCTAATTCAGTTAGCTGAATTGGTTAAAGTTTTATTATATGTATTAGAGAATGACGCAATACTTTATTTTAAATAAGACTTTACATATTCAGCTAGCTGAATTAGTATCATTTTAATATTTTCATAAAATAATGCCCAGAGATATATTGGCGGATGGGATTAGGCGGATTTACTTTCGCCGTCTCGAGTATCCAGGACAAACAGCAGCTATAAAAGCAGAGGAACGAACTACTTCCATGCACAATTGGCATTCACAATGGGAGAACAGTTTAAAGGAACCATGGATGGAGAACAAACATTGCGAGCTGAATTTCTACGTGATCCAGGAAATATCTGCACAGATTTAGACATGATACCTCCCCTACATATATGCCCAAACTGTGTAGATGAGCAGGAAGATGCCGATCATATTCTAATAGGCTGCCTCAGCTTTAGATCGTCCGAAGAAATGAGTTTTGGCCCAAACCAGCTTATAGGAGATATGTTGAATTCCGGACAAAAACAGTCAGCAAATGGCTGAGGTTATGCTGGAACTCCAAAAATTGGATGTACGAAGGCGTAATTTAATTTAATATGAGAAAGCTTTAAAGCTAATCAGTCGTCCGCGAAGTAATACATTACGGCAGTACCGCGGGGGGGAGAGTGGTTGAAGAATATAGGAGGTGGGTTTAGTACGTAGGGAACAGCAGTGATGGTGAATCTGGAAACTAGCGATCGATCGTTTATAGCCCAATGTTTAGCTTCTGGAATCACTAGACCACATACATGGGAAGTTTGCGGAATGAGAAAGAATCACTTGATCTTTTACAGTATACTGAACTTCGTCGCGACAAAAGGTTAGTAAGAGTTAAGCTATGGTCAGACTGAGTAAATATTTGAAGTAAAACATCATTTTTTTCTTCGCTCTAGTGTGACCATAAAATATTTTAGGGGTGCAAACAATATTTTGAAAAACAAATTTGTTTGCTTGCAAACAAAAATGTTTCTAATGTGACCATAATGTGACCACCCTCGTCAAATATTTTCTCCTTTTTTTCGAGCAAATAAATATTTGATCTTGCAAAAATTTTGTAAGAGCAAACAGTGGCAAATAACAGTTGTTGCAAGCAGTGTTGTCCACTTTTAATAATAAATTATAAATTTTTTTCATAAAATCACCAAAACGGAAAACTTTTAATAATAAACTTTATAAAAAAATTAGTAATTTAAAAAAATAGTGTGAAGATCTTTCGACAGCTTTATTAAAAGTTTTGATCCATTAGTTCATTATGAACCAGGAACAAAAAAATATTATTTTTTATCACATTTTTTAAATGCAAGTTCGTACCAAATGAAAGATCATACATGTAATTTGCTACAGAAAGTTCTATGGAACAAAAATTGATTAACCTACAATTGCAATACCTACTGCAAAAAAAATCAGGTAAAGATCATAATTTTTGTTTAATAGACGAATGGGTCCAAATTTTTAATACGTCAATCGAAAGCTCTTTGAAAGAACTTTTCTTTTATATCCATCTCAGGGATGATTATATTTCAAAGTTTTATTAAAGCAGCAATTTAGTATCTGGACCTTAGAGACCAATATCTCAAAAACCAGTCTTCGACGGTACAAAATTTTTGTGTATATATACAGTATGGTATTAAGTTTTATATTTTATCGTTTAAACGCAATTTAATTGTCAACACTGTTGTAGAAAAGAAAACAATTAAACAGCTGTGCGAATTTACTTTATTTTTTGGCAAAGAATATGGCGGCTGCTCCGCAACAAATAATGTTTCCTCATCTTCCATTTCGAATTTTTATTTATTTATGTTATATTTTTCCCTTTATTTCTGGTGTTCTGATTAAACAAATTTTATTTGTATTTTGTGAAGTTTATTTTCGTTTTGTGAAGTGTCTGTTTTGTTTTGTTTTTTAATCATATGTACCCTTTCGTTTGATTCTCTTTTTCTGATGAAACAAAATTTTGTTTATGAGAAAACAAAAATATTTACTTCGGTCTGACCGCAGGGTAAACATGCTTGCTCCAGACTGTATTTGATGCTGTTTCATTGTTATTTGGGAAAAAAAATTTTGTCAAATATTTACCGTCGATGTGACCAGCAAACAAACTACGGAAAAATTTAATGCAAATACGAGTAAACATATTTGAAGCAAATATTTTTTCAGTGTGACCAAAGCTTTACCCTTTGCAGATTGCGTGCAGTACAATAGGTCGTATGGCAGTAGTAATCTAGTACCTCAATACGATAATAAAATACTGTACGGACTTGGCAGTGATAATATGTAACATGTGCTGATCCAAATACAATACATCAAATATGACTTGCCAAAATTTTGAGTTTTTGGGATAGTTTGGGAACAGGTAGAAGTCGCCGTAGTCTAGTAGGTAGTGTGTTGGCTTATTAGACGCAAAAGCCTGGGTTCGAGCCCCAGGCCAGGCATCAAAGACAAAAATACAAAAAGTATTTTTTCGGCGACTTCCTCTCAGTAGATTTCTGGCAAAAACTCTGAGAGTAAATAAAAATTGCCATGAAAAGTTTCTCATTAAATAAAAATCTGTCGTTCGGAGTCGACTTTAAACTGTAGGTCCCACCACTCATATATAAAATTAACACACACAACATAAGTGGTGTGAGAAACTAGGACGTTGTACAATGGGTCAATTCGACCTCCGGGTACTGTACTTGTCTTAATTGACAAGTACACGTCCTCTAGCCTAACCTAACCTAACCTAACCTTGGTAACAGGTACAGTCTTAATCACATTAGTAAAAATTCTTTTTTTTTGTTGTCCGTAATAGTCTGTCTAAGCCAGAAATTTGAACGTTTAGAATCGAAATGCTATTAAGACTCGTTGACGATAGTCGTGACGTAAACGACGTAGTTTTAAATGAAAATTTAATAAAAAAAAACTTAATGTGGACGAACCATCATTTCAAGCGGTATATAAAGGGTCCGCCAAATAACTTTTTTTTGAAAATGCTTTAAAAAAAAACTACTGAATATTTTCTCAAATTTCTTTTTTATTTAAAAGTACAATCCTTCCGTTTAATAATGGAAAATAATTTCATTCAAATGGCTGTCTCGGCTGCCCATGCAGTAGCCTACACCAGAAGATGACGATTTTAGCAAAAAAAAATCATCTTTTCAGATGAAGCTCATTTTGATCTTGGCGGGTATGTAAACAAGCAAAATTGTCGCATTTGGGGCACAGAAAACCCGCACGCATACATTGAAAAGCCGACGCTCGCAAAACGAGTCACTGTTTGGTGCGGATTTTGGTCCAGAGGCATAATTGGGCAATTTTTTTTCGAAAATGAGCAAGGAGTGGCCGTTACAGTCAATGGCGATCGTTATCGGGCCATGTTGAATGAATTTTTGTTCACAAAAATTTAAGAGGAGGATATTGGCAATATTTGGTTTCAACAGGACGGCGCTACGTGCCACACAGCCGAAGCTATACTCGATGCTTTGCGCCCTGTTTTTGAAGATCGCATTATCAGCCGCAGAGCTGATGTCGTTTGGCCACCTCGCAGCTGCGATTTGGCACCGTTGGACTATTATTTGTGGGGTGCCGTCAAAGATAAGTGTTACGCCGACAAGCCAGAGACAATTGACACTTTAAAGGACAATATTCATGAAGCCATTGGTGAAATACAGCTGCACACAATCGATAATGTGCTTAAAAATTGGACCGATCGTGTAGGCTACTGCATGGCCAGCCGAGGCAGCCATTTGAATGAAATTATTTTCCATTATTAAACGGAAGGATTGTACTTTCAAATAAAAAAAGAAATTTGAGAAAATATTCAGTAGTTTTTTAAGCATTTTCAAAAAAAAAAGTTATTTGGCGGACCCTTTACATATGTACATATATACGTAAATATGTTCAAAGCTATTTACTGCTTTATCGACATAAAGTTTATAATGAAATAAATAAATACAGTTCTATTAACAATATTCATAATTCAGAAAATATAAACAAAAGTTGTGATGTTTTAAGCAGAACAAGAACAACAATAATAAACAATTGAGAACTGTTAAATAAAATATTTTTTTTTTATTTTAATAAATGCATTCTCTTTATAACTGTGGTTAAAAGAAAAGAAAATTAAAAACAATTTTTATTTAAAAAAGAAGAAGACAAAAGAATCAATAATACACATTGCACTGGTAGTCGTAAATCATGCAATAATTGGCGTTATTACCCGGATGTTGATTTATAATGTTTTTCTCAAATCTTAATTATTTAAGAAAAAAAACAAAATTTCAATTTATAATAATTTGTTTCTGCCTGGTAATAACTGGCAGTTTGTTTGTTTGTTCGAGAACTATAGTAGGTAGTCGATCTTGTCGGAAACAACCTTAGCGAAAGAATTACATACATGCCTAGGGGGAGATAAGAATGAGTGGCGTGACCTAAAGTTTAAAGTCGACTTCGAACGACAGATTTTTTTGAGAAACTTTTCATGGGAAGTTTATTTACTCCCAGAGTTTTTGCCCGAAATCTGCTGAGAGGAAGTCGCCCAAGAAATAATTTTTCATATTTCGTTTTCTTTGAGATGTCTGACCTGGGGTTTGAACCGTGGCGTCACGTCTAAAAAGCCAACACACTACCTACTAACGGCTACTACTTCTCCTCCTATTACTACTACTACTACTATTACTATTACTACTACTAATATTACTACTTTTATTACTCCTCCTACTACTACTACTCTTATTACTACTACTACTACTACTACAACTACTACTCCTCCTACTGCTACTACTATAATAAGCCAACAGACTACCTACTAGATGACGGCGACTTCATTTAACCTTCTGCTAAATTCCAGTTTATGGGGAATTTCAAGGCAACGAGCAGGTTGATCAGTTTGCGAGTAGTCGAGTCTCCACGCCGTTGATGAGGGAGGATCCTTTCTGTTGAGTGCGAAGAAGAGTTTTGATACTCAGCGAAAAGGTAGATAGGGAGAGGCATAGACTCTTTGAGTCATACATCAAACGATTCAGGAACCATATGATCGTAGTAACCAGTTTTTTTTGCCAGACCGCTGTACATTTAAAGTAAGCACGTTCAACATGGGAATAGTCTGGAACCCAATATGTAAATAGGTTCAGTGAGTATTAAAATGAATCATCAGAATACATGTTTGGAACCTTTGTCTAGCATACTTTGTCCAGCATTTCGCTAGGTATCTAGGACTAGTGGCAGCTTTAATGTTTTCTTTTAGATCTGCAACTGTGTTTGGCACAGAAAAGATAGTCTAGTGATGGTCCATAGACTAGAAGTGACATAAATTGCTTGCCAAACTGGTCTCTCAAAATGTTCATGGCATTAGGCTTGCGTATGTGGAGCTGTTTTGTTCAAATCATATGCAAACCAAGATCAAAACTTTCTTTTTTGCGTAAGACTACCTACTAAACTACAGTGAAGGAACTTCTGGTTGTATATTACAAGGGCAATATATTCACAATGCGGTTGAATTATTAGCATGTAATTTTTATGTACCCGTCCTATTCGTATGTGCAGGTATAGATGTTTTCTTGCCTCTGACAATTTAAATTTACTTCAAATTTAAAGCTCATAAAAACTGCTTTCTTTTTCTGTCCTATTACAACTTATTTCCTTAGTAGGTGTCATCCGCTGAAGGTTGGCAGCATTATAAAGTCTTTGCCAGAAATCGAAAAAGTGTCAGTAATTACCACTATTAGTTAGAATATTACGTTAGGTTAGGTTAGAGGACGTATACTTGTCAATTAAGACAAGTACAGTACCCGGAGGTCGAATTGACCCATTGTACAATGTCCTAGTTTCTCACACCACTTATGTTGTGTGTGTTAATTTTATACATGAGTGGTGGAACCTACAGTTTAAAGTCGACTCCGAACGACAAATTTTTGAGAAACTTTTTTTTCATGGCAATTTTATTTTTCTACTCAGAGTTTTTGTCAGAAATTTGCTGAGAGGAAGTTGCTGAAGAAATACTTTTTGTATTTTGTCTTGATGCCTGGCCTGGTGCTCGAACCCTGGCTTTTACGTCTCATAAGCTAACACACTACCTACTAGACTACGCCGACTTCTAAGTTAGAATGTTTCTCTACTGGATGGAACATATTCTTGTCATAAATCTAAAGCACCGAAACTGGGACTCAGGTAGTCAGATAAACTGAGGTAGTCTTACTTTGCCTGGCTAGACCGAACGTATTATATGATACTTAATCTAGAGAGTAGTAGGATCTGGTGAATGAGATTCTAACTTCTAAAGGAAAAGACCTGCGCAATTTATCCTTTAAGAGAGCCGCCATATTTAATGATGATTCATTTTTTCTGACGCGCTGAAGATTTCGATTCTCCTCGAATTGCCGAATAATTACAGTGTTTTACAGGTAAACGATTACGTCATTGTTAAGGCATATTTGCCTTGTTCGAACAACAATGCTTTGGATCATGCAAAAAACATGGTTTTTTTAAGGCATTGTAGACAGCAAAACTCTTTATTTAGCCGAATGAAAAAAACTTCCTGCCGCATAATTACAGTGTTTTCCAGCTAGAGAATTACGTCGTTGATGGGTCATATTTTCCGCTTTCCAACAACAATGCATTAGACAATGCAATGGATATGGATTGCTTAAGACATTGTTGAGAGAAGAACTCTTTAATTAGGTGAATCGAGGACACTCTCTACATAAATTTTTGATGTCTCTCTCATACAATGTTAACAGATTCAAATTTCATGTCCATAAATATGCACCTAATATATGTATGTAGGAACCATCCACAGAATGTTGGTCTTAAGGTGAAAGTCATCGAAACGTAAAATATATTGTAATTCAAACTGTTAGTATTCAAAAGAAGAATTGTTTGTAAAAATTATGACCTTTGCGATTTGAATAGCGACTCTGTATCAGAGATCAGCAATGAATCGCTTTTTCGCTACTCATAAGTACTCATGAAATTTTGAGTATGAATGGAGTCAACAGTATTGAAATCCAACTACTCTGATTCATTCGTACTCAGTACAGCATTGATTTATAAGTACAGGTTACAATGAGTATGAGTACAACGTTGACATCAAACTCATAACATTCGAACTATGTTTGATTCATACGCCTACTCATTCAGATTCATAAATTTAGAAAAATACTTATAAATGAGTCGAGTGATTCGAATCATTCGTCAAAATTTACAGTCTTATTTGTTGTTGCATTTACAAAGAAAGAAGAAAGACACAAACAAAGAAGACAAAGACAAAGAAGGCAAGCAGAGCAAACCCGCAACTTTCTTGTGAGTATTGTAGTGTTCGTACGCGAATCATACTTATGCTGTATTTACCCACACGTAACGTAACGTACCGTAGAAAACGTTCTCTTTTTAGCATATGGAGAACAATGTAAACGATTACCGAAACGTTCTCTCTCGTTAGCAAAACGGAACGATCTGTATAAAACTGAATTCTCCCACGTTTTTACGTGACATTTGAACATGTCAGAGAATGAGCAGTGTTGCCACGAAAAAAATATTGTAACCAAGTAAGGAAAAAGAAAAATATGACGAAAATCAAATTCGCAGTTTTTTATTTTATTTTTTTTTTCAAATTTAAATTATAATTGAGAAAAAAAGAAACGAAAAATAACAAAATAAAATTATAGTCTTACTAATTAATTAATTTTAACAAACAAAACAAATAATAACCAAATCCGGAAAAATCTACACATTGAACAAAAAACGGCAACACTGATGATGAGTCTGTATACCAATTTCTTTGCATTGTGTTGTGTTCGTTTTTGTGTTGTTTTGTGTTCTGTTTCGTTTTTATTTACATTCTTCGTTGGCATATGTCCCGTTTTGAACGTTTCTATAACCACACAAACGTTTTTAAGGCTATGTACGTTACGATTTTACGTTTCTTACGCTTGGGTAACCAAGGCATTAATATTTTGTGATTCGTGTATACGATGAGTGATGAGAGTCGAAATCAAAAACCTCTGCGTATTGTTAAGTATGAGTACCATGAGTATTTCAAACTTTGAATATGAGTAGTATGAGTATGACATTAAAATAAGTATGAATGCGTATAAGTATCAGAAATTATAAGTATGATTCGAATCTACTCATCGTTTTGAATACTCATTGCAGACCTCTGCTCTGTATTGGAATGTATCAAAAGATATACTTATGAGGGTTTGCGAAGCACAACAGATTTTGATTTAAAAAAATAAAATCCATCAATATATCAATAGATTTATTCGTATTATTTAATATACAACATCTATATTTACAATAGCTTTGGTTTCTCATATTGTTGTCTACTGTTTAAACAAAATAAATAAAAATAAATTTGCTAATCTGTTTAACACTTTTTTTTGTAAATAAAATACAAAAAAAAAAAATATTAAATTGATTGCTTAACTTAATTTTTTTCTTTTTTCTTTTTTTTGTGAGTCATTGAAATGCATGAGATTTTACATGAAAAACTTGATGAATTTTTCTGTTTAGAAAAATATCAAACAAATTGACTTGAAGGTGTTAATAATGCAATTATAATGTATTCTTCATATTCTTCATTAAATCTAGCTTTCTTAAACAGTTAGATGGCTGGGAAGAAGAGATTTTAAGGCAAAAATCTCATCTCTTTAGTATTACTGGTTAGGTTTAGACAAATATGGTGTGAAATTGTAAAATAACCGGTTAAAGTTGTAAAATATATATTTTTTTGCATTGAAAGCTTATTTATTGTGGTGTTAAACATTTTAAATATTACAAAACTCAACGTTTAAACATTAAACAAAATTGCTAAGAGATGACCATAAAAGAGAATTATCACAGCTAAACACCGCCTGTAGAGATAACCTTCCAAATTAAAGTAAAAAGTTGTGTATATAACTGGTGATGTTTTTTGCTATTTGGTCTTAATATGGTCTTAGCATCAGTTCACCAAGAATAGAAAAATAAGCGAACAACGCTAATAAATCGTGAAACTTACTTACTTGGCCATTAGCAACCCGATTAACGGATTCCGGACATCCTTCCAGGCATTTCTGCTAATTGCGAGCCTACGCCAGTTGGTCACACCAATCGATGATAGGTCTGCCTCGATTTGGTCCTTCCAACGCATACAAGGTTCTCCTCTTCGCCGACTTCCGCAGATCCCCGCTTCAAATACCCGTCTCGCCGGAGCATCCTCCTCCGCAGAACAATACGCGGAACGACAAAGTTGAGCTAGAGCAGTCGCTGGCTATTAATACACTCCACAACGTCTATGTCGTTAAGGAGCTCATACAGCTCACTGTTGGATCATATGCGGAAATCATCGCCATCGCACTTTGCTGAAGATCTTACGTAGGATTTTTCTCTCGAATACTCTCAAGGCTGCTGCATCAGTGCTTAGTAAGGGGCCCATGCCTCATGCGTCATAAAGAAGATCGGGTAGGATACGCGTCTTGTAGAGTATTCGTTTTGTCGTACTAGAGAGGTCTCTGCTACTCAGTTGCCTATTGAGACCATAGTAGCACCTGTTGGCAAGTGTTATCCTGCGCTTGATCTCCAGAATGACATCATTCTTGGTGGTAGCGGCGGAGCCAAGATAAATAAATTTCTTGACTATATGAAAAGTATAGTTATCGGTCGTAATCTGAGAATCAATATGCCTTACGTTTCTACTTGTCGATATACTTCATTTTGCCGCTCTTTACTGTCAGACCTATCTTAGAAGACTCCCGTTCAGTAGCACTAAAGGCAACAGTAACAACATATCGCTTGGTACGCCCTATGATGTTAATGTCGTCAACGTAAGCAAACAACTGGACACATTTTTGAAAAATATTGCCATTGCGATGCACTTCCGCCTTTCGCAGAACACTCTCCATGACAAAGTTGAAGAGATCGCATGATAAGGAATCGCCTTGTCTGAAATCTCGCACGGTATCAAAAAAGTTCGGTGAGGTCCATTTCGGTCTTGACGGAGCTGCCGGAATTGCTAAACGTCATTCTGCATAGCCTTATCAGCTTCACAGGTATACCGAGCTCAGAGCTCAAGCGGCCAAAACACGATCCCTTATGAGGCTAGCGAAGGCTGCTTTATAGTCGAGAAAAATTTGGTGTGTGTCGGCTTGTTGTTCGTGGGTCTTTTTCAGGACTTGGCCTAGTGCGAAATTCTGGTCGAAGGTGGACTTCCCAGGCCTGAAGCCGCATTGATAAGGTTCAATCAATGTTTTGACGAGTGACTTCAGTCGTTCACACAATACTCCTGTAAGAACCTTATATGCGATAGGGAGAAGGCTTATACCTCCGAGAAGTTCGTAATCTAAGAGAAATATGCATTCGTATCGAATAATAATCTCCACTTTTGCCTTTCTTTTGACTAAGTCAATAAATAAAATTACCGAATTCATTGTAAAAAGCAGCCAAAGGCGATTTAAGAATTGCCAATGAATTCTAAAGGATAGTCTACTTGGTACAGTTTGTTAGTCGAAGGTATTATTAAGAAAATGGAAATGATAAACAAAAACTACAAAAATCAAAAACCATATACCAGTACCCGCAGTATGAAAGAAAAGGGAATAGACAAGTAAGCAAGGAGGCAACAAGACACAACGTAAACAAAATACACAAACAACAATGAAACACCGATAGAGATCTCTAGAAGGCGAAGAAACGAACATTCGACTTCACGAACATTCATCAGACTGTTTATATGGGCATATAAAAAGGCAAAACAAAGCAGGCAACGGGTAGTAAGAATTCAGTCGGTTTTGTGTTCACAACGTTCCAAGCAATGGAACAAGGTAACGTGCAATAATTTCAAAATTAGAAAAATTTGCCTCAGTTGAGATGGGACATAAGAAGATGGTACCCAATGCAACACAGCATACGAAATTAGAACCCTATTGAGAGCCAGGTTTGGTAAGCAAACAATTAAAAACCATGCGATTTTACTCTACTAGTCTTCTTTTTTTGGAGATATGTGAAATCTTTCATGTACAAGGACAAACTAATCACAATATTGCAGCTTCCATTGGAGACAAATGCTGTAAAAAATATGCCCACAATTGAAGCTCTGGAATGTGACCTTTTGTTCAGATTATCTCGATTTCTTAGGTCTCTATGTCATAGCTGTACAAAAATTGGGTTACAATAACGGTGTTTCATCAGTTTTTACTGGTCCAACTAAGGAAATTTCTTTCACCTTGTTGAAGAGCTACGTATATCTATCAAATTAGATGTCATTTGTTTAGTCATTGTTTAGATACAACTAACATGTGTTCGCTGAATCAGCTGGCAAGTAGTTGAGTCTAACTGTCTTTGAAAAAACATCTTCAGCAATGAGGCTCATATCTGGATGAATGGGTAGGTAGGTAGGTAGGTAGAGGTGGCTGCCCATCCAAGAAAAAAAAATTTTTTTCTTGGTGATGGACACACTTAGGCCGCATTGGGCCCATTGTGCTACCACAGTCATCCGTTGTCCCCTAGTCTCGAAACCATTCGGAGCTCGTGATGAAGCGATTTAGCCTGCCAATGTCAATCTCTGACAGTTCCTCCAGATCATCCATGTAGTAAGTACCCAAGTACTTCCTTCTCCTTTGGCATAGAGCCGGGCATGTACCCAGCAAGTGAGAGACAGCCTCCTCTTCTTCCTCATCTCTGCAGCTTCTACAGAAGTCGTTAGCAAGGTGTCCAAGTCCAATGCGCCTCGCATGCGTACCCATAATGCAATGCCCCGTAATGACACCGACAACTACACTGAGCGCGCCTCTTTGGAGTTTAAGTAGACTCATTGTGCGCCCCTCATCCAGCCTTGGCCAGATTTTACGAGCCGTTCTACCCGTGTCCGAGGCCGCCCACCTGTCGTTGACGGAATCGACGATCGCATTATCAATTATGAGCTTGCAGGTCCTCATTGGTATGCCCAGATTCGAGAACTCAGCGGTGAGCTCGATGGTCGTGCCCCGCCTGGCAAGTTCATCAGCTCTACAGTTGCCCGGAATACCACTGTGTCCCGGTACCCATACGATATGGATGCCATATCGTTCCGCTATCTCGTCGAGATATCTGCGACAGCCGTACACCGTCTTGGAGTTCATCACGTTAGAACTCAAAGCTCTGATAGCCGCTTGGCTATCAGAAAGTATGGTAACGTTCCGCTTGGAGACCCTTCCATCCCCAATAATACTCGCCGCAGCCTGTATGGCCACCACCTCCGCCTGAAAGACACTGCAGTGGTCTGGTAGTCTTATAGACTGAGCTATTCCAACCGATTCCGAAAAAATTCCACTGACAACCGCTCCGTTCAGCTTAGAGCCATCGGTGTAGATTTGTACGGAGTCTCTAAACAGGTGGGTAACACCACCCTTACAGGACCCGTTATCCGGAACCGATGTCCTGAATCTCTTCGTGAAGTCGTACCTCGGTGTCATGTAGTCACTGCTCCCGACAGCTCCAACTTCCCTCATGATTCTTGCGTGGCCTATGCCCGAGTCATGCCACTGTCCAGTCGCCCAGAGACGTTTACTTATTTTAGCAGCCACTCCCCTACAGAAAAGGTCAAGCGGAAAGAGGCCCAAAATTATCTCCAGTGCCGACGTAGGTGTAGTGCGCAAGGCACCACTAATGATAATACAGGCAGATCTCTGCAGTCGCTGTATTAGTTTCGAATTAGTTTTAATTTCAAGGGATTCCCACCAAACTAGGCATCCATAGGTCAAGATAGGTCTGACCACCGCTGTGTAGATCCAGTGTGGCATCCTAGGTCCTAGGCCCCATTTTCTCCCCAACACTCTGTTACAAGCATACAGGGCAATGGAAGCCTTTTTAGTTCTGTTGATGATATTCGATTTCCAAGACAGCTTCCTATCTAGAATAAGTCCTAGAAAGTGTGCCTCCTGTTTGAGTTTCAGTTCCGTCCCGTTAAGTTTCAATGGACGAAATGTCGGTGGCTTGTACCTTCTCGTGAAGAGTACTACTTCCGTTTTCACCGGGTTAACACCCAAACCACGCTCAGATGCCCACACGCAGACCTTCCTCAGAGCCAGTTGCATCCTATCTCTGATAGTGTCGACAAATCTTCCGGATGAATGGGTAGTTGGACAAACAAAATTATCGAATTTGAGATAAAATCTATCCATATGAGATCCCGAGCGTACAATACATACCGAAAAAGTTTCTGTTTGGCAGGATTTTGAGCTGCCGGTGTCATCGGTCCATAGTTCTTTGTGAACCATGAGGTCAATGACTACTTACATCTACAACTAGATACGGTTTTAATAGGACGGCGCTGCGTGCCACATAGCTTTTACAGCATTTGAAGTCGCGCACAAAGGATTTGATAGCATTATCATCTCACTTGAAGATGATATTAACTGGTCACTTTCTCTTGTCGTTTTTTATGCCGCAAATGTATTATAATAAAAATAAAGCCACAGCGGTCTACAAAGCCAATATAGCCCATGCCATCGATCAAATTCATTCTGATTTATGTGTCAAGGGAAAATTGAACATTTCGGATGTGTTTCACTGAAAGAAACCGCGGCGGACATTTGAACGATGCTATATTCCACACATAATATATTCAAGATGTCCTTGAAACGTATAAAAAATATCTATGATGTCTTTCACACACTTTATTTTATTTAAATTTAAAGATAGGAAGTGCTTAACGAAAGACCGCAGTACTATAGTAACCTCTTTTTTTCGGTGACCTTTATTTCCGTCTTTTTGTTTTCGTTGCATGAATGAAAGTAAAAAAAGAAAGTGGAGTCACATTTGTATCTTTTTACATTGAATGATAAAGAAAAGACTTGTAGAACTTTGACCTCAGGTTAATCTCTATATCTACTGAACTGCTTACACTTTTCACTTCTTCGCCTTTCTTTTATACACATAGCATAACTCGTGTGCATTTTATTGTGTCTTAAGCTGCAGTTACTCACACGTAACGTAACGTACCGTAGCGAACGTTCTCTTTTTAGCATATGGAGAACAATGTAAACGCTTACCGAAACGTTCTCTCTCGTTAGCAAAACGGAACAATCTGTATAAAACAGAATTCTCTCACGCAGTGTTGCCACGAAAAGAAAAATATTGTAACCAACATTTGTAAAAAAAAATCACCAAATAAAGAAAAATATGATCAAAATTAAATTCGCAGTTTTTTATTTTATTTTTTTTTTCAAATTTAAATTATAATTGAGAAAAAAGAAACAAAAAATAAGAAAACAAAATTATAGTCTTACTAATTAATTAATTTTAACAAACAAAACAAAAGCTATTTTTATAAGAAAAATAGTAACCAAATCTACACATTGAACAAAAATATAACCAAAAACGGCAACACTGATGATGAGTGCAAATGTCTGTATACAAATTTCTTTGCATTATGTTGTGTTCGTTTGTGTGTTGCTTTGTGTTTTGTTTCGTTTTTATTTACATTCTTCGTTGACATATGTCCCGTTTTTAACATTTCTATAACTACACAAACGTTTTTAAGGCTACGTACGTTACGATTTTACGTTTCTTATGCATGAGTAACCAGCCCTTTAACATTGTCCAAATACTATACAATTTTAAGTTGCTTTAATTGGATTTGTCTATCTTGTCTTATCACCATGAAGGTGATCTCCTAATGACTTAGCTTGTACTATTGATTAATTAATTAATCTACTATTAATCCATTGTTAATTAATTAAATTAATTTTGCATTATCTGTCCTTCGTTGCTTATAGTATTCTCTTCTACCCTGACCACCGGTATTTTATTGTAGTGTTGAATTCAATGAATTCCATAAAAAGTATTTTTTAAAAACTAAAAGAAAAATAAAATAAAATTAAAACAATTAAATTGTACACAAAGAGAGCCAAACCTCTATTATTAATCGATTATGTACACTATTTTCTGCACATTTAAACCAAAACGAAGTGTTCAGTCAGTCAGTCAGTCAGTTCCACCCAACCAACATCAGTCTGACAAAATATTTCAACTTCAAAACAATAGTTTTGAATCATCATTGTATTGCCATTACCACATACAACATTTTTAGATATTCAGACAAAACAAAAGAAATTATAAAAAAAATAAAAATAAAATCGAAACAATTTTAAATAGCTAAACGAACGTTAAGGGATCCAACCACACAATTAAATATTAAAGCCACCAACCGAACGACCATCATCACCGGCATCATTATAATGGAATTTGATTTTGAATAGTTTTTTTCCCCTTTTTCCTTTTTTTTTTGTTTCTCTATTAACCCGCCTGAAATTATTGCAAAAATTTTCAGAAATACTTAAATTACCCTCAGGATGTAAGACTGCCATGATTTATGATTTAACAGCTTAAAAATTCAAACGAATTCGAATCCAGATCGAAATCTAATTTCGAAAATAAAGTGTTAAACGACGCTTTAATTGGGTTACACACCGAACTGCTATCCCAAAATGGTAATTGAGGCCAATTACAACACAAAACACAATGAAAGATTCAGTCGATCAAAACCGATTATCTGATGCTCTACATCGAATTATATTTTTTGAACTTGTTAGTCTTTTTTCATAAATGATCATTGTTCAGTTATGGACCCAGGTGTACGATAATGAAACTTGGGTTATCCATTTCGTAGTTTCAAAAGTAAACGTAAATAAAACACATATCGGCGCCTCCATTCTATAACGTTCTAAGTGTACTTAGAACGTTTTTAATGTTCTTGCATTTCTACGCGAAGTCGCCGTAGTCTAGTAGGTAGTGTGTTGGCTTATTAGACGCAAAAGCCTGGGTTCGAGCCCCAGGCCATGCATGAAAGACAAAATACAAAAAGTATTTTTTGTTCGGCGACTTCCACTCAGCACATTTCTGGCAAAAACTCTTGAGAGTAAACAAAAATTGCCATGAAAAGTTTCTCAAAAATCTGTCGTTCGAAGTCTTCATTAAACTGTAGGTCCCGCCACTCATGTATACAATTAACACACACAACATAAGTGGCGTGAGAAGCTAGGTCGTAATCCTGACTGAAGGGTTGTAATGACCAATTATGTGTGTATGTATGTATTGACAAAACAATGAAATCCATAAAACAATACCTCAGTGCTGTAATGAACCAAAAGATTTCACTCTCTTCAGAACGCGATAGTTAACCTCAAAGATAGACTCAGTGGCCTCAGTCTACGCAGGCCAATAAAATATAGGCAATGGCCCCAGGAAGGAATATCTCCTCCTTTACTTGATGCAGTGAAAGGAGGTTCTGCTTTCGTGTTAGTGATAACAAAGCCACAAAGACCCTGGAGGCCCTAAAAATCTGTATAATACTAACCCCGCCCGTACTTATCGTATCTTATTTGCCTCCTTGATCCTATATATAGAAGAGTGTATTAAACGAGCAATATGTATGTACCCTCCTATAGTTAGACGTCGAAGATATCATGCACCCTGTATACATATGTATATTGTTACGAAAATGGAAACGGTGTAAAATCGTTTAACATTAAAATGAGCAAAAGCTACACAAACAAATACAACGAACTTGTTACAAGTAAACCAACAACATTAGTATGAAAGAAAAGGGAATAGATAAGTAAGCGAGCACGCAATAACAAGCAATGTGAACAAAATACACAAACAACAATGAAGTCGCGATAGAGTTCTCAAGAAGGCGAAACCACGAACGTTTGACTTCAAGAACATTCATCAGACTGTTTACTTGGGCATATAAAAAGGCAAGACAAAGCAGGCAACCAGTAGTAAGAAGAAAACAATCGTGGTTTAAAGATTGCCGTTGTAAAGCTCAACCGAACAGAAGTGTAAATTGTTGTAACATCAAGTTGTGAACAGTGGCACACAAAAGTAGTGCGAACAATAAAGAGTTTAATTGAAACTAAACACAAATTTATTTTTCTTTTGTTTGCAATCAACGAACTCATATTTTAAACGTTTTTAAAAATGTAACAAAATTTTAAAAATATGATCAACGATTGATGTTTCGAAGAAAACCAGAAACACAATCAACATTTTGTTTACTGCTGATTTAGAAGACGCCGTGGTCTAGTAGGTAGTGTGTTGGCTTATTAGACGTAAAGCCAGTGTATGAGCCCCAGGCCAGACATCAAGACAAAATACAAAAAATATTTCATCGGCGACTTCCTCTCAGCAGATTTCTGGCAAAAACTCTTGAGAGTAAATAAAAATTGCCATGAAAAGTTTCTCAAAAATCTGTCGTTCAGAGTCGACTTTAAACTGTAAGTCCCACCACTCATGTATAAAATTAACACACACAACAAAAGTGGTTTGAGAAACTAGGACGTTGTACAATGGGTCAATTCGACCTCCGGGTACTGTACTTGTCTTAATTGACAAGTTTACGTCCTCTAACCTAACCTAACCTAACCTTACTGCTGATGGTTGTAATAGACGGTGTATTTGGTCTGAGAATTCCCTGTCTACTACGCCCATGATATTAGTGCTTCAATCAGCAACAATTGCTCGTAAATAATATCGGAAATCTATACATGTAAGTTTTATATCTTCTCTATGAAAGTATAAAGGCGGCTAAGCAATAAATGATTCTTTTTAACTCCACCATATTTACATATGTATGAACTCATGTAGTTTTACCCGTTCTAATTGAATTTATTATAATAAATTATATGTACTATTTTACATATTTATTATTCTATTAATATATTCTATTATCATTGCAAGAGGAGCGCCATGTATCTTATAATATATGAACCACATTATGACCTTCAGTGCATAAAAATCAATTCAACTGTCATTTCACAATAAAAACTTCCGCACTTCAATCACTCTCCATGCGCTCAAAATGTGACATCAGACTGATGAAAACAAAGAAGAAATCGTTTATAAATGAGTGTGTATAACACTTATGATAGGTTGTAAATTAATTGCAGACTCGTACTATGTTCCGATTTAAATATCTGTCTGTAACCGGATATTTTATTGTGGTTAATATCGTAACAATAGCATTATTCTTTAATTTTTGTACCCTACATCTACAGCAAAGTGGAGTTGAGTGTATTGAGTTCGTTTGTAACATGGAGAAAAAAGTTTATTTAATTACTCTCAACAGTTTAGTAATCTTTCAGAATTATCGCTTAATTGGGGGGCTATGTTCCTCTATAAATTTTTTTATTATACAGGGGGACATTCAATTCAAGAAGAAGAACACCTTTGGGACGGTTAAATCTCCCAGTAACTATTTTGCTAGTCTAACCTAACTTACATTGTTACACAAAGAAAAAACTCCTGGTGGAAAACTTTGATGTTAAGGAACGTGTTTTATCTTTCACGCTTTAAACTTTCCGTTGGCCAATTGGCCAATTGAACTCAAAGTGACAGGCCTTTTTTCGTCATCTAACGTTCTCATGTCTCATGTCTGATTTGACAGATAATTAGTTTTTTCCTTCCGCTGAACGAATATGGACCATCCAATGCGTTTTCGCTTCGCTAAATGGGCCTGCGATCGACTTACAGAAGATGCCGATATTGGCAAAAAAAATCATCTTTTCAGATGAAGCTTATTTTGATCTTGGGGCACGGAAAACCCGCACGCATACATTGAAAAGCCGACGTACCCAAAACGAGTCACTGTTGGGTGCGGATTTTGGTCCAGAGGCATAATTGGGCCATTTTTCTTCAAAAGTGAGCAAGGAGTGGCCGTTACAGTCAATGGCGATCGTTATCGGGCCATGTTGGACGAATTTTTGTTCACAAAACTTGAAGAGGAGGATATTGGCAACATTTGGTTTCAACAAGACGGCGCTACGTGCCACACAGCCGAAGCTATACTCGATGTTTTGCGCCCTGTTTTTGAAGTTCGCATTATCAGCCGCAGAGCTGATGTCGTTTGGCCACCTCGGAGCTGCGATTTGACACCGTTGGACTATTATTAGTGGGGTGCCGTCAAAGATAAGTGTTACGCCGACAAGCCAGAAACAATTGACACTTTAAAGCACAATATTCGTGAAGCCATTGGTGAAATACAGCTGCACACAATCGATAATGTGCTTAAAAATTGGACCGATCGTGTAGGCTACTGCATGGCCAGCCGAGGCAGCCATTTGAATGAAATTATTTTCCATTATTAAACGGAAGGATTGTTCTTTCAAATAAAAAAAGAAATTTGAGAAAATATTCAGTAGTTTTTTTTATAAAGCATTTTCAAAAAAAAAAGTTATTTGGCGGACCCTTTATTATCGACAAGGATACTTTGCTTTACAAATTAAAAGACTTCACTCTTTTACGTACTAAACACCAAAAATAGACTTGGTATTCTCGGCAGTGCCAACTATATTGATAAACTTGAACAGTATAAATCTCTAGATGCTCACCGATTAATTCTAAGCTATTAACGTTTTTAAAAACTGTTTTATTCGTATTTATTTCCCAGGTATAACTGTATTGAACGGTTTTTTTATCAAGAAAAATTTCATCTTATTTTACACGCATTACTTAGCCACTTAATTGTTCATTACAGACCTTTTGTCAGGTTTACGACCTAGCTTCTCACATTACCCGTGTAGTGTATGTTAATTTAATGTTAGTGGCGGGACCTACAGTTTTTAAAGTTGACTTCACATGACAAATTTTTGAGAAACTTCATGGCAATCTTATCTACTTTTAGGGCCATTATTACAAGTTGCCCTTAACTAAAGGGAGGATTTTAATGGGCAGATGAATTGTTTTTCATTATTATAAGTGGACAATAAGGTAGAAGTGAGCGTTAAGCTAAAGGGAGGATCATCCTACCTTAAACTTTTAAAGTTAAGTTTGTGTTTGAACTTGCTATATTATATATTATTTTCAGTATGGCAACTTTAAATATAAACACAGTGAGCAAATACAACAGAAAAAAAGCCCGTTGTTGCCACTGCGTTTAAATAAAACTTGTTAAATTGAGCTGTGTTATCGACATTGATCCGCCACTGCCATATTTTTGAAAAAGTTAACTTTATTCGGTTGTAATAACGAAAAGAAGTTAAAGGTGACTTTAAAGTTCACTTTAGCTAAAGTTAGCTTTAACTAAACCCAACTTTAACGGCAAGTTGTAATAATGGCCCTTATTCTTATAATGTTTGCCTTCCTAAAAGTCCCAAATTAAATTTTCAATAATTTTTCTTAATTCTATAGGAGATGTCACCACAAGCGAAAAAAAGAAAAAACCAAAAAAAATTTTTTTTTTGATGTTGATTGGCAAACTGGTGAGTTGTTGACAAAACCTTATGGCAACTTCAAATATAAATAAAGCCCGTCGTTGCCACTGCTTTTAAATAAAACTTTAATTTAATTTGAGCAGTGTTATCGACATTGATCCGCCACTGCCATATTTTTGAAAAAGTTAACTTTATATTACATATCTGTAAGTTGTAATAACGACAAGAAGTTAAAGGTGACTTTAAAGTTCACTTTAGCTAAAGGTAACCTTAAGGTAACTTTAAAGTTCACTTTAGCTAAAGGTACCTTTAACTAAACCCAAGTTAAACGGCAATTTGTAATAGTGGCCCTTAGAGTTTTTCCTGGTCGTCGTCATATTGCCTTTTGTTCGAGATATCTGTACTGGGGTTTGAACCATAGGCTCACATTTAATAAGGCAAAACACTATCTACTAGACTATAGCGACTTTGTTTTTCATGCATGGCTGAAGGCAATACGACAAACAATCGGGGAATGATTCTTACTCATGCTCTGTATATAGTTTCGGAACAAAAGAAAAATACGTTGCAGAAGAGAGAAGAGAGGGAAATTGGATTTGAATCTGTTAACTTAAAAGGTGATAGGAAAGATATGTAGATATGCAGAATATTCTACAGTAAAACCATAAATTAGGAGCTAAGCTGTCGTGAAGCCACAAAATATACTTAAAGGCAGCAGCCGTTCAATAGAGTTGTATTTCACTTTCGATTACTTAAGCCAAACAAGCGCTAAATCTAAGCTAAATTGACACTTTTTTCGGCATGCATTGGACCCTTTTGGGCTCTAGGTTAGAATTACTATTTTTATACGTTATTATTCATTTTTGTTATAACGTAGGGTGTCATATACAGTTAGTCTGACAAACATAACCTCTTTTGTTTTAGTTTTTTTTATCTTTTTGGTTTTGCATATCTTATGCTGTATGGTACACATGGAATTATTTGTAACCTATGCTAATAAATTTATTGATAATTGGCTATAAATATGTCAAAAAATCTGATACATACATATATATGTATATATATTGTATATTAATTTGTATTAATTTATTCTAAGGAAACATATTTTTTCATATTTTTTTTGTTAATATTTAATGAAACAAAAATTTAAATACATCCACCATATTTCAAAATAAAGAAAAATATTTGAAGTCTACTATTAAAACCCAAAAAAAAATAATGTTTCTTTTAATTAAAGCCACATAAAATTTTATGTTTTTGCTTAATTGTTATTATTCAGCTTTTAAGCACGTGTTAATTGTGCAATTATTGTGTACAAACCACTTTTTGGAGGTATCGGGTCTGCCATCTAACGTTTTTTTTTTCAACTAGTGCTTATTTCGTGAATGGTAACACCTTAGCTCATGTCTGATTTGACAGATAATTAGTTTTATCCTTCCGCTGAACGAATATGGTTGTGTATACGCTTGAACAACGCTGGGAAATATTGCGACATTAGTTTGAAAATCATGGTAATGTTGCAGAATGTATGCGAAAATTGCGTACGGATTTTGGAAGAAGACAAGCACCGTCAGCTCCGTATGTTCGTTATCTTGTGAAAAAAGTGAAAGAAACTGACTGGCATCCTCATCGATAAACCAAAGCGTGAAAAGCCAAAAACAGTGCGTACACCCGAGAATATTGCTGCTGTGGCAGAAAGTGTGCGTGAAGCGCCATCAACATCAATTCACCGTCGTTCTCAACAATTGAACATTTCGGAGACATCATTGAGATGAATTTTGCATAAAGACCTTGGTATGACGCCATACAAAGTGCAATTGGTTCAGGAGTTGAAGCCAATTGATCATCCAATGTGTTTTCGCTTCGCTAAGTGGGCCTGCGATCGACTTACAGAAGATGTCAATTTTGGCAAAAAAAAATCATCTTTTTCAGATGAAGCTCATTTTGATCTTGGCAGGTATATGTAAACAAGCAAAATTGTCGCATTTGGGGCACAGAAAACCCGCACGCATACATTGAACAGCCGACGCACCCAAAACGAGTCACTGTTTGGTGCGGATTTTGGTCCATAATTGGGCCATTTTTCTTCGAAAATGAGCAAGGAGTGGCCGTTACAGTCAATGGCGATCGTTATCGGGCCATGCTGAATGAATTTTTGTTCACAAAAATTGAAGAGGAGGATATTGGCAACATTTGGTTTCAACAGGACGGCGCTACGTGCCACACAACCGAAGCTACTCTCGAAGTTTTGCGCCCTGTTTTTGAAGATCGCATTATCAGCCGCAGAGCTGATGTCGTTTTGCCACCTCGGAGCTGCGATTTGACACCGTTGGACTATTATTTGTGGGGTGCCGTCAAAGATAAGTGTTACGCCGACAAGCCAGAGACAATTGACGCTTTAAAGGACAATATTCGTGAAGCCATTGGTGAAATACAGCTGCACACAATCGATAATGTGCTTAAAAATTGGACCGATCGTGTAGGCTACTGCATGGCCAGCCGAGGCAGCCATTTGAATGAAATTATTTTCGATTATTAAACGGAAGGATTGTACTTCCAAATAAAAAAAAAGAAATTTGAGAAAATATTCAGTAGTTTTTTCTTTTAAAGCATTTTCAAAAAAAAAAAGTTATTTGGCGGACCCTTTATAAGTCAATAGTAATTCATTCAATAGATTAGTGTGGCCACTTGCTTCACACTAGTTTCGGTTAATGTCTTAACTAATGAAGTAAAAATGATTTGTTAGCCACACCCCGAATTTCGGAATATTTAAATACAAGTTTTCCAACAACGGTAAACAGAAAATGTTTACATATTCAAAAGTTTGAAACATAAAATCCTTAGTATTTAAAATATTTAAATTGAAAAAAATCAATGTTTTTTTAAGTTAGGATAAGTATCGTGTCTTCCAACAAAGACTTCAGAAGTTTTACAATTGAAAACGCTCATTTTTTTGAAGCTACATCTATCGAATTATTAGGTTTACAACCTAGCTCTGCACACAACCCATATTGTTTACTTTAAGACCTTATGCATGTGATTTGGCACAAAAAGAAATTAGAATTTGTCCGAATATTTCGTCTCATGAGTATAAAGAGAATAAATTTCAGATATTTGCCTAACTAAATTTCCTGTAAGTTATTAAATACACAAACCATGTGTTAAAAACATGCAATCTGTTAAGAAGTTAAGAAGTCGCCGTGGTCTAGTAGGTAGTTTTTTGGCTTATTAGACGAAAACCCAGCGTTCGAGCCCCAGGCCAAACATCAAGATAAAATACAAAAAAAAAGTATTTCTTCGGCGAGTTCCAATCAGCAGTTTTCTGGCAAAAACCCTGAGAGTAAATAAAATTGCCATGTCAAGTTTCTCAAAAATCTGTCGTTCGGAGTCGACTTTAAACTGTAGGTCCCGCCAGTCATGTATAAAATTAACACCCACAACATAAGTGGTGTGAGAAACTAGGTCGTAATCCTGACTGAAGGGTTGTAATGACCAATTATGTATGTAATCTATTGAGAATCTCTTATTTCTACATCCAAAAAAATTGGTCGAAACATTTTCTTTTCTAAACTCCACCCCTAGGTATATAGCCATGGTATCAAGGATTCCAAAACATGTTTCCATAGGGTCGGGCGATACTTGGAACCAGATATATTGGCGATGAAGTTAATTGTTTTCTTCAAAAAAATGCTCTATGTAAATGGGGAAAAAATGGACTTGGGGAAAAAATGGACTTGTGGGGGAAATGGTTCTAATGGACTGAATAGTCATGGTATCAGGAATTCCAAAACAGATTTCCTAATGGTCGAGCGTTACTTGGGACCAGAGATATAGGCGATGAAATTAATTGTTTGTTTTTCGAATGAGCAAAAAAAATTCTCTGTATAAATCGGACTTCATGAAAAAAAAATTGAGTTTTGGCGTAAATGAACCATTGGGCTTCGATAGCTATTATATCAAGGATTCCAAAACAGGTTTTCTTTCGGTTGGACATTGCTTAAAACTGGAGATATAATTTGTCAAATTAGCAAAAAAAAAAATTCTATATAAATCGAGCACAATAGAATAAAAAAAATGACCTAGCGGTGCAATGGTCCTAGTGGACTGGATAGCTATAGTCTCAATGATTCCAAAACAGGTTTCCTTAGGGTCGAACTTTTGTATTTATGTATTTTTCCCAAGTTGCTGCTTTTCTTGGGTAGATAACGTGCATCTTTTGGTTGACGACTTGTACTTTTTTGGTTGATGACTTGCATTTTTTTTTTTGGATCGATGACTTCCATTTCTTGGTCGAATGACTTGCATTTTTTTGTTGATGACTTCCATTTTTTAGGATCGATGACGTGCATTTTTTGGTTGATGACTTTTATAATTTGACCGATGACTTGCATTTTTTAGGTCAATGACTTGTATTTTTTGGGTCGATGACTTGCATTTTTAGGCCGATGACTTGCATATTTTGGTCGATGACATGCATTTTTTGGTTGATGACTGGCATGTTTTTGGTTGATGACTTGCATTTTTTAGATCGAAGACTTGCATTTTTTGGGTAGATGACTTGCATTGTTTGGATGATGACTTGCATTTCTTTTTGTCGATGACTTGCATTTTTTGCATCATGATTTGGATTTTTTGATCGATGACTTGCATCTTTTATTTGTTGATGACTTGCAATTTTGCATCGATGATTTGCATGTTTTGGTTGATGACTGGCATGTTTTTGCATCGATGACTTGCATTTTTTGCATCATGATTTGGGTTTTTTTGGTTGATGACTGGCATGTTTTTGGTCGATGACTTGCCTTTTTCTTAAGCTGTTTTTCTTGCACTTTTTTGGTTGATGACTTGTATTTTTTTTATTTTTTTTTGGTTGATGACTTGTATTTTTTGGTTGATGACTTGCATTTTTTAAGATCGATGACTTGCATTTTTTGGTAGATGACTTTCATATTTTGACCGATGACTTGCATTTTTTAGGTCAATGACTTGCATATTTTGCATCGATGATTTCCATTTTTTGGTTGATGACTGGCATGTTTTTGGGTCGATGACTTGCATTTTTTACGCCGATGACTTGCATTTTTTTTAATTTTTATCGATGAGAATGGTATTAGCATCGTCACCTGTATTAGTTCCGACGCCTATATCTCCGGTTCCAAGTAACGCTTGTACGTAAGGAAACTTGTTCTGAAATCATTGAGACTACAACTATTCCGCCCAATATGTCCATTCTCAAATATCTGTCGTTCAGAATCGATGTTAAACTGTAGATCCGTCTACTTATGCATAAAATTAATACACACTACATGGGTGGTGTACGAAACTCGGCTGTTATTCTGACTAGAGTAACTAAAAATCAAAACAAATCACTGTGTGCCTATAACAGCTAAAAAAAAACATGAATGGAATAAAATTAAAAATTAAATTTTATAAAAATTTAACCAGTTTTTTTTTTTTTAATATAAACAAAAGACTATTTTTAACAGACAATTGGCGTCAAAAGAAATCCGTATTTCAAGAATTTTTGAAAAGGGTTTGACACGAAATTTGAGAAAAAATTTTGTGTAACAGAAGAAGTGTTAAATATTCTGTTAAGGTGTGGCATGTGATTTATAAATTTATAATGAAATAGAAAAGACCTGTTCTATAAATATTTTATTATTATTTAATAAATTAAAATAATTTTAAATAAATATTAAACCTGAACTATAACACTATAAAACTTTATTCAAAAAAAAAAATGTTTAAATTTTAATACAGATTTCAACATTGTGCAAAAATCATCAAGTCTTGTATTTCTTTAAATAAAACAAAAAGATCGTATTTAATGAAAGGGAAATTAGCATTTAATTATACATTTTCAAAAAAGGAATAAAAAAGCATATGAATTATTAAAGTTAACGAAATAGGCAGAAGAAGAAACCAATAAAGTTATGAACAGACAGACATATTAATTTGCATGTTTTGAAATAAATTTCACTTTCAATATGAAAAACTTTTGGCATATTTAGATGACAATAAATCGAATCGATTTATATTGTATAGCCAAACGTACATACATACGCATACGGCCGTTAAACTAATTTTAATAGACCCTCTTGAGCAAAAATCCCACGAGAAAAAAAAACACAATTTTAAGTGTGTTAAGGTCAGGGCAACCGGCTGTCATCTCTCACTCAGTGTACTTAAAAAGCAGTTTAAAATGATTTTTTTCTTTGTTTTTTCGTAAATTTTTTTTTACTAAATTATACAAGTTTCCATATTGGCAGATGCGCTGTGCAAGATTAAAATTTTTTTTTTATTTTTTTTTTGTGTAAATTTTTGCATTAAAAAAATGCACTTAAACCTGTTTGGTCAGTGATCTTAAATGAATGACCATAAACTACACATTTTAATTCGTTTAAGCATACAATATGCAAAGGAGACAACAACAACAATAGTACAAGAAAATTTTGCAAAAAAAAAAATTAACAACATTTCATAACAACAACACGTAGGTGGCGTGAGAAATTAAGATCAACGTTCATTGATCATGTTCACTGTTTAAGGTCATTAAATATTACAAATATTTTTTTGTTTTTTTTTTTAAATGAACGAATGAATTCATAAACATTGCCAATTTTTAGCCAAAGAAGGCCTATTTACCTGTAGGAGTTGATTATGGAAGGACAATTACAAAATCATCACCCATTAAAAATTATAAGATTGTGTAGGTTAGGTTAGATTAGAGGACATGTACTTGTCAATTAAGATTAAGTACAGTACCCGGAGGTCGAATTGACCCATTGCACAACGTCCTAGTTTCTCACACCAATTATGTTGTGTGGTAATTTTATACATGAGTGGTGGGACCTACAGTTAAAAGTCGACTCCGAACGACAGATTTTTGAAAAACTTTTTCATGGCAATTTTATTTACTCTCAGAGTTTTTGCCAGAAATCTGCTGAGAGGAAGTTGCCGAAGAAATACTTTTTGTATTTTTGTTTTTGATGTCTGGCCTGGGGCTCGAACCTTGGCTTTGCGTCTAATAAGCCAACACACTACCTACTACACTACGGCGACTTCTTAAGATTGTGTAAGTAAACTCTTCCCGAAAAAAACGAAAAATCAAGTCAGTTTGTCCTATTCAGTCTATTATCTAAGTGTTATTATCGATTACATGCTTTTATGGATGCAGACTATCATTGGCAGAGTTCGGAAAACTGCCCTTGATTTACATTACTTGTTAACAGGCAATCGGCTATACTAGACAGCAGGTTTCTCTCAGCAGATTTGTGACAAATACTCGGAGACTAAATACTAATTAAATAAATTGCCATGAAAAGTTCCCCCAAAAACTGTGGTTCGGAATCGACTTTAAACTGTAGGTCCCTTCACTCTTGTATAAAAATTAACGCACGCAACATAAAATGGTGTGAGAAACTAGGTCGTAATCCTGACAATAGGGTTGTAATGATCAATTGCGTCTATGCTTTTATAGATGCAGAATATCATTGAAAGAGATAGGAAAGCTTCCATTAACTTACATTGCTTTTTACTAGGCTATACTAGGCAATAGTTAAACTGTTAATGCTTTACAGTGCTCTCGTCAGATGGGCAAAAGTTTCGAGACAAAAAACGATGTTTTACGCCACTTTAAATTAGATTCTGACTTTGTTTCTCCTGGAGCAACAGAAAAATATAAGGAGCATTACCCGGCACATAAGGGAGTCAGGGTATCTCAGACCAGACAACGTTTCTAACCACTCCCACTTGGGCCATGATCACTTTATTTTACTCCTTATGTCGTCTTGTAAGAATCCTACTTGGGCCATGATCTCTTTATTTTACTCTTATGTCGACTTGAAAGAATCAAAGGTTGAACTACAACATGTACGAAGCTGAAGTCTAACCACTGACTGGTATAGGAATGATTTTAGGCGGCAAACTTTTTTGAAAAGTACCCTGTTTCACCTTGAGAAGTTTAGACATCCTACACTGAGTGATAGCTAAGAGAAAATCGGTTATGAATGTTATGCCTTTGACACAGGCTTTTGAAAGGAGATTTAGGCTTGACTTATTTGACTAGGAAAGTTGATCTTTTAGGGGCTTAATCGGAACGAAGTTGATATAAATCTGTATACCAAAATAAACAATAGTATCGATGCTGGTGTTCACGAAATCAACTAGACAAACAACCGAAAGTTTTGCAAGTTTTGATCATAGCCATTGCCAGTTATACTGAAAACTCCCTGGACAGGGGGATTAAGGGTGAGATATTCAATACTTCCTTAGACAGCAAGGTTGCTTTAAAGGAAGCAGTGATCAACATCCTTCCTTAAAAAAATATTAGAATGCCTGTATTACTGGCAATCATTTTAAACGCTAAAAGAGCTTACTTTGTTCTGTAACTGGAGAAAAAGAGCTTTTGCAAGTTTACTGCAGATTCTGTTAGGAGGAAGATAGCAATTTAATTAGCAATTCTGTAGCATTGTGCTGTAGGCGAACATTACTTGAAAAAAAGAAGTATGCTGGAGCCTTCTGGCAAAAGGTCTGAGGGTAACGAATTCCATGGAAAAGTTATTCGTTCAGAGTCGACATTAAAATGTAGGCCCAGTCTTTAATGAATAAGATTAACGCACAAAACGCGGGTGGTGTAAGAAGCTAAGTAGTAATCCTTCTGCGTAATTGCCCATAATGTATGTATGTATGTATGTTGGTATATATTGTTACGAAAATGGAAATGGTGTAACATCGTTTAACATTAAAATGAGCAAAAGCTACACAAACAAATACAACGAACTTGTTACAAGTAAATCAACAACATCAGTATGAAAAAAAAGGGCATGGACAAGTAAGCGAGAACGCGAACAACAAGCAATGTGAACAATATATACAAACAACAATGAAGTCGCGATAGAATTCTCAAGAAAGCGAAACTGTTTATGTGGGCATATAAAAAGGCAGGACAAAGCAGGCAACCGGTAGTAAGAATTCAGTCAGTCTTGTGTGAAGTGAAGTTGCGTATGAAGAGAACAGTTGTGGTTTGAAGATGTAAGCAAAATAGAATAGCGTTTAACATTAACATGTTTAACAATAGCTGCACTAACAAATACAACGAACATGTTTCAAATAAAGCAACAACATCGGTATGATAGACAAGTAAGAGGGAATACAACAACAAACAAAATACACAAACAACAATAAAGTCGCAATAGCAATCTCGAGAAGGCGAAACCCCGAACGTTCCACTTCAAGAACCTTCATCACACTGTTTGCGTGCGCATATAAAAGGGCAAGAATTCAGTCAATCTTGTGTGAAGATGCGTTGCGTGCGAAGTAAACAGTCGTGGTTTGAAGATCGCTGTTGTGAAGATCTATCGAAGAGTTGTTAGTGTTTGGGCGGACAGAAGTGTAAAGTAGAATAGTGAACAAGCAATTATTGTTGGATACATCAAGTTGTGAACAGTGGCACACAAAAGTAGTGCGAACAATAAAGAGTTTAATTGAAAATAAACACAAATTTATTTTTATTTTGTTTGCAATCAACGAACTCATATTTTAAACGTTTTTAAAAAGGCAGAATATCTGTCTCATTAATTCCTGTTGTGCATAGGAAAGTAGCATTAGACGATGGAGTAACGTTTAACAATTGAGTATCACATGGCAATGAAGTAGCAAAATATTATTAAAGTAATACAAATATTAGATAACTGTTAACTATAGGGGGTATTGTAATAAACAACATGAAAACTGTGATTTCCGCTTGCCAAGAAAAATGACACTTTTGAACCCAAACTCAAACTGTGCATTTGCAAGTGTTACATGATGATTTAAAAAAACAAAAAACACATACGATTTAAGCGGTATTTTCCAATATAAAGAATCTTCGGATTGATGAGTAAAAAAAAAAATAAAATAGTTGAGGCTCCTCACGTCACACGATCTGCACGATTAATAAAACAAAAGTGTTGGAATATAAAAACCCACGATAAATAATAAAATAAATACACAGGCCAGGCATACTATTGCTGATGATGATGATGATGATGATTGAAAACATCATGAGCCAGCCAGCCAGCCAGCTTTATAATTGGAATTATTATAGAGTGACGTTAGAGCCCAAACAAAGCATATGTACATATATGTGTACCTAAGCACGATTACAACAAAAAAAAAAACCAACGAAATTTAAATTTGAATTTCCAAAAAGAAACAAAAAAAAAACGAAAATAATAATCAAATGCTTAATAAAAAAAGTGTTAAAAACAATATTTTGTAACAAAATCTGATAAAAGGCTATTAAAGCAAAGCAATAAACAAATAAAACAAAAACAAATTTTCAAGTTTAAACTCAACACCAATAAAAAATGAAAAAAAATATGTTTTTAAAAATAAAATTTAAATAAAATTAATTGAAGAGAAGAATTTAAAAAATTTTATAACCCCCCAGTCTTCAAAGTCTACCTTAATGTCTTTAGCAGTAGGTGACAGACAACCGGTTGGTTGTATTGTTAGTCAAGTCCATAATACAAAGAAGTCACCAGTAAATATTGAAACTCTATTTGCAAATATTACACTGTGTTACAAAAGTAAAAATATGGAATTCATTTCCAAAAAGCCATATTTTTTCTTTATCGCTTGGAAACATTTGATTTATCTGCAAGCAATACATACATACATACATAATTGGTCATAACAACCAGGTCAGGATTACGACCTAGTTTCTCACACCACTAATGTTGTGTGCGTTAATTTTTATACATCAGTCGCGGGGTCTACAGTTTAAAGTCGACTCCGAACGACAGATTTTTAAGAAACTTTACATGGCAGTTTTCGATTTGATGTCTGAACTGGAATTTGAACCGTGGCCGTACGTCTAATGAACCAACACACTACCTATTAGATTATGGCGACTTCCAACTGTAAGCAATACATGTCGCATAAAACCGAATAGATTTTGTTTCTCTGTATTAATCTCCAGCAGTCATTGGCATTCAGATGTGCTGGTATAGTTCATTGTCTATCCCTCTATACGCACTCCACTGTCTTCGATGGATAATGCAGTGTCCGAAAAGCTAATTGCTGTATTATCCGAGAAGATATCCACACGAAAGACCTTAGCCAACCTTATAATATTGTTATGTTTTTACCTTTTTAAAAAAGTATAGAATATGAGTTCGTTGATTGCAAACAAAATAAAAATAAATTTGTGTTTATTTTCAATTAAACTCTTTATTGTTCGCACTACTTTTGTGTGCCACTGTTCACAACTTGATGTATCCAACAAAATTGCTTGTTCACTATTCTACTTTAAACTTCTGTCCGCCCAAACACTAACAACTCTTCCATAGATCTTCACAACAGCGATCTTCAAACCACGACTGTTTACTTCGCACGCAATGCGTCTTCACACAAGACTGACTGAATTCTTACTACTCGTTGCCTGCTTTGTCTTGCCCGTTTATATGCGCACGCAAACAGTGTGATGAAGGTTCTAGAAGTGGAACGTTTGGGGTTTCGCCTTCTCGAGAATACTATTGCGACTTTATTGTTGTTTGTGTATTTTGTTCACATTGTTTGTTGTTGTATTCTCGCTTACTTGTCTATCATACCGATGTTGTTGCTTTACTTGAAACATATTCGTTGTATTTGTTAGTGCAGCTATTGTTAATCATGTTAATGTTAAACGATGTTTTCATATCCGTAACAATATAAAAAGTGCAGCACTGTCGCAAAAACGGAAAGGGTCGTAGAGTAGTGCTTATCACTTATTAGAGAATGGCATCAAAGGTGTCAGATGCGTAACAACAATAGATGAACTTATGGCCTAATATGCAGCACAATGTGAATAACAAGACCACAAGAAGAATTGGTTTATTGCCCCCCTCAGATCCTTTTCAATCATGGGTAATTCCGCATTTATTTAAGCTGACAGATAGTTCATCGGCTCCGCCGTTACCATCAAAAATGATGTCAGTCTGGAGATCAAGCGCAGGATCACTCTTGTCAACAGGTGCTACTATGGCCTCAATAGGCAATTGAGTAGTAGAGACCTCTCTCGCACGACAAAACGAATACTCTACAAGACGCTCATCCTACCCGTGCTTCTTTATGGCGCATGAGGCATGGACCCCCTACTAAGCACTGATGCAGCAGCCTTGAGAATATTCGAGAGAAAAGTGCTACGTAAGATCTTCGGTACACTGCGAGTTGGCGATGATTTCTGCATCCTATCCAACAGTGAGCTGTATGAGCTCCTCAAATACATGAACGTTGTGCAGCGTATTAATATCTAGCGGCTGCGCTGGCTCGGCTATGTCGTTCGAATGGAGTAGGATGCTCCGGCGATACGGGTATTTGATGTGGGGATCTGCAGAAGTTGGCAAAGAGGACGACCTTGTATGTGTTGGAAGGACCAAATTGAGAAAGCCCTGTCATCGATTGGTGTGACCAACTGGCGTAGGCGCGCAAGAAGCAGAGGCGTCTGGAAGTATGTGTTGCGACAGGCCGAAATCCGTTAATCGGGTTGTTAATGTTACTTAATGTTAAGTAAGTAAGTTAGTTCACCGGCTTGCCCTCGGGAACTCGTAATAGCGAATCTTGTAATTTTCTAGTGCAAAACATTTTTACTTACTTAGTTAATTGGTCATTATAACCATTTTAGTCAGGATTACAAACTAGCTTCTCACACCACGCGTGTTCAGTGTGTTAGTTTTGTAGATGAGTGGCGGGGAAGCTACAGCTTAAAGTCGACGCCGAACGACGGATTTTATAGTAAATTTTCATGGCAAGTTTTTGCCAGAAGACTGCTGAATGAAAGTCGTTTTCGTTTCGTTCTAAATGTCAGGAATTGAACCACGGACTCTGGTCTAATAAGCCAACACGTTAATTCTTCATTAATTGAAGAATATCGCGCATTAAAGAAGATATATGACTGCGGAAATTGAACACAATCAATACAGAATACAGCGCTTTGCAACAACTAAAGCTACAAGGCAGTTAGCAGCCGGGCGGACGTTTACTAAAGGCGGATGGCCTTCTTACAAATCTATGCCCTGTTGGAAAGCATAACCTTGATTTAAGCATAAATGATACTTGGTATTTGGTATTGTTTCCATAAGTAAAAGGTAATGTTTGAGATCACCTATAGATTACTTTGTAGCACAGTGTCTTGGTTGATGCCTAATTTTAAAACTCTTGGTTGATAATATTTCGTAATTTTTTTTTTTTTGGCGAGAAATCTAAAATTTTTTAACACTTTTCTTAAGTACTTCCTTAACAATTATTTTTTTTTAAATTTAAAATAAGTAAAAAAAATTTAAATATTTTTAAATGGAAAACCATATCCACACACACTTACTCATTCAAAAGTAATATTTCAGCTTCAAAGTAATATTTCAGATTTGTCAAAGAAGTCAAATGTTTTTTTTGGGATGGGTTCATGAATGAATGAATGAATGAATGACTGGGTGCACATTTCAATCGTTGAATGAATGTTAATGATGTTGTTGAACGTTGCGGCTACTATGTGAATAGCATAGCAGCGATATTGTATACTCTTAGTAGAGGTTAACTTAGAGCGATAAAGTTTAACTTTAACGATAACACAAATGACATGTAAACAATCACTCAAAATGCCATGAAAATACTTTGTATTTGTACTTGCGTTCACGGAACTGATATACAGAATGTGTTCCTAACTGAGATCTACTATCACTCACACTGACTGACGGTAGAAGCTCAGCTAACGTACTGTATGTCACCCCAGCTCACATCGAATAGGTCAACTGTGGTTCAGAATACGCATATCAACTGATATATCCTGGGTAGCATTAAAACTTACTTTCATTATAAAGGGTCCGCCAAATAACTTTTTTTTTTTTGAAAAAGCTTTAAAAAAAACTACTGAATATTTTCTCAAATTCCTTTTTTTATTTAAAAGTACAATCCTTCCGTTTAATAATTGAAAATAATTTCATTCAAATGGCTGCCTCGGCTGGCCATGCAGTAGCCTACACGATCGGTGCAATTTTTAAGCACATTATCGATTGTGTGCAGCTGTATTTCACCAGTGGCTTCACGAATATTGTCCTTTAAAGCGTCAATTGTCTCTGGCTTGTCGGCGTAACACTTATCTTTGACGGCACCCCACAAATAATAGTCCAACGTCAAATAGTCAAATTGCAGCTCCGAGGTGGCCAAACGACATCAGCTCTGCGGCTGATAATGCGATTTCAAAAACTGGGCGCAAAACATCGAGTGTAGCTTCGGCTGTGTGGCACGTAGCGCCGTCCTGTTGAAACCAAATGTTGTCAATATCCTCCTCTTCAATTTTTGTAAACAAAAATTCGTTCAACATGGCCCGATAACGATCGACATTGCCTGTAACGGCCACTCCTTGCTCATTTTCGAAGAAAATTGGCCCAATTATGCCTCTGGACCAAAATCCGCACCAAACAGTGGCTCGTTTTGGGTGCGTCGGCTTTTCAATGTATGCGTGCGGGTTTTCTGTGCCCCAAATGCGACAATTTTGCTTGTTTACATACCCGCCAAGATCAAAATGAGCTTCAACTGAAAAGATGATTTTTTTGCCAAAAGCTGCATCTTCTGGTGTAAGCTACTGCATGGCCAGTCGAGGCAGCCATTTGAATGAAATTATTTTCCATTATTAACCGGAAGGATTGTACTTTCAAATAAAAAAAGAAATTTGAGAAAATATTCAGTAGTTTTTTTTAAAGTATTTTCAAAAAAAAAGTTATTTGGCGGACCCTTTATAAACGCAATCGGTACCCAGGTTGTTATCTAAACTGTCAAGTGAGTACACATAAACGGCATTCAGGATGATATCTCAATTTATATCCAGGATGTCTCCAGTACATCATCTTAACTGTCAACTGATATACCAGTTTAGATTTTTAACTGTTGTCTAGGATGTCAAACTAGTCAGTCCAGTTAGTCAGCTCAACTGATAGCCTGGATGCTAAGATATAAACTGATTTACAATTAATTCTGACATCCAACTATCGCCAGACTAAATGAAAGAATATACGACTCCCTGGTGAAGTAATATGAAGAAAACAGGAGGCAAAGTTTCCACGAATAATTCTAAACAGCATTTCAAGCATGCCTGAATGATATATACAAGGCTTTCAGGATACTCTTGAAGGTGAAACTCTTTAATGCATACCAGAAGACCTATGGGGCCGTTGCTTAGACAGTCAAAACAAATTGAAAACAGCTAAGATGGAGTTGGATAATATATAGAGGCTACCATGAATTGGCATATGGTAGCGAGGACCAGCGCTATGTAGATTATGGTTATGGATAATAGAATACAATACAATTCATTAGGGTGTATGGTGACGTATAAAATCTAGTGAAAGTCAATAGAGGAAATTGAGTCAAGGATAAACGATCAGACAGGAGAGGTGTAGCTCGTTCCCAGAGTGAAGTATACGGAATACTTTTGATTATCTTTCAAGCGGAAGTCTATGCCATTGAAAGATATGCTTTGTTTAACTGGAATAGAAAGATCAGAAGAAGGGTCTTAGCATTACTATTTGACAGTCAGGCCGCCATTAGAGCATTCATTTAGGACTGAATCGAATATGGGTTTGTCTGAGCAAGCAGAGTCAGTTTGAAAATGGTGTCAACTACTGCTGGATGACAGGTCACGTAAGACTTCGCGGCAATAAATAAGTAGATGGGCTTGCAAAATGGGGTGCTTCCACACCGCTGATAGGATCAGATTTTTAGTACTCCAGAAAAGTTTTGTAATGGTTCCAAAAGTTTTTCCTTTGTGTCAGTAAATCGGCAAAGTTTAGTAGAAAAATTCCCTCGAAATATGCCTCCAGTTTTAATTAGAAATTTGCAACGTTTCTTAGCAGCATTTTTTGAATACGATCAATGAATAATAAAAATAAAACAACAAAAAAAATTGTTTTTTTTTTTAAGTTAAATGTCTTCTACTTGCCAATTGAAGTAGTTACAACAACACTAACAACAATAACAATAAGAAAAATGGATAAGCAAAGACAGAAAAATATTTTGAAAAGGTAACTGCTGCTATTGAGCCAACAAACAATATTCAACACGAACTCTGTGGTGTTTTTTTATTTTCTTTTTGTTATTGTATTATTATTATTATTATTATTGTAGTTGTTGTTGCTTAGTTCCCTACCGCAGAATCACACAATTGCCAAAATCTCTTAAATGATACAGGCGACAATAACAAAAACAACAGCAACATCAACAGCAACAACAAATATAAACAATACAATACAATACAATACCATGTTAGCGGTTTAAGCGAACGAACGAAGATGTTGCTTTAGAAGTGCGACTGAGGTTTTTATTAATACGGCAGACGTTTAGCGGTACGGACGTGTATCTCTCTCGTAACAGTTTCTCTAGCTATTGTTATTATTATTTAACTCTTGTTGGCGACAATAACAAAATAAATTACAATAATTTTAATTAAAATAAAATTACTTTTTGTTATTTGTTTTTATTTTTGTTTTTTTTTTTTATTCATTCGTTGAATTTATTTATTTAAACGCCATTATTACGAAAACCAATAGAAACAAATACGGAAAATAGTAAAACTAGTGGGTGTTTTTCAGTTTCATTTTTTCATATTTTATTTTTTCTCTTTTTTTGTTATTGTAAATATGATTTAAACGCGAGCGAAGAAAAGAAATATTAAAAGAAAAATTTCAAAATTAATTTTTATTTCTTTGAAATAAATTGTGTAAATTTTTTTAATAAAAGAAAAAAAAATAGTAAAAAAAATTATTAAATAAACAAAAATTTAAAATTTTTAAATAAATCACGATATCTTACGAAAATTAAAAGTGTTAACGGAAAATAAAAAAAATAAAATAACTAAAATAACAGCAACAGCAACAATAGCATGATGAAGTCAACAACATCATCAACATCAACAGCAATGCTATTTACGCCATTTAGTGTGGCCAAGATTGGAGCAGCTCTAAATAAGCGGGGAGTTTATTTAAGTGTCTATTGTCTCATCATTGCTGCACTTTGGAATACACACAGTGTCTTAGCAGCACCTGCTAAACTTGGTATAATATTTTCTTTATAATATACGTAAATAAAAAAATAATAAAATTAATTTAAAAGTTTATTTCCAAATTTTAAAAAAATATTTCTTTTAATTTTTTCTTTTGCATGCGAAAATTAAAAAAGAAAAATTAAAAAAGATGTAATATTTAAAATTAAAAAAAAAAATATGTAAATGGAAAGAAAGAAAAACTTTTTTCGAATTTTAATATTCCACAAAAAAAATGTTTTTAATCATTTTTAATATTTAAAAAAATTAAATTAAAGGAAAAATAATATTTAAATTAAAAAATTAAATTAAACGAAAAATAATATTTAAAAATAAAAAAGATGCAAATGGAAAGAAAATCACCTTTTCGAATTTTAATATTCCACAAAAAATTATTTTAGTCATTTTTAATATTTGAAAAAATTAAATTAAAGGAAAAATAATATTTAAATTAAAAAATGTACATGTAAAGGGAACGAAAAATCTTTTAGAATTTTAATGTTCCACAAAAAATTTTTTTTAGTCATTTTTAATATTTGAAAAAATTAAATTAAAGAAAAAATAATATTTAAATTAAAAAATATATATGTAAAGGGAAAGAAAAATTCTTTTCTAATTTTAATATTCCACAAAAAAAATTATTTTAGTCATTTTTAATATTTGAAAAAATTAAATTAAAGGAAAAATAATATTTAAATTAAAAAATATATATATGTAAAGGGAAAGAAAAATTCTTTTAGAATTTTAATACTCCACAAAGAATTTTTTTTAATAATTTTTAATATTAAAAAAAATAACTTGAAATATTTCAAAAATAATAAATATTAAATTTGAAAAACATTGAAATTAGAAAAACACGATAAAAAAAGATAATATTGAAATTAAAAAAAAATAATTTATAATTTTAATTACAAATTTTTTTTTAATAAAATAAAACTTTTAACATTTAAAAAATTTTTAACATTTAAATTTATTTTCGAAATTTAAATATTTATAATTTAAATGTATACCTATATTACATTCAAAAAATTATAAATTAAAAAAAAATAATTAAATTCAGTTATAAAAAATTAAATAAAAGGTTTTTAGTATTGAAAAAAAATTTTAAAGTTAATTTTTTTCTGTTTTCTTCATTCTTTTTTTATTTTTTCTTGAAATATAATTTTAATACATATTTTTTTTAATTTTAAATATTATTTTTTTAATTTTTAAACAAATTCTAAAAAATAAACAAATATATAAATATTAAAAAGAAGAAAAGTAGTTGAAAATTATTTTTTTTTATTTTGAATTATACTGTTTTCTAAAAATTAAAAATTTTTAATATTTGAAAGAAAAGAAATTAATTAAAAAAGCAGTTATTAAAAAAACTTATTTTTTGCTTTCTTCACCCTTTTTTATTTAATTTTATTTTATTTTGGAATTAATATATTAATACAATAAAAAGATTCTAATTTTTTAATATTTAAAAGAAAAAAAAAAAAGTAAACATATAATTACTAAAAAAATAAACTTCCCTTTTTATGGTAAATTTGATATTATTTTCAACATATTAAAAAAATAATTTTTAAATTTAATAATAAAATTTAAATAATTTTTAAAATATGAAATAATTTTTTTTTATTCTCAACCTATTTTTTTTTAATTTTTAATATTTATATATCTTTGTTTTCCATTTAAAATATTTAAAAAAAATTTAGCTGATTGCAAAAGTAATAAATAATACATAATAATAATTTTTATTTTCCTTAAATTTATGATTTTCATTTTTAAGTTTCAAAAAAATATTTTTTACTTTTTAACTTTCTAAATCCTATTGTGTAAATAACTGTATAATAAAAATGGTTTTGGGTATTTTTTTTGATTTTATTCCCTGTACTAATTTCCTATGTTTCTTTGTTATTAATCCCTGTTGCTAATAATGCTTACGTTTTTGTTGTAAAAAAATAAAGAAATACTGACCCAATTTGTCATTAACCCATCATACTAAAACCCTCGTAGATATTGTTATAAACACAGTTTCCATGTTTGCAAATTACAATAAAAAAATGCTTAAAGAAAAATAAAAACGGTTTTACATTAACCGTAACAACAACAAATAACTTGTAAATCATTAATCTTAAAGACAACAACTGTTGCTATACAGTGTGTGAAAAAAGGAAATTAACAGAAATTCATATAAAATATTTGATATTTCCGGGTTTAAATGTCCACTAATTAACATTGATGTGATACTTTAAAAAAACAATTTTTTCTTTCTTTTTTATGTAAAGACTGTAAAAAGTTGATTTGAAAAGAAAATTTTTCTTTTAAAAAAATAAAATATTTCATCGTTGGTGTCTTCCCATTTCTTAGGGTTTAGAAACTAAAAATAGCCTAAGGAACCTAAAATATGAAGATTGATTTAGCAATTCTTAGGCTAGTTAAATGGATTTTTGTCTGATTTTACAAACAACTAGCTTCCTACAGCCTAGACCTCTGCGATGACTTACGTCTAGCATAGTTATTTTTCACAACCTTTTAAAATCATGAGCCACACGATAGTTGAGTAATAAAGCATAGTTTCTATGAATATTAGTTCTGAATCTTTAGTATTGAATGAGACGTTCAAGACTTTATCGAGAAGACTGCATAGGAGTTAGCAAAGGTTAAAATCTACCACCTTTTACACGACCAGATTTAAACATGTCAACTATATTAAGAGTTTTCATAATTACCTACAACTTAGTCTGCTGCCAAAGGAATATGATCAAAAATACAATTGTTACTTGCAAAAAGGTGGATAGGATTGAAGATAAAAAACCTAACCCTGCTTTAACAATCCTAGAAGTAAGCGTTAAGCTAAAGGGATGATCATCCTACCTTTAACTTTTAAAGTTAAGTTTATGTTTGAACTTGCCATATTATATATTATTTTCAATATGGCAACTTCAAAGCAAATACAACAAAAAAGAAGCCCGTCGTTGCCACTGCGTTAAAAAAAACTTTTTTAATTCGGCAGTTTTATCGACATTGCTCCAGCACTGCCATATTTTGGAAAAGTTTTATTTTATCTGTAGGTTGTAATAACGAAAAGAAGTTAAAGATGACTTTAAAGTTCACTTTAGCTAAAGTTAAAGGTGACTTTAAAGTTCACTTTAGCTAAAGTTAAAGGTGACTTTAAAGTTCACTTTAGCTAAAGTTAAAGGTGACTTTAAAGTCTACTTTAGCTAAAGTTACCTTTAACTAGACCCAACTTTAACGGCAATTTGTAATAATGGCCCTTACTCTAGTAGCTAGTGTGATGGCTTATTACACGGGAGCTCGTGGTTCATAACCTATCTCAGACATCTCAAACAAATCGAGATCTTTATTTCGGCTACTTTCTCTCTGCAATGTTCTATCAAAAACTCTGAGAGTAAATAGAATTTCCAATGAAAGAGTTTCTAAAATCTATTGCTCGGGGTTGATATTAAATGTAATGAGCAATTAAGTGATGTAATGTATTATTATCACACTGTCCGCGCATGTCATAAATTTGAAGTCAACAATGGAAACTTCTCCTTTAGCGTTGGGATTTCTGTATAAAAGTGTAAATACATGTCGTAATTTTAAATTTAACCCAGGACTTTAACTTCATACATTCCAAGATGTGAATTGAGAAAAAAGGCTAGAATGTTATTGTCATGTCGCCATAGTCTAGTGTGAAGTCACCGTAGTCTAGCGTATAGGCTTATTAGACGTAGGGCCACGCTTCAAACCCCAGGTCAGACATCAAAACGTAAATATGAAAAAAATGTTTCTACGGCGACTTCCTCTCAACAGATTTCTGGCAAAAACTCTGGGAGTAAATAAACTTCCCATGAAAAGTTTCTCAAAAAATCTGTCGTTCGGAGTCGACTTTAAACTGTAGGTCCAGCCACTCCTGTATAAAATCAACACACACAACATGAGTGGTGTGAAAAACTAGGTCGTAAACCTGACTGAAGGGTTGTAATGACCAATTATGTATGTTATTGTCATGCCCCTCACTTCACTGTAGGAGGAGAATAACTCACATATTGTCACTATGGATGGTTTCGCCAAGAAGAGTTATAAACATGGAAATCACCAGCTACAACGATATCCAATACACTCCTTCTCAAGGATTCTAGACGTAAAACCTACAAGACAGAGTTGGAAAACAGTAGACTTGTGCTGATATTAAACTTTGGCTAGAATTTCATTTGATTGGCTACATGTAGGGACCAGAGATCAGCAATGAATCGTTTTTTCGCTACTCATAAGTGCTCATAAAATCAAGACAGAGTTGGAAAACAGTAGACTTGTGCTGATATTAAACTTTGGCTAGAATTTCATTTGATTGGCTACATGTAAGGACCATAGATCAGCAATGAATTGTTTTTTTCGCTACTCATAAGTGCTCATAAAATCAAGACAGAGTTGGAAAACAGTAGACTTGTGCTGATATTAAACTTTGGCTAGAATTTCATTTGATTGGCTACATGTAGGGACCAGAGATCAGCAATGAATCGTTTTTTCGCTACTCATAAGTGCTCATAAAATCAAGACAGAGTTGGAAAACAGTAGACTTGTGCTGATATTAAACTTTGGCTAGAATTTCATTTGATTGGCTACATGTAGGGATCAGAGATCAGCAATGAATTGTTTTTTTCGCTACTTTTAAGTGCTGATAAAATTTTGAGTATAAGTGAGTCAACAGTATTGAAATTCAACTATGTACCCCGATTCATTCGTACTAATTACAACGTTGATTTAAAAGTACAGGTTGCAATGAGTATGAGTACAACATTGACATCAAACACATAACATTCAAAATATATTTGTTTCATACGCCTACTCATAAATGATTCGAGTGATTCGAATCATTCATCAAAATTTATAGTCTTAGGTGTTGTTGCATTTACAAAAAAGAGAAGAAAAGCAAACACACAACCTTCTAGTGAGTATTGTAGTATTCGTACGCGAATCATACTTATTTTGTGATTCTTGTAAATGTTGAGTAAAGGAGAGTCAAAATCAACAACATCATGCGTATTGTTAAGTATGAGTACGATGAGTGCTTCAAACTTTGAATACGAGTAGTATGAGTATGATATTAAAATAAGTATGAATGCGTATGTGTCAGAAATTATAAGTATGCTTCGAATATACTCATCTTTTGGAATACTCATTGCTGACCTCTGATTCGTACTCACTGCAGCATTGATTTATAAGTACAGGTTGCAATAAGTATGAGTACAACGTATGTAGTTGTTGTTACATTTATAAAAAAAAAGATGAAAGAAAAAGACAAAGACAACAAGCAAGTATAGTGAGTATTGTAGTATTCGTACGCGAATCATACTAATTTTGTGATTCTTGTAAATGTTGAGTAAAGGAGAGTCGAAATCAACAACATCATGCGTATTGTTAAGTATGAGTACGATGAGTGCTTCAAACTTTGAATACGAGTAGTATGAGTATGATATTAAAATAAGTATGAATGCGTATAAGTATCTAAAATTATGAGTATGATTCGAATCTACTCATCTTTTAAATACTCATTGCTAATCTGGTAGGGACAAATTCTAAACCTATTACTAGCAATAATAGTGTGCTGTGCTTATTTTTTTGCTTTCGTCTGTATTTCAAAACATTTTAATGAAGATTTGAAATATTTCTGCAATTTGCTTCTACACCGACTGATACAATGCACACAGCAGCAGCAGCAGTAGGTGCATAAAATTAGAAAATTTTATTTTTTTTGTATAAAATTTTTTTTTGCAGTTGTTGTAATGCATAATTACAATCATTTGTGTTAAGAAGAGGAGAAAAAAAAATAATTACAAATCTTATATGTTTAATAAGGTATTTAAAAATTACAAAAATAATAAATAAACCAGTAAAACAGCCACAACTTTTAGGCCATAAACGATAAAACAACAACATAAAAATGTCAAGAGTATATACTTTTTTTAAGTGTTTATTTTTCTTTAATTTATTAAAAAAAAAATAATTATTAAACCAAACATTAAATACACAGCAAAAACAACAAAAACAGAGGATGATGTTCAACACCATTATTACGCATGATGAGTTAATGTATGTACATTCAGATGTATTAACATGGCCCATAACAATTACCATAAAATAGTTACCGAGTTATTGAGATAAAATACAATAAAAAAAGTTTAATAAATACTTGTCCGAGTGTACCTACGAGGTACGTACGACCCCATGATTATTTATATTTTGAGGTCATTTGAAATTAAAATTTTTTTTATTTGATTTTATATTGTGATACTGTGGTGGTGCTGGTTCTGGTACTTCAGCATTATTCATATTGACAAGGAGATGATGTTTTTTCTGTATTTTTTTTCAAGTAAATGATAATGCAGTATGCAGTGGAGATATTTAATAATAAAGTATTGAATTGTTGAAAAACAAAAAAACACAAGAGATTTATTAAATGAATAATTCATTATGATCGGCATATGCATACATATATGTACATACATGCATATATGTATATGCATTGGAGCCCTATTGTCATAATGGCCAGAGTTTTTTTTTTATAGAAAAAATTTTAACAAAAAAATTATTATGTATGGTTGGTTGTATGAAGTTATGGAAACAATCAGACAATTGATGAATTTTTTTTATTGTTGTTGCTGTTTAAAAATAAACATAATAATTATAAATATTATATAATATTTTGCAGTTGTTGTTGCTTTTTTTTTTTGCTAACTTTTTATTGTTAAAGTGCAAACCTAAAGTAAATGAAGAAAATTATTGATTTTTTTCCTGGGAAAAATTTTCATCATTTTTATTTTGCGATGTGATATAGACGTCAGATTCCCGTGGCTTCACAACGGGCCGCTATGCGTGCTCAAGTGAGCTTTGTCATATCAGAGCTACCACTCCGACCTAAACCTCAACCTAGACGTCAGATTACAAGAAGTCGTTCGTTTATCCTGTCCAGCTGTAATTGTATCTGTGATATGTATCTCTAAGGTTAAAGGGAACTGTAAAGTTACTTGCCGTTAAAGTTGGCTTTAGTTAAAGGTAACTTTACAGTTCCCTTTAGCTAAAGTTACTCTTTAACCGTAGAGATACATATCACAGGTACAATTACAGCTGGACAGGAAAAAGGTAAACCTTTAACTAAACCCAACTTTAACGGCAAGTAACTTTACAGTTCCCCTTAGCTAAAGTTACCTTTAACTATAATAAGTTATAAAATAAATAACTTATTACAACTTGCAGATAAAATAAAGTTAACTTTTTCAAAACTATGACAATTTAACAAGTTTTTTTTAACGCAGAGGAAACGGGCTTCGTTTTTTTTTTTGTTGTATTTGCTCATTTTGTTTATATTTATAGTTGCCATATTGAATATAATATATAATATGGCAAGTTCAAACATAAACTTAACTTTATAAGTTACCGGCAGGATAATCCTTCCTTTAGCTTAACGCTCACTTCTACCTTATTGTCCACTTATAATAATAAAAAACAATTTATCTGCCCATTAAAATCCTCCCTTTAGTTAACAGCAAGTTGCAATAATGGCCCTAAATGAGTAGACGGCTTATGAATCAAACATATTTCGAATGGTATGAGTTTGATGTCGACGTTGTACTAATTGCAACCTATAATTCTAAATCAACGTTGTAGTGAGTACGAATGAATCAGTGTATGTAGTTAAATTTCAATATTGTTGACTCACTTATATTCAAAATTTCATGAGTGCTTATGAGTAGCGAAAAAACGATTCTCTGATATGTACCTCTTACGTTAATAACTTCGTATATCGTTCTCTAAGCTGTTGCACAGTGGAGTATACATACATTGAGCGCCAAAAGTGAGTAAACACCACTGAAATAATTCATTTTCTTAGGATAGCGAGAAAAGTAAATGAGAATAATCGAATAAATTTCCAAAAACAAAAACCTTTACTTATTACTTATAAAATGTTAAAACAAAAACAACAATTCATGATAAAGGAACTTTTTTATACTTAAGAATAAAACTGTTTTATACTTAAGAACAAAAGTGTTGGCTCACTTATGGCGCTCAGTGTATATATGGCAACATAATAGTGGATTTAACTGGGATAGATCTTGGTGACCTAAAAAATTACACAGCCTTGTGCTATCACCACCATACTTAACCACTTTTTGGATTCAAGCTCTTCATTTATTTTTCCTTTCGTACTAAAGTACAACCGTTCGAGTAAAAATTATATATTTTGACTCGTCTAAACAAATCAGCTTATTTCAGAAATCATTTGACGTGCTTTAGTACAAAGGAAGAAAAAGGAACTCACGTGAAATAGTTAAGCTTGGTCGCAACAATGCTATACTGTGGGTTGTGCAAAATTTTAACTAAATTGTGAAAGAGTTAGGAATTCGTTGTAATCACTTCAAACAGTTCAATGAACTCAAAAGTATACTGCTGCTAATGTGAAGATGTAATTTGCCTACCAAAGTCGCCACGTTCTAAATACTCTTTCACAAATTATCGAAATGTTTTCCAGAGTGTATTTAGGGGGGACCATTTAGAAAAACGGTTACATAGTCGCTAACTCTCAAACAAAAGTCAACCGAAAAACTTGCTCATGAATAAATGGCGGTAAATATCAAGAACCGTAGTCTAGTAGGTAGCGTGTTGGCTTATTAGACGTGAGGCATGGTCAGACATTTTCAACAAAACGAAAAAATAGATTTCTGGGAAAAGCTCTGAGAACCATGGAAATTTTCTCAAAAATCTGTTGTTCGGAGTCGACTTTAAACTTTTACACAATGGGGTCTGTGTGCGGCCTAAGTGTGTCCGCTCATGACTCCATCGAGGGGACAGCAACTTCTACCCACCTAACCCTGATTGAAGGGTTGTAATGACCTATAAATGTATCGAGTCCGCTATCTAACGTTTTTTTTTTTCAACTAGTGCTTATTTCGTGAATGGTAACACTTAGCTCATGTCTGATTTGGCAGATAATTAGTTTTATCCTTCCGCTGAACGAATATGGTTGTGTATACGCTTAAACAACGCTGGGAAATATTGCGACATTACTTTCAAAATCATGGTAAGAATGTGTGCAGAATGTGTGCGAAAATTGCGTACGGATTTTGGAAGAAGAGAAGCACCGTCAGTTCCGTATGCTCGTTATCTTGTGAAAAATGTGAAAGGAACTGGCATCCTCATCGTTAAACCAAAGCGTGAAAAGCCAAAAACATTGCGTACACCCGAGAATATTGCTGCTGTGGCAGAAAGTGTGCGTAAAGCGCCATCAACATCAATTCACCGTCGTCCTCAACAATTGAATATTTCGGAGACATCATTGAGATGAATTTTGCATAAAGCCCTTGGTATGACGCCATACAAAGTCCAATTGGTTCAGGAGTTGAAGCCAATTGACCATCCAATGCGTTTTCGCTTCGCTAAGTGGGTCTGCGATCGACTTACAGAAGATGCCGATTTTGGCAAAAAAAAATTCATTTTTTCAGATGAAGCTCATTTTGATCTTGGCGGGTATGGAAACAAGCAAAATTGTCGCATTTGGGGCACAGAAAACCCGCACGCATACATTTAAAAGCCGACGCACCCAAAACGAGTCACTGTTTGGTGCGGATTTTGGTCCAGAGGCATAATTGGACCATTTTTCTTCGAAAATGAGCAAGGAATGGCCGTTACAGTCAATAGCGATCGTTATCGGGCCATGTTGAACGAATTTTTGTTCACAAAAATTGAAGAGGAGGATATTGGCAACATTTGGTTTCAACAGGACGGCGCTACGTGCTACACAGCCGAAGCTACACTCGATGTTTTGCGCCCCGTTTTTGAAGATCGCATTATCAGCCGCAGAGCTGATGTCGTTGGGCCACCTCGGAGCTGCGATTTGACACCTTTGGACTATTATTTGTGGGGTGCCGTCAAAGATAAGTGTTACGCCGACAAACCAGAGACAATTGACGCTTTAAAGGACAATATTCGTGAAGCCATTGGTGAAACGCAGCTGCACACAATCGATAATGTGCTTAAAAATTGAACCGATTGTGTACGCTACTGCATGGCCAGCCGAGGCAGCCATTTGAATGAAATTATTTTCCATTATTAACCGGAAGGATTGTACTTTCAAATAAAAAAAAGAAATTTGAGAAAATATTCAGTAGTTCTGTTTTTTAAAGCATTTAAAAAAAAAAAGTTATTTTGCGGACCCTTTATATATGTTGTGCAGGTAAATGTCAACAGCATATGTACATACAAAACAGCTGATATATTCAGTGTCAAATAGGTTAAATGGAGTGCTTGATCTTAAGGGATATTCTACTCAATATTAGGTATGACTTTTAACGCAGAGTGGTAACGAACTTATGGTATCTGCCACATACAGTGGATTTTCGCATATGCCCTGCCTTTATGGGTGCTGAGAAGAGTACGACGGACTCCATAGTCATTGACAGAAGCCGATTTCCACATCGAGATAGGTAATTATCATTGTTGATAGCGGGCAACACCGTGAAATTTGCCAGAGCATTATTCTTGGAGGAAACACTATAGGGATACCCCAATAAAGTTTAAGGGGGAGTACAATATATCTTATGATGGTAAAGAATTTTTTAAAAATCCAACAAAACTGCTATATTTTGCAGCACAACTACTGGTATCTGGTGGTACAAAATGCTATTGCATTCCATTTTCAGTTGTCTTCTCCGTTTGAATATTTTTTCCATTTAATTGGTGGAATAAAAATAATGGAAATTAATTTAGATTTGTTTACTAATTTGTATAAATTAAAACTATAATTACGTTTAAATTAAATAATGAAATGCTTATAATACTCGTCGTACATGTAATCATAATTGGCAGAAAGAAAAAAAAATTACGAGAAAATAATTGGCCAGCAAATAAGAAAGAAAGAAAAAAAAATACAAATAAAATCATGATTTAAACAATTTTTAATTGGAACGGAAATTTTGCAACTAGAAAGAGATGGGGTTTTCAGACATTATTAATCAAATAAGGGCTGAAGGGCTGGAAAAAGTCTTAAAATTTTTTTTTGAAATGTGTTACAATATATGATGATAAAATAATTGATTTATTTAATAATAATTAAGTTTAATTTCTTAAAACTACACTGATTTTTAGTTTTTTATACTTTTCATTTGTCAAGTCAAATGAATTTATTGCCATAACTGGGTTAATCACTTTCAAAGAAAAATCGTGGGATAAAACGGTGTAAGAAATAATCGTTCAATGATTTGGCTTTTATTAAGAAAATAAAGATTTCTTTTTAATTAAAAGATCATTGAATTGTTGTTAAATAATGTTTTCATATTAATTTTAAACATTTTTATAAATTAATTTTCTTAAAAACTTGTTTTCTCATTAAAAAACAAAGAAAAAAACCAGTATGACTCACTTATTTTTTCTGAATTGAACAACACACGCTTTCAATTTCTATTGAATTTGCATTATAAAGATTAATTAAAGCAAAATAAAATTCAAAATACAAAATAAAAAAAAAAACTTTGAAAGGAATTTATGTTAAGAATTGACAGAAATTAAATGTCATGATTAATTTAAAACGATTTTTTTTCATATTGAACATTTAAAGAAACGATTTAAATAAATTAATACCGCCTTATCATTTAAATTCGTCCCCCAAAAATATCGTTTTTTGATATTTGCTTAGTTATTAAATGAAATCATTACTTAAGCCTTCGAAAAGTTTAAAGAAATTTAAAAATATGGTAGGAAACTGCTTTATCATCAGTATTTGTATTGAAATATAAAAGGTAATGCAGTAAGATTTTTTATATAAAATTCTTGTGAGGTAATTGTGATTATTTTATTGGATTATAGGGAAATTATCTCTTATATGGCGAAACGATTTAAATAAATTAATACCGCCTTATCATCTAAATTCGTCCTCTAAAAATATCGCTTTTTGAAATTTGCTTAGAAATTCAATGAAATCATTACTTAAGCCTTCGAAAAGTTTGAAGAAATTTAAAAATATTGTAGGAAAACTGCCTTATGATCAGTATTTGTATTGAAATATAAAAGGTAATGCAGTAATATTTTTTTAATAAAATTTTTGTGAGGTAGTTGTGATTATTTTATTGGCTTATAAGGAAATTATCTGTCATATGGCGAAACGATTTAAATAAATTAATACCGCCTTATCATTTAAATTCGTCCTCCAAAAATATCGTTTTTTGAAATTTGCTTAGTTATTAAATGAAATCATTACTTAAGCCTTCGAAAAGTTTAAAGAAATTTAAAAAATACTTATGAAACTGCTTTATCATCAGTATTTGTATTGAAATGTAAAAGGTAATGCAGTAAGACTTTTTAATAAACTTTTTGTGAGGTAATTGTGATTATTTTATTGGATTATAAGGAAATTATCTGTCATATGGCCGCCACCAAATTTTCCATTTGCCTTTCACAGAGATGTGGCTGTATCTTCTGTTTGACTTATTGGATCTCAAACTTGAACTCAGGCATTGTTTTTGATTTGTGCTCATAAATCCAAAATTTTACTAAACCCCAAAGAACCAAAATTAAATACTCGCCAGTTGCCAATATAGTTTATGACACAATTTGTTCATGAAATTGTTGCCGCAATAAACCGATTGTTGCACATGCAGTTTGGCAGATGGCGCTGTGTTGTTGAAACCACAAAATGTCCAGATCAGATATCAGCAATGAGTATTCAAAAAGATGAGTAGATTCGAATCATACTCATAATTTCATACTTATTTTAATATCATGGAACCCCTCTACTCATATTCAAAGTTTGAAGTACTCATCATACTTATTCATACTCAACAACACGCATGATGTTGATTTCGACTCTCCATAGCACACACGGTTTGGCAGATTGCGCTGTGTTATTGACACCAGAAGATGTCCAGATCAGATATCAGCACTGAGTATTCAGAAAGATGAGTAGATTCGAATCATACTCATAATTTCTGATACTTATACGCATTCATACTTATTTTAATATCATGTAACCTCCTCTACTCATATTCAAAGTTTGAAGCAGTCATCATACTTATTCATACTCAACAACACGCATGATGTTGATTTCGACTCTCCATAACTCAACATTTACACGAAGCAGAACAAAATAAGTATGATTCGCATACGAATACTACAATACTCACTAGAAGGTTGCTTTGCTTGCTGTCTGTGTTTTTCTTTCTTCTTTTTTTTGTAAATGCAACAACACCTAAGACTGTAAATTTTGATGAATGATTCTAATCACTTGAATCATTTATGAGTATAAGTATTTTTCTAAATTTATGAATCTAAAGTTATGAATATTTCGAATATTATGAGTTTGATGTCAATGTTGTTCTCATACTCATTGCAACCTGTACTTATAAATCAATGGTGTAGTGAGTACGAATGAATCAAAGTAGTTGAATTTCAATACTACATACTAAAAATTTCATGAGTACTTATGAGTAGCGAAAAAACGATTCATTGCTGATCTCTTTTTTGTAAATGCAACGAAACCCAAGACTGTAAATTTTGATGAATTATTCGAATCATTTATGAGTATTTTTCTAAAGTTATGAATATTTCGAATGTTATGAATTTGATGTCAACGTTGTACTCATACTCATTGCAACCTGTACTTATAAATCAATGTTGTAGTGAGTACGAATGAATCAGAGTACATAGTTGAATTTCAATATTGTTGATTCATTCATACTAAATAAAAATTTTATGAGTATTTATGAGTAGCGAAAAAACGATTCATTGCTGATCTCTGGTCCAGACCCATGCCACAGTCACTGCAATTTCTTTTTGTCTTAAAAAAGTAAGACTCAAATACGCCTCCTAAACAAAATTTGTACCATACGCACCGGATGTAATTGGCATAAATTATGATAATGCAGTTTTTTTCAGAAGATTTTTTTTATTTTTAAATATTTTAGTATCATTAATGGACAAATTTTAAGACAATTTTTTTGTTTCAACTTCCTAACAAAATTGTGTAGGTGTTTATCACCTTGCGGACATATTTCCATAATTAAACCATTTTGTACTTAATTTATAACCTGAGTTATTTGAACAATTCACTCAAAAAAAGAAAAAAAAAATTAAAACGCAAAATAAATGGAAATAAAAAAACAAGAAATGTTTCGAAATTAAAAAAGAAATAAAAATAATAATAAATTAAACAAAATCATTTAAAAATTGTTGAAAATTACTTTGTTTTTTATAACCAACGGAATACCAATTATACTGAGTCAATAACATGTTTAAAATTTAATTTTATCTTTTAAGGCGATATACTACAACAATAATCAATGATTTGTTTAATTTGAAATAATATTTATTAGCATTATTATTAGTATTTTTACTCTTTTTTTTATTACAAAATGTTAATGTATTTTTTTCATTTTTTTACTTAAAACAAAAAAAAAACTCGAAATAAATCAGCAAATTTTATTAACAAAATAAAAAAACCCAAGTCAAGTAAACAAAACAAAAAAACTTTATAGAAAAAAGCAAACAATATTGTAAATTATTGTTAAATTAACCACTTTAGATCTTGTAATTATCGCTTAACAATTTAATAGAAATACGAGTATTGTTAAAACAAATTATTTTTTTTTTATTGGAAAAATAAACAAAATAAAATTGCCTTCAAAATTTACATACAATGACTACAATAGAAAAAGTTTTAAAAATAATTAAAAAAAAAATAAATAAAAAAACGTATTAATTCACTCCCATAAATATTGAGATGTCAAAGTTGGTGTGGCAGAATTAAAAAAAAAAATTAATCCTATATTTGAGATAAGAACGTAGCAATAATTAAAAAAAAAAAAAAAAAAAACTTTTTAATTAACTCTCAACACTATTGAAATGTCAAAGCTGTTACGCCTGCTTTAGAAAAAAAATAAATTTTTGTAGAATTAAAAAAAATTTAATCCTACACTTGACATAAAAAATTGAAAAATTATTTCTAAAATTAAAAAAAATATTTTTATTTCTCTTCCATCAATATTAAGCTGTCATAACTGATACGTTAGCATTTAAAATATATTTTTTAGGTTTAAAAAAATTTAATTCACAATATTTGAAAAATTCAACGCCCATCAATATTGAGTTAACGACATTTTTCTTTAAATAAGTTATTGTTTCTTAATAAAATTAAGCTTAAAGAAAAACAATCAATCACTATATTGGTTAAGATCAATACCAGAGATCAGCAATGAATCGTTTTTTCGCTACTCATAAGCCACTCATGAAATTTGAATATAAGTGAGTCAACAATATTGAAATTTAACTATGTATTCTGATTCATTTCATACTCATTACAACGTTGATTTATAAGATTAGGTTACAATGAGTATGCGTACAACGTTGACATCAAATTCATACCATTCGAAATATGTTTAATTCATAAGCCGCCTATGCATTTAGATTCATAACTTTAGAAAAATGCTCAAATAATACTTACAAATGATTCGAGTGACTCGAAACATTCATCAAAATTTACAGTCTTAGTTGTTGTTGCAGTTACAACAAAAGAAAAAAGACAGAGCAGCATGCAGAGCAAACACACAACCTTTTAGTGAGTACTTTAGTGTTCGTACGCGAATCATACTTATTTTGTGCTGCTTCGTGTATATGTTGAGCTATGGAGAGTCGAAATCAACAACATCATACATGTTGTTAAGTTTGAGTATGATGAGTAATTCAAACTTTGAATATGAGTAGATCTTCCATCATATTAAAATAAGTATGAATGCGTATAGGTATCAGAAATTATGAGTATGATTCGATTCTACTAATCTTTTTGAATACTCATTGCTGATCTCTGATCAATACCATATCTAAGAGACGTTAATTAATGCCTAACATTTAAAATTAGCTCCGTTTAAATATTGCATCAGGTTTCGCTTAAAACGGTGCGTGAAAAACAACTTTTGTCTTCGTCTCGTGCGAATTTCTTGATTTTTTTGGCAATTGTTTTAAAACACTAAAATTAAATTAATTCCCTATTGTCCCAACTGATATTTGTTAATTTAGAATACATATTAAAACAAAATTTAATTCTATACCTGAGATAAGATAATGAAACAGTAATAAAAAGTAAATTAAATATACCTACATACGTTTGGATCATCTATTTAAAAGTTAAAAAAATTGATAAAAAGTCACTAGATTGCTTAGATTGATTAAATAATTTAAAACTTGCTCACCTTTATACTTCAGCTATGATTTTAGAATTTCCTGATTTTAATACAAACATAATTAGAATATAAAATTGATTTAAAAAACAAAATAATTAATTAATTAATGAGTTTTCGGTAGCTCAACAAATCTACAGTCTAATTTTGTTTCTTTCTTTTATATGAAAGGATTTTTATTTAAACAAATCTGCAAAGTAATCTTCATTGAAATTGTGTTGAAAATTAGTTTTTCAAAAATAATTTTTTATTACCTAAATCTTAGTAAATAGACCTGCATTGTAAAGTAATGTTCCTACTCATGCAGTGCATTGCATTGGAATAACAGAAAGATAGTTATAGGAGAAAGGAAAGAAGATGGGTTGGGTGCGATAAATTTTATTTTGAAACATTTGGGCAATTCACACAGGCCCTTGTATTGTTGTATTCATTGTACTGTTGTATTCATTGTATCGTTGGACGAATATACAACAGTGTATACTTGTTGTTGATAATTTTTATATAAAAATCCGTTGCACTTATACACATTTTTTTCATATGTTTTTGGAAGTTGTATTAGTTTCGTGCTATCAATTTATATAAATGCCAGTAATCAGGAAGAAGAATAAAAATACAAAATATTTTCTGTGTAACTTGAGCCAACAATTAACATTTCAAAATTATAATTGTTCGCAACAAATAATTAATTATTTTACTTTTTACGCAATATTTTTTCATTTTGTTGCTTGAAAATCAAATTATGAATACTGGTCTTCTTCTTCTTATCGTTTTTGACGTTTGGAATACGAAATACACAATACAGCATAGCATTGAGCGTTCACAAACAAAATGTGTATTCAATACACATACACGATACAAAGTCGTGTGAGTTGCCCAATTGTTTTTATTGTAAATAAAATGTATTAAAAAGAAATGAATTGTAATTGAAAGGGAACATCAGATTACATTCTGAAATATTTATATAAATTGCCTCCTATGATTCCAGAGAGGAACACAGATTTCTTCCAATGTGTTGTATTGTATGCAATTAATTTCTCTTCTATCCAAGACTTTCCTACCGATGTTGCTTTATTGTCAATTTCCTTTCCAACTCTTAGCTGGCCTCTGTCTTTTTCTACTGCGTTGGGAAATCATTTTAAACGGCGTTTCATCAACGTTTACGTAAGTTCTACACACGACACGCAAATCTCTCAACGCAATGGGCAAAAACAAAACTTATCTTAAAATGAAGTTATCACGCACAAATTTTTTTCTTTTTTTTGAGGCCAGCACTCAGGAGCTGACCCTTATTCATACAGTGATATTGTGTTGGAATACAGGAAAGATATTTTATGTATTTTCCTTTTAATGAGAAGTGTATGTAAAGGGTCCGCAAAATAACTTTTTTTTTTCTTTTTGGAAAAAGCTTTAAAAAAAAACTACTGAATATTTTCTCAAATTTCTTTTTTTATTTAAAAGTCAAATCCTTCCGGTTAATAATGGAGAATAATTTCATTCAAATGGCTGCCTCGGCTGGCCATGCAGTAGCCTACACGATCGGTCCAATTTTTAAGCACATTATCGATTGTGTGCAGCTGTCTTTCACCAATGGCTTCACGAATATTGTCCTTTAAAGCGTCAATTGTCTCTGACTTGTCGGCGTAACACTTATCTTTGACGGCACCTCACAAATAATAGTCCAACGGTGTCAAATCGCAGCTCCGAGGTGGCCAAACGACATCAGCTCTGCGGCTGATAATGTTAGCTTCAAAAACAGAGCGCAAAACATCGAGTGTAGCTTCGGCTGTGTGGCACGTAGCGCCTTCCTGTTGAAACCAAATGTTGCCAATATCCTCCTTTTCAATTTTTGTGAACAAAAATTCGTTGAACATGGCCCGATAACGATCGCCATTGACTGTAACGGCCACTCATTTGCTCATTTTCGAAGAAAAATGGCCCAATTATGCATATGGACCAAAATCCGCACCAAACAGTGACTCGTTTTGGGTGCGTCGGCTTTTCAATGTATGCGTGCGAGTTTTCTGTGCCCTAAATGCGACAATTTTGCTTGTTTACATACCCGCCAAGATCAAAATGAGCTTCATATGAAAAGATGATTTTTTTTTTTTGCCAAAATCGGCATCTTCTGTAAGTCGATCGCAGGCCCACTTTGCGAAGCCAAAACGCATTGGATGATCAATTGTTCAAGCGTATACACAGCCATATTCGTTCAGCGGAAGGATAAAACTAATTATCTGTCAAATCAGACATGAAATAAGCACTATTTGAAAAAAAAAAACGTTAGATGGCGGACCCGATATATACCCTTCGTCAGTTTTTTTTTTTTTTTCAACAAAAGCTTCTTAGTAATAATTCTCACTTTCTTTTTCCTATTGTTTGCTTAATCGTATATAATGTTAGACAAACAATCACAAACATCCAGAGTCTCTGGTGGTTATCGCACACTGTCATCTAGGCCATCGGAACAACAATTGCCATTGGAATTTGATATAATTAAACCTTCCACAATGTTTTAGAAGCTTACGATGTCGTGATGATCACCATTTATTTCCAATTTGTTAAACCTAGTCGCCTTTGGGAGATTACTTGATTCAATCGGTCTAATCTAATTGTAGACAAAAATTTTATTTCTTTTCGGTTCCTTTAAAGTGTATAGGAGTGCTTTGTGACAGTCCTACCATATCTTATTCTTATTCTTTTTAGGTTACGTTAGCGGACGTGTACTTGTCAACTAAGACAAGTACAGTACCCGGAGGTCGAATTAACCCATTGTACAACGTCCTAGTTTCTCACACCACTTATGTTGTGTGTGTTAATTTTATACATGAGTGGTGGGACCTACAGTTTAAAGTCGACTCAGAACGACAGATTTTTGAGAAACTTTTTCATGGCAATTTTATTTACTCTCAGAGTTTTTGACAGAAATCTGCTGAGAGGAAGTCGCCATGGAAATACTTTTTGTATTTTGTCTTGATGTCTGGCCTGGCACTCGATCCCTGGCTTTACGTCTAATAAGCCAACACACTACCTACTAGACTACGGCGACTTCTTTTTTATGTTTTCATTTTTCCAACTAATCTGGAATGACAGGGTTGCCATTCATTCACCGTTCACAATATACAACGTTCTCTATGATAATGTATTGGGTTGTTTTAATGTGTGGTGGCACTACCTTACATAATGATAATTTTTCCTGTTGGTGCCAAGGAGTTTTCAGGATGAATATTTTTTGTTTTTAATATTCTATCATATTCGTAACCGAATTTTTAGGACTTGAATTGATGTGTACCACTCAATAGGCTTTTCAATTTTAATACAAATGCTTTCCACAACAAAAACAAATTTATCTGCCTTATCGACAAAAGATATAAAATTAGTCCTTTGTAAATATTCTATAATTGTGCTTATAGTACCCAAAGGAATTTTTTTGTGGCAAATATACTTCAAGTACCAATAAATTTCCAACTTGTCACGCCATTACACCACTTCTTTCTTTAGAATATTCTGCATTACCAATCACATTACTTCCTACGTGTTATCCAAAAAAAAAAAAAAAAAACTAACAAAATAAACAAAACAAGATGACAAAGAAAGATTTATTATGATGACTTTGGTTTTAAAAAAATAATAAAATTTGATTAATTGTTGTATAAACACTTAATTACTTTATTTCTTCTTTTTTTTTTTGGTGTGTATTTTTTTATATAAAATAAAATAAAATATTGTTAAGATCTTGACTTCCTTATACATACATATTTGGACAACAAACAATAAAGCCAAGAAGATAGAAAGATCATTAACAAAATTTAAGGTGTAGGAAAACAAAAAACATTTTTGTTAATCATGGTTGACATCTTCCGTAGTTATAAATTAACATTTAACATTATTTGTTAAATAAATAAATAAAAAAAAACTACCAACCAAATAATAATAATTAAACGAAACACCAAAACAATTAAATTGTATTTATTCCTGTTTGTTTGTGCACATACACGCCGTACATGTTTCATTAGTTTATTGCGGCATAAAGTCATGGTGGGCACGATTTTAAAGCCATCATTAGCCTCATAAATAATGTTTTAAACATGTTGCTGGCAACATTGCTTAGAAACAATGTCACAAGAAACATCATATAAAATTACAAAATGAAAAAAATTAACACAATAATATTTAAATTTTTTTATGTGAGAACTTGAACTTGAAAGTCATTAAAAAATTTTCTTACAATAGAGGTTATTCATGTACAAGGTGGCGCTTAAGAAAACTTATAATAAAAATTTATTGTTATTTTTTTAGAGATAATACTCCTCTGTAGTAAACCGAACATACATACATACAGTCACACAGATAATTATACGTACCCCCCTAAAAATCATTTTTTTAAAATGATAATATTCGACAAGTCAACTGATTTTTGCGCCAAATTTTTTGTTTTCCGTCACATACATACATACAATATTACATTCGCCCAAAAATCAGTTGACTTGTCCATATATTATTAGGCAAATTCCAATCGTGGCTTTTTTTCTCGGCACTCGGCTGCGGAAACCGTTCTTTCTCAAAACACTTCGAACTGTTTCGGAATGCACAATAACATTGTGATCACTTTCCGAGGTATTTCGTATTTCTACGGCTGTAGTCCTAGGATTTTTATCCACAATACCTTTTATATACCGGGCTAGCCTTGGAGAAATTTTATACGAAATATACGTCGTACGTATAATTTTCTGCGGTGCCATATTGGTTTTAAGCAAACTGCAGTCATAAATTCATAGATTTTGGGAATCTGTTTTCTTTATTTAAGTAAATGTGTCGTTACAGACGCTAATGTAAAGAAATTTTAGATTAGAAGTTCATTACTTTTTAAAAAAATGATTTTTAGGGGGGGGGTACGTATAATTATCTGTGTGACTGTATATAATTGGTCATTACAACCCTTCAGTCAGAATTACGCTCTAGTTCCTCACACCACTTTATGTTGTCTGTGTTAATTGTATACATGAGTGTCGAGACAGTTTAAAGTACATAGCTTGTCATTACAACCCTTCAGTCAGGATTACGGACCTAGTTTCTCACATCACCTTATCAGTGTTTGTTAATTGTATACGTAAGTGGTGGGAACTACAGTGTAAAGTCGACTCAGAACGACAGATTTTTGAGAAACTTCATCATGGGAATTTTATTTGCTCTTTGAGATTTTGCCAGAAATCTGCTGAGAGGTGGTAGTCGAAGAAATATTTTTTTCATATTTCTTTTTGAGGGAGATGTCTGACCTAGGGTTTGAACCTAGGCCTAATGTCTAATAAGCCGATACACTATCTACTAGACTATGACGACCACAACATACATACATACATACATAATTGGTCATTACAACCCTTCAGTCAAGATTACGACCTAGCTTCTCACACCACTTATTTTGTGTGTGTTAATTTTTTACATGAGTGGCGGAATCTACAGTTTAAAGTTGACTCCAAACGACAGATTTTTGAGAAACTTTTCATGGCAATTTTATTTTAACGCTCAGAGTTTTTGCCAGAAATCTGCTGAGAGAAAGTCGCCGAAGAAATACTTTTTGTATTCTTGTTTTGATGTCTGGCCTGGTGCTCGAACCCTGGCTTTTCGTCTAATAAGCCAACACACTACCTACTAGACTACGGCGACTTCAGTCGAAGAAATATTTTTTTATATTTCTTTTTGAGGGAGATGTCTGACCTAGGCTTTGAACCGTGGCCTAATGTCTAATAAGCCAACACACTATCTACTAGACTATGACGGCGACAACATTCAGTTCAATTTTCCCAAACGGTAGACAGACAGGTAATAGTGTCTACGTTGTCTACGTGTCTTTCGTTGTTTTCAAAAAAAGAAGAAGCTTTTTACCACAAATCAATTCAACATTTCCTTACAATCAAGGGCAACCTAACCTCAAATATTTGTTTTTTTTACGCAAACTTCTTTACAAGCCTTTCGCTAAGATTCTTTGAAAGAAAAAAAAGGAACTTCTGCTTATGCTTAATTGTCTATACCGGCGTTTCACCAAGATCTGAAAAATTTTCTCTGATGTCCTTGATCACTGCAGAATATTTTTGATTGCATGGATCATACGAAATCGTTGATTTTTTATTATTGATTATATGCTTAGAGAACAAATTGTCACATCGTTTGCAATAAGTCTGGCTTACTTACAGTGAGCGTCAAAAGAAACTCTACATTAAAAAAAAACTCCAAAAATAAATTACCGTTACTTTTATTTTTAATTGAAACAAACAAAAATTACAAAAAAGTTCGAAATATTGTCAAATTTTTTCGGTCTTTTTTTTTCATTTTATCCTTTGTGTACAGTTTCTCTTAACGCTCACTGTACATTCACTTCATGACAATACTGTTGCACCACCCTGTATCAGAGAAATTATAATAAAATTTTTGTTTTACTTTGTATTCTGAAAATCCCTAGATTTTTCCCTTATAATTACAATTACAAAAAAAAATCACATGATTCACGATATGCTTGATAAATAAGCATTTAATGGTTTATCAAAACCTGTTTGATTTATTGCTTATTTGCTTATAATTTAAATTTTTTATTCAACATTTTTTTTTTGTTATTAATGACAGAAACTTAATATTCATAATCATTGAGCCATTTAATTTAAATGATAAATGATAAGACCCAGTTTCGTTTTTAATTCTATTTTATCTAATTTTTTATGCTCTCTTCGTTTGATAAATGATTCATATTTTGTTTTTGAAGAATAAAAATTAAATTTATTGATTTCCTTTTCCAATTTATTTACCAGTTTTATATAAGAAAACATGTAAACTGCGCCCATTTTTATTGAATTTGATGAATTTTTAAGGCCGAATATTATCTTTGTTTACGTCAATCAATAACGGATTAGTCAATGAAAACCATGCAGAAGTTTTATCATAAGAAAGCTCTTCTAAATTTGAAAATTATCAAGGTTTGCTCTGATCACTACTTTGCTTAGTAGCTTTTTTGCGAAATTTAAACAAAACTGTGAACATTTTCTAACTTGAAGCAACACTAGAAAATAGACTCGTTCTAGAGAATCCCCTGAATTTTCTAGTTTTTCACATTAAGGTTCGATTCGATTCACCATGATTACCCTATCACAGTTTCATTGTCTTCCTACAGCTACAATTTGGATATACGGCAACGGTTCTATAAATCCGAAACTTATTAATTTTCTAACTTTAAACTAAAGGCGCAGTTCTACTTCTGTCAATAATTACCTGTCAAAATTTTAACAAGCTGCGTCGTGTAGTCTGTGTGGAAAAAAGTATTTGCATCATTTCGTAACACTGAACTCACCACAACACACTATAAACACAATTAACGCACAACGCGACAGCAAACAGATTGGCGTTGCAAAATTACTGTGTTTGTTGCGTTGCGTTTAGTAGGTAGGTAGTGTGTTGGCTTACTAGTCGTAAAGCCAGGGTTCGAGCCCCAGGCCAGACATCAAAATAAAATACAAAAAGTATTTCTTCGGCGACTTCCTCTCTGCAGATTTCTGGCAAAAACTCTGTGAGTAAATAAAATTGCCATAAAAAGTTTCTCAAAAATATGTCGTTCGGAGTCGTCTTTAAACTGTAGGTCCCACCATTAATGTATAAAATTAACACACACAACATAAGTGGTGTGAGAAACTAGGACGTTTGTACAACAGGTCAATTCGACCTCCGGGTACTGTTCTTGTCTTAATTGACAAGTACATGCGCTCTAACCTAACCTAACCTAACCTTAACGGGCTGCTTTTTGTATGAGGTCTTTTTTAAAAGTCTTTCGGCGAAATTCATGTCAATGAAGGACTTCTGCTGATGCCTTGATCGAAATTTTCAAGGTCGATTGAGAAAGCAGGCACAATATCGCTCCATTGGTTGTTGTCCATTATTTTCTATCTGCCTACTATACAAATGTTAAATTGTTGTGTTATTTGTAAGGCTCACATTCCATTCTATGTACTAGAGATACCAGATTTTAAAGAATTTTAAGTATTGAACGTGTTAAAACTGTTTAAGGATCTGTAATGCTTATTTTTTGTTACTGCTTTCAACTTGTTGTTTACATACATACTCTTGTGTTTTAATATTTAATTTTTTTTCTCAAAATAATTTATTATCGATATTTTTTTATATATAATATATTTGTTATCGATAACTGTGTATAGTTTTCTATGTATGTGTTATATGTTTGTTTTTAATGTGGGAAGAAATTGTTAAGCTTTTAAGGCTTTTGGACACACGTTAAAATACTTATCAAAAGTTATACAATTTAATGAAAAAGTTTGATGAGTAGCCAAAAGGCTCAAGTATTCTTAATATTTCTATGTTTTCTTTGTGTCGTTGTATATATTCTTTATGTGCGTAATTAACATTCCATGTTGAAAAAAGGCTTTGGAATTCTTTATTCTCTCTGTTTCTGTTTCTCTGCTGTCTTTGTTTCCGTCTTCTCTCTCTCTCTTTTTTTCTTTTTATTAGCATTTTTTGTAGTTTCGAAACTACAAAATACGTTAGAAGTACACTCTACAGCAGCACAAATACACACACACACACACACACAAACACACTTACTCTCTTTAACTGCATGCATGCAAGAATACTTACAAAAATCCAACAAAAACAAAACATTCAATTTCAGACTCACTTGATTCAACATTTCCATTAGATTTGCAACCGCCTATATTCGAGGCATCGGCAGCATTACAGGCCCCCGGAGATAGCGATAATACAGCGACCACTAAAGACAGTTATGGCAATCCAATTGGCAATCTACAACCGATTGAAACACCGGATGGACGTAAGGTTGTAAGTGCCCAGGGTGTACAGTTTGAAATACCAAATTATGCTTCGGGCATAACTGAAATTAAGAAGCCCTCGGATGATTTACTGCCACCATTTATTGGTGAGTTTAGCAATGATTTAAGTGTTACTACAACAACAACAACAACAACTACTACTACTACAACAACTAAAGTAGATGATAAGGGACTTGACAGCGTACACCAACAACAACGACAATCACAATTACAACAACAGCTACATGTTTTTAAAGCTGCTAAAACTGGTCATTTCAGAAATGCGTTGAGATTTAAAAGGGAAATTACTAATACAACAACTAAAGACACTAATAACCACAATAATAATAATAATAATAACAACAACAATAACAACAATAGTTTAAGCACCACACAAGTACCAGACGACGTTAACGCAATTTTCAATACAAACACGCTCAATTTAAATGTTGCTGCGAACACGACAATGACTCTGACCTCTGATACAAACGCATCACCATCACCAACACCACCACTACATCCACACATAGATTTAACAGAACAAAAATATCAACTCACCACCCCAACAGCATTGCCATATAGTGTAACGCATAGTTTAGGTTTGTTTGTAAACAAACAAGCCGCCACCATTAATTCACTTCGACCACCACCACCACTTTCATTTTCATCATCTTTATTATCATCTAATTCACCTGTTAATTCTAAATCACCGCTTTCAGCACACAATAATAGTCCTTTAAGTAATGGTAACTTTAATTATCCCAATATACCCACTGATGAGTCCATTATCGAACGTATAGCATCTAAATATAAAAATCCCCTTCCCACCTTAGATCCCATTGTTGTTGCACTGCCAAACTCCGAAACTCCGGCTAGTTTTACCACCAATTCAGCTCCATTTGCATCGGTCGAAACTACCACGGTGGATGTGGAGAGTGTGCCTCTGGTGAAGGTTCGTTCAGCTACTAATTCAGCATTACCGGATTACATATTAGAATTAAATGATCCTGATATTGGTGGTCCTGTCGACTATATGCCCTCTGAAGATAGTCGTGGCTTAAAAGTTATAGCCTGGGATTTATTGCCTCCCTTAGAGACAGAGGAATTGGATAAGGCGAATAGTAACAAGGTTAGCATAGCAACGGGTCACAATTATAATGCTCAAGCCGCACAGGCATCTAGTCATACCATTGCCCACAGTTTGGAAACAACAACAAAAGCTAATTCCATACAAAATCGTGGCTCAGTTATTTATTCAAGCACAACAACCACTACGCCTAGAACGACTACCACTAGACGTAGCACTACTACAACTACAACAACACCCAGGCCCACTACAACGCCCAGAACCACGACCACCACAACTACGCTTAGAACTACAACAACGCCTAGAACCACTACCACCAGAAGAACAACCACACCCAGAACTACCACAACCACCACCACCACCACCACGACGCCAAAACCAGATCCTTCGACATTTTACAAACTAGAAAATGGCAATTCATATACTTTACCCACATGGCTACAAGATATCGATGATCCCGATCTAGATGTAGCTGTAGAATATATTATACCCGAGGATCTTAATCAATACAATCATACCGTAGAAAGGGACATTTTGCCACCTTTGGAGCCCTTTACCGATTTAAATAATCTCCATGTAACCCCGCCTCCAACTACGGCTAGAACTACTACCACAACTACTACTACTACTACAACCAAACGGCCTACTACGGTATCTACATTACAGCCCCATTGGGTGAGAGCCAAGCCCACATCGGCCAAGCCCACAATATCTTCATTTAACATACAGTTCACTAGTCTTAGTCCAAGCATATCATCAAACAATTTTGCACAACGCACTACAAGCACTCCAACAACTACAACCACCACTACTACAACGACGACAGTCAAACCCAAAACCACCACGAATTACTATAACCGACCCCTAACCAACAATACTCCTCAAACAGATAAAATTGGCAGTTCGGCTGAGAGCGAGAGCGAGGAAGTGAAAATTGTACAAATCAATACGAAAAATCCCTTCTTACAAAAGGCCTTCAATGATGGCAAATATCGACCACAAAACTATAATGCACGCAATACCGCCACCACTACACGCAGACCTTCAACGACAACCACTACCACAACCACCACCACTACTTCGTCACCTGTGGAGAAAAATCCATTTGAACCCACAATACCACCGTATTTATTGGATTTCGATTATCCCGATTTAGGTCCTGCCGTACCATTCATCTATGACCCCAATGAAGATGAAAATCCAGTTGATAAAAACATCTTGCCTCCCTCGGAAACTAGTGAAGACACTAACAAGTCTGCCATACCTAACTCCCCTAACTCTCCCTTTTCGAATTCTCAAACACCTCAGGGTTTCACAAATAAATTCACCACTTCCGCTATTTCCTTAACTTCTTCTTCTTCTATCCCATCAAAAATAACAGTTCCTCACCCATCCACACAACAACAACAAACAAATCAAGATGTTCTTAAGACGCCTACGCAACAACCACCCGTCGTGTTCGTACCACCAGTGCCTACCGCTGAGGGGCCTATAACAACCACATTTAACAAAAATTTTGCAGCCTCCTTCGAACCAAACACCAGCTCAACCGCAAGCACCAGCACCGCCACCACCACCTCCACAACTAATGCAGATAAGAAGGTGCCCTTAAGTGCTGATCGTGAATCATTTCCGCCGTTCAATAATGTCATAACCGGATCCTCGACTTTACCCAGCAAGACAACCTTTACGAAAAGCGAAGATGGCAAAGTCATAACCAATAATATTTTCTTAAGTGGTGGCCTTGGATCAACTTCAGTTAAACCATTTGGTTTCACTACCAGTGAAAAGAGTAAGTAAAGCTTCTTAAATTCGAGTTTAAATACTTAAGCTTTGTCCATTCTAATTGCAGATACTGTGGATAAATCTACAACTGCCTCTAGTGTATTTAAACAATTCGGCACCACTTCTTCGGCAGCTGCTGGTTTTGTAACAAATTCCGATACCGCAGCCAGTTTCGGTGCGAAATACACTGGACGTTTTGGTGGTCCTCCTGGTGTTTTAGCACCGCAAAACAATGCTTTCAATACGGCCAGCAGTACTACAGTGACAAAAACGACAATATCGTCTCATCCTAGCGCTACAACTGCAATTGCATTGACGGCTGGCTCAAATAATTATAAATTTACTGGAAGTTTTGGTGGACCACCAGGTGTTTTGAAGCCTTTCGACAATGTTAAAAGCGGTTAAAGGCCGAATTCACCACCCTATGGTGAAAATATGAAATTAACAAATGCAGAAGAGAGCGTCGTGAAGAGAAAGAAAGAAAGAGAAAGAAATATTATTAGTTTTAGTTAAATTATTTATGAAAGGAAAAGAGAATTTTTTTTAATTAAAGAAAAATAATTATTTTTAAGCTGTAATATTTAAAACAAAACAAATATTAATTGGAATTCATATTCTAAATTTAATTGCACAAAAGAAAATACTCAACAAAATTTTATACAATATTTACTCCATTCTAAAAATAAAAACAGAAATAAATTCATAAAAAAAAATTAAAAAAAAAACAAAAACAGTGTAAAAATAATTTCACCACAATCTGGTGTGCTTCGCTGCGCTACGATATAAAAGGTGATTTTTTAAGAGCTATATTTCAAAAAAAACACATAAAATTCAGAAAAATGCATGAAATCTTTATTTGAATCAATAGTACGGTCCATATAATTTAATGTTTGAAGATTATTTCATGCAAATGTTGACCGCGACTGCGCCTCAAATGGTCCATCTGCTTAGTCCAATTTTGGAATGCTCTTTTAACTCAACATTTCGGCCGGTATCTCACGAATAAATTCTTCAATATTGTCTTCCAATGCGTCAATTGAAGCGGGCTTGTCTGTATAGACATGAGCTTTAACATAGCCCCACAAAAAATAGTCTAAAGGCGTTAAATCGCACGATCTAGGCGTGAAATAAAATGTTCACCGAACTCGCCTCTCAATAAGTCCATTGTTACGCGTGCTGTGTGGCATGTGGCACCGTCTTGTTGAAACCACATGTCATGCAAGTCAAGCTCTTGCATTTTTGGGCAAAAAAAAGTTGGATATCATCTCACGATAGCGCTCACCATTCACAGTTACGTTACGATTCGCAGCATCTTTGAAGAAGTACGGTCCTATGATGCCACCAGCCCATAAACCGCACCAAACTGTGATTTTTTCTTGATGCATTGGTAGCTTTTGCAATGCTTCTGGCTGATCTTCACTACAAAATCGACAATTCTGCTTATTTACGTACCCATTGAGCCAAAAATGAGCTTCGTCGCTGAACACAATTTTTCGATAAAGAAGTGGATCTTCGACCAACTTTCCAAGAGCCCATTCACCACAAATTCTGCGTTGCAGTAGGTCGTTCGGCTTCAATTCTTGCACCATCTGTATTTTGAAAGGCTTCACACCTAAATCCTTCCGCAAAATTTTCCACGTTGTTGAGTAACAGAGGCCCAATTGCTGCGAATGGCAACGTATCGATAATTGATGGTCATCATTAACACTGGTCGATACAGCTGCGATATTTTCTTCAGTTCGCACTCTATGTAAGCGTGTTGGTGGGTGGTTTAATGTCCAACAATTTAAATTTGGTGCTAAATTTAGTCACAATAGCCCGAATAGCCGCTTCAGTGGGTCGATTAAACTGACCATAAAATGGAATAAGCGCGCGATGAACTTTCTTAACAGAGCACTCATTTTGATAATAAAATTCAATGATTTGCAAGCATTGTTCGTTTGTAAGACGATTCATGGTTAAATTATAGACCAAACTGAAGATGTTTGACAGTGAAACAAAACACGAAACGTGCGTGAGCTGTTTAAACCAGTGTTGCCAAAAAGATAATAGCTAAAAAAATCACCCGTTATAAGGTCAAATATATGTATACTGTCCTTTTCGATAACTTGCTGCCAGGTTTGATTTACCATTAGCATAAGACTAAAATTATCGTTTTAAACAAGCTTCGATTGAGCTGAACTTTTCGCCATTCAAATACTAAGTGTAGCTTATCCGATATATAAAAACTACGGGATAAAATCATACCAAAATGTTACAAACAATACAACAAACTAAAATACTTAGGACCATTATAACAACTTGCCGTTTATTAAAGGGAGGATTTTAACGGGCAGATAAATTGTTTATCAATATTATAAGTGGACAATAAGGTAGAAGTGAGCGTTAAGCTAAAGGGATGATCATCCTGCTGGTAACTTTTAAAGTTAAGTTTATGTTTGAACTTGCCATATTATATATTATTGTCAATAAGGCAACTTCAAATATAAACAAAATGAGCAAATACAACAAAAAAAGAAGCCCGCCGTTGTCACTGCGTTTAAATAAAACTGGTTTAATTGAGCAGTGTTATCGACATTGCTCTGACATTGCCATATTTTTTAAAAAGTTAACTTTATTTGGTTGTAATAACGAAAAGAAGTTAAAGGCGACTTTAAAGTTCACTTTAGCTAAATTTACCTTTAACTAAACCCAACTTTACCGGCAAATTGTAATAATGGCCCTTATTCTTATAATGATTGCCTGCCTAAAAGTCCCAAATTAAATTTTCAATAATTTTTCTTGATTCTATAGGAGATGTCACCACAAGCGAAAAAAAGAAAAAACCAAAAAAAAAAATTTTTTGATGTTGATTGGCAAACTAGTGAGTTGTTGACAAAACATTTTGACTTGATTTGAAAATTGTTGGTAATTTCATTCGACATGCAATTGTTTAAGATTCTTTTTTCTTTATTGCAAACGTTATTGTTTCTATTGTCATAAATGTCAACTTGTTGCCTGTTGCTTTCGGAGCTGTTTGTATTGTTACAATGCCTATTAAATAATTTTTATATTTGACTCATAAGATAAAACAAATCAATGTCAATAAAACTTATAACATAATTTGCTGCAAAATAATCTATGAAATGTAGTTTCTTGTACAGCAATAGGGTGGTACTTATTTGTAGGATGGAATACAAACCCTTTAGAGCGAAACCCATGTGATCAATGTTGTCAATGATTTCTTATCTCCCTAACATTGTATTGGTAAATCTAGATGAATAGTTCGATTAATAAAACCTAAACACCATTTAAAACAAGCTATGATCGATAATATTTCGCCACTTTCAGACTAAAGCCATTATTCGACTTTCTAAGCGAAAAACTGTTCGAATTTCATATTGTAGGCCTCTGTTGAATTTAAATTTATGCCTTTAACTCAAATATTTAATGCTTTTTTTCTATTTCTAGTTTTTATAGGATTTAAATGCCAGAGTTCATTCAACTGAAATTCAAGTCCACGTCCGCAACGTGCCTATATCCACAATATCCTGTCAAAATCCTCCTGTGCCCAGCCGTACGCTTTCCTTCAGCCAAGGTAAAACAACCACAAATAAAATTTCTATTTTAAATATTTTTTTTTTGGGAAAACAAATTTAATTCGTTTGGCATTGTTTTTATGGCCAATAAATAAAATTACATCCTGACATGTTTAACAACATTTTTGTTATAATTTTGTTGGCATATAATAATAAAAAATAAACAGAAATACCTCCTCCATTTAAATATGCAAATAGTTTTGAATGGCATGCTTAAAGGGAATTTACTATTCCTTAAATTATTTACTAAAAGGTAAATGAATAAAAAAAATAATTTCCTTTATTGGTAACCATTTTTGTTGGCAGACGTCACTCTAAAGTTGGTGACGACGATTTGTCTCGTATTTAGGCAAACCAATACGAAAATAAAGATGACTTTAAATAAGAATAAAAGAAAAGATTAAGGAAATTACAAGTCTCTCTCTATCTCTCTTTTTGAGACCTTGAATTATCGATAAATTTTCTTAGTTATTGATAAATTTTCTATAGAAAAATTCATAGTTATCGATAAATTTTCTATAGAAAAATTTAGATATCGATGTTTTCTATAGAAAAATTTAGATATCGATAAGTTTTAAATAGAAAAATTTAGTTATCGATAAGTTTTATGTAGAATAATTTAATCGATAAATTTTCTATACAATAATTTAGTTATCGATAAATTTTCTACAGAATAATTTTGTTATCGATAAATTTCCTATAGAATAATTTAGTTATCGATAAATATTCTATAGAATAAATTAGTTATCGATAAATTTCCTATAAAAAAGTTTTGTTATCGATAAATTTTCTATAGAAAAATTGTATAATCGAAAAGTTTTCTGTAGAAAAATTGAATTATCGGTAAATTGTCTATAGAAAAATTGAGTCGATTAATTTTCTATAGAATAATTTAGTTATCGATAAATTTTCTATACAATAATTTAGTTATCGATAAATTTTCTATAGAATAATATAATTACCGATAAATTTTCTACACAAAAATTCACATAGTTATCGATAAATTTATTATAGAAAAGTTCACATAGTAATCGATAAATTTATTATAGAAAAATTTACATAGTTATCGATAAATTTTCTATAGAAAAATTTAATTATCAATAAATTGTAATTATCAATAAATATCGATAAATTTTCTATAGAAACATTTAGTTATCGATAAATTTTCTATAGAAAAATTTTGATATCGATAAGTTTTATATAGAGAAGTTTCTCAAAAATCTGTCATTCGGAGTCGACTTTAAACTGTAGGTCCATCCCTTATGAATAAAATTAACACACACAACATGAGTAGTGTGAGAAGCTAATCCTGACTGAAGGGTTGTAATGGCCAATTATGTATGTTTATATAGAAAAATTTAGTTATCGATAAATTTAATGTAGAATAATTTAATTATCGATAAATTTTCTGTAAAAAAATTCACACAGTTATAGATAAATTTTTTATAGAAAAATTTAATTATCAATAAATTTTCTATAGAAAAATTTTGCATAGTTATCGATAAATTTGCTACAGAAAAATATACATAGTTATCGATAAATTTTCTATAGAAAAATTCATAGTTATCGATAAATTTTCTATAGAAAAATTTAGTTATCGATAGAAATTCTATAGAAAAATTTAATTATCGATAAATTTCCTATAGAAAAATTTTATTATTGATAAAAATTCTATATAAATATTGAATTAACGATATATTTTCTACAGTAAAATGTAATTATATTTTCTATAGAAACATTTAGTTATCGATAAATTTTCTATAGAAAAATTTAGATATCGATAAGTTTTATATAGAAAATTTAGTTATCGATAAGTTTTATGTAGAAAAATTTATTCGATAAGTTTTATATAGAAAAATTTAATCGATAAACTTTCTATAGAATAATTTAATTTAATTATCGATAAATTTTCTATAAAAAAAAAATTCACATAGTTATTGATAAATTTTCTATAAAAAAAAATCACAGTTATTGATAAATTTTCTATAAAAAAATTCACATACATAGCTATCGATAAAATTTTTATAGAAAAATTTACATAGTTATCGATAAATTTTCTATAGAAAAATTTAATTATCGATAGAAATTCTATAGAAAATTTTAATTATCGATAAATTTTCCATATAAAAATTTAATTATCGATAGTTTCTATAGAAAAATTTAATTTCGATAAAAATTCTATAGAAAAATTGAATTATCGATAAAAATTCTGTAGAAAAATTGAATTATCGATAAATTTTCTACAGCAAAATGTATCAATATATTTTCTATGGAAAAATTGAATTATCGATAGAAATTCTATAGAAAAATTAAATTATCGATTGAAGTTCTATGGAAAATGAATTATCGATAAAAATTCTATAGAAAAATTTAATTATCGATTAAAATTCTAGAGAAATATTGAATTATCGATAAATTTTCTACAGTAAAATGTAATTATCGATAAATTTTCTATAGAAAAATTGAATTAACGATAAAATTCTATTGGAAAATTGAATTATCGATAACAATTCTATAGAAAAATGAATTATCGATAAATTTTCTATGAAATATCTTTAAAAAATATGCTCATTAAAAACCTACTTCTGTCTTTAATTTGCGTTATGGCTCTTTAATTTATTGATTTCATATTTAATTACTGTTTTATATCTTAACATACATTGTTGCTACAACATTAATGAGCTTAATTAACTTTGTTTTTTGCCTTCATGTCAATCTACAGTCAGAAGTTTCATAACGTTAAAGAATTCGAAAAATGCAAACTTTTTAAAAATTCTATACGTTGCGTGTAACTCACTTTAGTTTAAACTTTAACGAGAAAGTTGCGTTTACTTTCTAAAGACAAGGAAAGAGACTGAAAAAGAGAGAGAGAGACAGAGAAAGAGAAAATTAATAGTAAAGTTAAATAAAGAATTTTATTACGGAAAGTTTTCATAATTACGCTATAAAAGTTAGAGTTACGTACACACATACATGTCTAGTCTATATCCGGTATACATGACGTATAAGTATGCACATGTACGATAAATACAAAATCCAAAACAAACAAAATTTCTAAAGGAAATTGAAGTCTTTTCAGAATTCATGAAACCACAAAATAACAAGAAAAACAAACAAACACAAACAATCATATACACTTCAATAATGAAAACAAAATCCTTAAACTTTTAACGAAACTCTTTAATATTTTTGCTGATTGAATTATAAACAACAACTACAACAACCATACATATCCCTTCTTCCTTCACTCCATATGTCCTTTATATGAGTATGTCGTGTTTAAAAAACAAAATCAAACTTATTGACACACCAAAAAAAAAAACCTTTTCGTCCTGTAAAATTTTATGATACAGTTATAAAGCCGTCAGTTGAATTTTGAGTTTCCATTGTAACGGTTGTCGCAACACTCGTTAACGGCGGTTTTATTTTGTATTGAAAACGTTAACAATTTAAAATGCCGCGTAAAAAACCAAAAGTGAATACAATAGAGGATATTGAAAATTCCATCAAATTATTCTGTGATCAATCGAAAAATCATATGAAATCAAGGGAATACGAAAAGGCCTTGATCGGTTATAATCAGGTAAAAAATGTGATCCTAAAAGTTAAAGTGGAAAAAGAATTAAAATGGTTTCACCAGATTTCTTTAGGCAGTTAGCGGGGTGTAGTAAGAAAGTGAAAAATAATAAAAAAAAAATAAGAAATAAAAAAATAAGAAAAAAAATAATCCAGTCACGAAGCTCCCTGATTCTTGCTCCTTCAGACAGATCCACCATCTTTTGAAAAAGAATAGGATTCAATCAAGTTTGGATTTCAATTTCAGAAAGCGATGCTTATTGCAGTAAGCAATTGAATTGTAAAGGATATGGAGGGTAAAACTTAAAAACCGATTTGTGTCGTATTTAAGCAAACGTACAGAGTATTGAACGAGTATGGAACGAATCTACATGTATGCAAGGTCTACGTGAGACTTGGGCTGCCTTCCAAAATGTATCACTACAAAGTTTGTATGCAGTTCTACTACTGTATATAAACTATGTAGATATGCAAAGTAACCAAACAATGCATCAACTATAAATCCGATGCCTGATTGCTTTTTGATTGCGTTAAAAATACACATCGACGACGTTTTGAAATAGAATACATTGTAAACATTTTGTATAGCGGCATTATGAAACACGGTACTTTGTTCAAATACAAAGCAACTAACATTTTGGAAAGCAGCCTTGGTCTGCTGCAAGCATCATACACAGTAAATTGAGAATGGTTGTGAATCGATGTCTCAAAAGAATTTCTAAAACATTCTGACCAGGCCTAATCAACAACATACAACTTTAGACCATGGCAGCAATGGGAAAGGTTAGGTTATGTTAGGTTAGAGGACGTGTACTTGTCAAATAAGACAAATACAGTACCCGGAGGTCGAATTCATCCATTGTACAACGTCCTAGTTTCTCACACCACTTATGTTGTGTGTGTTAATTTTATACATGAGTGGCGGGGATCTACAGTTGAAAGTCAACACCGAACGACAGATTTTTGAGAAACTTTTTTCATGGCAGTTTTATTTTAACGCTCAGAATTTTTGCCAGAAATCTGCTGAGAGGAAGTCGCCGTAGAAATATTTTTTGTATTTTGTCTTGATGTCTGGCATGGGGCTCGAACCCTGGCTTTTACGTCTAATAAGCTAACACACTGCCTACTAGACTACGGCGACTTCAGCAATGGGAAACATAAACTGAAAAATTCGCACATGGAAATTTGTGTGGATCGGATCCATGCTTTGTAAACCATTTGAGGAAATTTGCTTCCTTTAAGGAAGTAGAAAATGAAGGACCATCCTCGTTATAGGAAATAAACTCCACATTGCACAGTCTTGGTAGAATTTTTTACCAGTTTTGGGGAGCTCAGAGATACAAAAAGCTGTGCGTCGTGAAAGACGGAAATAGCCAAAGGTAGGTTGTAATCAGAAGATGAAAGTCGTCTAAGGCATATCTTCCTGGGGTCCTGACAAATATTCCGTTATGACACTTTTCTGCCTGTCATATTAAATGCCATGTTATTCCTACCTGCTTTGCAGTAATTTCACCGATTTAATGAAGGGATAAGGATCTTATCGACAGCACCTTTGCCTCATTTTGATTTTAGATGAGAATGCGTTTAATTTCCAAATGCCGCGACCAGTTCGGAAACTTCATAGTAGAGTTGAATCGCGACAGAATGATAGATTAGGATATACTGGACCAAGGAATTTCGTAGCCTTATGTTCCATAAAATACAAGCCATGGATATGAGGGACGTTTAGGGTCTTTCGACATGATTGATGTGGACACTACCTTTCTTCTTATTTCGCTTACAGCCACATCAATACTACATTAGTGCTGCCACGTATGCGAAACTGCATCACGAGAAAACCATTTGTGGCAGGTATTTCCTAACCAATGCGTATCTTACGGACAAATAGCATTACAAATAACAACTTATGGAACGAAATAAAAGAAATACCAAGGAGAACTGACATAAGAAGACGTACCTGAAATTTGATCAGCTATATTATAAGCAGACCATCAACAACCGTAGATAAGTCGCCATAGTCTAGTAGATAGTGTGTTGGCTTATTAGACGTAAAGCCGGGGTTCGAGCCCCAGGTCAGACATCAAGACAAAATACAAAAAGCATTTCTTCGGCGACTTCCTCTCAGCAGATTTCTGGCAAAAACTCTGAGAGTAAATAAAATTGCCATGAAAAAAAAAAGTTTCTCAAAAATCTGTCGTTCGGAGTCGACTTTAAACCGTAGGTCCCACTACTCATGTATAAAATTAACACACACGCAACATAAGTGGTGTGAGAAACTAGGACGTTGTACAATGGGTCAATTCGACCTCCGGGTACTGTACTTGTCTTAATTGACAAGTACACGTTCTCTAACCTAACCTAACAACCGTAGAGGGAGAAGCAAAATTGGCATTAAAAACGCAGCAATGAACAGAAGTTGAAACGAAATAAAACTCCTTACTGAAGAAAATTCACGTTGGAATGTGATTGCTGAACGCCTATGCACTTTATAGGACCTAGGGAAACATATATATAAAGGGATTGGATAGGTCTTAAGTAAAATAACGTGAAATAGACTCTGTTACTTACTTACTTACTTAATTGGCCATAACAACCCGATTAAGGGTTTCCGGTCTGCCTTAACACATCCTTCCAGGCGCCTCTGCTTCGTGCGCGCCTACGCCAGTTGGTCACACCAATCGTTGACAGGGCTTCCTCGATTTGGTCCTTCCAACGGATGCAAGGTCGTCCTCTTTGCCGACTTCCGCAGATCCTCGCATCAAATACCCGTCTCGCTGGAGCATACTCCTCCATTCGAACGACATGGCCGAGCCAGCGCAGCCGCTGGATATTAATACGCTGCACAACGTCTATGTCGTTGAGGAACTCATACAGCTCACTGTTGTATCGGATACGAAAATCATCGCCAACTCGCAGTGGACCGAAGATCTTACGCAGTACTTTTCTCTCGAATACTCTCAAGGCCGCTGCATCTGTACTTAATAGGATCCATGCCTCTGCGCTATAAAGAAGCACGGGTAGGATGAGTGCCTTGTAAAGTGTTAGTTTTGTCGCACGAGAGAGGTCTCTGCTACTCATTTGTCTATTGAGGCCATAGTAGCAGCTGTTGGCAAGAGACTGACAATATATAGAATATATAGAAATAGACTTTGTGGTGAATGCTAATTTGCGACAGCTAAACACATCGGCTTACTGAAATAAAATTTTAATTTAAAACACTACGCCCACTACCATAACTAATTCTAATTAAAAATAATAAAAACGGCAACTCTACCCTTAAACGAAAAGCTCTTCAATTAATTGTATAACAAAGACAACAACCTTGTAACTTTGTATGACAGAAAACAAAAACAACTTTTACTTTCAACTGTAAATGGAAATAAGGATTCAAATACATCACGTAAACTCCACATGTGTTAAACGAAAGGAAAGGTGTCATATGAATCGAAGATGATTATCAATATTTCAAAAAAAAAAAAGAAAAATAGGAAAAAAACAAGTAACCAAGACAACTTATTTATAACCAATATCCCTTAGTCTTATCCATTTTACAGTAAAGTAAACCATTTCTTTCAAAAGAAGCGTAAAATTTCATTCCGAAATTTGAAAAAAAAAGCCACCATTATGTCTAAAGTCTTAAAGGATTTCCTAGCAGTGGATAAGGAACAGGAACTTTTGCAAAGTTTTATACGCCTGGGTGTACCAACCGACGATGATGCCTTTGACGATTCAACACATCACAAAAAAGGTGGTGCTAGACGTCGTACCAGCAGCTATACATCGCCACGAAAACTAACTGCTGCTGATAATCGCTGTAAGTCGGTGAAATTTTCCGATGGTGCTGATGGCACTACCGACAAAACCACCGGTCAGCGTATGAATCGTATCGAGGCAGAATTGAGAGCAGCCCGTAAAAAGAACGAAGATCTGATGGCTAAAAAGAAGAAACCCAAAGAGAATTTCGTTGATTTCTATACGGATAAAGATCGTGCTGCAGCCGTTAGTGCAGGGGCGTATGATATAAAACAGAGTCTGCAGATAAAACAGAAACAGGATCGTAATGAAACGTTACTAATACCGGATGAGGCGGATATAAGTTCGATAATTGCATTGGGTTTAAAGGAAATTAAGAATGCAAATCCAGAGAATGCAATGCATTTCTTTTCAAAGGTTTGAATAATAGAATTTTATTATTACAGTGTTTATGGGGTGATATCTGGTATAACAGAAAAGAATAACTTTCGAAGAAATGGGAAAGGAAATAAATCTTCAAACATTCTTTTGTTGCCGTCCTCTCTGCCCTTGAACACAGATGAGGAGAAGATTGCTTGAAAGTTCTAGCCGACATTGTGTTTCTCAATTTAACATAACTGCATGGATTCATGAAGTCGCCGTAGTCTAGTAGGTAGTATGTTGGCTTATTAGACGTAAAGCCAGGGTTCGAGACCAAGGCCAGACATCAAAACAATTTTTTTTTTTATTTGGCCTTAATAACCCGATTAACGGATTTCGGCCTGCCGCAACACATCCTTCCATGCGCCTCTGCTTCTTGCGCGCCTACGCCAGTTGGTCACACCAATCGATTACAGGGCTTCCTCGATTTGGCCCTTCCAACGGATACAAGGTCGACCTCTTCTTCGACTTCCGCAGATCCCCGCATCAAATACCCGTCTCGCTGGAGCATCCTCCTCCATTCGAACGACAGCGCAGCCGCTGGATATTAATACGCTGTACAACGTCCATGTCGTGGAGTAGCTCATACAGCTCACTGTTGTATCGCATGCGGAAATCATCGCCAACTCGTACTGGACTGAAGATCTTACGCAGTACTTTTCTCTCGAACAGTTTCAAGGCTGCTGCATCAGTATTTAATAGGGTCCATGCCTCTGCGCCATAAAGAAGCGCGGGTAGGATAAGCGTCTTGTAGAGTATTAGTTTTGTCGTACGAGAGAGGTCTCTGCTAGTCAATTGCCTATTGAGACCTATTGGCAAGAGTGATCCTGCGCTTGATCTCCAGACTGACATCATTTGTGGTGGTAACGGCGGAGCCAAGATAAATAAATTCCGCGACTGTATCAAAAGTATAGTTATCGGCCGTAATCTGAGAATCAATACGCCGCACGTCTCTATCAAAAACAAAATACAAAAAGTATTTCTTCGGCGACTTCCTCTCAGCAGATTTCTGGCAAAAACTCTGAGGGCAGATAAAAAATTGCCATGAAAAGTTTCTCGACTTTAAACTGTATGTCCACCACGCATGTATAAAATTAACACACACACAACATAAGTGGTGTGTGAAACTAGGTCGTAATCCTGACTGAAGGGTTATATTGATTAATGTTATGTAAGTATGTATGGATTCATGAGACATTCTTCAAACGAACAACCTGAAAGTCTAGTTGGTGTACCTCAGAAGAACCACCTGAAAGTCTAGTTGGTGTACCTCAGAAGAACCACCAATAAAATAACCAACTGGCATGAAACAATTGGCTGCTTAGGAACATCACTTAATAGAATTGCATGCACTGGTCTTTCTAGCCTCTATTGATGTCAGATGACTCCGTGGGTTAATAGCGATTACAACACAATTCTAATTACATTAAACTTTATTTTTTCGATTAATACCGTTATTTCGAATATTTTTAACAAATTTTTGTATTCTCTCTTTATTTTGCAGGCCCTTGAACTCAACAGCACCGATATTAATGCACTGGTTTCACGCAGCAAATGTTATTTACTATTGGGAGAGGCTTCCAAAGCTTTAGTTGATGCCGAGACGGCATTGGCCGAAGATAAAAACAATATACGAGCCATATATCAAAAGGCCGAATCTCTGTACTATTTAGGGCAATTCGAACAAAGCCTCATGTACTTTCATCGGGGCCTAAGAGCTCGCCCAGAGTTGGCTTCATTTCGTTTGGGCGTCCAAAAAACCCAAGAGGCTATAGAAAATACCATTGGCGTTAAGAATACTAAGGCAACTAATGCAGGAAAAAATAAATCTAAACGATCGGGTGATAATACACCCAAATCCCAAATGACTACATCAAGGCCGGCCAGGGCAAAGCCCACCAAGGCTGAGTTGGAAAGACGTAATGCTAGAAAACTGTTGGGCGAGCTATGTGTGGATAAGGAATATCTAGAGAATCTATTGAAGCATCCGGATTTAGTAAGAGCCGACACAAATACCGAAAATATAAGCAACTATGCTAAGGAGGCTGTAGAGTTTCTAAATAAGCGACAAGAATTCTGGCGGCAACAAAGACCTTGCACTGCCTTGCCGAATCATAAGAATTTACCCATGGATGCAATGCCCAGATGGTTTTAAAGGAAACAGTTTTATGCTTAAAATATCGTGGTTTTTTTTGTTTATTAATTCATTTCATCTTGTTGTTGCTGTTTATATAGTATTTAAGGGTTATGTTTTTCTTCTTCTTCACTTGTTTTTTTTCTTGTTTTGTTTATATTATTAGATTAATATTATTATTATTGTATGTATATATATATAGTTTCTATAACATTTATTTAATACACCAGCTTTATATATATATAGTATAGTGACAGTGTGTGTGTGTGTGTTTTTATAAATAAAATGTAGTTTATGCCGAGTGTTGCAAATAAATCATAAAAATTATTTATTAAATAAATTGTTTCTATAACTTAAATTAAATATTTGTTTGTTTATAGTTTTGTTTGATTTCAAAATATATTAATATTGTACTTAATTTAATAGAGATTGTATTTTGTTAATAAATATATTTCAAGTTTGTATTTTTTTTTACTACATTCAACAGACAACTTTCAAATTAAAAAAAAAAAAAACATTAACAATTATTTGTATTTTTTTTTATTATCTAAACATTCCTCTCTCCAGATTTAAATACCTCATGAATACTCCCCCATGGAAAACTATTGACTGATGCTTCGATTTGTCACTTGCCAAATATAATAAAACTACGACCGTCTTTCTTAACTTACTATCAGAACGTAATGACTGCTTAAGAAACAATGGTTGGTGTTTTTTCTACAACATTCCAGCTTACGCTGTTGTGGATGATTCCGGTGAGAACCTATTGCTTAGCACTCTATACCAACACTCATCAGTATTCACAGCGGAATCCGGCACAATTTACCAGGCTATTCGACTAATACAAAGGGACAAGATTAAAACGACAATAAGTGGTTAATAATAAATAAAATCAGAGACTCTCTTGTAAAAGACAACAACATAATAAAAATACACTGGATTCCCAGCCATATCGGCATTGCAGGTAATGAAAAAGCAGCTATTGTCGCTAAATACGCTTCCTGCACACCTGTTATAATGGACAACGCGCTTGAAAAAAACGACTTTCGCCATCATATCGCAAATTTCATCAACTTGAGGCTCCATCAGAAGGGAATCATTCATCCCCACTATTCAATCATTAACCCAATCTACCCTACTTCCGTCAGCAATCAACAAATTCGAACGTTTTCTAGGCTACGCTTGGGACACACTATTTTCTTCCATCAATGGCTTTTAAAACAACCAGCTCAACCTCCAACGTGCAACCGATGCAACTGTCACCTAACAATAAAACACATCTTAATTGAATGCCCATTTTACTCAAACCTTAGACGTAAACTCTTTGGCAACTTCTCTGGATTTGACCTCCTCAGAGCAGCAACCTCCATTAATATCATCGAAATACATGACTTCATCATTAACTCCAAATTGATCATTTAATCTTACTATAATTATTAAAATTTATGTATGTACATATGTATATAGTATCCCCTTAATGTAATCGAGCTGATGGCCTTAGCAGCTAGTGCTCTTTAAATGAATATAATCCTTGGATTTAATCCCTTGGATTTATATGAATAAATAATAATAATTATTTTTTGTAATTTAATTCGTTTTGTATTATTAATTCATTGCCCAAGTTTGATTGTTTGTTTCTGTATTGCATTATTGGGAACTGTAGTGTTTGAAAGCTAATTCGAGTAAAATTCGAACTGGGAACTGTAGGAAAAATAAAAACTAATTCGAAAGTAAGAAAAAAAAAATAATAAAAATTAGCAACTTGTGGTCATAGTGATTACTAATTAGGTCAAGAAATCAAAAGTTGTTTAAAAACAGTTATTTTATAGTTTTGATTGATTGCTAAGGTCACTGAATTTTAAGTTCTCACAAAACAAAGGAAGCCTGTAGAAATCATGTAAACTGATACAGCACGCCTATTTGCATCCAGTTGTTGAGCCTTTTGAGTTTGGGAAATCAAAAGTTGTTTAAAAACAGTTATTTTATAGCATTTTATGAGATAATTGCTAAAGTAGCTATATTTTAAGTCCTCACTAAACAAAGGAAGCCTATAGAAATCATGTAAACTGATACAGCACGCCTATTTACATCCAGTTGAACCTTTTTTTCTTCAAATTAAAAACCAGTGACTCATATTGTGTCCTTTTTAACCAGCATCTATTTCGAAAGCTATTGATAGGTTTTTGTCTTTATGAATATATTCTGTCTTGGCAGTGTGGGATACCCTGTCAAAGACGAGTATACTCGTCCTACTTTAAATATATTATAACATGCAGGCTATTGAATTAGCAATTTTTTTTGCCACAAACATTTCTAAGTGTTGCCAATTTTCACAATGTGTCTCGTTTTATTCCATTTTCTTTATTTGTTTTTCTACTAAAACGTACGCAAATACGAAAAAGGATATCGAGTCCTTCTGCCTTCCTATTGCCAACGACGAGTATACTCGTCTTTGGTTTTCTGCTTGTCAATGATTATGTATGATAATATATGTGCTCTTACCAAGAAATAACAGGGTTTTGGTGAACAATAAAAACTCAAAATATAATGGCAATGGGAATCACTTCATATAGTTTAGGCTTGGCAGCGAATGGGTTAAACAGTCACAATCGACTGGAATATATCACGGATATAACGCAACTATCAACAACTCTCGGATTCGTTTTTCATTATTGAGGTTTCCTTACACTTTTTCAAGTAGCAACAATGGTTCAAGTTTGAATACAAGGTCTAACACTTTAGTTGTTTTGTTTCGGAAGCAAATGTTTGAAAAACTTGAAAAGTCAAAAGCCGAAATTTGTGTCTTATTTTTCTATTTGATCATCAGATAACCAAACGCTTTCAAAAAGAAAAACCTAAACTCCAAAGTGTGATAAGTCAGTGATAGTTTGTCACAACTATCATTGGAATACAGGCCCAGTAATTGTGTGTAAGAACGTTTCTCTTAAAAATATCCTGGAATTTTGGTCATATTTTACAATTGAGCTTTAGAAAATCTACAATACTAAGGGTAAATTCTTGCTTATGGTTAACTGTGGAAAATTTTCAAAGTTACATACACATACATAATTGGCCATTACAACCCTTCAGTCAGAATTACGACCTAGCTTCTCACACCACTCATGTTGTGTGTGTTAATTTTCAAAGTTACTGCATAATATTGCGCATAGTAATGCATTCATTCTGCTTAAGGGCATTCGAATTATAGTATGAGTTCTGTATGCAAACAATGATTTACGTTTGCTACTTCCACTAAAGTAAAGTCCAAAAACAATATAAAATATGGCAACAGTCGGACAAACTATAGCCAAATGTTGCTTAGGTAAGCGTATAATGCTCAATGAAAGCCAACATTTAAAGGATGAATTTTATTCATACAATGTACTGTAATGGATCCTGCGAAAGTAAGTTACAGAAAAAGGAATCCTGGAAGGGGTGTTACAAACTTCCTCATCTTTTAATAACAATAGCAATACCACAGGTCTCTGGTGAAATCAATTCTACAACCCCGACACTCGCAAATTAATGCATTACGAACTAGACTAACAGGTCACCTCTACATTTACTCTGGCCTCGTATAAATACATTTAGAAAAAACCGTATGGACGTTATGGCTTTCAGTTGTAGAGCAGTTCTTAATAAAATATCTCTCAGCTTTACGGGCACTGTTTGCTCAACAAATAAAGGAAAACCAGCCAAAGACTTATCCTCTGATCTATGTATTTATATATGTCATGTATTAGCTTAAGTTTGACGGACAATAGAGATTAGGAAGAATCGGCACTTTGATTTAGGTAAGACGTCGCACTGGCCTTGTATAAATACATTTAGAAACAAACCGTATGGCTTTCAGTTGTTATAGACTTTCAGTTGTTGTAGACTTTCAGTTGTTGTAGACTTTCAGTTCTAGAAAACCAGCCAAAGGCTTATCGTCTGATCTACGTGTTTATATATGTCATGTATTAGCTAAAGTTTGAAGGACAACAGAAAGTACGAAGAATCAGGACTCTGATACAGGTAAGACGTCGCTTTGGCCTAGTATAAATACATTTAGAAAAAACCGTATGACTTTTAAAATATCTCTCAGGTCTACGGGCACTGTTTGCTCAACAAATAATCGGAAAGGAAAACCAGCCAAAGGCTTATCGTCTTATCTACGTGTTTATATAGCTTAAGTTTGACGGACAACAGAGATTAGGAAGAATCAGCACTTTAATAGGGACAAGACGTCTCTCTTAGTCAATATGGAAATACAATGCCATTGTCACATTGAAGCAAAGCATCCTCTGTAAATTTTAATACTAACATTGGAAAAGTTACAATTCAGTTTGTTTTAAATGCTGGCAAGAATTTATAATGATAGAGTGATAGATAGAGCTGTAAGCATTCAAATAACATTATAAATGTTTGCTTAAAAATACTTTAATTTAAACATTAACATTATGAAATTAATTTTTGAAAGCATAATTTCAGTACAGTTTTATAAACGTAAAGAAATAAAATTAATGGAAGATATTTAAATTCTAAACCACCATAAAAAAAAACTTGAACATTTTTAATTAGAACATTGGCAATAAAATTTAATGTTTAAACAATGAAAAGAAACTAAATTAAGCTACTGGGGGGTTTGACCAGGAACCAGTTTTTTAATTCATATAATTTTAATATTTTCTTTCTTTTTTTTTGTTTGTTTTTGTTTGCAATTTATAGAAGATATAAAGGGTCCGCCAAATAACTTTTTTTTGAAAATGCTTTAAAAAAAACTTCTCAAATTTATTTTTTTATTTGAAAGTACAATCCTTCCGGTTAATAATGGAAAATAATTTCATTCAAATGGCTGCCTCGGCTGGCCATGCAGTAGCCTACACCAGAAGATGACGATTTTGGCAAAAAAAATCATCTTTTCAGATGAAGCTCATTTTGATCTTGGCGGTTATGTAAACAAGCAAAATTGTCGCATTTGGGGCACAGAAAACCCGCACGCATACATTGAAAAGCCGACGCACCCAAAACGAGTCACTGTTTGGTGCGGATTTTGGTCCAGAGGTATAATTGGGCCATTTGTCTTGGAAAATGAGCAAGGAGTGGCCGTTACAGTCAATGGCGATCGTTATCGGGCTATGATGAACGAATTTTTGTTCACTAAAATTGAAGAGGAGGATATTGGCAACATTTGGTTTCAACAGGACGGTGCTACGTGCCACACAGCCGAAACTACACTCGATGGTTTGCGCCCTGTTTCTGAAGATCGCATTATCAGCCGCAGAACTGATGTCGTTGGGCCACCTCGGAGCTGCGATTTGACACCGTTGGACTATTATTTTTGGGGTGCCGTCAAAGATAAGTGTTACGCCAACAATTCAGAGACAATTGACGCTTTAAAGGCAATCGATAATGTGCTTAAAAATTGGACCGATCGTGTAGGCTACTGCATGGCCTGCAGAGGCAGCCATTTGAATGAAATTATTTTCCATTATTAACCAGAAGGATTTTACTTTCAAATAAAAAAAGAAATTTGAGAAAATATTCAGTAGCTTCTTTTTTAAAGCATTTTCAAAAAAAAAGTTATTTAGCGGACCCTTTAGATGTTTAATAATACAATACACTAAAACTTCTTCTTCTTCTTCTGTTTTTATTCCGCTTGGAGATTTGACTAGGTTTTGTTTTGTTTTTTTTTTTGTGTTTTTGTTTTAATTTATAAATAATTTATTTAATTTGTTTATTTCATTTGTTAATCATTTCATTTTGTTTTTGTTTTTTTGTTGAATAATATGTATTTAATACTTTTGTTGTTTTGTAGCTTTAAATAAATATAAATATATCGTATATAATGTACATTTCTTTTTTAATCATTATTATTTTTTTTCTCTCTTAATGCTGTGGTGTTGTTGTTGTTGTTATTGTTTAAAAGAATATGTTATTTGTTATTAATTTTTATATTTAACTATATATGTATGTATCTATTAAGTTGTTAGTATGTTTTTTAATTATCTATTATTTTTTAATTTTAATTTACTTTCCATTATTAAGCGTATTCTGCATGTGTGTTTTTATTGTTATTTTATTATAATTCATTTTTTATTTGCACTATAGCGGTTATTAATTTATAATTTATTTTTCTTCATTTTGCATAATTTTTAATTCATTTATATTTTAGAAAAGAAATGATTCATAATTCAATTTTAAAACTTAAAAGAAATATTTATGTATTCTTAATTGATCAGTTTTCAAAGGAATTCAATTCTATTACAATTCATCTAATGGACGATTTTAATTCAATGGTAATTCCAATTTTAATTGATCAAGTTTTTTAAATTGAATTGTGAATCATTTCGTTTGATAATTATAATTTTCATTTTTTTGTTTTTTCTTAAATTTAAAATAAGGAATACATGGAATACATTACTTTTGGATTTGTGTTGCCTTATAGCAGCAGCAGCAGTAGTAAGTAAATATATATTGTTTTCACTTTTTGGAATTACAATTGCTCTATGATTAAAAGGAATGTTTATAAGTAATCTCTTTAAAATCTCTCATCCTTCTCTTTTGCTTTCCTTACACTTATGTATGTGGTATACGTCGTTTCAGACAAGAAAAGATAGGAAGGAAACTTTACTACTTACCAGTTAAGTACGTATTAAAGTATATAATGTTAAATTTAATTATTATTTGGTCTATTCGGCAAGGGTGGTGCATTCCCTGTACGATTTGGTATAGGTGGGGGACCTCGTCTAACAGGTAGTGGTGGTGGAGGACCCATGGGAGCAGTAGCCGGCAGCTGTGGTGCTCGTCTTGCAGGACTATCACTGTTCATATCCGCCCCAATTACACCACCCACGGGTGGTGGAAAAGCTGGTGGTGGATGTCGTGGTGCAGGTATATCGTCTTGTATTTCTTCATAAATATTGCTCTCGTTGTATGCTGAGGTATCTTGTACATCCACCGAAGATTGTTTCGATTGGCGCGATGGTGTTGAAGCTGGTGTGACATTTTTGCTTTGCGTGTGGCGTGGCGGTGTGGGCGGCAACGATCCAGCCTGTGAGCCAGAGCCTGCAGGAGAAATTTTACCCGATGACGAGTGCAGTGGCGAAGTTTGTTCGGTTGGCGACTGAGACTTTGAGGATGGTGCCGTATCAGATCCCGATCCCACCGGTACTGGTCTTAGAGGTGGTGGCAATTGTGGCGTCTGTTGTGGTTGTGGTGGCATAGGTGGCTTGGCCGGCTTTTGCAACATTTCGGGCACCACACTTATGACACCAGCATGCGGCAAGTGTCTAGGAGAATTCTTTGGTGACATGGGTATGGGTGGTCTAGCTGGTGCTGGCCTGGTTGGTGGTTGTTTTGGTCTTTGTGGAACTTCGGGTGTAGCATTTAATAGCTGTGCCTGTTCTTGTGGATTTGCACACAGCGGTATAGTATTGGCACTGCATAATTCAATCTCGTTATTCACATATGCATTCCAATTGGGTGATTTCAACTCAAATTCCAATTCCAAGCCGCAAACATTCAGGTGCCGCTTAGCCACTGCATTTAAAGAAGCTTCACCATCTCGAAAAGTAACCCACATGGTATCCTCTACATAGCGTACCAAAGTTACTTCACCCATTTTGGATAGTTCTTGTATCAAAGTCGACATAACATTTTCATCATAAATCGTAGGACCTCCATCATCCTCGGCACAAGGCTCTCTTACATGTACCACTATGGTGGAATCTGGTGGACCCAAATCTCTAATAACCTGTTCAAACACAACCCGTCTACGTTTTTGATCGATTTCCATAATTTCAGCATCAATTATGGCTATAACAGGACGATGATCACTTTGTTTTAATTCCGAGCGTCCATAGTGTATAAGTTTGCCTGGATTCCATTCATTGTTGGCATAATCCGACTCAGCCAAAGCCTTACGTCGACGCCACAATACACGATCGGTCCAAGCTGGTGCTCTCTGTTTCTCTGAAGTGTCATAATCATCACTAAACAAATCATATTTATAAGTCGGATCGAAAGTTATTTCGCCTTCTAGGAAATCACCGAAAACATTGCCAGCTTCCTGTTCCTTGCGCAGTTGATCATTTTCCAAGACACTGGCTAAATCGCCATTACGTATGGCTTCTTTCAGTTCTTCTTTATCCATGTCAATGCGATAGTTAAAATCACCACACCAAAATACCCAATCATGGGATTTTAAAGTACGGCCCATAGGAAAGGCCAACTTGCGTGTAATTTCCGCATAGTCAGCATTACGTTCTGCAACCTATAACAACATATTTAAATTGTTTTTACTTTTATTTTTTCCAAATTTAAACATTTTCTTACCTGTGACTGACCAGCAGCAAAATGGGCACATACAAAACACATAGAAGTGCCATGCAAAACAAAACGTATAGCACAGGCTCCCTTATTGCCAGTGGCTCCTCCCAAACCAGTTTTAACACAATCTATAGCAACATCTTTTATATAGGGAGCATGCTCCGGACGTATATAAATATAGAGGCAAACACCAACTAGCTGTTGATAAGTTAAGAGGACATAGTCATTGTCTCTTGATATGGTTTTCTGTAACTCTTCAGCCCACAGCTTAGCATTGTCGGTACTGGCAGCCATTATATTCGAAGCATTTAAATCGACAATTTCCTGAAAGCCTATGGCATAAATATCCACTGGATTAGTAGCATTCTCAGAGGGATTATTAACGTTAACTAAAGCCTTGGAACGGGCTAAAGCATGACAATCCAATAGCCAATCGGATAGAGAATCTTTAAAGACAACACTGCGAAAATGTTTGCCACCGTTAACATTATAGGTGCCCACAGCAACTCTGGCCGTACGAGGCGTTACATATTCATTGTAGCGTTTACACATTTCACGTAAAACCGTGGTAGGAGCATGCAACATATTCGAGGGTAATAAAATGCGGGCTCTATCGGCCAATTCAGAATTGAGAGTAGAACCAACCAAAAGGATGTCAATGGCTTCCTGTAATTCAATCACATTATATTTATGTAGATTCAACAAGCCTTAATAATAATTATAAAAAGAAAGGCTATTCACCTGTTTTGAATTATCCAATAAATTATTTTGTATAGTACGAGCTGCTGATCTGGCGCCATCCATTAATTTCGAACCACCTTGTATGGCTCCCGTACCAGCATATATCTTGCTAACTTCATTGCCATTGTTAATCCACATCTGCTTGAAGATTTCCTCAAATCTAGAATAGTTTTTCTTCTCACCCATGCCCAAAGCATCGATTTGTATGGCCAAAGTGTCTAAGCCCAAATAGGTTTGCACACAATTGGTGCGATCTAAACAATCTAAACAATTAGTGCGTATAACACCAAATTGTTCACGCAATGTTTGGCCATTGGCAGCATAGAATATGCCATAATTTATGCCACATGCGGTTATGCGTTCTTTTAATTTCGACAAAGCGGCAAAATTTCCACCACGGCACTCCTGATGATAATCGAAAATAATATGGGGAACATCTTTGTGAGCCGACATGCCATGATGGCGTTGAAATTCATTGCTAAGCATAGCTTCGCCTTCTTTACTGCCAACCAGAGAGGTGCCCAAAAGATTTATAACAGTTTGATAACCATAGCGTTGTTTCATCATCGACATATGCCGGTCAAATGCTGCTGCTGATGTCTCAAAACCTCGAGAAAGTTTCACTTTATGAGAGCCTACCTGCACGCCGGGCTGTTCCCAAAACAAGGGTACAGAGCCTCGCGTCTGAACATAACTGGTAACATCATTATCCACATGTATAACCTGTTCGGTTTCCACGAAATTAGCAACATGGCCGTCATCATTGGTGCCTTTAGAAGAAAACAAAAAATTAGGAAAAGCATTATAACCAGGCAAATAAAAGTTAGAATTTGTTTTTGTAACGATATTACCTCTCACATTGAAACGGGTGCCAGCTCTTTCACACGATAGCCTTGATATTATAGCTGCTCTGGCCTGTTTCGCTCCTATATAAACTGTACGTATTTCCACTGAACCGCACATGGTTTTTAAAAGCCAAGCTTGACAATCAATGCCAAATCTCATCATGTGTATGTGCATCATACGATTCCAAAAGAAACGATTATCCGTTTCCGATGTCTGATACCGCCTCTGGGCACACAAGGTTATATCGAATTTATTCATTGTTGCTGCCGTTGGATTAATATGGGCAAAATAAAATGTACCCGAATTGAGCAATTTTCGCACCTCCGATATCTTATCTTCATTAGGTGCAGCATTCTGTAGCGATACAAATTGTGTTTGTTGTACACGAAATACTTCGACATCGCCTATCTTGCCCATCGATATACAACCAGTGACCAGCACTAGAAATAATACAGTACTTTCGCCAGCATTCAATTGCAATACGCCCAAACAGCCATAGGCATCACATACTTTGGTATATTGCTTACGTATTATATCGGTTTCCTGTTGCGATAGCAAAGCTACTGCATGTGATTCAAAGAGTATGCTATCGCTCTTATTACGATGCTCCATTAGTACACTGTGCGGTGAGGGGGCTATGGATTTCTCCAATACCCGTATTACTTTAGACATAGCCATGTTGTTCTTGGATTGGATGACTAGTTGAAAATGTTGATTACGATATGGTATTGGAGTCTATACGTTTATGATGTGTTATCAAGTATGGAAGGGTTTTTTTTATTTATTTTTTCTTATTTTTTAATTTTACGAATTGCAATAATAGATGTGAGCTTGTGGTTTCAGAGTGTTTTAGGGGAGACACATCTAGAAAGGAAAGAAGAAATAATAATTATTTAAAATAAAATTAATTAAAAGTAGGTTCCCATATACAAAATTTTGTTGCGAAAGACCATGTCAAAGAAATATGTACACAGAGAACATCTAGAGTTAAGGCTCTAGAATACTTCTTTCCTTGTCTGGAATATTCTGAACTCATTTCTAGTTCGAGTTCCGAAACAAACTTAAGTTTTTGGTCCTTGACTACGTTTTTAGTGGGTTCTAAATGAACACCAGCACATAATTCCTTTAAAGACTTGAATTGCTTTAGTGTTTATACAATATACAAACCGTTACATACATACCTATACAGAAAGAAAATTAAATTAAAAATATGCCACGCATAATGTAATATTATTATGTATGTATTGAAAGGTATGTAAGTATATTTACTTTCTTATCATTATGAATATGCGTTACTCTACCACCTTTTTTAATAAATTTACTGAACATTGACGAACGTAATTAAATAAAGACAGATGCGGACGAATACACTGCGCGCCAATTGAATAGCATACTTAATATAATTTATTTCTAAATGTTATATTTTTCGAACATGAACAACAATCTCCATCCATTTCCATAACTTATTCAAGTGAAGCAGTTTTTATCGCAAACGGTAAACAAAAAAAAAAAAAACAAAATACCTAATAATTATATAACGGTACAGATCTTTGGAGTAATTTTTAAACAGAGATGTAAAAAAAACTTGTAAAACCGCAGAAGATAATAGGTTTTAACCACTACACAATACCACCTCTACTACGTACATAGTTTTTGAGAAAAAAATATTCTTTAAACCACAAAGTATGACAATTTTTGTATTTATGGTATAAAAAAGATTAAAGCTTTGTTTCAATGCCGTAATTCTATTCTGAAAATATAATGAAGAATTTAAAAAGGATAGGTTTGAGGACGTTTTGAGCCATGGAATATATTGTGTTTGTCCTAGAGAGGGAAAAGAAGTCAAATTAAAAAATGGGATAGAGAAAATAAAAGAAAAGTGCAGACAACATAGCAGAGGTATTAGCTGTTATGATTACTGGTCATTGTCTTATAGGTGAGGGAGGAAATTATATCTAAGACAGCAATTGACTAGAATTCTAACTATAATAGAAGACGAGAAAAACCTGTCTATATCTGAAGAACATTGCTAGAATTCAAAGATTGGGAAACCGGAATGATTTGGTCAACAACTGAAGAATTATATTTTTTATGAAAGAATTATGATGGAAGAGTTATTTATATTCAAATCACTCTGTGGGTGATGTCAGGGGTGGTTGGAGTCCTCTAATTCGATACATAAGTTTTATTTCGCTATTTTTATTCTAGCTATATCCATCTCCACCTTTTTTTTCTCACGATCTGTGTGTGTTGCATTTGTTTTTTTAATTTCACTAACAAACGTTGAAATTTCGCGAATTCACGAAAAGTGCCATGTGAATCAGAATTTTATAGAATCCTAAAAGTATGCTATTATTTTATACTTATATTCAGTGCTATCTGTTGTAGGGATTTATTTTAAAAGACGGAACGATTAAATTGGCAATTTTTTAAGCCATATTGAAATTATGAATCTTTGTTTTAATTCCGGTCTATTTGCCTTTCGTATTACATAAGAATTTAAGGAAGAATTAAAAAAATCTATTCTAAGTACATATATAAAATAAAAGCCGAACTTATAGCTGCAGAAAAAACTTGTCATAAAAATTAAAACATCTTATTAAAACGAGTTAAGTAAGTTTGAATCTATCTTACAAATTCCATCAGTCAATGGCCGATCATATGAAATAGGCTCTAGGTCTCAAGAAAAAATATACTCAAGGTTTCCAAAATAGAAAAAATCGATAATTACTGTAAATGTCATCACAAATTACATCGATTCGATAATAGAGAATCGTGCAACAAAATTATAACCGCAAAAAAATTATTCATTCTTTAATAAAACAAAAGTTCATTGCTTTTTTTTATAAACAAAAGATAATACTGTGGAATTTTTCTTTTTTCGGTGAATTAATCACAAACAAATGCCATTAAACAAACCTTTTTTATGCCTCTTTATCAAGTGCAAATCGTTTGTTGTTGTTGTTATTTTTCGTTGCCGTTTTTTTTTTTCTTTTTTGCAAAAAGTCAATACAAAGAAATTTAATTTCTTCTGATTAGAATTATGTTATACACCCACTTTTTAAACACTTTACACTACAAAAACAAACATTTTTAAATTGTTTAATGAGAATATATTAGAACTTAAATGTTTGTGTTAATTTTACTTATAAATCTTTGCAAATTTTCTGTAAATTCCTTTACTTTACCTTTTTTTCGCTCTTATATATCTCCCGTAAAATTTTTCAGCAAACTGTATATAAAGAAATCTATCAATCGACAACAGTGATGCCATATGCAATGGTTATGAAATAAACAACAAATTGACGTTAAGAAAAAAAGAAAAAGGTTGCCAGCGGTTTAAATTATACGTCTTAAATTGGCAAAGTTCTAAATATCAGCAGTTATTATGACCTTCGGTTCCACATACAAAGATCACTAATCCTATAATGACGTTGTATTTAGTCAGAGTGGATTTGTGTGGACTTATAAATATGAATACAAGGAGCATTTCATTAAAAAAGCAAATGTTAGTTTGATATAGTTGTATCATTTTTATTATATTGTAAAGAAGCTATGCTTGCATTAAGTGTGACATAAAATATCATAAACAACGAATTAGTTCGTTTACTTGACTAAATCTTAAATAATATTTTTAATTCTTTTTTAATATTTTACTATTGGACTTTTTGCATTGCCAATCATTATATTTTTATCATTCTTTTATTTTCTATTTTCTTTTCTCTTTGCAAACAGCTGTTTAGAATCATACCATCTCTAACAACTACTTGCCATTTACAGTTAAAATAGAATTCTTATTGGCTAAATCTAAATGCCAGTGTTATAAATTTTTATTTTTAATAAAATTACAAAAAAGAATTTAAGTAAACAAAATTCTCAGTTTTAAATAAATTTATTTCCTTGAAAGCACTAAAACAATGAGTAAAGGCACAGCTGTAGCTGAATTTGACGCAAAATATGATATTATTGATGCACCAACTCCCCGGCACACCGTTCTGTCCGGTCGTTATAAGAGGTAAACGACGTAAATTTGTTTGTTAATTTCAGTTAAACTTTTTGCTAATTAAAGACGAATTTATAATTATTTACTTTTAATGCTCTTACAGGAGTTTTGCGTATTATACGCTGCGTGAACGTTCACCAGTAATTCTTACACAAATTATTGACCAGCTGAATAAAGACAAAGACGAAATTGTCGAGAAGTATGGTGGCGAGGTAAACAAACAAAGAAAATGTAAATTTTTTTATACAATTAAATGTAAATGAGGTCAATTAGTTCACCCCATTTGTTAGATTAAATATTGATAGGTAGTATTGAGGAAAGAAGCGTTTAAAACCCATCACGTTTATTCCCGTTAATAATGGGGAAAACAAACGTGACTAGAGTGAAGCTGAACAATTGAAAATGTACATGAGTTGCTATATTTTGCAGTGATTAATCACGTGCTTAAGAAAATGAAGCAATTGACAGAACAGAGGTAATAAGCACTATTGACAGCCTGAAACTATCTGTGGTAATTGTTGTTGCAGACTTAAGCGTTAGAGACAAGGGTGGAAGAAGAGTTTCTAAATTCTAACGACGAGGAATAATCTATAGAAATTTAATCCTTCCGATAGAGAGTTCAAACGAATATTCAATTTCGCTCTACTAAGGACTGGGCAGTTACAGATGAGGTGTTTTATAGTATCCAACTCTTCCAATGCCCCGAAAGAAACCAGTCTTATGTTGGATTTATCCTAACCCAAGCAAGCATGTTCTATCATTTTCTATAGAAGGCCATAGATGCCTGGATACTCAACAATCCGAACTATTTTCCGACACGACTATAGAGGTAGTAGACTGAACAGTTAAGATTCAGATGACCCTCAGAAAATGAATCCAATGTAAAAATAGTCTGTTACGGTCACTAGCAATTGAGTTTTCATAGTGTACCGGTATGTATGTTATTCTTAACCAATGTCTAGATAATTTTTCTTGTGAGAAAAGACTTTGCAGTAAATATTGTCGTTTTTCTACGTTCTGCAAATACAAAAGAGTGTATTAAACCATCAGCGTAGGTCTCTTTCATCAAACCTATCTCTTTTTTTATTGGTTTCTTTGAAAGATAAAATTTAATTTTGTTCCTTTATAACAACGCTTTTATTTCAGGAATGCCGTGAAGAAATTAAACTGATTGTCGGTAAAATCTCAAAACTAAAATATCAACTACAAACGGATAAAGCTTTTGAAACTTTCGTTGGGAATGGTATGCTATTATTTTTACTAAAAATCAGAAACAAATCAACTTATTCAACTATTCCCTATTAGAACCCGACAAAGCATTATGGAACAAATTCATTGGCGCTTTACCCTCGGATAGTTCATCATTCTTTCGTGCCGCTTGGTTGTACGCCGAATGTTATATGTACCGCAAGGTGTCTTCCTTTTTTGAGAACACAAAAACATTAAAAACATTCGATTATTTTGCTAAACAAAAACGTCAAGATCTTAAAATCGATTCTTTTTTGTGCGTAGCTAAAGCAGTAACGGACCTTAAAAAAGATCAACGAACATTTGTTAATTTACTTAAAGTGAGTTGTGGTTATGAGTTTTATTTTTATAATTGAAAATATATTTCTCTTTAATTTATAGCTTAACTTATGGGGTAACAAGTGTGATTTATCACTAATTGTACGCAAAGAATTTATACCCTCGGCTAACATTTTTGAAGAAGTTAATAATCATAATGACAATATTTTAGTCGATCATACCCAACTTATTTGGCAATGTTTAGAGGCTGCTGATCGGAAAAAACCTGTTATAGTGGATATTATAAACGATAATGCTGGCTTTGAGTTCTGTACGGATTTTATAATAGCCGACTATTTAATAGAACATAATCTGGCTAATACAGTGCGTTTTAGTGTTAAACCCATACCTTGGTATGTGTCGGATGTAACACCTAGTGATGTCACTTGGACATTAAATTTTTTCATAAAACATGAATCAAAGCTGCTTCAAAATCTAGGCAACAAATGGCAGCAATACTTTAAAGACGGTAAATTTGTTTTAAGTCCTGTCAACTATTTCTGGGTATCGCCATACGAATTTTACAAGTAAGCCGAATAATCAGTTTTTTTTTGATGCGTTTTAGTAAAATGAAATCCATTGTTTTTACATGAAATTAAAATCTTTTGTTGAGAATAGTAGGAATATGTAACATTTTGTTTGAAGAAAACTGAGACTAATCACAATCACTCCTGCCACCTGCCCTGAATATCCAATATCATTTACACAACAGGGATAATTAAATTACTAAAGATTAATAGGGAAAAATAATGGATTTCTTTTACTTTATATTATTTTTTTTATTTTCTATTTATTTTATTTGTTTTCCAGAATGCGTGAAATCGATAACGAATTATATCGTTATCTCTCTCAGGCCAATTTAGTTATTTTCAAAGGAGATTTAAATTATCGCAAACTCTTGGGTGATATGTGCTGGGATCCCACAGACGATTTCCTGACTTGCATTAGAGGCTTTCAACCTACGAATATATGTTCTTTACGCACTGTCAAGGCTGACTTAATATGTGGTTTGCCTCAAGGCAAAGCTGAAGAATTAAATCGCGTCGATACTCGCTGGATGTGTACGGGTGAATATGGTGTCATACAGTTTATGGAAAAATCCCAATGTTGTTGCAATTATACGGAAAATTAGTAATATTAGGACTATAGATATTTTGAAAATGGTTTGGATTTTTTTTTATTTACTTCCAAAGGAAATTGTTTAATATTTATTTTTTTTTCTATTTTATAATTAATATTTAAAATTATTGTTATAAATGGATTATAAATCCATTCAACATAAAAGACTATTACCGTTTAAATTTATATCTTTTGTAAATATTTTTTTTATAGCCAATGTTCACATTTATTTCAACTCAAGAAGAAATTTATAATCAAATATAGAAAGAATTCTAACAAACTAACATGGTGAATTAAATTTAAACGTTCTTATAAGTTATTTTTCGTGAAATTAACGCTGGCGGACTTTCTATAAAAATTAAAATTTTTGGGTTTTAAAATATCTTGGAAAATTGTTTGTCAATGTGTAGTTGACTTTTACGAATTGAAGTCATTTGGGGAAGTAAGCTTAAACAACATGTTACAACAATGGAATATACGAAGAACAATTAGGACGGTATTGGATAATAAGTCAACGAGGAAATACTGAGAAAAATAAAAAACTAGAGAATCATACAAGTCAAACAAGTCTTATTGTTATATGGATGAAGACAGAATTAAATCGCAACCAAAATGTAAAACATTCAAATGTGTAGTACTCGTGCCGTTTGTTAAAGAAACTAAGAATGCACCTAAATGCCATTGATCGATTGCAGATGAAATATGTATTGTATTCTATTCTACTCTGTACTCATCCATATCAGCTACATCAAGCAGAAGGTATGAAATAAATTCCAAATAAATATGTAAATGGAGAAAATAACACAATATTCTCTCATAGTCAAACCTTATCTTTTTCACTTTTTTAACCTGTCCTCTAATCTTTTCTAATGTTCTCTACTGTAACCTATTTACACTTCTATACTTCATTCTATTCTTTATTGTGCTCTAATGTAATGTGTTGTTGTAACTTTTAAGGCATTCGATCCTTAATTTCATGTTCCCAGTAAATTATTGAAATGTAATCAAAAGAGTATAACGTAATCAAAAATTTAAAATTAATTGATCACCAGTTAAGTTTGATAATTTCACTGACTTTCAATGCCTCCAACTATTATTAACAATATTGCTACAACATCAATAAGATCTTAATTTACTATTTATGTATGTCATCTAAAATAATAAATCTTGTATTAAACTAAAGTGTCCGCCAAATAACTTTTTTTTTTTTTTGGAAATTTGCTTTAAAAAAAAAACTACTGAATATTTTCTCAAATTTCTTTTTTTATTTGAAAGTATAATACTTCCGGTTAATAATGGAAAATAATTTCATTCAAATGGCTGCCTCGGCTGGCCATGCAGTAGCCTACACCAGAAGATGTCGATTTTGGCAAAAAAAATCATCTTTTCAGATGAAGCTCATTTTGATCTTGGCGGGTATGTAAACAAGCAAAATTGTCGCATTTGGGGTGCAGAAAAAACGCACGCATACATTGAAAAGCCGACGCACCCAAAACGAGTCACTGTTTGGTGCGGATTTTGGTCCAGAGGCATAATTGGACCATTTTTCTTCGAAAATGAGCAAGGAGTGGCCGTTACAGTCAATGGCGATCGTTGTCGGGCCATATTGAACGAATTTTTGTTCACAAAAATTGAAGAGGAAGCAACACTCGATGTTTTGCGCCTTATCAGCCGCAGAGCTGATGTCGTGTGGCCACCTCGGAGCTGCGAATTGACACCATTGGACTATTATTTGTGGGGTGCCGTCAAAGATAAGTGTTACGCCGACAAGTCAGAGACAATTGACGCTTTAAAGGACAATATTCGTGAAGTCATTGGTGGAATACAGCTGCACACAATCGATAATGTGCTTAAAAATTAGACCGATCATGTAGACTACTGCATGGCCAGCCGACGCAGCCATTTGAATGAAATTTTTTTCAATTATTAACCGGAAGGATTGTACTTTCAAATAAAAAAAGAAATTTGAGAAAATATTCAGTAGTTTTTTTTAAAGCATTTTCAAAAAAAAAATTATTTGGTGGACCATTTATTAAAATTATGTTCCAGAGGTTTTGCGATCGCCTGCAACAAAGAAAATATATTTGAATAATTTTTCTTATGATACCTTGTGCAATATTGATACTTCAATGTATCAATTATTTCAATTCTAGATACTCTGTAAAATGAAAAACAGTTTTTCATTTCTGTAGCTACTAGACCACCTCTTTTAAGAAATTCAAATTCGTAAAACGCTTTATTAAGAAAAATATTTTTAAACATTTTTTCCGCACTTTTTTTTAGCGGTTTTAGATTACGAGATGCTTACCTACATATGTATGTAGGTATGTATATATTTTTCGTGGAGGTGAATTTTGTTTTTTGTCAGTCAAGGTCATTCAAAACAGCTGTGGACGCAATTATATTTTCAAATGAATTATTTATTTATGATATATACATTGAAAGATATATATAAATAATATAGCGTTTGAACAAAATCAAAACGGACGGTAAAAAATGTGAGACTTTCTCCTAAAAATTTATTTAATTTTTGTTGCAATTGTTAGTGAATATCGTATAAACTTAAATTATATTTAATTAGTATAATTAGAAGCATAAAACATAAAGAATTTTTAATATAAAGTGCATAATCTTCTTCTTCTTATATATAAAAATTATTATGTGTTTATTTGTTTGTGGGTTTGTTTGAAGTCTATAAACGTCTAAACGGCTGGACCGATTTTCTTGAAATTTTAACAGTATCTTTCTGTATGTCTGGAAGGAACTATAATTTCAAGTAGGCAAGGTGTCACGCCCACATACCCAATAAGTATTTAATGTCGCATATCTCATAAACTGCAACAGCTAGAGTCTTCAAATTTTGTATGGACGACTTTGACGTATATATGAACAAAATGGGCGGATTGACTATAGTGGGCGTGTCAACTCCAATAGTCTACATACAGTCACACAGATAATTATACGTACCCCCCTAAAAATCATTTTTTTTAAAGTAATGAACTTATAATCTAAAATTTCTTTACATTAGCGTCTGTAACGACACATTTACTTAAATAAAGAAAAAAGATTCCCAAAATTTATGAATTTGTGACTGCAGTTTGCTTAAAACCAATATGGCACCGCAGAAAATTATACGTACGACGTATATTTCGTATAAAATTTCTCCAAGGTTAGCTCGGTATATAAAAGGTATTGTGGATAAAAATCCTAGGACTACAGCCGTAGAAATACGAAATACCTCGGAAAGTGATCACAATGTTATTGTGCTTTCCGAAACAGTTCGAAGTGTTTTGAGAAAGAACGGTTTCCGCAGCCGAGTGCCGAGAAAAAAGTCTCGATTGGAATTTGCCCAATAATATATGGACAAGTCAACTGATTTTTGGGCGAATGTAATATTTAGTGATCAGAACAAATATAATTTCTTCGGCTGTGACGGAAAACAAAAAATTTGAGCAAAAATCAGTTGACTTGCCCATATATTATCATTAAAAAAAAGAAAGATTTTTAGGGGGGTACGTATAATTATCTGTGTGACTGTATATAAAAATTAAGTTTGTTTGTATGTACCTTATAGAAACGTAAACTAAGCATTTGATCATGTTATGATCTTTAGGAAAGTTGTTGCGCACGAGCCGGGGAAGGTTTCCAAGTTAGTATGACTAATTTCCGGCAGGTGGCGCCACTGAAAATTACTTAAAATCAATTAAATCGTAAACTATGCATTCTTTAACAAAGTTGTTGCGCATGAGTCGACGGAGTTTGGTGCGATTAATTTCCGATGGATGACGTCACTGAAAATTATTCAAAATGAATGACAAGCAATTGATCGACCTACACCTTAAGCACGGAAGAAAAGACCATTACGAGCCTCAGAATCAGACGAGCATTGAGACTGGAAAATCTTCGAGTATATACCGCTGAGATCCGTTCGCATGAACCACATGAACAAACGAGAAGTGAGATTAGAAACTGATCGAATGCGTAATACTCAGGCACGTAAATCTGCATCATCAGGACAACGGGAAACAAAATAAAAAAAATGATTCAAAATTAATTGGACATTTATGTAATGTCTTTGCTTCAAATTTATTTTAGTTGGTGGCGCACGCGCAGGTATAGGTAGTATTTTATAAAGAAAGTATTCTTTAATTCGTTTGATAAGAGTACAAACAATTTGGCTTTTATTATTACACTGCCACTGACTTGGTGGTTCGAAATCGAGAGTATAAATTTGTTACTGCCTTTTAGTGCATCCATAGTGGCTAGTGGTCTAGTAAGTAGTGTGTTGGCTTATTAGACGAAAAGCCAGGGTTCGAGCCCCAGGCTAGACATCCAAATAAAATACAAAAAGTATTTCTTCGGCGACTTCCTCTCAGCAGATTTCTGGCAAAAACTCTGAGAGTAAATAAAATTGCCATGAAAAGTTTCTCATCTGTCGTTCGGAGTCGACTTTAAACTGTAGGTCCCGCCACTCATGTATAAAATTAACACACACAACATAAGTGGTGTGAGAAACTAGGTCGTAGTCCTGACTGAAGGGTTGTAGTGACCAATTATGTATGTATGTATAGTGGCTATGGAAATAAAAACAGTTAGTGAAATTCATACATCGAATAATCTTAAAATAATTTCTTCAGTTTACAATTCTTTAGGCTTTGATGCAGTAATTTAGCTTTTCAAGAGCTTTTCATATAATAGCCAGTGTTGGCCCCTCTCCCATTATGTAGAGGGTCCGCCAAATAACTTCTTTTTTAAAAAGCTTTAAAAGAAAAACTACTGAATATTTTCTCAAATTTCTTTTTTTATTTGAAAGTACAATCCTTCCGGTTAATAATAATGGAAAATAATTTCATTCAAATGGCTACCTCGGCTGGCCATGCAGTAGCCTACACGATCGGTTCAATTTTTAACCACATTATCGATTGTGTGCAGCTGTATTTCAGCAATGGCTTCACGAATATTGTCCTTTAAAGCGTCAATTGTCTATGGCTTATCGGCGTAACACTTATCTTTGACGGCATCCCACAAATAATAGTCCAACTGTGTCAAATCGCAGCTCCGAGGTGGCCATACGACATCAGCTCTGCGACTGATAATGCGATCTTCAAAAACAGGGCGCAAAACATCGATTGTAGCTTCGGCTGTGTGACACGTAGCGCCGTCCTGTTGAAACCAAATGTTGCCAATATCCTCCCCTTCAATTTTTGTGAACAAAAATTCGTTCAACATGGCCCGATAACGATCGCTATTGACTGTAACGGCCACTCCTTGCTCATTTTCGAAGAAAAATGGCCCAATTATACCTCTGGACCAAAATCATCACCAAACAGTGACTCGTTTTAGGTGCGTCGACTTTTCAATGTATGCGTGCGGGTTTTCTGTGCCCCAAATGCGACAATTTTGCTTGTTTACATACCCGCCAAGATCAAAATGAGCTTCATCTGAAAAGATGATTTTTTTTTTGCCAAAATCGGCATCTTCTGGTGTAGGCTACTGCATGGCCAGCCGAGGCAGCCATTTGAATGAAATTATTTTCCATTATTAACCGGAAGGATTGTACTTTCAAATAAAAAAAATAAAATTGAGAAAATATTCAGTAGTTTTTTTTAAAGCATTTTCAAAAAAAGAGTAATTTGGCGGACCCTTTAGAACATCTGTTCAATTATTTAGCGATCTTCAGGTATCTTAAATACTTTGGAGCAGTTGTAGTGTGTCGTTAAAAGTAAGTTATTTTGGCTGTACACTTGGAATCATTATGTCCTTAAAGCATAAACGTTTTTAACCCAATTTATTATTATAATTTTTTTTCCTGCACTAGTTTCACTGACTGCCTTTACCAGGCCTCGTATTTTATCACTTGTGTTGTATAAGTAATATTCCGTAAATCGTACTCATACGCCCAGTATTTTAAATAAAATTTAAATGTTTGAAATAAAAAACGTATTTTACAATGTAAATATTGTTGTTAATATGTATAGAAATAAGGAAATGAGAAAATATCTGATAAAAATCAATAAGAATTCTATTGAAATTCAAGAGAGAAGAATAAAACAGCTGCTGTGCATTGGCGTTGGTTGCAACTGCATACGTCTTTTTATGGCTGACATTTATTATTATGTCTGCCTCTATTAGCATTTATCTTTCTATTCTATCTACAAATGCTTGTTCTTTTTTCTAATGCTTTTACATTTTGTGTGGTTTTTGTTATTGTAAAAATGTCATAGTTGTTGTTGTAGTTATTGTTGCATATTCTGTCATTGGGTGACAATTGCAACTGCAGTGATTATTGGTGCAAAACGTTAATAGTTGTGTGTTTTTATGTTTTTTTTTTAGTTAAAAAAAAAAGAAATAAGTTTTGATTATCATCACTAGCATTGCCTAAAAAGTATTTAAAGAAAATTATAATTTATTGTCAATAGCTTTTTTTGTTTAAAGAAAAAGAAAGGAAAAATTCTATTAAATTTCTAACGATATTCCATTCACCCCCCATTTATAGAAGAAAGTATTATGGTAAGTTTATAAATGTGGCATGATGTAAATTGTAGCTGCTTTACTCTGTATACGTATAGTATTGTAAGTAATTTGCTTTTGACATTCATTTTCCATATGACAACGTCCTTGATATTGGTTTGCGGCTGAATAAAGTCGTCTGAGTATCATACTGAAAGCGTTATTAAGGATTTGTGTGACTTTGACATAAAACATGGCATTGTAAATGGCCCAACACCCAACAATAAGCCATTAAGTGGCCAATATAAACAAAGTTTTGCTTATTATACGTTTCGTGAACGTTTACCCAATACTTTGAATAATGTTATCAAATCCTTAGAGCAAGTCAAACAACAAAATGATTTAAACTCTTCCCAGGAGGAAATAAGCAACGTAATACACCTTGTACAAGAACTTAAACAGCAAATGAATGATGATGGCCCTTTAACAGTGTTCGAAGGGAATGGTATGTATTCCCATACTAAATAAATAAAATTTCTCTTCTCTTATGTCTTCTTTTTACACTTCTCCTCTATTATGTAGAACCTGATAAGGACACATGGAATATGTTTATAAAATCTTTACCTTCGGATGAGTGCTCTTTTTATAAAACCTGCTGGCTATATGGCGAATGTTATATGTATCGAAAATTATCTTCCATTTTTGAAGCTTCACCAACCTTGAGCCACTATGATTATTTTAGTCCACAAAAATTAAATGCTCTCAAATTGGCCACTGGGGTAATGGAAGCAGTGGCCAAAAGTACCAATAACTTGGAAAATAATGTACAAAATTTCTGTAAACTGTTAAAGGTAAGTCCAAGGAATTTATTATTGAAAATTGTTAACACTCTCTACGGTTTAAACCTTCTTTAGAAAAGTTATTGCTTCTAGGACAGTTAAGCATCAAAAACTGGAAATTCTTTTGTATGCAGAAAACATTCAATAGTTTTCTACAGAACAATTCTTTAGGTTAGGTTAGGTTAGAGGACGTGTACTTGTCAATTAAGACAAGTACAGTACCCGGAGGTCGAATTGACCCATTGTACAACGTCGTTAAAGAGGGATAAAAAGGAGAGGATGTAGGAAAGAGGAGAATGGGAAGTAGAGTAATTACACAGATAAGACACAACAAAAAGGGGAGAGCGCGACTACACTGATGAATCCCTAACGCCTCTCAACCAGCCTAAGGCACTAATAAATCTGTGGAGAGCCTTGATGTCGGCTCTCGACACAAAATTCAAACTCTCAAAGAAGGCCCTGCCAAGGGTACTCAGAGGAGATGTTCGATAGTCTCCAACTCCTCCTCATCGCAACATGCCCTGCAATATTCCGGCTGGGATCTGTTCCAGATCCCCGTCAGCGACCTAATCTCGCAGTGCCTCGTGATAAAACCGACAACCAACCTTAAGCTGGCCTTATAAAGGGTGTTTTTTATAGAGGTATAGAACTTTAAGTTGCAATAAAACAACGATGGATTATTCGATTGACATGAATTTTATTTATCTATCTTTCGGATCTTGTGGCATTACATTTTAAATATGATTTCTGGCATATGACCGCCACGGCTGGCGCGGATGTTGTCCAATCTGGACGTCCAATTTTAGATGACTTTTTCCAACATTTGTGGCCGTATATCGGCAATAATACGGCGAATGTTGTCTTCCAAATGGTCAAGCGTTTGTGGCTTTACCGCATAGACCAATGACTTTACATAGCCCCACAGAAAGTAGTCTAGCGGTGTTAAATCACAAGATCTTGGAGGCCAATTCACAGGTCCAAAACGTGAAATTAGTCGGTCACCAAACGTGTCTTTCAATAAATCTATTGTGGCACGAGCTGTGTGACATGTTGCGCCGTCTTATTGAAACCACATCTCCTGGACATCATGGTTATTCAATTCGGGAATGAAAAAGTTAGTAATCATCGCTCTATACCGATCACCATTAACTGTAACGTTCTGGCCACCATCGTTTTTGAAAAAGTACGGACCAATGATTCCACCAGCCCATAAAGCGCACCAAACAGTCAGTTTTTCTGGATGTAACGGTGTTTCCACATACACTTGAGAATTACCTTCACTCCAAATGCGGCAGTTTTGTTTGTTGACGTAGCCATTCAACCAGAAGTGCGCTTCATCGCTAAACAAAATTCGCTTATGAAAATCGGGAACAACGGTAATCTCGTTTTGGGCCCATTCGACGAATCTACGCCTTACTTGATGATCGTTTGGCTTCAAATCTTGCACGAGTTGGATTTTGTAAGCACGCAAACCAAGATCCTTCCGCAAAATCTTCCATAAAGTGGATAGACACAGATCCAATTCCTGTGGTCGATGGCGGATGGACTCATTCGGGTCTTCCTCAATGCTACGCTCGACAGCAGCAATAGCTTCTTCTGTACGCACCGTGCAGCGTCTCTGGGGATGCGAGTTATCAATAAGAGTAAACGTGGTGCGAAAACGTTCCATGGTTAATCGAATTAACTGCTCTGATGGACGATTTTGTCGACGATAAAATGGACGTAGTGCGCGATACGTTTTCCGCACAGAACCATTATTTTCGAAATAAAATTGCACTATTTGCAAGCGTTGTTCAGGCGTGAGTCTATTCATGATGAATTGCCAAACCAAACTGAGAATAAATAACTTGACAGCTGTTTAATCGGTCGCCATCTTGAAAAGTAATGCCAACTTAAAGTTCTATACCTCTATAAAAAACACCCTTTACAAGCCCAGCAGCCAACCTGTCCTTCTATTGTCCACAGCAGGCCATAGACATCTAGAACAATTCTTTAAAAGAGTTATAAAACATAACATACCTGGTTCTTAGAAGGTTCCTTTGCAATACCAATAGTGCCTATTCGGGTAGCCCACGTATCTTCTCAGATTCCTAAGTGCTAGACAATAACAAACCAGATGTTCTGTGATCTCCTCCTCTTCTTTCTTGTCGTTCCAGCTTTTATAGAAATCGTTTTAAGGTATTCCCAGCCTCCAGGTCTTTGTTTCCTGGGCTCCGTTTCCTTTATAACTCTGGACTCTGGTTAGATTTAACACAAACTATGCTTTGCATATAGCCATAGCGTCCTGGATTTGTTTGCTCTGTAAAGAAATTAATTTTCATATCCTATCTTTGCTTGCCCAATGAGCAAAAGTGGCAATGCAGATGAGTAAAGTAATTCCAATCTTATCCTTGAAGTTTGTTGTTACCTTCCATGTCTCCATGTCCAAGAACTTGTGGGAGGGTAACCGCAGTATGTCTTGCTATCTCCTCCATAGTCACCTGCCACTATTGGATAATCTTATAAGCGGTGTATACAATCTCATGGGATCGAATGGTCGCTTTACAGTCAGTAACTTTATCTCCACTTGATACACTCTGATAACGAATTCTCACAGCCAATATTCCAGGCTGAGCAGTAGTACAACAAATAGGCAGTACAAGAGACAATCTAAGATTCAAGTGTTCTGAAAATATTCTGCATTTGAATTTTAATTGTAGCCGTCGATGAATTGTAAAGGGTTATCCATTTCGTGGTTTCAAAAGTAAAGGTAAATTAAACTCATATAAAATATTTTTTTCATGATATTTCTTTTTGTATTGTAAAGTTTGAACGTTGACATTATGTGTGAAATACTACATCATTTAAATGACCTCCACGCGAAGTGTTGCAAGCATTGATTCTTTTGAGGTAATTTTCGACCACTTTTTGACACATATTGGGCGGTATCTCAGCCATAACTTAACGAATGTTGGTTTTTAAGTGCTCAAGAGTTGAAGGTTTATCTGCATAAACACGGTCTTTCGCGTTGCCCCACAAAAAAGTCTAATGGTGTCAAATCGCATGATCTTGGTGGCCAGTTGATATCGCCACGACGAGAAATTACGTGGCCAGGAAATGTCTCTTGCAATAAAACCATATTCGCTTGAGTTGTGTGGCATGTGGCACCGTCTTGTTGAAACCACTTATTCTCCAAGTCGTATTCTTCAATAGCAGGCAAAAAAAAATCGGTTATCATATGACCATAACGCTCCGAATTGACGGTGACAGTCGTTCCATCGTCGTTTCCGAAGAAGTAAGGTCCAATCGGACCAAAGAGCGCACCAAACAGTGACTTTTTCTGGATGTAATGGCTTCTCTTCAACTACTTGAGGATTCTCAGAACCCCAAATACGACAATTTTGTTTATTAACATACCCACCGAGTATAAAATGTGCTTCATCGCTGAAGAAAATTTTGTTCGAAAAATTGCCGTCTTCCGCCTGTTGTTCAGTTGTTGCGTGAGCTGGACTTTATATGGATGTAGGTGTAGATCTAAATGCAAAATACGCCATAATGTACCTGAGAACGAGGAGAAATCGACACATTCGGGTGTTGGGCAACACTTTCACTTACAATAACGATATTTTCAGCGGAACGAGCGAAACGATGATGCACAGGCCTTTCAATATTTGTAACCACTCCAGTCTCTTCAAATTTCTTCACAATTTTTCCAATTGCTTGCGTAGTTGGACGATTATGTAAACCATAATCTCCTCTTAAGGCACGATACGTGACTGTGGCAGAATCACCATTTTTGTAGTAGGTTTTGATAATTTTTATGCGTTGTGTGATTGATAGTTAAGCGATCCATTTTCGTCAATGTCAGACTTTCAACTGAAAAGAAAAAATTGGTTTCACAACTTAGTTTGACAGATGTCGAATTCCAGTCCCATACTTTTGAAACCACGAAATGGATAACCCTTTATAACGTAATCATAATAGAATCTATCCGATATTTATGGTATTAAATCAGGATCGAAAACGAGGATATTGTGTAGTCAATAGAGAGATTCAGATAAATTATACCCAAGATTTTGACTTTCATGAACCAAAATTTGGAAGTGTTCTAAAGAAAAGTAATCAGCGTTGGCTTGATGGCAACTCACAATTTTAACACATTTACTACCATGTGCTTTTAAAATCTCCTTTACGCCACGCGTACCGCTGTACGCAAGTAGTCAAATAAGCGTCACCCCAATACGGGTGACGCGGCCCAATCAAAAACTTTACAGTCACCCGAATATGGGTGACGTGGCAGTCAACGTGTTAAACTCGGAATACAGATTGATTTGTCTCTGTACAAAGAGAGCATATTTTCTCAGTTTCAACACAGATTTCTAATCACCACACTACGCCACGAATGAGGTGACGGCGGTTATAGTATCTGACTAGCATCCCATGCATCACACGTTCCAACACCTCAAAAGACATACAGCATTATAGTCACTACAGTGCGTCATGAATAAGGTGGCTTGACTACATATCGCATACAAGAGTGGGCAAACAATTTTTATCATGGTTTACTTAGAAGCTTTTCGGTTTAAATCCACAGAGAGAAGATACTGATGTTATCCTGTGAACATCACAGGAAGGTTTCATATCATAAAGAAAAGTTCCTTACCCTATAACACCACATGTAAAACCCCAGTTTAATGCGTTCTTTTTAAAATTTCAGCTCAACCTCTGGAGCAATCGTTGTGATTTATCCATTACATCTGGTCAAGAAGTACGACCTACCTGCAATCTCCTCGATGTTATCGATAGCCTTAATGGTAATATACTTATCGATGACAGTGAAAAAATATGGAATTGTCTACAGAGTGCTAAAGAAGAGCAAGAAACAAAAATTGTCATTGATTTTATATGTGATAATGCTGGCTTTGAATTGTTTACGGATCTTCTACTCGCACAATATTTAATTGAACATCAATTGGCGCATACAGTACGTTTTAATATTAAAGCAATACCCTGGTATGTATCGGATACTACAGCTCAAGATATACATTGTAGCTTAAAATATTTACAAGAATACAAATCAATGGAATTGAATCGTTTGGCTAACGCTTGGTCTCAATACTTTGAAGATGGTCATTTTGTTATGGTGGCAAACGAACAGTTTTGGACCTCACCATACGAGTACTATAGGTGAGTAGTTGAAAATAAATGAAAATTTAATTTTTTTTTAATATTTCCTTAATGTTGTTTGTTTTGTTTTTTTTTTTTTAGAATGTCCGACATAAAACCCGAACTTTATGCGAGCCTAAAACAGTCATCGTTATTAATCTTTAAGGGCGATTTAAATTATCGCAAACTTTTGGGTGATTTTAATTGGGATTTTTGTGAAAAGTTTGAAAAATGTCTGCGCGGCTTTCAACCCACTAATTTGTGTACGTTACGCACAGTTAAGGGAGATTTAATATGTAACCTGAAGCCGGGACAAGCTGAAGAATTAAGTCAACAGAATGCCGACTGGATGTTTACGGGTGAATATGGTTTAATACAGTTTCAAGGGCTAACAAAGGATTAAAAAGGTCGCCTATTTTTCTATGTAAATTGCATACTATCCACATACACAGTTCAAATAGTAAATAATTGTTATATTTAAATTTATTTTTGTTGTGGTTGTTGTTGTTTTCAAAATAAATGTATATTTTTAAATTCACGAAAGAGCTTTTACAAACTGATTTTCAATGGTTCACCGGTGGTCTTCTATTGAAGCATGGAATCCTGGTCCAACCTGGTCTATAGACATATTGTAATTGTGGGAATCGATTATATGGTTCTTATTTATTTTCTGAATAGAAAAATATGAACTTCGAAATTGAAATTTATTAACAAAAAAATATTCTCCTTTCAGCGTAGTTTCCTATCAACAAAACGACTAGACAGCTCAATCCCATGAAAACTTAGCCGTAAATTTCGAATTTCCTAAGGAAGAAAAAAATTGTTTCGTGTTAGTGGAATTGATGTTAAGACCCCTGCCAGATAAACTCTGTAACTGCCCATCCCTTGGTAGGTTGAGGTTGAGGACCCTTGCCAAGGGCTTCTTTGAGGTTTTGAATTCTGTGCCGAGAGCCGACATCAAGGCTCTCCACAGATTCATTAGTAACTTGAGCTGGTTGAGAAGTGCTAGGGCGGCTTCATCGGTGTAGTCGCGTTCTCCCTTTTTGTTTAGTTTGGTCTGTGTAATTCCTTCGCTACCCATTCTCCCTTCCTACTTCCGCTTCTTTTTTCCTATCCCCTCTTTTATCCTTCCTTCTTAAGGACGTTACGTACAATGGATCAAATCGACCTCCGGGTACTGTACTTGTCAAAATTGGCAAGTAAACGTCCTCTAACCTAACCTAACTCACTGACTAGCACGTTCTCTGAGTATCAAATAACTTTTCATTAATAGAATTCGAAGCGATTAGATTCCATCTGTTGAAACCAGTATAGAGCTAACTATGACAACAATATCTATAGTAACTGAGCTGATTGCATCATATACATACATACATACCGTTGGTCTCATCCCAGCCAGCATTTTTTGAAAATTTTAATCAAATTCGAGTTTTTTTTTTGATTCTTCTGCGCGATTGAAAAGTAAGAATATGCGCTCATTTTCTGATAATAAAAGACTCATTTGTCGGGAGAAAAATGTTACTACGGGCGACTCTTCTCAAAAAATCATTTATGAATCATTTTCTATATTAATTTCGCGTAATTTTCGATGCGTTTTCACATAGTTTTGTGATCATTTTTGAATCGCTTTCTGATCATTTATTACTCGTATTTAACTTCGTTTATGCTTCTTTTTCGAATCGTCTTTCAGTCATTGTTTAATCGCAAGCGAGTCTTTTATGAGTAATTTATCAGTATGTTTAGGAGTCCTTTTATTGTCATTTATTAGTCATGTTTGTATTAATCTGGACTCCTTTTTGCGTCATTTATGATTATAATTTGAGTCATTTATTAGTCGTATTTCAAAATGTGTTTTTAGTCGGTTTTCTGAGTCCTACGTTTACACTGCTGCGATTTCAAAAATCACGTTCGTATGAACGTTGAGTAACAAAGAAAGAATACATAACATAACATACATAGTTGGCCCTTACAACCCTCCAGCCAGGATTACGGACTAGCTTCTCACACCACTTATGTTGTGTACGCTAATTTTATACGTGAGTGGCGGGACCTACAATTTAACGTAGACTCAGAGCGACAGATTTTTGAGAAACTATTCATGGCAATTTTATTTACTCTCTTGTCAGAAATCTGCTGAAAGGAAGTCGGCGACTATCAGAGGAAGAATATTATATACATATTATGTACATATTTAAAAACAAATTGTATTTGTTATTTCATAGCCATCTCTTACATAAATGAAAATTTATACAGAGAGGGTATAAAAAAACAGTCTTTAATCATCTATCTGTTGAAAATATGATCATAAAATACGTAATTACACTCACTTTTCAAACACCTGCATGATCTTTTTTTTCAATGTTTTTCAATCTTCAGTATAAGTAGAATATAATAATAAATAACGGAAATAATAGTCACATTTCAAACGTCTGGATGATTAATTTCCGATTGCCAAACAATTTTTTATTGTATTTTATTTCGAACTCATTTTACTCATTGGCGCGAATCATTTTTGAGTCCTTTTTTAATCGTGTAACTGACTAATAAGTTTTTGATCACCAAAAGTACTCTAAAAAGACTCAGCAAGGTGATTTTTTTTAAACAATCTTCCAAATGCTAGCTGGGATGTAGAAAGGTCCTAACTCACACTTTTTTCGAAATAGATTTTTTTTGTGATTCCAATGTATTTAACACAAATACACATTGGAATCACAAAAAAAATCTATTTCGAAAAAAGTGTGAGTGTGAGGGCCTTTCTACATGAGACCAACGATACATACATGAATAATTGGTCACTACAACCCTTCAGTCAGGATTACGACTTGGCTTCTCACACCACTTCTGATGTGTGTATTAATTTCATACATGAATGGCCGGACCGGACAGTTTATAGTCGACTCCGAACGACTGATTTCTGAGAAACTTTTCATGGCAATTTTTATTTACTCTCAGAGTTTTTGCCAGAAATCTGCTGAGAGAAAGTCATTGAATAAATATTTCTCCATATTTTGTCTTGTTGGAAAATGTCTGACCTGGAGTTTGAACCGTGGCCTCACGTCTAATAAGTCAACACACTTATTTACTGGACTAAATCTAATAAGAATGTTATTTTTTAGGAATTTTTTCAAAAAAAAAATAAAAAATAAAAAAACTTGCTATTAAAAATAGCAGCTTAGATGCTAGTTTTACATGTAAGGTTTTTTCTTTATTTCTTTTTTTTTTGTTTTCGTTCTTGTTTTTAAGTTTTAATATTTATTTTTAAATATTTTTATGTTTTTTTTTTACTACAATTTGTTAACTTTCTAAAACAATTTTTGTTTTTGTTTTTTCTTTCTTTCAATAATTACGATTCATTACGCTGTTACTATTGATCTGGTTTTTATTTTATTTATTTTTTTATTCTAGTTTAGTCTATGATTTCTTTTATTTAAAAATATATATAATATAATAGATAATATAGTACAGGACATTAATTATTATTTTCTTTTAATTGTTTTTATTAAATTCAATTTAATTTTTATTAATTATTTTTTATTGAAATTATGTTTCATTTTTATTTAATCGTCTAATGCCTAAATAAATATGTGCGGTATATGACGTATTAAAAAAAAAACAATTAAATAATGAAAATGAAAACGAAATGTAGTTTTTTAAACTATTTTTTAGATTGTTTTTATAAAAAATTTCATTTATTTTCTTTTACTGTAAATATAAAATTTTTTTTGTATAGACCGACATATAAAATGATATGAATTTAATATTTTTGCTTAATTTACACTGAAATCAATATTCCTATGAATATAAGGAATTCAAATAGGAGTCTGTAAGGTTTGGAGAACATTTCGTAAAGCACAGAAAAACTTAAATAACTAGCACAACTCTTTATAACATATATAGTGGTGACCTTACAATTAGAAACGATGTTTCTGGAACAGAGTTCTCTGGAGTGCCGAATCTAAGTTTAATTTGTCCCAATCTGATGGAAAAACGTATGTAAGACGTCCTCCAAACAAAGCCTTTGATCCCAGGTACACAGTGAAAACTGCAAAACAAATTAGCAAACATACATGTTGTTAAGTCGTTTCTAATTATAAGGCCACCACTGTATATTTTATTATGTGTGGCCATTAGAGTAAATACATCAACAAAGATTACTTCTATAATTATCCAAGAATGCCGGGCATCTCTGGTGCAGATAAAGTTACCCTTATATGGCCTCCTAGGCTCGGGAACAATGAAGATAAAAACAAAGCTAGCACTCTTGCAAAAGCTAAAACAACAGAAAATTCAAATTACCTCTGCGGAAGGATAAACAAGTGGTCTCAACAAACTTACTCATTAGCAACGGAAAAATGGAGCAATGAAAATCCATAGCAAAACATTCGGCGGTTACCCACACATGAGTCCTTGAACATGGGGTAACAACAAACGTTCCTACGACAATCGGATCTACGCTCCGGAATGACCCGATTACTCATCGGCCAAGGATTGTCAACCTAGCGAAAACTGTTTCAACCGGAATAGACTTCATAGGTGAGATTGCACTTTTCTCATTGGCTAAGCAGGGATGGAATAATAAAAATCCACTTCTTTAGAGAACAGATAAATCTAGCACGCAGAGAATATATGCAGAACGAAATTTGTTTTAAAACTCAGCCAGGGTTCATCTTATTAACCTCATAGTAGTTATAATGAGACACTGGCCACCTGAGTACACTCATCCGACTTCTATATAAGTTGTAATGACATGGAAGAAGAGCAGATATATAACAATTCGACGCCTCCGTTCTATAACATTCTAAGTCGAAAAAGTGTGTTTTGAGTTATGAGCTCTCTCAAAGTTTTCAAGCGACATACGACCATATGTGTATTTTAAGATGATTTTTCCCTATAACTTCGGAACGGATCGGCGCATCTTAACCAAATTTTGACAGGATTTAAGTTAGAGAACGTAGAATTTAAAAATGCAAGAACAATAAAAACGTTCTAAGTACACTTAGAATGTTATAGAATGGAGGCGTCGAATTTGTGTTTGTCCAAGACTTAAGAACCAAATATGTACAAAGGATTCTTATGCATCCAGAACTTAATGAAAGAACGTCATCTACAAAAAGGTGCTTTGAATAACAGGATGGCTGAGGTATGCCGGCCAGGAGTTATGAAGGTCTCACATAGAAATGAGCTTCTTTAAGTATTTTTTGAAATATACTTGATATTCTTTTATTGGATTGTAAAGAACACATATATACATATGTCCTTTTAGTCCTCTAGGGAGCATACATAGGTCCAATGGTAAGAATATTTTTTTGGGAATATAATTCTGATGCTGAGCTTACTTAGCTAACGAAATTCAAAGCTAAATGAATATCACTGCATGTGATATGCTCCTCCAGGGAGCATAGGGCCGCAACAAGTTGATTCCAATGAGCTCGATCATCACCTCGATGTTTGACTTCGTTCCACTGTAGACGTAGTTTGAATAGTTTGGTTGTGATTTAGCGTTTCCAGGTATATGATGGTCGTCCGATGCGCCTGCTTCCCTGGGGCTTTCAGTCTATGGCTGTTTTTGTGATATCATCTAATGGCTTACGAAGAGTGTGCCTAAGACATCCCCACTTGCATCCTCTTATTTCCCTCTAAATTGATTGCTGGTTTGTATCTGACCAGAGTTGGGCATTGGATATTACGGAAGGCCAGTAAACACGCAAGATTCTATGCAGGCATTTTTGAACAAATACCTGAAGAGACTGGGAATCGCGCGGTGCCATATTCCACGTTTCAAAACCGTACAGTAATGTGGATTTCACGTTACGGAAGGCCAGTAAACATGCAGGCATTTGTTAACACGTACCTGAAGAGACTGGGAATCACGCGGTACAGTAATGTGGATTTCACGTTGGAATTAAAAATTTTAATTTTGGTGCGTCTCGAACACATGGTTTTAAAATATCCGTCAAATGGCCGCCATGGCAGTGGTGACTTTCCATCATTCTTTTCATGAAATGTTCGATGACTTTTTCACAGAGATGTTAATGTACCTTACCACCGATGACACTTTCGATATTGCTTTTGAGCTGAGAAATTGTTTCTCATTTAAATCGCTTAAACCCAAGATTTCACAAAACACCAAAGAAAAAATCGCACGACATTATATCGAATGATCTTGATATCAGAATTTCTGGAGATAATTTATTTTGGAAATCGTTAGTGCAACGATTATTACGTATAAACCAAGATTTCATGATCTTGACATCAAAATTTCTGGAGCTAATTTACTTCGGAAATCGTTAGTGCAACGATTACTACACGTATAAACCCAAGATTTCTCAAAACCCCAAAGAAAAAATCGTACCACGTTATACTGCATGATCTTGATATCAGAACTTCTGAAGATAATTAATTTTGAAAATCGTTAGTGAATCCACATGTTGTCCTGATCCTGATGCTGTTTAGTAGCGGCCCAAAAAAACTCCCTTAAAGCTGTAATTTCTGCCTCATTTTTGAAAAAACTAATACCCAATCAAATTTTAATCGGGGTTTGTTAGAGATGTTGTGCTAACTAAATAAGCTTTCCATGTAGAAATTAATATAAGAAAGTTTATAAAGAAATATTTAAATATTTATCTTAAATTTCAATTAATTTTTGTTGTTTTATTATTAATGCTATAAATATATTTACAATATAAAATATTTAAGGATAGATATTTTGAAATTTTTTTTATTTAAAATGATATTTCAAAATAATATCCAATTTTTTTAGAACAAAATTCTTTTTTCTTTCACATTTTAAATGGTTATTACACATAAAGTTTATTTTTTAGTTTTACTTCTATTTTTTTTTTTAATTAAAATTTCATAAAATCCTATTTTATTAGAAAAAAGAAAAAATAATAAAACTTTTATAACCTACTAACTACTAAATTATTGTATAAGTAAGAATGTATAGGTAAGTATGTATGTATATAAAATTAAAATCAAAGACCACTTATATGTTAATTATTATTATTGTTATTATTTTCTTTAAATGTTGCTGCTTTATTTTAAATAAATGGAATTGTTTTTTTTCGTTTTTTTTAATTGTTACACTTTAAAGTTGTAAAAATTTTGTGTAAAGATTTTAACTAATATCACCACTTTATAAAATTATTTATACTCGTTTTTTATTTTATATGTTATATATTCGTTAAAGCCAATTACAGTCATCAATTATAATAAAATATAATTATTTGAACTTGTAAGGAGTGGAAATAGTATATTACACGCTTAAGTAAATATTTATGTTTATAATTATTTGTTAATAATAATAAAAAAAAATATCTAAAGGAAAATAAATATGTTGCTAAGAAGATTTTTTTTAATATTTTTCTTTTTAATAAATTATAATTATAAAAATTTATTTAAATTTAATTTTAATTTAAATTTATACTGTTAAGTTTACTTAAAAACTAAAAAGATTAAGACAGACTTTACAAAACGAAAAAAAAAATAAAAATTTTAATATTTAAAATTTTTTTTTTTAATTAAAAACAATAAAAACTAAAAGTAAAAATATCTAAAAATAACATACAGTGGTGGCCTTATAATTAGAAACGATGTTTCTGGAACAGAGTTCTCTGGAGTGATGAATCTAAGTTTAATTTGTTCCAATCTGATGGAAAAACGTATGTAAGACGTCCTCCAAACAAAGCCTTTGATCCCAGGAACGCAGTGCTAAGTCGTTTCTAATTATAAGGCCACCACTGTATGTCCAATAAAATTTCTATAGAATTCCATGGAAGAATTTTTCAGTCGTAATCCATACTGAAGAAGGGTTGTAATGAGCAATTCTTAATATGTCTATGGAAGAAGAGCTTTATCATGCCTAGATAATACAAAAATGATGTATATTATGAGATTACAATATTTTCTACAGGCATCAGCCTACATAAAAATTGGATAATTTATAGTTTATCATCTATCGAGGACAAATATATGAATCGTGTTTTCTCTCTAAACTATGCAAATAACAAACTTATTAACAAGGCTGTATATTCCGTCACGATATTATTAACAAACATAAATCCAATTTCCTCATTCCACAATAGACCGTAAAAAAACATGGTACAGATGGAGATCATCACTTGTTAAAAGCGGAGATATGGCGACTAAGAACCTAAACAAATCGTTTGTATTTAATCTAAATTTGTTAAATGAGCAATTATACACGCGGAAAGAATGCAGCTCCCATTTAACGACTTCTGCCATGGGTGCAGATACGTTGAGCAAGAGGAGACTGTTATCCACTTTCTTTGTCAATGCCCAACTCTTGCGAGGTGCAGATATAGGTTATTTGGCCCTCCAATACTTGTCAGCCTGACGGAGCTATCGTCCATTGATGTCAAGGATATAGCTTATCAAGCTTTCAGGCTGGTTTTCCAGCGTGGGGTAGTTGTGCCAGTAGTCGCTTACCAGCTTCTTGCTGGTTTGGAGGAACTTTGTCGGTACAGGGACTGCATGTACCTGTGGCGTCACAACGTGCCGCTATGCCTGCTCAAGTGAGCTTTTGGTATCAAAGCTACCACTCTGACCTAACCTAATTATACATAAAACTGTGACTTGTCTATTTACCTAAGAAACGTTTTCAACTTGAATTTGTGCTATGATACCTTTTGCTACTATTTTAGTACAACTCCTAACGTTCGAGTTTCTAGAGAAACCAAATTCCATTGCAGGTCTAAATCCAATAAAAGCCCTCAGAATTGATAATGTCTGTAACAAGATGATTTTAGAACTCGCCTGTATAATCGTGAGGATTCCGCAAACTGTAGAAAAAGGCAAGTTTTACATTTGAGTTGTATTTCGTTGTATTGATCGAACGAATCTTTTTTCAATTGATCTAACATGTGGATACAATGCTTCAAGGTTATAAAAATAACGAACATCTCTTATTTTAATCGTTATTCGCTTTTAGTTCAGGGGAATAATTCTCTGTTGCCAAACAAAATAAAATCGAATCATATTTACTTTCTAATACAATTGCGACTTTCTTTTTTATCCAATCTTTAATGCACTTACGCCTGCTCCTGCTGTGAAGCGGATATCATTATATGCAAAACGCTTGTTTAGGTTATCGGTGCTGATGTTAACTTATGTTGTTCAAGGAGATTATTCACTACTGCCAAGCAAAATAAAATCGAATTACATTTACTTTCTAATGCAATTGTGACTTTCTTTTTTATCCAATCTTTAATGCACTTACGCCTGCTCCTGTTGTAAAGCGGTTATCATCATATGCAAAACGCTTGTTTAGGTTATCGGTGCTGATGTCAAGTTCCGAATTCGTGGATTTGATTTCTGCCAGAGACTGGATGTTTGTGATTGTTTGTTTGACATTATATTTTATATTATACAGTAATCCTTCGATTTACGTCGTCTCGATTAACGTTGTTTCGATTTACATCGTCAAATTTTTTGTTCCCTCTAACTTCAATTTGCGTCGTTATTCGAATGTTTTTGGAACCAACTGCGACGTAAATCGAGGGATTACTGTATAATATTAAGTTCCTTGTTAAAAACCATGGTATAAGAAATATAGAAGGTAGCAAGGCGAATTCATTACGAGGTGGGTTTTGTTTACCAGCTGATGTAAGTAACAATGTCAAAAAAAATGTTTGTTTTTTGTGTATTTTGTTTCGATATTCAATTTCGTATTCATATTAGTCATAAACCCTCATATGTACCGCATGTATCCTTAACGATACGCACTCTGGAAATTCTTTAGGATTACTATTTTAAAGCCAATTATATATTAGAATTAAGTCGCCGTAGTAGGTAGTGTGTTGGCTTATTAGACGAAAAGCCAGGGTTCGAGCCCCAGGCCAGACATCAAATTGAAACACAAAAAGTATTTCTTCGGCGACTTCCTCTCAGCAGATTTCTGGCAAAAACTCTGAGAGTAAATAAAATTGCCATGAAAAGTTTCTCAAAAATCTGTCGCTCGGAGTCGACTTTAAACTGTAGGTCCCGCCACTCATATATAAAATTAACACGCACAACATAAGTGGTGTGAGGAACTAGATCATAATCCTGACTGAAGAGTATGTATATATTAAAATTGTTGCAAGATGATTAACAATATTTAAGCCTTTAACACTAAATACATATATTTATAGTTATTTAGGTAAGAGTGATGAATTACCAAAAAAAAAAAATTCATGTCTCCAACTAGGTGCCTAAATTATGACTGAAATAACTTGTGTGTTATTTTTAAAACAAATTCTCTTTCTGAAGATTGGGATATAGGGATTAAAACAAATTGGACCAATCTTCTGTTGAAAATTTGTTATTATAAGAAATAACGTTTGCAGCTGATATTTTTTTTAATTTACAGGTTACTGCAGCACCTTATGTAATGTAATAATAAAATTCATAAGAATTTTCAATATATAAAATTTATTTAGTTTTTTTTAATTGCTTTAACTAATTTCCTATGGAGGTTTGAGGGTTAATTTTTTTGACAAGATGTGTACATTTTTACAAAAACAAAATCCCTGTTGTTTTTGTATTGTTGTACTTATTGTAATACTATTCCCACCTCGTAATGAATTCGCCTTGGAAGGTAGTTTCAATCAAAATTTTTTTTCATAAAATAAGGTTTTTTGAAGTTTTATTTTCTCATAAACTATACATGTAGCGTTGCCATATTTATAATTTTGTTTTATATTCTCAATAAATTATTTATGAAAAATGTGTAATTTATAATTTTGTATATTTATGTACGAAAAAATGTTCGTCCAAGATAAAACCTTTTAACAATTTTTATATCTAAATTTATATTAGTTAAGTCCAACAAGTTTAACACGTAATTTGGACTAGTATTTAAAGAATTTCCTTAATTTAAAAAAAAATTTAAAATGGGGGAAATTTAAAATTAATATGGTAGCAATATTTTAACGAAAACGTCAAAATCCTTAAGCATGTCAGATAGTGAATTTTAAAAAATTAAGAGAGAATGAAACTACCTTCTATATTTCTTATACCATGGTTAAAAACATACTATTTTGTCGTATGAGAAATATGAAATTCGATTTACGTCGTTTCGATTTACGTCGCCTTTTTTTAGAACCAACTGCGACGTAAATCGAGGGATTACTGTACTCACAATAGAAAAAACAGTATGAGAATTACTACAAAAGAGCAATTCTTGAAAAAAAGGTGACGAAGGTATTTTAAAAATTTTTGTAGACCATCCTCTCTTTGCTTTCTCCTATGAACCATCATTCGAGTGTTCCAACAGAATGCACAGCATGAATATGGGTTATCTCCTGAGAGTTGGTCTGAAAAAAAATTCGAGATTCTTTTGGTTATTACTTAGAATAACCTTGTTTACCATGGACAATAAAGTAAAATCGCTGCAATAATTGAAGTACATACGTAAGATCTTCTTTTTTAGGTGTGTTTACTATATTGATAGTTCGTTGGGCAGCTTTCATAAGATCGCCTACACAAATCTGTTTGGATGATAATACCGCTGTAGGAAGCAATATAAAGGGTCCGCCAAATAACTTTTTTTTTGAAAATGCTTTAAAAAAACTACTGAATATTTTCTCAAATTTCTTTTTTTATTTGAAAGTACAATCCTTCCGGTTAATAATGGAAAATAATTTCATTCAAATGGCTGCCTCGGCTGGCCATGCAGTAGCGTACACGATCGATCCAATTTTTAAGCACATTATCGATTGTGTGCAGCTGTATTTCACCAATGGCTTCACGAATATTGTCCTTTAAAGCGTCAATTGTCTCTGTCTTGTCGGCGTAACACTTATCTTTGACGGCACCCAACAAATAATAGTCCAACGATGTCAAATCGCAGCTCCGAGGTGGCCAAACGACATCAGCTCTGCGACTGATAATGCGATCTTCAAAAACAGGGCGCAAAACATCGAGTGTAGCTTCGGCTGTGTGGCACGTAGCGTCGTCCTGTTGAAACCAAATGCTGCCAATATCCTCCTCTTCAATTTTTGTGCACAAAAATTCGTTCAACATAGCCCGATAACGATCGCCATTGACTGTAACGGCCACTTATTGCTCATTTTTGAAGAAAAATGGCCCAATTATGCCTCTGGGCCAAAATCCGTACCAAACAGTGACTCGTTTTGGGTGTGTCGGCTTTTCAATGTATGCGTGCGGGTTTTCTGTGCCCCAAGAAAAATGCCAAGATCAAAATGAGCTTCATCTGAAAAGATGATTTATTTTGCCAAAATCGGCATCTTCTGGTGTAGGCTACTGCATGGCCAGCCGAGGCAGCCATTTGAATGAAATTATTTTCCATTATTAACCTTAAGGATTGTACTTTCAAATAAAAAAGAAATTTGAGAAAATATCCAGTAGTTTTTTTAAAGCATTTTCAACAAAAAAAGTTATTTGGCGGACCCTTTATATGCATGCATGTTTTAAAAACAAAAACCTAAAAATTTAAATGAATCAAAAATGTTCTGTAATTAAAATTAAAAAAATAATTAAATTAAATTAAACACAAAATTATACATTTTATATAAATACATTTATGTATATCAATATTATTTTCTTTCTTTCTTTTTTTTTCTCTTTTCATACATTTATTTATAATAACTTTACAACGATTGTATAGATTTTTTATTAGACCACTTTCATAGAAAACAAAAAAAAATGTTCTTAAAAGAAAATAAAAAATAAGAATTAAATTAAACAAATTCCATTAAATTATAAGCATTTACAGATGCATAGAAAATAATAAAAAATTTTATTACTATTGTTTATTATTATTTATTTATATGTATAAAACTATTGCTTATTTAAATAATATAAATATGTATGTATGTATGTATTGTATGCATGTATGTAGTTGTAGTATGTATAGTAGTAGTATGTGTATTGTTTTATATTTATGTATGTATAAATTGTGTTCGATTTTTTTTAATATGTATGTATAGCATATATGTATAGTAGAGGTTTTTGTTTTTTTATTTTTTCACTTGCTTAATTACTATAATATGTAAATGGTTAAGGGGGTGTGGGGTTTGGTTTATGTAAAAGGGGAGTGGAGGGAAAAAAAAGGAAAGAATAGCTATACCTATGAAATAATAGTTAAAACATAAAACAATACGTTTAAACTAATATGCAGCAAAGAAAAAAGCAAAGGAAATTATGAAGATAAATAACAATTTAATGTGTTCGATTGGGGCCGGGGCCATTAAATGAATGATGGATATGGTTTAAATGGTTTGTTTGTGTAAATGAGCATATGATTACGGCTAGACTGAAGATTTAAGGAAATTAAATTAATATTAAGAGAACATAATTATTATTTAAGTTTCAATATCCTGGTCTCAAGTTTTCTTGTTAATTTGTTCTCATTGTTTAATGATTGTTTTATGTTTTTATATGTTAAATTTCTTTATACTAATTTCTTTTTATTTATTTATTTATAATATTACTTTCATCACATATTCTTTATCGGCTTAAAATAATTGTTTTTTTTCTCTTTTTTATTTTGCTTTTTATTCCACGGCAAATCCACAAGTTTCCTCAACGGCTTGTGTTAGTTTATCGTATAACAGTTGATAACTGTCGTAGGGCGGTAAGTCGATGCGATTAAAACACGTATGGGCTTTGGGCAGATTTTGTGTGGGCACATCCTGGGTCAAGTGTATGGTAAAAAGTCGTGGTCCTACAGCACCTGTAGAACCCTGTAAAGCGCGAAAACCTTGCAGCGGTACACGCGATGAGCCCGTAACAAATTGTAATAGTCTTGCACGCATTTCAGATGAATATGATTCAACCGCCTAAGAAACAAAAAAAATCAAATAAAGAATCGTCTAATAATCACGGTAGGTTTTTATGTAAAATTTATGTGCCAAAAGAATTTGTGTAGAGTTTTTGATATCAGATTTTTAAACTCTTAGCATTCAAGTTTATTATCTAAATCGTTTCCTTCCTTTCCATTTAAAAAGGAAATTTGGTTTTTATTTTGAAACTATTTTGAAAAACCTCAATTATCGTTTTTAACAAAGCCTGACCCCATAAGATTAACTACAAATAGACTCTGGTATCCAGACATTTCAGATAAATTTAGTTTTAGGGTGTAGTAAAAAGATGTTCATTATTTTTCCATTTAGAAAGTTTTCTCCTTTTTGTATTGTGGCTTTTTCCGGATTTATCCTCAACTCCAACAATACGCATCATTGACTTACAACGATTTTAAATGATGGCGCAAAGAGTCTCTTCAAATTTTCCTATCAGAACTACATATATTATCTACATATCCCTGGGAGTCAATGTCCACCTCAAATAGTTTCTTTTAAAGTTCATCCACAAACTCCACATTAGTGATGAAAGTGCTCTATGCTTTGGACATCCTCCGGTGATGTTAACTGTTATTTCATTTCATGCGCATGTTTATACCCCTATACGCTTTATTTATGGCCTCATGTGCCCTCTAATCAAGAAACGCACAGATAGCCATCTCATTCACGTTTTAAGCCTCCTGAATTGTGTCCATTAAATCTACAAGAGCCGCGTAAGTAGATCTTACAGCTCTAATGCGTACCAGAGATCAGCAATGAATCGCTTTTTCGCTACTCGTAAGTACTCATGAAATTTTGAGTATGAGTGAATCAACAGTATTCAAATCCAATTACTCTGATTCATTCGTACTCAGTACTACATTGATTTATAACTACAAGTTGCAATGAGTATGAGTACAACGTTGATATCAAACTCATAACATTCGAACTATGTTTGATTCATACGCCTACTCATTCAGATTCATAAATTTAGAAAAATACTTATACTCATAAATGATTCGAGTGATTCGAATCATTCGTTAAAATTTACAGTCTTAGTTGTTGTTGCCTTTACAAAGAAAGAAGAAAGGCTCATAAACTAAAAAGACAAAGACAGCAAGGAGAGCAAACACACAACCTTCATGTGAGTATTGCAGTGTTTGTAAGCGAATCGTACTTATTTTGTGATTCGTGTATACGATGAGTTATGGAGAGTCGAAATCAATAACATCATGCGTATTGTTAAGTATGAGTACCATGAGTATTTCAAACTTTGAATATGAGTAGTATGAGTATGATATTAAAATAAGTATAAATGCGTATAAGTATCAGAAATTATAAGTATGATTCGAATCTACTCATCGTTTTGAATACTCATTGCTGACCTCTGATGCGTACTGCCTATGTTGACAACATAATAAAAGTGAACCTGAAGGATTTTTTGATGTGTAGATTTTTTTACCACTTTTAGAATCCACAACAGCTTCGCTCTTCACCAGGCTTTTTGTGTATATCTAATAGTTAGTCTTCTACGGCATATGTTATTAACAAAGGTAGTATCCCGGAGTTGGGTACGTTAAAAATGTGCTTAAATCACATTTTACCCCCTCACCATGTCCTGTATGTTTATACTGCTGGAATTAACTACTATTTAGCTACATGCTGTTTTAATCTCTTTCCGGGAAGTATGTCCACAGTAGCAAATCTACCCTTTCCATTTCGCTATCCTATCTTCTTAATGACATCCTCTACACGAATCTGTTACTGGCAAGAGCATTAAACAAATATTAACTCCGAGAGCAATGATAAACCCTCACAGAAGCTCCTAAGCTATCACGTCTCACCTTCCTTATTTCTTTCATTCTATCTTATAAGTGAGATGTACCGATAACTAATGTCATCGATTTATTTGAAAAATAATTTATTTCGCCGTGTAGCGCAACATCTTGATTTTGTTAAGTTCATAAAACAGAAATAATTCCCAAAAGGTTTTTAAAGTTCGGAGACTTAATTTACGAAAAGTACAGGAGTTATAAATAATAATAATAATAACTCACCTGCCAAAACCATATAACTTGTTGTGTTTCTGGTGTACAGTGTTTCAGTCTCGTATTATTACGCCAGTCATTAACATCAATGCTAGATATGCCGCCAATAACCAATTCCAATTCGCGTTCATCAAATGGTCTCAACAGATGGCTGGGTATCAATTCACAAAAGCCTAGAAAAACAATAAAAATTTTAACAAATTAGTCTTTTCAACCAATAAATAATCCAAGGAAATTGTTTAATTAAAATTAACCTTTTTGTAATGCTAAAAATTGTTGTTCAATACCACGCATAAACCTATAGTTTACATATAACTTTACATATTCACGTTTATTATCTTCTGTCACTGGTATGGAAGCGCCCGATGGTTTAAGTTCATGTACAACTAAAGCACCAAAACTATTATTTTCTACACTAAATGTTGATTCTATAACATTTGAGATGTTATTCTCTCTAAAATTGAAAAAAAGAAAAGAAATTGAGACAAAGTTTTCAATTACAATCTCATTGGCAAACTTACAACATCCACGTTAAACTTCTATGCAGTTCTGGGTCCACACCCTCAATATCACTTAAGGTAATTGGTTTATTGAGCAGTTGTTTATAGAATGGTGTGGTGAAGCCACCATCTAAACAGTGACCATGAAACACCGCTATACCCAAAATACGGCCCACAAAATGAAAATACGACAAATGGTCGGGATTAACACCAGAATCGGGATTTATTTGTAAAGTATAGTGATCGTCACGACTGTATTGAAAGAGGCCGTATTGTGGATTAAGCATTTCGCGTGATAGTAAATGAAGCCATTCTCGTGCCACTCCACCATAGTCCAAACCTTCCTCTCCTTTGAATTTAACCATTAGACGTTTACGCATATCCTTGGGACGCATTTTCATAATCAGTCTATAACTCTCCTCGAAGATTTCGTTACGTGATACTTCTAGACGGCAGTGACCCGATTGAGGTTGTAATGCTTGCAGTTCGGTGCGCAAAGCTCTTAATTTTCCCACTAAATCCCGTCGGTATTTAGGTAATAAATCGGCACCTTCCAATAGACCTTGCGGTAAATCGGCCGGTACGGCTCGTCCTTCTGTGGGTATAACAGTCGAGCTAACGCCTGTCGATCTGTGTGGAGTACTAGAGGAATTTGTAGTAACCGCATTGGTTGTGCCACTGGAGCCAGTCAATGGGTGGGAGGAAGCCGGTGATAAATGTTGTATAATACTGCCATTACCTGATCCCACACCATTGCCACCACCACCACTATTGCTTGTGTTATTGGAAGAAGTATTACCGGCATTAGTACTACTACCACTGCTATTACTACTACCAGTTGTGGCTGGAACTACTCCTCTACGTATTAATTGCAAAATATTACCATTAAGCCGTGGGTCTGTGAACTGTGTGGTCCGATTGTTGTGATCTACAAAATAAACTCTTCCCGAAGCTGTTTTCCTTTGTTCCCAACCACTGGGCAGTGGTCCTATAGCGTCCAATGTTAAATTTTCTGTATGAAAATCTCTAGGTATTCTAGGATCATGCCAGGTTGAGATTGCTGTGGGTATATGATAGAAATACACTTGGCCTTGTTGTGTTATACGCATTTCATAGCCCGGTGGTAGATCCATAAAGGGACGAGCTGCTTGATTTACTGGACCATTAGGCGGTGGTCCTGGATATCGATGACCATTACTATTATTCGAACGGGCACTACGTGAACCCCGTCTTCTGCTAGGTTCTTCAGCAGAGCGTGAAGAACGCCTTTGAGAACGTTGCGAACCGCCACTAGTAGCACTAGTAGTAGCCGCCGTAGAAGTAGAAGGCGTTGTAGGTGCATTAATTGCGGACGTACGAGAGTCTCCTGATCTAGATGTGTCGTTACTAAGTCTTTCACGTTGAGAACTATTATTACCAGAGTTAGCTTGTGTAGACGAAACATTATTATGTGTTTGTGGCTGTTGCAGCTGCTGTTGTTGTTGATTCGTATTTGAGGATGCAGTTGAGTTGGCATTTGGACTTTGAACCGGTGTGCCTGTTATACTGGAATTCACAGCCACTGCATTTGAATTATTGGCTAAGCCATTATTACCATTTGCTGTGGGAGAATGCCTTGTTGCAGGACTCGTAGTGTTATCGCCGTCGTTGGCATTCCATGATATGGTAGCGGCTGTTGTACACTGTTGTGGCTGAGCCGATTGAGGGCTACCGTTACAAATATTATTGGCTGTTGTACTGGCATTGCCGTTTGTTAAATTTTGGTTAGCTTGTAGACGCTGAGGTGTTGTATTTACAGTTTCATTATGTATAATATGATGGCCGTTTGTTAAAGATGCAGGAGCTGGTGTTGCATGTTTTGGAGTTTTGTTAACATGCGACTCGTTAAATTGATGTTGATGCCGGGGTGTTTGTGGCGCATCCACGCTACCACCACCACTACCACTACCACTACCAACTCCGCCTCCGCTTCCATTGGATGATGAACAATTAGTGGTTGAAGTGGGCGATGTATTTGAGCGATTTGTTTTTTTGTTGTTGGGTGTTGAAGTTGCAGCCACATTGTTAATATCTTTTGTTTGTTCAATTCTAGTGGGGCTACAATTTTCTTTGCCTAAATTAATTGTCGTCGATGTATTATTGGGCGCAGATAGTATTTCGGTAGAATGACGCCTTTCATCATTATCTCGCCCACTACGACTGCTATGACCGTTCAATAGATTTGTGCAAGTAGTCGAGCGTGTGGGTCCAGCTGGATGATGTGGTGTTACGCTGGTAGTGCCATTCTGTTGCGTAGAACGATGATGCTGTGGCTGTTGTTGTTGCTGCTGTGGCGGCGGTGCCTGTATGTGATGATGATGATTATGATGATTGTTATGTTTACTAGGCCGATCCCATTGGGTAGTTTTTGTAGTATGATTTACATAATAAACTCTACCATTACCAGTGCGTCTTTCCTCCCAACCCTCGGGTAGACTATCCTCAGAGGAATCATCTTCCGAGGGTCCTCTAACATCGCCACCGGGACCAACAATTGCCAACGGGTTGCCACTGCAAGGGCCATCTTTCGATAGAAAAGCTATAATAATTTGTCCGCGCACTATTTCATCATCATCCGATGCAAATTTGCCTAAATCCAAGCGTTGGACTGAAATTAAAAACGTAATATTAAGTTTTATTGAGCCTTTAAAAATACATATAATATAACAGTTAATACTTACATCCAGCTCCTTTTAAACGTTGTATGGTCTCGGGCGGTATACGCACACAGCCTAGAAAACCACTGCCTTTGTGAATTTTTCTTTGATTCCATACGGTTATCGTTATGGAATCGTTGCGTCCCAAAAATAAATCGTAATGAGCATTCCATTTCGGATCTAATGTTGATTTACTGATTTCCGTTGAATATACTTGACCGGTGCCATCAACTTGAACCTTGGCAAAAGGGTCAGGAAGGCCTTAAACGGAAAGAAAAAAAAAAACAAATCAAATGTCAATTATTTTAAATTAGTATTGAATAATGAAAAGCTAAGTTTAATTTGTTTTTGTTTATTTGTCAGTTGATTTCTAACACGATAGCAGACAACAACAATATGCATTTGAATTTCTATTCCTTAATAAAATTGATTTGTTTTGTCTGTTTGATGTTATTATTTGTGGGAATAAATTGTAAAGCTTTAGCAGCCAATAAAATAAAACATACACAACATCCTGGTTTTCCCAAGCGTGATGAAATTTTAATAGATCCTCGTTAGGAATAGAAAACTTATGTGAAATATAACAAGAAAATAAATACAATACAACAAAGGAAAATAGAAAAATAACTAACGTTGTTTTATTTTTAATGAAGAAAAAAATTTTTACAGTGCTATAGAAATACATTTTTTGACTTTTACTTACAAGTAATAACCTACAGCGTCGTTAGCGTTCTTTTTGGTTTTGTTTTAAAAACTACAAGACGATTTTAAAGCCTATAAGATAGTTTATAACGAAAATATTAAAAACAATAGCATAAGGCGTGGTGAAAGGATTTCCATTTATTTCCAACGCATAGCATCGGAAATTTGCGGAGTTTCTTTAATTATAGTTTATTAGGTTAGGTTAGGTTAGGTTAGAGGACGTGTACCTGTCAATCAAGACAAGTACAGTATCCGGAGGTCGGATTGACCCATTGTACAACGTCCTAAAGGAGGGAAGGATAATATAAGGGATAGGATGAAAGGAGGGTATATGGGAAAGGGGGAGTGGGAAGCGGAGGAATCAAACAGACCAGACACAACAAAACGGTGGGAGAGCGCGACTACACCGATGAAGTCCTAGCACCTCTCAACCAGCCTAAGCCACTAATGAATCTGTGGAGAGCCTTGATGTCGGCTCTAGACACTGAATTCAAGCTCCCAAAGAAGGCCCAGCCAAGGGTCCTCAATCTCAATCTACCAAGGGCTGGGCAGTTACAGAGGAGGTGTTCGATAGTCTCCAACTCCTCCTCATCACAACCCGCCCTGCAATAGTCCAGCTGGGATCTGGAACAGCGACCTAATCTCGAAGTGCCCCGTGATAAAACCTTAAGCTGGCCTTATCCAGCCTAGCAACCAACGTGTTCTCTCACTGTCTACAGCAGGTTGTAGACACCTAGAAACAAAACAACCCGATCCGTTCCCCCAACGCCTCTGCTCTTTCTGCATGACCCATCCATTGATGAGGCCATAGAGGTGGCAGACTGGGGGGGTCAGTACCAACTATCAAATCGCCGCCTGAAAGCAAACCTAGCCTAGCGAGGGCATCCGCCGTCTCATTGCCCAGTATTCCTGGAACCCAGCATAGACGGATACGGTCCGGTCCAAAAGTCCTCAACGACTCCTTGCACTCGCGAACAAGCCGTGAATTGCACCAGACCGACGCAATGGCCCTAAGGGCAGCCTGACTGTCAACGAAGATCATGTAAGATTCGGAATCCAAAGCTGGGCCACCAGCTATGGCCCCAAGAGCCTTCAAGATTGGGAAAATCTCCGCCTGAAAAACGCTGCAGTCATCATTCAACCTGATGTGGAGTTCAAGACCGAGTTCCCTACTGAAAACGCCAGCACCTGTACGTCCACCTAACTTAGCCCCATCTGTGAAGATAGGTATACCACTCTGCCCCTGGAGTAGCCCACCATTCCATTGTGCCCTATCCGGTATAAGTATCCTTAAACCAGGCAGGAACATAGCCTCAGGCACAATATAATCAGTGGCTTTTTCTGATTCCCTCAGGCGTATGGCACTACGCGCTGCACACCGCTTGACATACAAGTCAAGCGGAGTCAGGCAGAGCACAGTGTCAAGAGCAGCCTGAGGGCAACTCTCCACTCAATCCAGTGATACTCAAGGAGGCAATCCGCTGAACCTTATCTAAGATTTTCCGTTGAAAACTCTTATCCAAGGCACTCCACCAAACAACGCAGCCATAAGTAATAACCGGTATAACAATCGCCATATATATATCCAGCGAATGGCCCTAGGCGGAAGACCCCAGCTCTTTATAGTTTATTTAGTCGAAATGAAATACAAATGCCCTGTATACTCTGGTGTCTGAAAACCTATTTTGGAGGTTTCTCGTGTACCGTGAAGAATATGTTGGTGAATAGCTTGTTTTCGTAAATTCTTAAAAGATAATACAAGTGAGTTTATGTTAATGGAATAAGGGATCTTCGCAATCAGGTCTCTAAAAGACCTCTACACTCTATTGCATCATGGTTTACTTAAGGCTTTACATAAAGAAAACGCCTTTTCTGTAATATTTATTTCTAGAAATGTCTTTCCTTTCTCCTGCACTATATAAAACAGTTCGAACTAAGCAATTCTAGCACAATCAACGCTTTCCGAATGCATCCCATCAAGCGCAGCACATCTGGCGTATGGGCGTGACAGATTTGAAATGATTTATCTCGCGAACGAATCTAGCACCCGTCATCTGAAATAAGTAACATCGTCAATTAAATTCGCATCAAAGATATAACAATCTACCGGAAAAACCAGCGGGATTGGGATCTCATGTTGACCAATATCCCTTTTTTGTCCATTGTTGAAGATTTGGAAGACCATTTCTGTACCATTTTCGAAAGAAATCTTCAACCTAGCTCCATATCACCACGGCTTTATAGAAAGATATAGTAGCACCACGGTAACGATTATGGAAATAGTTGCACACATTGCAGGCCACATAACTGAACTATGGTTGCTGATCTGATTTTATTTACACATAAAACAATTAGAAGACCAAGAATAATCTATGTTGCCACTGTATAGACTTCTTTCCTGAGGAATATACATGGAAAGGCCTTTACAGAGTCAAAAACAATGGGTGCGTAAAGATGGCCATTGCGAACCACTTTCACGTGAAAATCAAGGTTATGCCTGCGGGGATATACATTGTTATGCTCTTTACTCTTAATGCTTTTATCCTTACCATTCTAACAATCAAATCCTGCAAGATAATCGCTCGCGCGGACTTATTCGAAAGAATATTAAAACGTCCCATACTATGTAATCCCATCTTGTACTCTGCAGCAATAGCTAACGACCAAAAATCACAACACCAGTTACTGTAGAAAGCGCCATTCATTAAAAAAAACTGGCCAAAAATGACAATTTGATTTTTTCACATTTAGTGAGTACGAGATAACTCGTAGTTGGCACTCTAGAAGGGATCGCAATCTGCGAATTATCTCGTTGGCAGTCAATGTGTTAAACGTCCAGGAAGAAACAGCAATTTGACAACATTAGATATCTGATATCGCCGTAATCTAGTAGGTAGTGTGTTGGCTTATTAGACGAAACCAAAAAATATTTCTTAGACGACTTCCCTTCAGCAGATTTCTGGCAAAAACTCTGAGGGTAAATAAAATTGCCATGAAAAGTTTCTCAAAAATAAAAATCTGTCGTTTGGAGTCGACTTTAAACTGTAGGACCCGCCACTCGTGTATAAAATTAACACACACAACATAAATGGTGTGAGAAGTTAGGTTGTAAATCTGACTGAAGGGTTGTAATGCCCAATAATGTATGTATGTATATACAGTCACACAGATAATTATACGTACAACCCTAAAAATCAGTTTTTTAAAAAGTAATGAACTTCTAATCTAAAATTTCTTTACATTAGCATCTGTAACGACACATAAATAAAGAAAACAGATTCCCAAAATCTATGAATTCGTGGCTGCAGTTTGCTTAAAACCAATATGGCACCACAGAAAATTATACATACGACGTATATTTCGTATAAAATTTTTATATTGTGGATAAAAATCCTAGGGCTACAGCCGTAGAAATACGAAATACCTCGAAAAGTGATCACAATGTTATTGTGCATTCCGAAACAGTTCGAAATGTTTTGAGAAAGAACGGTTTCCGCAGCCGAGTGCCGAGAAAAAAAGCCACGATTGGAATTTGCCCAATAATATATGGACAAGTCAACTGATTTTTGGACGAATGTAATATTTAGTGATGAGAACAAATGTAATTTGTTCGGCTGTGACGGAAAACAAAAAATTTGGCGCAAAAATCAGTTGACTTGTCCATATATTATCATTTTAAAAACTGATTTTTAGGGGGGGTACGTATAATTATCTCTTTGACTGTAGATATCTGAACTTGACCGATTGAGGCTGTTAAGGCATTGCGACAAGATACAAACCAGCAGCACTTAGTTTTGAACGTCAATTGACTAATTTTCTAATTTATAATTTGGAATTAGGCTGGAGTCAAAAACTTTTCCAAATTCCAAAACAATATATACTGGTGTGATTAGTAGGGAGAACGTCCCCTAAGTGATGGTCACATATTAAAAATAACAACAAAAATATTAAATAAGTCAATAATATTGCATGACTAAAAGTTAAAATTACAATTCAATTGTTGTGTTTTTTTTAAATTGTTTTGAGTTCAGCTGAAGTACAACAATAACAACAATACGATTTATTTTCATAACAATTTTATTATTACAAAAATAATTTTCGATTTTATTTTTCATATAATCAAAGTAATTAAATTATTTATTAGGCATATAATTTTTAATTATTTATAATTTATTATTTAAATATATTTTTATTATCGTTAATAATAAAAATATTAACGATACAAAATATTTTTATAATTATGGAATATAAATTGTAAGATAATATCCGAACCGATTGTAATTATAGCTTTATCCCCAAACAGACCGGGCATTTAGATTAAATGGTGGTGTCGAAATTATAGGATTTGGGATTTGAGGTTGGTGGTTTACTATTTTTATCCACGAATGGTGATGCCACTGTTACTTGGGCTGTCATCAAAGCCATTAAAGCCATAATAAAGAAAACGAAGAATTTAATACCAAACATTTTTAAATTTCTATTGTTTTTTCTAGTTCTGAATACAACACTTTTGTTCTAAAGTCTTAAAAGATTTTTGCTTGACTGATGACTTTCTGTTTCTATTCTAATCTATTTATATGTCATCTAAACTGTTGGATTTATATTGTCTGAGTTTTCGGTACTTTAAAAACGGCAAAAAAATATTTACTGATAAGGACCGTTAGAAAAAGTACTTGGTTCTTATAGGGGGGAATTTTTTTAGTTAGAAATTAAACATATTTTTCTTATTCTGCAGTATTATGTAAGCATGTATTTTAGTTAAAGGCTATAATCTATTAAGGCCCTAATTCCTATCAAGTACCCATTGCGTTCTAGAACGATCCATAGTGGTCCACTAAAGCCATAAAGACTCCACTTTCTCTGTGAGGTCTAACAAACATACATACATAACATACATAATTGGCCATTACAACCCTTTAAACAGGACTATAATCTAGCTTCTCACACTACCCATGTTGTGTAAGTTAATTTTAAACATGGACAGCGGATCCTACAGTTTAAGATGTATTTCGTACGACAAATTTTTTGAGAAACTTTTCATAGAAATTTTGTTTTTCCTCTCAGAGTTTATGCCAAAAATCTGCTGAGAGGAAGACGTCGAAAGAAATATTTGTTCATATTTCATTTTCATGGAGAGGTGTCTGTACCATGGGCTCACGTCTAAGCCAACAGACTATCTGCTGGACTACGGCGACTGTACAAACAATTTACGACCTTTACCACAGTTTCTTTTGGTCTTGCATATAACAATGCCTCGGAACCCAAAAACAGTATCACACTGTTCCTGTGCAGAAATATCGTAAGGGTTCTGGACTGAAACCAATCTCGAAGTAACATAGCGTCTTCAAGACAATTTGACTGTCCCCAGGATTAGATTAATAGTCCTAAACATCTCAGACTGGAATACACTGTTCATATTCGGACATTTTTATGTCATTCCCTCCATTAGACACTCGCACGACCTACACACATCCATATCCATATAGTCAGTGAAACCCCTACTTATCTTAAAAGCCCTCAGGCTGGAATACACTTATCGGGACATTTTTATGTCATCTCTGAATTAGACACTCGTGCAACCTACACTACAGTAGGTTAGGTTAGGTTAGAGGACGTGTACTTGTCAATTAAGACAAGTACAGTACCCGGAGGTCTAATTGACCCATTGTACAACGTCCTAGTTTCTCACACCACTTATGTTGTGTGTGTTAATTTTATGCATGAGTGGTGGGACTTACAGTTTAAAGTCGACTCCGAACGACACATTTTTGAGAAACTTTTTTTTCATGGCAATTTTATTTACTCTCAGAGTTTTTGCCAGAAATCTGCTGAGAGGAAGTTGCCGAAGAAATACTTTTTATATTTTGTTTTGATGTGTGGCCTGGGGCTCGAACCCTGGCTTTACGTCTAATAAGCTAACACACTACCTACTAGACTACGGCGACTTCACACTGCAGTATATCCACATCCATATTCATATAATCAGTGAAATCGCTACTTAACTCAAAAACCCTATGAATACTGACGTATTAAAATTCTTCTATCAGTGAATCTCCTACTTATCTCAAAAACCCACAGGCTGGAATAGACACTCGTACAACCAACACTACAACATATCCACAACCATATCAATATTGTCAGTGAAACCCCAAGTTATCTCAAAAGACCCTACAATCCTGTCATATTCAAATTCCTCTATCCCAGCACGATCAACACGAAAAAGTTTCATGCCACCAAACTCTTCACCACCACCTGCACTGAAAATAGTTCTAAAATCATATTCAATGAGGAATGCTGAAAGAAGAACATAAAAAAGTGGTTCTCAATAGATCTCTTGTCTAATTGCGTACGAGTGATCTCGCTGATAGCAAGATCAACACGAAAAAGTTTCTTGTCACCAGTCCCTTCATTGCTACCTACACCAAGAACGGTTCTAAAATTACATGAAACGAGGAAAGCTGGACGAAGAACATAAAAAACTGGTTTCACAATATGTCTCCTGTCCAATTGCATACGGGTGACCACGTTAATGATGAATTAATTTTATGCATAATGAGAAAAGAAAAAAAAAACGTTCCTTGTTACCAATTAAAACAACAGCGATTACGTTATCATCAAAAATATTTGATAGTACAAGTGCATTCATGCGAATTTGTTTGTTTTTTTTCTATTTTTTTGGAAGCAATTAATTAATCAACTACCACTACTCTAAACAACGTTCAAATATAATCCAAGATATCAAAAATTATTTTTAATTTTATTATCAAAAAATAAAATGATATGAACAAAAAAACTGTTTACAGTGAATTTCAATGGGGATATGAATTTAAAGTGTAGGTAGGCATTTAATATTTTGTTAACTCATCAATTTTGTTAATAATTCAAGCGATATTCGTTTAAAAAATAAACATTTTGCTTTTAATTTCCGTTTCATATTTTAAGTTTTACTCTGTTAGTCTGTTTTTGGTTGTTATTTTAAATTTTTATTTCATTTTATTTTTTTCATCGTATTTCACGTTAATTTCGTGTACATTCTTCCATATGAATGCACATTTGATTGCCGTTTGTTATTAGTGTCAGCAGAGTATGGTTTTTTGTTTTACAATTTTTTTTTCTTCTTTTTCTCTGTTTTCAAACTTCCTTGATTGTTTTAATAAATTTCAAACAATTTCTCCTCATGTCGATTTCGTTATTAACGAAAACTTTAAAGTGCAGAAGACGGTTGAAATATAGTTTAAATAGATAGAAAGAAAAATAAAAAAACAATGCGAAAAAGAGAAAAACAACATTATCAATTTAAAAACCATTTAAATAAATGAAAGAAATTAAAGAGACAGATGATGATAAAGAAAAGAAGCAGCAGAAAAAATAAAAAAACGCCAACAACATAAACTCAACCAAGCATGTCAATAGCAAATTGTTGTCGTCTCCAACAATATGTTTTCCAAGTAGAACTCTATGCAACAATCATGCCCTTAGAATCATTGGAAATATGGCAGCAGACAGATCTACTACACATAGAAACGATAACAAGAATTTCGTATTCTTAACTAGAAATTTATTTTAATTACTCTCTCAATTACAATTCAAATTGGAAGTTTTTTCCTTTTTCTTTAGTACGGCTTAGGAAAAATAAACGGAGGAAACCAAATGGGTGTTAATTTCTTTAAATTCTAAAGTTATTGATACAAGTTAATAAACTTTAAACAGAAATTGTAGCAAAGTACGGTTAAACTATGATTAGCTGAATTATTACAAAAAAGAAAAGCGCTAAAATATGAACGATAAATGTTTGTACAGACCATTACATTATGTTACAGCCCACAGTACTGTCTGAAATAAATAATTTCACAAAATTCGGAAACAGTTTAACAGATGATATAACGTTTAAAGAAAGTGTGTCCATTTAACTGCAGCCAGAACCAACTTTTCTTATCGAAAAGTTACTGAAAAATCTTAGGCAAAGAGAATTTTATCTGTTATTGGCTAGTTTGTGAGATGATTTCGTATACCTCTCCCTATCCCTCTATTCCTTCCATTTTCCTCTATCATTAACGTCTACAGTCGCACATATAATTATACGTACCCACCTAAAAATCATTTTTTTAAAATAATAATATATGGACAAGTCAACTGATTTTTGCGCCAAATTTTTTGTTTTCCGTCACAGCCGAACAAATTATATTTGTTCTCATCACTAAATATTACATTCGACCAAAAATCAGTTGACTTGTCCATATATTATTAGGCAAATTCCAATCGTGGCTTTTTTCTCGGCACTCGGCTGCGGAAACCATTCTTTCTCAAAACACTTCGAACTGTTTCGGAATGCACAATAATATTGAGATCACTTTCCGAGGTATTTCGTATTTCTACGGCTGCAGTCCTATAATTTTTATCCACAATACCTTTTATATACCGGACTACCCTTGGAGAAATTTTATACGAAATATACGTCGTACGTATAATTTTCTGTGGTGCCATACTGGTTTTAAGCCAACTGCAGTCACAAATTCATAGATTTTGAGAATCTTTTTTCTTTATTTAAGTAAATGTGTCGTTACAGACGCTAAAGTAAAGAAATTTTAGATTAGAAGTTCATTACTTTAAAAAAAAAATGATTTTTAGGGGGGGGTGTACGTATAATTATCTGTGTGACTGTATATATCATATCTATACATACACATATAATTGATTAGGTCAGGAGTTTGTTAGTTTGTGCTAATTTTATACATGAGTGACGGGACCTACAGTTTAAAGTCAACTCCGAACAACAGATTTTTGATATTTTACTCTCAGAGTTTTTGCCAGAAGTGGCTAAAGAAATATTTTTTTATATTCCGTTTCGATTGGAGATGTCTGGCCTGGGGTTTGAACCGTGGCCTCATGTCTAATAAGCCAACGCACTACCAATATACTAAGACGACTTCTCAGTTCCAACCTAACCGCACGTAATTCTATTTCAAATAGAAGATTTAAAGTCGACTCTGAACGACATATTTTTGATATTTTACTCTCAGAGTTTTTAAAAGAAGTCGCTAAAGAAATATTTTTTTATATTCCGTTTCGATTGGAGATGTCTGGCCTAGGGTTTGAACCGTGGCCTCATGTCTAATAAGCCAACGCACTACATACTACACTAAGACGACTTCTTAGTTCTAACCTAACCTCACATAATTCTATTCAAATAGAAGTTGACTACTAAACAAATGTGTTGAATTTATGTTTGGAAAAGAGACTTGAATTTGACAGGCTCTTTTTTATTTTTATTTTTTTCGAACGTCCCCGGCCTCACACTAACCCACCCTCACCCGACCGCGGAGGGCTCGTCCCCATTACGTAGGGACACGTACACACTACAGTAAGGACTGTAGCGGGTAAGGGAAAAGTAATGGCAACGAGAACATAAAACAGCTACAGCTGAATAAAGTTACAATAAACAGGAACTACCTATAACAAGAACGAAAATACATTTTTATATAATAATTTACAAATTAATGCCAGCATATAAGCTACGTTTTATATTACAAACACTACTATTAAAATCAATAAAATCATAATATAAGTTAAAATCATTACATAATCTACGAAAAGGAAAATTACATCCATAGTTCGTTCTATAAAAATCTAAAGAAAGAGGACGATAGTGCCGTGAAAATCTTGCTGGAATGCTGAAATTCAGGTTACAAAGTAAAAACTCTGAATCGATATCACCTTTAACCAGATTAAAAACAAAACAAACCCCTAAAACAGTCCTTCTATGTTCCAAAGTTGGAAGTTTTATCAAACCTAATCTAGCCTCATATGACGGAAACCCATTGGCACAATCCCATCCTAAGCCACGTAAACAGAATAATAAAAACTGCTTCTGCACAGACTCTATTGAATCACTATGACAACGATAGTATGGATTCCAAGTAATAGACGCATACTCCAAAATAGGTCTAACAAGTGAAATGTATAGCAGTTTCATTATATAAGGATCAATGAATTCCCTAGCCCATCCTTTCACAAAACCAAGAACAGCCCGAGCCTTGCCAATCATCATACTCTTCATAATACTGTTTCAGATTCAAGTTTATTCGATTATCCAAGTTTAATATGATACCATTCAAGCGTTCCACATAATCCAGTTTCAATTGTGCAAAAGTTCTCAGTAACGTTTTACACTTTAGTGTCATTTAAATAATAATTATTAGAAATAAAAAAAAAATGAATAACAACAATTAATACATTTTTTTTTTTTGTTTTAGCAAGACAATCTTAATTAATTTATTAACGCTGTCATAAAAAAACCATGTGAATTTATTTAAAAGAATAACAAAAAAGTTTTTGCAACGTTTTTTTTTTGCTTTGTTGTAAAGAAAACAACTGCTATTATTTTAAATTTGTTTAAACAGAAAAAATAAAATAGTGGAGACACCCTATGGGTACTTGTTAATAATTATGTATCTGATGGAACGTGTATCAAGATAAAAAAAGATAAAAATAAAAACAATTTTAAGAAATATGATATTAAATACCACAAATACCACTACAACTACTGAGACACTAAAGAAAAAAAGACAATAGCCTTGTCATCGTCACCATTAACATTGTTTTTTAGACGTCGTTGGTGTCTGCCGTCTTCTTGCGACGTCTTTACATCCAACAAAAGCACCTGCGCTACTTACTTATAAAACACACGCGCATTCTATAAGCGAAATCGGAGACTCAAATGTAACTGATACAATTGTTTAAGGTAACGAAACCAAACATATCCTGCGTGTAAGTATAGCATATCCCCCCCGCTGAGAAAGTAAAAGCGGGGAATAAAGAAAAGAAAAGCACAGCTGGAGTTAAAAAAATCGTATTCAGATTTATTTTCTAAAACAAAACAAATTGGGATACATATTTACTAAACATTGGAAGAAGAAAAATATTCACCAAAAAAAAAAAGAACTATTCACCATAGACAAGGAATACTAGAGTATAACGGCGATGCTGGACTGCAATTCATAGGAATATTTTGGACTTGAACCGGATTTTATTCTAATGGAGAACAATTTTTTCTTATTTTCTTCTAAAATCTGGTATTCGGAAACAATTTTAAACTACAGGTAACGCCACTCATGAATAAAATTGAAGATATAATGGATCTCTCTTCACCACACCACATACACAATATTTATGTATACATATGGGTTTGTATACACCATTAGAATATAATTTTACATTGTGACTATATCAACAAATTGCCCTTAATTGTTGTTATTTATTTCAGTGCAAAAGTATTTAATCGTTTTCATTTCTTTTTTTGCTTTTCTATAACAATTATAACAATTAATTGTTTGCTTTTACAATTGTTTATTGGTTTTCAATACAGTAATACGAGTACATACTACCATACTACTACCCTACATACACACAATTCTTTCAACACTCTATACTTTCACATTATTGACCAATAAATATTATAAAAGTAGAGGGAAAGAAAGACAAAAAAAAATAAATATTTAAATACTACCTGCCTCAAAATGGCATTGAACTAAATATTTGTTAAATTGTTTAAATAAAGGCGTATGTCGTCTCTATGCGTTAAAGGGGAATTTTCATACTTTATCTACGTTGTATTAAAAATATTTATTTATTTATTTATTTATTTACTTTTTTATTTCGTTTATTAAATGATATTATTATGCCGGTCACTGGTGGTTATCAGTAGGAATTTTTATTTCTTTTTTTCCTTTTAAAAACTTTAATAATATTTATAGATTGTTTTTTCTTTTTTATTTATTCATTAGAAAAAGTATTAAATTATTATGTATTTATTTAAAATTTTAAGAATAACTTTTTGGTATTTTTATAAAAATGACAACTAAAATCAGGAAATGTTAAGGTTAGTGCAAAAATTAGTCACATTTTTCACACTATGCTACAAATAATATTTACCCAGAGCAACTGGTGTAGATAGGCACTTAGCACATAATACAATAAAACATACAGCTCTTCGTCAATCATGAGTTTAAATCAATTCATAAACGCACTTTAAAATGTGTGAAAATGTGTTTAATAAAAATTTTTAAATGAATTATTATCTTCTTCCGTATATATATATATTTATGTATGTATATATGTGTATGTACATTAAAAATTACAAAGAATTGAACTAATTTCTAAAAATAGTTCAATATTGTCTAAACAGAGTACGTAGGTTACTATAATGCATAATCTGTAAGTAAATTAAAGACTATTTATTACATTTAACCCCTGCAGAAGATCAAGTCTAACTAGTATTTCACTAGTAAAAGAAATCACCAACACATTAGTTCTCAACCGTACATTTTCCTATGCCATCTTAATGCTTAAATTAGCACGAGGAAATAGGTTACATTATTGAAAATAAAATATCGTTCAACCAATATAAAGTTGTATTCATATGTTCCTGGATTTTAATTAACCTTTTCGCCTTAAACAAATAAATAGTTTGTTTTCCTAAAATAGTTCTAAGCACGCTAGTTACAAAAATTACTGATGAACTTTCGCTCTTCAAGATTCTGTGATATACGGAGACGGGAGAAGATCACTATTCCATCAATGCTTATAAAAGATATATCATGTCTAAGAGAGGCAGATCAAGGCATATACGGTGCTTAAAAATAAAGCAAAAACTGTCTTAAATCAGTCCAAAGTTTTCCATTTGGCCTGGGTATAATTTGAAAGAATCAAAACCAATGTTTCATATCTACAAGACAAATTACTATCGTATATTTTGTATTTTGATTGTAATATATTTGTAAATATTTAAAGAAATAATACTATGTAAAGGTATCATAGCCACAACACCCATACAAGAAAAAATTCTCGTAAATTTTTAAACATTTTCAAATATTGCAAATATGTACTACATACGGGTGCAAAATAAAATTTTTATAACGTATAAATAACACGAATAAAATGAAACAATTTTTTGGCAAATCAGTACTGATTGTAAACATTATTTAATACTTACGAAATAAATCCTTTCGAACCAAATTTCTAGCACACAATACTGAAAAACACAAAACAAAAAAATAATTCTTAATTGAATGATTGAATACAATTGATCATAATTAAAAAGTGAACGTTATTTAAGCGAAAGAAAAGAGAAAATATATATTTTAAAAGAGTGTTTCAACACATTGGAATACTTTTAAGTTTTATTCATAAGTTCATATTCCATAGATTAAATTATTTAGAAAGGAAAGGAATATGTAGGTCAATAGCAGAGAAATTGAATTATTATTTGGATCTTACTATACTTCTCAAGAATTAATTATGTGATTCAAAGTAAACGGTCGATCACTGAGATTATTTGGAATTATAATTTTAAAACGCGTTACTTATGGATTATTGTCTTCTTTACAAGAGACTGGACAACAATTTAGTACACCCTGCTTGTAACCGTAAACAAATTTGGATTATATTTCTTGTGTGTGGTTTAAAAACAAAAACTTCTGTTTTGTTCATTTGAGATTTGCCAAAAAACTAACCCATGGACCTCTTATTATACGTTAAACGAATACAACCGAGTTCATTTTTAAGATTACTTCCTTCCTAAGTATGTAGAAATTGCTGTTAATACAGAAATAATGGGACATATTTAGGACAGTAAGGCTCTCCTTCTCTAATTCCATTAGGCTTCCCAATAACCATCTCCGACAGGTCAGCAGTGGAAGACTGACACATTAGACTGGACATGTACCTAGTTGGTGAAGAACCGTTTTCTCATATAACTGTCCAGGTTTTTATGTCCAGTAGAGGTGCTTTGGTCAGATTTGTAAAGTTATTTTGCCGTATCTGAAGCTACTCATACGGTGTTAACGATATATAAAACACATTGTCAGTACAAAGCCTGCAGGTTTCTTAATTTGAAACAAAATGTAGAATGTATCGTTCGAAAGTACGATGGTTGTGGAAAGTCCGGCACCTTTATCTACTTTATCCAGCTACTTATAGAACTTAAATTTTGTGTCACGTCCAAAAACTGAAGATTGCCTAAAACTTTTGTCAACTTCTTTGCAAGGGTGCCCTGTAGCCTGGCAGTCGTCTGTATATTCTAAAGTATGCTAATGAAGATATTATCGTTTAAAATAATGATCACAGCAGCCCATATAACTGATACTTTCGGCTGGAGATCTGCCAAATTCTGACTCCGGCCATTCGAAGACCATTTGTTTGGGAGTTGTAGACTATTTTCATATTAAATTATTAAAAAAAAGAAACATCGCTTGTTGAAACACTCTTCGCTTAAATAGCAGAAATAATATCGAATAAATAAACTTACTTGTTATACGAATTTTGTGTGCTCCATTGCGTCGGGGATATTCCAACTTATTCATAATTTAAATAAAAATATTTTTTACAATTTATACACAAGAAATAATAAAATAAAATTAAAAATAAAAGGAAAGAAAATATAGACAAAAATTTTTTGTTTTCGTAATGCTGCAGTTTAAAACATATTTGTTGTTGATTTTTTTTTTGTTGTTGTTGGTACTGCTACTTCTATTGCTGTAGTTGTGTGTGTTGTTGTTGATGATAATGTTGAAATTGATGTTACACAATTATTATTACTATTATTATTAACAAACATATAAAATTAATATTTTATTAAAAATTTAACACACAGTGTGCTAGCAAAGGCTTTAACAACAGCAGCATCGTATATGGCTTGAAAAAACTGCAATAAAAGAAGAGAGAGAAGAATGTTATTAATAAGTCTTATTTAAAGTATAAGTAGGTATCTTCTATTTAGTCTATGTATTAAAGTATGCAATAAAGTTTTATTAGCTATCATCGTGTTTTATTCTATTTTTCCTTAAGGTTTTATCATTTATTTACGAAAATAATTGTAATAAAACATTTTATATTCTTTATCACCAATTGCATGCTGCTGCAGCACCACTAGAAGGTTGAAAGTCGCGTTTCTAATTACCCACCAGCCGAGATGATAAAGCAAAAGAAATTATTTAACAAAATGAATACAAAAAAAAAGAAGAAAAAGTAAACCTAGAAACAATTGTTGGAAAATAATTATTTATTGCACCATGATTAAATTGCCCACCAAATGGTGGGTGAGTCAAAGAGTGAGTAAGTTAGTGAATTATAAACTATTATTTTTAGAGTTATTAACACAAGACAAGCTGCAAGTATTTTAGTAGCTGCTGACAATGGTGGTTGGTTTCTACTTTTATTATTCATGTACTTCTTCCTTCATATTACTCTTACTCTACCACATATTAATCATAAAGAAGGAAATAGTTGTCACTAATTGTATTATTATTAGAATAAAATAAAAACATTTTACGCTACATTTTACGTTCTCATTTTTTATGTGCTGACTGAAAGCCTTTCTTTTTTGGAGTGAATAATTGAACGGTTCCATATGTTGTTTGAAATGTGACCAAAAATTGTTTTTCTTTTCTCTTCATTTCCTTATCATTCCAACCACCCATAAGAACTTTTGTATCTACCAAGGGTTTTTAATTGTTTGTTGTTAAAGTTCGATAAAATTTAAAAAGGTGCAGCTTTCGAACCTAGTGGGCTGGATAGTTATTGGACCAAGAATTAGAAAACTGTTTTGTCACAGTCGGGTAACCATTGGGACGGAAGGTGTAGCCGATGAAACTATGTATGCCGATGAGTTATATAAATCGAGAAAAATTCGACCACTTTTAAAAAGGTGCGGTTTACGGACCTAGTGGGCTGAATAGCCATGGTATCAAGCATTCCAAACCGTACCTTGGAACCGGAAATATAGAAGACGAAGCTAACTGCTTTCTTTAAATGAAAAACAAAAAGTGCTCCTAAAAGCCGGGGGAAATGCTTTTTTGCCAATGACTTACATTTTTTAGTCGAAGTTTTGCATTTTTTTGATCGATCACTTGCATTTCTTGGTCTATGAAGTATGCAAATATAGGCGTTAATAATATAGTGTCTAATAGCTTAGTGTCTTTACAGCTTATGTTGTAGAAAAACTATCCCAAAGTCTATCTCGAGCCCTAGGATATCTTTAGGATAACAATAGTGAAACCGTTTACAAAATGGTAATTTACGCTGGTGGGAATAGGGTTTCTATCTGCCAATAAGATAATATTGCCAATATAAACTTTGGCTTTGTTTTCCATTCTTGTTCTGTTTAATACTATTGGCTAATACTGCTAATATGTATCACTAAATAGAACTGTTTCCATGAGATGCACATGTTAGAATTTTAACTATATTTCGGCTTTTCTCCATAGCCCAACATTAATTTTACTGTTTGGCAATGAATTCACATGAATTTTCCAATACCGGTCAAACCTTAATAATTTTGTTTTGTTTCGAGGTTAAAATTCATTTTCCTACTTTTAATATTTTTAAAATGAATAATAAAAAATGTTTCTTTTTTAATGAATTTAAATAAATTAAATATAATTGGCAGTTTTTTTGTATGCCACAATATTTCACAATTGACCTTCCTCGATTTTTAACAAAAAAGAAATAAAACGTTACACCTCTATTGAATGCATATACATATGTCTGTGTATGAGTGTGCATATTTTCTTAAATTTGGAAATTGCATGCAATTAATGAACATGATGATGATGTCTTGTTGTTCCAATAATTACTTGGGAGTTAATTTTTTTCATTTATTTTTTTTGGAAACTATTTAAATGTGTGATTCGGTATTTTATTTATTTCTTTTTCACTTACATTTTGCATATTTTTGTATAGGCTTGTATGCATATGTGTGTGTGTTTGGTGCCTTTTAAAAAAACTGAATTTTTATGTTTTGCTGTTTGGCATCCGTTTTATCACTATTCTCTTTTGCACTGTTATTATTACATTTTTTGTTGTATTTTTTTTCATTTGCACGCACACACACTCTGCCTCAACATATTTTTATTGGTTTCTTTCTTTTGCAAACAATTCACGCCTTAATTTTATATATTTTTATTAATTTCTTTACACTTTTTTTATTAAATTAAATATTTACTCAATTTGCACTTGTAACTTTATTATTTAATTTTGCTTAAGGATTTATTAACCTTTTCTTGTTTATACTTTTAAACAATTCCTTACAAAGCACAGACGTTAGTTAGTTAAAGGTATTCTTTTTTCTTACTATTCTTATATCTGTCTGACTTTTTTTCTTTTTGGACCACGGCGATGATTTTTTTCCTTTTCTTTACTGATATTCTTTTACTTTTTATACAGAAACCTTCACTAATTTTAGTAATTTATGATAATTTAGAACATTTTTATGCGATATAAAACAATATTTTGATAACGTAAAATGTTAACTTGATGTATTCGGGGAAATTAAGTAATCGCAATAAGATTTATCAAGTTAATTTTATAAAAATAACTTCTTAAATGCGTTCAACACCACACAAACTTCCGCCATATTGGAAAAAAATTATTTGACAAAAAGAATTCTGAGTGTTAACCACTAGTCTGCGCATAAAAGCAACCAAATATGGCAGCCTTCTCAAAAATGAAAATGTGACAACAGCTATTGTGATTGATTGCGCAAAACCTCGTGTGCTATCGTTTCATGTGAATGTCTTTCAGTAAACAAGAAGTACAAAAAGTAAACAAAAAAAAATTGCGCCCAACTGCTGCTATTAACTTTAAGCCTTATAATTTAATTAAATAACATATAAAACATGTCTATTACCTTAGAAATCAATGAAAAACAATTAAATGACTCTGAGAACAATTTAGATTTACATTATCTGCCAGCCAAAATCCAGGGAGATGGCCCAGCTGCCGTGGACAAATATTTTACACCCTATACCTTCAAGGAACACGGCGTTTTAAATAATGCTCTACGTGGGTATCCCTTGCAAGGTGAAGTTCTACAAGTTCCCAAAGGCTATAAAGGTTTAGTGGTGCAAGAAACACGCAAGCCTTTAGATGAAGAAGCCGATCGTACTTTGCGCATAAAGGGCTACTTTGAAGAGTTCACCTACTGGAATTATGATAAGATACCCTCTTTATCGGATGGTTATAAACAAGCTTTGCAGGTATTGGATCTGGCTGAAGTGGTAAGTGTTTAAAACATGTTTAAAACTTCAATCTTTGTTTAAAACTTTTTATTTGTAGTTATCAGAACCCTGTTCAGAAGAAGACGTTTTAAAAGAGCTGGATGAACAAAAAACCAAAAAGGAAAACTAATTTAAATATGTTTAATAATAATAAAATTTAACTTAAGTACTGTTGTATTAAAACTACTAGTTTTTATTAATGCTGCTTCCCAATCAATCAAACAGCAGCAGGTGCACAATTTTTATGGCGGACATATTCTTATTACCAGGCATTATGTTAGTTCAAAAGTAGTTTCTATCTGGACAGGTACAAAGTGATACTCTGTTGGGTTCCGGAACATTGTGCTGTGAGGGAAATGAAAGAGCAGGGTGCGACGGCTTCAGAGTTCCCAGACTACTATGATCCAGGTTTGACAGTTCTGGAATGCTTTTTTACGGGGTATTGTGTCTTAAGGTCAACGGTTAGCGTGTGTAGGGCATCCCTTCTACATGCAGTGTTTGTGGTCATATCAAAAAGTCGGAGTATGTTTAGCACATTCTGTATCTTGGCTTTCGAGTATTAGCCTCTGCTAAGATTTTTGACACTGGCATTAGCAGCCGTGTGAAATGACTAAAACTCTCGCTATATCGTTTTCTTCCATCTTCGTATCAATCTCTACTATTTCATTGTCTAATGATTGTTATTTTTCTTGTCTGTCTTTTTGTTAGACACACGCTTTCGAAGGTAGAAATGAGCTACCTCCGCTTTCATTACCTATTCTGTCGTGATCTGGTTAATTATGTCGTCGAACATCTTTTTTTCGTTCATGTTGTATTTATTATCGAAAGGACGTATTTTGATGGCAGCTGGAGCCAATGAGCAAGTCTATGTTTTATCCCAATAACCTTTTGAAATTTGTTAAGTCTATATTGCCCTATATGTACTTCACCCTCGTACCACCTAGCTTTAGACGTATTAATGTTTTAAAGTCTCGTTCAGAATTTTACCGATTTTTAATAAAACTACAAAATTTCTGTGTTTTTTTTTGTGTTCTCCAGGTTTATTTTGGGTTTTTGCAGTTTCTTTTTTATTTTTATTATTATTTTTCTTTTGGTAGTTGTAATTTGGGTTAAATGACACAAACTATTGTTTTTTTTTTAATAATATATATGTAGTATATATACTTGTTATTATTCAACAGACTTATAAGGGATTAAAGCCTTGTTACTATTTTGTTTTTTTTTTCATTTTTGGGTTTGTTAAATATTTTACTCGGGGTAATTTAGCAAATTTTGTTTATTTTTTTGTTTTCTCATAAATAGGGTTTTATTTTTAATTAAAACGGCCCTATACACTTTCTAATCTTGCTTGAAAGGGTTTATTTTTTTTAATGGTGATTTACACATTAGCATTTTATGTAATGTTTTATTAACAAATAATTTTATTTTGTTTATATTTTTTTTCCATATTACATTAGATATTTTTTTTATTATTATGTTGATTGATTTATTATTATTATTTTTAATTTTTTATAAATATTAAATGGAAATTATTTTTTATGTATATATTTATATATATATATGGTATTTATATATAATTTTTAATTTTTTTTATTGTTATTATTAATGAGTTCATTTCTTTTTTGTTTATTGTTATTATTACATATATTTTATTATGATTATTATTATTTTGTACTTAATTAAAAAGGGTTTTGTTTTGGAAATATTTCTGTTTTTATAATTATTTTTCAGTATTATTTATAATTTTTGTACTTAGTATTATCATATATTTATAAATTATTTTTATATTTATTATATTAAATTTAGAGGTTGTGGTTTATTATATTTAAGTATTTTTCTTATATTTTTTTAATTATTTTATAATTTAAAAAATAATAATACTTTTTTATATTTTAAAGTATTTTATTGTTATTATTATTTTAAATTTTTTTGTTGTTCTTACAATTTTTAAGTATTTTTCCCATATTATTTTTATTTCTTTAAGTATTTTTTTTTTAAGAAAAAAAAAATATTTTTTAATAACAACCTTTTTTAAACTTAACTTGTTCTATATATAATTTTGTTTATATATATAAATATTTTTTCTTTTATATTTATATGCTAATATTTTATAATTAGAAAAAGAAAAAAGTAAAACTAAAAAATTTAATTTTATTTAATTTTTTACTTTTAGTTAAATAGGTTTATAGACAATTAGTTATAGTTAGTTTGTTTATGTTTTTTTTATACATTTAAGTGTAGTTTTTTTTTTAATAAATAAAATTTGAGTTTTAATTTTTTGTTTTTCTTTTCTTTAATAAATTAATATCTTGTTAAGATTTTATTTTTTTTTTTTTACAAAAAAAGAAGGAATTTTTTTTCAAGGGAGTTTTAAGCTTTGAAATATTTTTTATTTATTTATTATTATTGTTATTATTATCTTAAGCTTTATTTATAATAAATATTAGGATTTTTTTTTGTAATAAAGAAAACAAATAACTTACTATATATATTACATTTAATTTATTATATTACAATTAGTTAGTTTTTCTACATTATTTTTGTTTTTTCATAAACACACATTTTTTTGTATTTTATGTCACACTATTTACGAAGAATGTTTAGTAATTACTTTAAACTTTTAATAACATGTTTCGTTTAAGCATAGATAAGGCCTAGGTGGCTAGCTTACCTTTCTTAAACGACTCATTAGTTTTCATTACACAAATAACTAGATTTATAATACATGGATTTTATTAATTATATTCTTTTCTTTGTGAATAATTTACCGTGCTTTGAGCCCTAAAGCCAGTAAATTATTCATTTCAGTTGGCAATAACGAACCAATACAAAAAAAGAAGTAAAATAAAAATTTTCAGTTGCATTATTGCCAATAATTATTAAAAAATTGTAAACTTTTATGCCAAAATCTAGATTTGTTTTGTATGAAAACTGAAGAAAAAGGTCGTTGTAATTACGGTTTTTTAAATTGTAATTTCTTTTTTATGGATTAATATCATTTATTATCATTTTTTGTTTTTATTAATTTAAATTGTTAGTTATTTAGTTTCTTTGTTTGTTTGTTTGTTTTTTAGCACATGTATATAACTATTTGATTTAAATTATTTATTAATAATAAAAATTTTTCTCTGGTGCTTTTTAGTATTTTTTTCTTTTCTTGTAAAATATAAATTAAAATATTTCGTATAAAATTATTAAAATTAAATCTTATTGAAATTATTTGTATGTATATTAAAAATATATATAAAAACAGAAAAAAATACAAATCACATTAATTTTTAAGCAAAAAACCTTTAAAGAAAAGCTAAAAAAAAATAAGCTTTTGAGAATAGAATTGTTTAATTTAATTAAGAAGAAAGAGAAAAACAAATAATTTATTTTTCAATTCCTTTCAAACAATACCATTCTCTAAGAACACAGTTTTCCAATTTTATTTTTATTAATATTTCAAACAAAAATTTGTGCATTGTGTAGGAAACTAAAGTTTTAGCGAAGATTTACTTTCAAGTTAATTTTTTTATGCGAAAAAATGTTTTTTTTTAACATCTCTGATATTAATTTTTGAAAAATTAGAAAAAAAATAAAAGTAAATAATACTGTTTTTGTGTTAAAATTCTATTCATGCTATTATCCTGTTGTTTATTACGCTTTTAACAAAAACATACTTTTTTGATACTTAAAATAAAAATAATTTGCAAGAAATAAATATTACTGCTTAAGTTTTTCACATTCTTTCTTTTTTTCTTTGTTAAACAAATTAAATTTGTAAGTAGAAAAACTGATTTTCATGATATTGAATTATTTAACGAGTTATACAGGTACTTCTTTGAAGTATTATTAAAAAACTTATATTGGTTTCTATATACATTTAGAAAAAAGAAGAAAAAAATAATGTTAAAATAAAAAAATATTAATATATATAAAAATAAAAAAAGAAACCTAAATTAAATACAAAACCCTACAAATGCGTTTTTTTTTTAAATTAGAAAAATAATGTTAAAAATATTTTAGAACTAAAAAAAAAATTCTTTTCAAGCCCCCCTACTAACATTAATGCTTTAAGGGCTGGCTTTTATTTCAGAGCATAAAATTGTCGAAACAATTTTTAAATACCCTTTTTTTGTGTGTAGTTGTTTCTTTTGTTGGGGTTTTATAATCTTATTTGTTTAATAATATATGTTACCAAAATTTTTTTGCTTTTTATGATTTAACATGTTATCAAAGGGATCATAGTCTTCATTGGCAAATTGTTTTTGTTGTTTTGGTTTTGAATTTGAAGTTGTATTATAGTATTTAAGATCCCAATCGTATTGATTTTTATTATATTGTTGCTGCTGCCATTTGTTGTAGTTGTTATAAGAAGAAAAATTATCATAATAATCATCATAGCTAAGCTGTTTAAGTTGTTGTTGTTGTTGCTGCTGATGCTGTTTATCTTTTTTAATTTGTTGTTTCTGTTGTTCTGTTCGCCTCTGTTTTTTATTGTTTTGTAATCCAGCCTCCCAATGTCAAACTTGCGGTTTATGTTTCCCACCACAAATGCCGCACGAAATACCAATTAAATGGCATACTCTCAATGGTGGATAACACCATAAGCATGGCACCAGTAATGATAATAGAGTTAAACCAATCCATCTTTAAAAAGAAGAAAAAAAAAACGGAATGAAAACAATTATTATGAAATGCAATAAAATATACACAAGTGTTCTTTTCTTCTTAGTTTGAATTTCTATTTCATTTCTTTTAACAAGAGTGCAGTGTTCAGTAATACCCATTATCAAAGTAGTCTGAATGCCCTGATTGCAATGAAATATTTAAAAAACTTACCGTTTAGTACAACCATCTTCGTTGACGCATTCACAGGGATGTTGTGGTGTCTCACCGTCCGAGTCACTCATAAAATGATACACCATACAACGTGCACAACCTATGCCGGACATACATTCAAAACCTGAACGAAAACAATCGGGAGCAAATTCACAGGCACCCCGACGATTGCAATCTTCTGAATACAGCTCATGACAATAACGACAACGTGTCAATTGCTGGCATTGGTTTGGATTTTGTAATTTCTGTTTGAGTATATCAATATCGGGATCTTTAATGATGCCACCGGAAATGGGTGAAGTTTGCGAGACGAGACAATGGGAGGCAGCCTCAATGGCATTAAGCTTCTTCAAAGTAGTTATAGAATCACAACGTGTACTAAGGACTTGAGCGGCTACAGGTTGATCTACCACTGGATAATTGTAATCATGAACCTTCAAATATAGAAACAAACAGAGAAGACCTTTAGTGAAAAAAAAACCCAAAATATCTTGAAACAATTTTCACTTACTGCTGTTAAGGTAACATAGGAATAATTTTCACTAGGAGCTATAGCGGCTGGTGTAGGTTCTGTTGTGGTTGATGTGGTATTATTGGTATTGACAATGATGTTGCTATGGGTTGAATTCACAGTGGCCGTTGTTGGTGGCGTTGGTGCTGGTGGTGATGTTTGTATGCAAGAATTTTCACCCGATATGTAATGAATTTTTGCAATTTCTTTATCTTTTTTATCATCATTAAACCTTTCACCACGATCCTTTAAACTGCCTATAAATGTTAATTTTTTTTTAATGAAAAATAAAGCACAATATTTTTTTTAATTTATGTTAATATTAATGAAAAATAGTAAAAATTCTTTTTTAATAAAACAAACTATGTAACTAACAAACTCAACTCTTACAAGTATCCATAAAAGAAACTCTTCGCCTAATATGCTGTTCTCCGCTTTATTGCTTAAATTCACATTTTATTCTCATTTTTAACATTTTTTTTAACTTAATTTTGTATACATACCATGACTATTTTCACTACCCTCTGGACTGGAATGACCTTTTTGTTTATTATCTATTGATTCACAGGGTAAGTCTAAAGTCTAAAAATAAATAAATAAAAAAAAAACAAATTAAAATCCATTGAGTAACTCAGTAAGTGGCAAGACAAACCAATAAAAAACGAACAAGAGGAAACGGTAGGTTACAACAACCAGTTGAGGTAGCATTAGTAAACTTACCATAAAAACATCATCTTCACCAACAGAATCATATTTGGTCAAAGGTGGACATATTATGGAAGGATTTGCTTTGGCCATACCATCAATTAATTCGTTATATGCACGTAAGATGCCTTTATCAAAGGCCCGTGCATCAGCAGCAGTTTGAAAGGTGAGGCCATTTCTTTGTTTACCAGCACGCCAATGGTGAAATGTTGGCATTACTTTATAATATTTTAGATCACGGTTTATGACACAGCTTAAAATAACCTAAAGTGAACAGAATGAAATAAAAAAAACAAACTATAAGGGGAGGACGAGTTAGGATAAAGAAAGACTTACACTTTGATCTGATATTCTTTGTCCGTAGATGATGTATTCGTGTCCGGTAGCACCAGGGGATAGTCTAGCACGTTTTCGTATTGAAACATTTGCTAGACCACCCCCGGCCAGTGGTAGCCAACCTTCAGTGCTTTCGTCTCTGGTCATAACCTGTGCTCTTACTGTTACTAGAAAATCGCTGAAAATAAATACACGAAAAGAAGAGAGAAACTATTAATTGAGAATCTCAGGAATAAAGAAAAAAAAAGAACTATTGAGCTATTGCAAAAACTATGTAAGTATAGAAAGGACCCATCATGAAGCTAATAATTTTAGGCAGTAAGTGAATAAATTTGAATACGGTTACACGCCCAGTCAACCACACGTGCTGAACTTGATTTATTAGTTTACGACCATTTTTCTTCACTAATTCCGAAACGTATTTCGCTGATAACTTGACAAATGTTGGAATTATCCGCGTAGACTTGCTGGCCAACTGACGTCGTCAAAACATGAAATTTAGCTTTCTAGGAACTTATCATGCAATTAAGCCAAAATAGATTATGTTCTGTGGCTCGTGGCACAGTCTTGTTGAACCACATGCCGTCCAAATCAGAATCTTCAATTACAGGCGAAAAAGTGTCGGTTATAATGTGTGCTTAGCGATTATAATTTTTATCCCAATGCAGAATATACCATGATGAGTCGTAAGATAGGCCTGACATGCGATATTCTCGGCGGCTCGAACATTGCAATAAAATAGTCATCTTACAACCCAGCTTTTGCAGTTTATGAAACATTAGGTTAGGTTAGGTTAGGTTAGAGGACGTGTACTTGTCAATTAACACGTCCTAGTTTCTCACACCACCTATGTTATGTGTGTTAATTTTATACAAGAATGGTATGACCTACAGTTTAAAGTCGACTCCGAACGACAGATTTTTGAAAAACTTTTTTCATGGCAATTTTTTTTACTCTCAGGGTTTTTGCCAGAAATCTGCTAAGAGGAAGTTGCCGAAGAAATACTTTTTGTATTTTGTCTTGATGTCTGGCCTGGGGCTCGAACCCTGGCTTTTACGTCTAATAAGCCAACACACTACCTACTAGGCTACGGCGACTTCATGAAACATTCAATGTTAGAAATCTAGGCTGTCTTGGTCAACAACAACAAAACCGTTGACTCACTCTTCGCCTCTGCAGAAACACAGAATATGCTAAGCATACTCCGGTTTTCGCATATTATCACAAAACCAGCAGTAGAAGGTGTGTTCCTGTCCTGTCATACTAACCCTTGCCTATAAGGGCAATGGCCCGTAAAAATTCCTATGAAGATTCTAATAAATTTCTTCTCCAGTTTAATGACCCAATTTGTTTCAGAACGATGCAAACGACATAGTAGACTGGAGATTTTGCAACTCCCGTGTTCTGTCGTGAGGAATCTACTTTCCGTCTGATTACCTGATTGATCAGAGGAGTTCCAACCGACCACTCTACCCCGTTCACTTTTTTAATAAGTATTTTATATAGACACCCTACTTCTCAATATAATATGTATTTACAAATTAATCTCGTTTAAAAAGTAATTTTTACCCCTCTGTATACGAAATCCTAATATCTCCAAAACTATTTCCGTCCCTGCCATGCGAACAAAATAATAAAAACACAACCTTGAGTCTCATTGTACCGTAAAATTCATTGATCCATTTCCGTTGTTCTCTTCAAACAGAGAACAGGCAGACCAGACTGTTTGTATCATTTTATGAAATTGTTTTTGTTTTTGTTATTTACTTTTATTTTATTTATGAATGTTTTTATTATTTTTTCGATTTCATTTGACTCGATAGAGAGTGGATGGTGCTTCGAATTCATAAAACAATCGTTTATGACATACATAAACAACAACGGCACAGCAACAACAACGAATTGTTAGTGTTTCATTCAATATCTCAGAAGAGAGAAATACGACGATGTACAATAAAATATCGTCGTAGAAGACTGTGGGCATTGGCTTCGTTTCGCACTTGGAAAAAGAAAAGAACATAAAAAACTATTCACAGCATATTTTTCATTCATAGATTTTATTTTTACTTATTTTTCTCGTGGTTGTTCTTGCTGAATTGGTTTTATTGTTTAAGCGTTGAGAGAAGAAAACAGAAAGAACTATAAGAACAAGAGTTGCCAAAGGATGAGCTTATATAAAAATGATCATGTGGGATTAAGAGTTAAGTCCACTCTATAATTTGCTAATCCAAATCCAGATAATACGGTCGTACGTCCGCAAAATATAACAATTAATTTAACATTCATTCTTCATTTTTTATATAAATACCAGTACGTTCAATTTCAACCTTTAATATCTTTGTACTTTTTCCATTTCCAAAATAACAGATTACAAAGGTTTAGTGAATTGAACACCGATGGATAGAATTTCCGTCTCTGTACTTTAAATAAAATTCAAAGACTAGTGAGTCTTACCATAACGCGACCGTTAGTCCACCCAGGAAACTGCAGTTTTGTCCGCTTTTACTGAAATTTTTGATAATCGGTTTCTACAAAAGGTGCACAATGAACCTACTAGGGCCATGTTTAGTTAGAAATTATTTAATATTGAAGTAGTCCATCAATATAATACATGTAAAGTCCCTTGTACACAGGGACGAGCCAGTCACAGTCCTGTCTTAGCAACCTTAGTTATGGTGAAGGACGTTCCATAATACTAGAAAAAACAGTACAAAATTGACTCGCTAAAAGACCATCGGCGACGGAGGCGCGGTCAATACGTAATCTTTAGAAAAAGAAGTGGCACGCATTAAATAATTTATTTACTTTTGTAAATTTCCAGTGCTTCAGTCGCTTATACAACAACAAAGATCGAAAGATCGCTCTAAATTGTTAATCTCAACATATTTTCTTTAACCGTTTTAAAATGATTGAAATTAGTAACGGTATGGTAGCACTTGGAAATTTATGCCTATCGTTTAGTTATTCTATTCTGAATTATGGAAATTTCGAATACGTTTGAACTACAAAAACCATATTAGTACGACTATTATTTTTGTCCTAAAAGCTATTACGTTAAAATCATAAATATAGTATTAGTTGGCAACCATAAAAAAAATTACTTAATAATTGAACGTAATTATGCTCTTCACGCTCTTGTGGCCGTCGACAACAGCAGAAAAAACTCAACAACTATCATACTACATAAATTACAATAAATAGAAAAGTAACATGCAAGCAGAACAAGATCTTTTTTCTTACATCGTGTATTGAAAATATAAAACCAACCACGCTAATAAAAAACATGTCCTAAAACAACTAAAATTTGGTATCACCTACGAATTTTATGATTAAAAACATAAGTGAAAACAAGAACAAAGAAGAATAAGAGATAGATAAGCACGATATACGAAGTACAATATAAAAAATGTTATACAAAAACCAAAACGGTTTTAATAATACATGCAATAACAAAAAAAATTATTTATGCACATAAAAAACAAATAAATTTCGTTAATTAAGACACTTTAAAAAATATAACTGTGTTGTTAAAACACAATAAAATACCATTAAATAATAATTTAGATAACAGCAAAAAAATTCATTCATACAATACACAACATTTTATCTGCCTCTTTGAAGGCATTAAAAAGTGTATATGTGTGTAGTAATTTCCCGTTATGAATGAACACACTTTTGGCAAGTGCCACTCTTTTGAGCTCTCTTCATTTTCGTTATTCGCTCGCTCGGCCTCTCTCTCTCTCTGTGTTTTGTGTTTGCTATTCGCTCTACCCACCACTTTATAATTCGTGTTGCCATTTTCTTTTATTATTTAAACAAAATTTGTTATTTTCTTCTAAATTGTTGTAAAAGTAAACTTTTAACTTCTTTTTTAATGTCCAAACAAAATTAATTTAATTTAAACAATAAATATTTCACCACTCAAGACAAAATTACAGATAATAAGTGTATTAGAATCGTATACCTTTCCTTCGGAAATTTGGCTACAACAATATTCAGCTGATGGTAACACTTTTTATGTCTATTCTATTGCCTTGTATGAAAATACTTAATAAAAACAACAACAAATAATTCACAAATTCTATTTTATATAAAAAAGTAAAAGTTGTTTTCGGATGTGTATGCATATTTTTATATATTTTATAAATTTCTTGTGATATTTCAAAGGATTTTAGGAGTTTTACTTACCTTTCATGTCCTTCTGTCATGATTTGTAATCAGAAAGATTCTAATATAGAAGCGTATGGTGTCGGTGGTCAATTTCACCATTTTTAAAATGTTCAGACATGCAGAATTGCACAAACTGTGGACAACACCACGGGCTTATGTTTATTAACGACGGACGTTCCAAATGACAGACGAAATGTGTATTATTGGCAATGGTTGTTGGTTGATTGGTCGGTCGGTCGGTTCTTTTGTTTCCCTCTTTCTTTCCTATGTTTCTTTTGTTTTATTCTTTTTTCTTAATTTTTTTCTTTTTTTGGGTAGTGAATTTTATATAATTTATCTTCTCTTGTTTCGTTAATAAACTTTAAACTCGATTTTGTATTTAGGTTTGCACGTTAACAACACTATACAACAAGAAAGATTTGTTAAACGTTTTATTGTAAAAATTTAAATACTTTTTTATGTAAGTTTTATACACAAAAGCATTAAATAAAATAAAATGTAAAATACTCTCAAAAAATTGTAGGCGATTTTTAATAAGAATTGCAGAAGAAGAGAACAGTGAAGAAACATAAAAAAATATGCTGCTTGACATACAACCAGAGCGAAAATATGATTTTTGGGCGATTTCTACAATTTCTGTCTGTAGCTGTTGTTTCGTTTTAAGAGTTGCCACACTGATTAATCTCATTGTATGCCCAATAAGATGTTGATTCAAATAGTTTTAGAAAAATTGCGAAATAATTCATATTTACTCTAAAATTTTATGTACAACTTTAACCAACTTTATTTCTAAGAGATCTGGGTTCTTGAGAGAGTGCGGATTAAACCTTCCCCATAAAAATTTAATACTGGGCCCTTTAAGATTACCGAGACATAAACAAATTCATTTTTCCGCAAAATTTATGGTTAGTATATTGGGCTTGAATATCAAATTAAATCGTTTAGGAAGTCTGACAATCAGCTGATAATGATATGATCACATTTACAATACAATAGAGATTCCAAAAGGAACAGAAAGTACGTTGTCTTCGAAACAACACATGTTTTTAAAAAAACTGCTTTCTTAAACTTTTATTGAGTATTATAAGGCTTTAAAATTTCTTGAAAATAATAAAATCAAACCAAGCTTATTTCAAATTCATCTTGTTGCAATTATCCCCACAATTATATATCATTATATATATTTTTTTTAGTAATTGTTTACCAGTATGGCAACCCTTTGCACACACTCAATTCCCACTTCTTTCGTTTTTTTCTTTTCGTTTTAAATATGTATATAAGAAATTCGGAAACCGATGTTTTTTTTAACCAACTCCCTATACAATTTTTATGGTATATTATAAAATAATCCGTTTTAAATTAATTAAAACTTGACATAAACAATATTTTATTTTAATTAAGCTCTTGTTTAATTGCTATGCTTCTCTGAATACTTGAGTAGTTTTGAGGGAATAACACAAAAATGAATGACTATGGCCAGACATAAAGGATTTTATTCATAATTTTCCACATTCACAATTTTCTTTTTGTTGGCTTTTGTGTATAAGAATTTGGTTCTTCATTTTTTTTTTAATGAATAGATTTTTTCACAAATTCCGAAACATAAAGGATTATTTTTTACTTTTTTAGGATGTCGAAATATTTAACACTGATATAGAAATATTTGTATTAACCATTTTAAAATTAAAAGAAAACAAAAGAATTTATTTTATTATATATATACGATATTCATTTTTGCATGAATTTCCTTTTTTTCGTTTCACTTTCACTACACGGACTTTTGTACAGAAGGACGACAAAATTACATTTGTTTGTTGGCTGATTTACAGTTTAACCATACTTGTCAATTGTTATTCACCTTGAATTCGCCGCTCATATCTGGTGTCAGATGTTGAGTACATAAGCGAAACAAACACAGGGTTGTATTTAGGAGACATTTAACTCAAAATTCATCACATTGCTGGTAAATAAAAAAAAACAGCAAACTAAGAATTTGGTTTTAAATATTACTTTTTATTAAACATATTTAGGAGGCCACTATAAAATTGTGGAATGATTTTTATTTTTATAAAAAAAAACTGCTTTTCATTTAAATCAGCAGTTGTTTATAATTGAATTTAAATTAAAAATATAAAAAAAGAAATTTTCATAATGTTTTTAACTTAATATACAAGAATGTATAGTTTAAACTAATATTATTATTATTTAATGTTGCAACACTACCGCTAGCCTAGATATTCACTGTGTTTTGCAGTATCAATGAATTTCTTTACAGCGGTAACAACGAACGACCCATTGATGATGACGTCGACAAAGTTTATGAATGAAAATTAGGTTACGCTCAGTCAGTAGACAACAAAAACTAAAGGAAAAACACGACATCAACTAACTGAAGGTGAAACGTTGTTTTCCATATGTACGTCACTTAAGAGCGGTTGTATTTGCCCCAGATATGCAACATGAAAACGGAGGCAATGAACAATAGAGACATGACCAAAACGGGGACAGGACCTCTGTAAAGAAACAGCACACACAAAAAGACATACGTTAGCCATATATACATATAGAAAAAGTTGCTATTTTGCAGACTACTTACACTTTAATGCCGGGAGAATCATCAGTATAGAAACGCCACATGCCACCAGTGCCAGCACCACCGGTTGTGCGGCTACGTGCAGCTGTAGTGCTGCTGCTGGTAGTTTTGCGCTGTTTCAAATAACTGCCACCGCCAGTTCCAGAGCTACGTGCTGACGATAATTTGCTGGGCGAACGGGTGCCACTGCCCACAGAGGTTGAACTAGCTGGTGCAGGCTAAAATTATTTCAAAAAATATTTATTTTATTTATAATTTTTAATTGCACTTAAGTATTTCTTATAAGAATTTACCATTGTTTATTTTTATTATATATCAACCAGGTGCTTTCACTATAATAAATGCTACACGTATAAAATACAAATCAATCTGAACGAAAGTTGTGATGAATGCAAAAGAAAACGTCAGTTTTCGTCTCTTTTCGTTTTTCTATTTATATTCGTTCAATCCACGTATTATCATAAAGTTGGCTGCAGTTGTTTTACAATCAATGTTTTACTTTGCATGATCAGTGTTGCCAAGTCTTTAATGTTCTTTCATTCAAAGAAATTAAAACCAAAAAAGTATACAAAAAACAAAATAAAGAAAAGTGTTGTTAAATTTTCATTTTGAAAATAATAATTAATCGTATTTGTTTAAAATATACTTTTCAAGTAAGCTATTCCCAAATACCTAGTAAAGCAAAAAATAAAATAAAACTGATATGGCAACAATTAATATTCAATATAAGTTCGTTCGTGGTAACAACACCGCTAGCACACCTAGGTATATATAGCTGTTTGGTTGGTTTGTTGGCTACGTGGCTGCTGCGAAGTTTAATGTGTGCGGTAAAGCTGTTTTACGTTGGCGGTCTTCCCTCTCCTCTAAGCCGATCGCCTATTGGATGCCTTTTTATTTTATCCATAGTGACTATTTGGTATATCCATTCAGTGTTTCAAAATTTAAATTTTGAAATAGTACTGAATAAAATAACTGAATGAAATTCATTTACAAATTAATTTAAATTTAGTTATTTGTATAAACAGTTTTCTAATTTTACTTTTTCAGAATTTTAAATAGAATGAAACAATGCCAACACTACCCCTTACTCGTTCGTTGAGTGTACTTCCCTTTTATTCAGTGTTTCACAAATCGCGATTAATTATCCTTAATCGAAATACAAACCACACCGTTGGTAGTGCAGCGCATATGATGGTAACCAGACATGTCGGTGAAAGCCTCCGCTAACAGAGCTGAAAATTACTTATTCTAGACTTTCACCGTCCAAAATCACGATATACAGTACATGGATCTATGGCAATACAGTACCATTTCGAATAACGGCACTTTGGTGAGTTTCGTTTTTATTCACCACACTTTGTAAAAACTCACCACACTGGAAACTCACCTCAACAACAAAATTCACCACACTTAAAAAAATAAAAATTAGATTTTATAATTTTTGCCTTTCGCCCTCTCCGTCCGCCGTATATGGATATGGATGGAGCACACTCCAACAACAACGTGCAGCGGCAACACAACCACAATTACAACAACTAAAACTCCTAATCCTTTTTGCTCCATTTCTTCCCCCTCTCACACAAACCAACCAGCAAGAGCAGAAACAACCTAATAAACAAAACACACACACCCAACCACAACACATGCTATTAAAACAAACGGGCTTAATTTTTACTTATACAAACCGGAAACGGAAAAAGAATGTGCGAATTATGAAGTAAAAAAAGAACGTTTATTTTTTGAACGAACAAAAACGAATTTTTCACCAGTGTTGCCAGGAAGAAATTTGAGCATTGCGTTGAACGTGTTGCTAATGCAACAATAATAATTGAAAAGCGCAAAACTTAAAATATGTAATATGATGGTTAGCGTCAACACTTTTAATATTAATCGAAAGACAAAAAAACAAATTTTGGATTCTAGATTTGTGATGTAAGTTAAAATTTTTTGATGCATTGCCTTGGATAGAGAAGCTTTATTTTAGTGTGGGCTAGTAAGGTACAACAGATTCTCTCTTTGCTCGTTTCAGATTTGTTCTCCCTCCCATCACTTACTGTGACATAAAAATAAATCTGGCAACTCCTTTTAAAAAAGCTTTTGCTTATGTACATATGTGGCCTCATTACATGTGACATTTGACTTGAATATCTCAAAACGTTTTTTTTAAATGACTTTAAATTGAATACAAAAACATAATTTATTAAAACCAAATAAATAACGATTTTTATAAAAATAAAGTAGAAAGAATTAAGTTAAATGTTAACAAATTGAATTTTAATTAATAATCACCAAACTTAGAGTCTAAGGCATCATAAAGGCCATAATGTTTGTGTTTTTCTCTAATGGCCAACTCCTCTAAATCTTTCTTGTTCTTCCTCCGATTTTCTTCCTTTTGGGCTGGTAGCTTGGAACTGCCATCTTTCGGTGTACACTTCGCCGCTACTGGATCCTTTATATCACTCTTTATATTGGCTTTCTGTAAAGCATTGTGGACGGCATTGTCTAGAATACGTTTGCAATTTTCAATTTGCATTTTCCATGATTTGACCGCCTCCTGGGCTTGCTCAACAAATTGATTAGTTTGGGGAGCATCCTTTAATACCGGTACTGACCATTCATTGATAATATAGCCGGGCGATTGATACAACACATCGGGGTAGACAATTTTTGTACCAGCGAAAGCAGAAGAATTTTTTATAGCATCTAGATCGGAAGGAGAGGATCCAGACAGATCCCTTTCCAGTATATCCATGTCTGCTATTAAAGCTGTGGCATGTGCTCGCATGGACCTTATTGTGCCTAATATGTGCTCTACAATATTATCGGCTTTGGCTTTACTAGGAGGAGTGACTGGAAAAGAGGTGGTTGTGGGGTATTTTTCCTTAGATGGATGAGTTACCGGCAAACGAGTGGTTGTGGGGTATTTTTCTTTAGATGGTGGAGTTACCGGAAAACAGGTGGTTGAAGGTTTTTTTTCTTTAGACGGAGGAGTTACCGGAAAACAGGTGGTTGCGTGAGTTGCCGTGTCTCCATTGGCACCAGCAGTAGTACAAATTATTTCATTATTATTCGCGTCATTTAAATATTGTTTTTGTTCTACTAGCCTGGTCTTGGGCAGGTTATAGTCGAAATAATCGTTTGCGTCTATATCAAATATATCACGGCCATTGTAGTCACTGTAATATACGGAGGCCGGTGATATGATTTTCCACAATTGCACGAAAATTATACAAAATAAAATGTTTAATTTCTTTAAAACTGATGACATACTCCAAGAAATACACAGAAAGAAATGTTATTATTTATTTAGTGTTTATAAGAAATCAATGTACACTTAAAAAAAAATTTGGTCGGCAATGTATATATCGCCCCCTGTATTTCCTTTAACGTTCTTGTCCCCTAAGTGGTACAGTTGAGTCAATGTGCGGTTTATCCCTATTCGATTTGCCTATACAGTGAATATGTAGAGGTTTTCCTTTCGCCTAAACAATAAATCTGTAGTGTTTTGCCTATAATACTTTGTCTTGATATCTCTTTGTCTTTCTATATCTATCTTTTAGGCATTCGTCATTCCCATACTATCCTCGATTCAATTTCTAGCTAAATGTTAGAGCAACGCCCTGACTGTCAGATAGTACTGTGGTTTTACGTCCTTAGTACCTTCTATCCAACTTGAGTTGAGCACATCTTTCGGTGACATAGAAGACTGTCGCTGGAAGATACCCATGAGTTTCCCTATTTTGGCTCATAATATTTCATTCTGGGAATATAAAAACTTCCGCCACTGGTCCAAGATCCGTTCTAGTTCTATCCGTATACCACAAAACAGTTTCTCTATTAAAAGAGTATGTTGCTTCCAGATTACTCCATTCATTTCTTTACTAATTCTCGTTGAGAATAATTTCCTAAGTTATAGAGTCTACTATTCAGTTAAAGGAATAAGCAGGACATGTGGAACGGACATTGAAACGACGGAACATTTTTATGTCATCGCCCAAGCTTTGTAAGCATGAGATCTTAATATTTTGTGGAGAATAATATACACATCTAAGACGCTTCGCTTACCATTTCCTTCGCTTCCCATTCTCCCTCCTACTTCCGCTCCTTTTTCCTATCCCCTCTTTTATCCTTCCTTCTTAAAGGACGTTATGTACAATGGGTCAAATCGACCTCCGGGTACTGTACTTGTCTAAATTGACAAGTGTACGTCCTCTAACCTAACATAACCTAAGACGAGTGGTCTGCAAGAAGCTCAAGAAGTTTGTACCAGATATATAGACTTCCTATAGGCAATATGGTTGGTCTTACCTCTTATAATGACGATATGACAGCTTGGTTGTATGTCGATACCCACAAGGCATTGAACCCTTTGACTGTTCTCCTTCTTCAACCTACCTAGCTACCAACCCAGAGAAAATACATACAATTTTCCAGTTAGGTTAGGTTACTTGTCAATTAAGACAAGTGCAGTATCCGGAGGTCGAATTTACCCATTGTACAACGTCCTAGTTTCTCACACCACTTATGTTGTGTATGTTAGTTTTATACATGAGTGGTGGGACCTACAGTTTAAAGACGACTCTGAACTACAGATTTTTGAGAAACTTTTTTTCATTGCAATTTTATTTACTCTCATAGTTTTTGCCAGAAATCTGCTGAGAGGAAGTCGACGAAGGAATACTTTTTGTATTTTGTCTTGATGTCTGGCCTGTGGCTCGAACTCTGGCTTTACGTCTAATAAAGCCCACTTCACACGGTAATACTTTACGTACGAAAGTCTAATGAAAAAGTAAAATGAAATTCCATCCGTATGACAAAAAAGAGAATAAAAGTCGTATGATTTATATTTTTTGCGTTTACATGACGGTATAAGACAATAACAAAGTAAAATGAAAACAGCTGTTACACTTTTTTCTATGTGTTTACATAAAAATACATCCCTGATCTAATGCGACTTGCTTGTTTTTTGAATCATTTCAAAAAATGAAGAGAGCCATACGACTGTCAAACTTTTCATCCGTATTTTCTCTCAATGTGTGATGGTTTCATTACATAGTACGTTTAGACGATCACATCCGTACTTTTCTATACAAAATTTTGACAGATCATATTACTTGTGGGACCGTGTAAAGTAGGCTTAAGCCAACACACTACCTACTAGACTACGGCGACTTCCAAAAAAATTTTCCAGTTACTCTCTTATAATTTTAAACTAACCAATGGCGGTTTGTGCAATTTTTGAACAATGAAATAAATTCTTTGCATCTGGCAATACTGCTGCAATAATTGTTTCAGTTGCACGTGTTTGTTGAGTATTTGATTGACAATTCCAGTATGGAAGCCAAAGCATGCCGCACTCTGGCGGCGGACATGTCCGACATGTAATGAAATTTCCAAAAAGAGAACCAAGACCGAAACGAAGTGAAATGGAGAGAAGAATAACCATCTCAAGTGCAGTTTGTTTAATGGCTTATTAAAGTGTTATACCTCAGAGATACAAGAAGAACAAAAACGGCCAACCAACGGATGAAAATTTTCCAACAATTTAAAATATTTATAAAAAACTTCTTGTTTATAAATATTTTTTGTGTTTAATTTTTTCCAACTAAAATCAAATATATAAAACTATACAAATTTATTTAATTTAAAATTAAATTCATTTCTTTTTTTTATTACAATCAAACATATTTTCCATAAAAAAAAAGTTAATTTTTTTTTTTAAATTTTCTTCGGTTAAAAAAGTATTTCGCGAGTGTTTTAAATTTATAAAAGAAAAGAAAAAAACTAAAACAAAGGAATTAAAATTAAATATAAAATAAAGGAAAAACTGTTTCGTAATACAGACCAGACCATATAAAGTCATATACATTGTGTAGTCCTTTGTGCGTTTGTTAGTGTATTTGAAGCCTGAAAGAAAAACGTTCTTTGTCTTGAGATTTTCGGGAGTTTCCTTTCATCGCTGTGTTACATCTTGAGACCATGGACTTGTTAAGAAATATGTGTGTGCAAAATTTAATATTAATTTTATTTTATTATAACGGTTCCTATAATTGGAATCAAAAACTTTAAATTTCCTTTCTTTTTTCCACAACAACAACAAATTAAAAGAACAGACAGAGACAATAAGTGCAAATATTTGAAAACAATTTATTCCCAAAAAAAGGTGAGTTTTAAACCCAAAAAAAGAAAGAAAGAAAGATTTTCTTCTATTTTCCTTTACAGTTTCAATATATTTTTTGTCTATCCATAATACATACTATTTTCCTTGATATTCTAGAAAAAATATATAAGAAAAAGCCAACTGCTAATGTCTACTTATATTATAATTTTACAAAATGTTGTAATAATAACACACTGTAGTAGTTTTGCGTTTTAATGATTTTTATACCCTACAATTGAGGAAAAGGTAATACGACGTCAACTAAGTCTTATGTTACAGTCGTAACATACATACGTAACATAACAAGTCGTAATTGAACACTGTTCCTTAGGAGCGTTAAATTTTAAGATGATAGTTGGGTGCCCTGGTAGTCTAGTGCATACTGTGCTAGACTACCACCAGAGACTCTGGTCTGTGACACTACACCAAGCATATGGTCACGTTAATCCGCTCGTATATAATTAAAATATAATTTCTAATTGTATTGTAATTAATAAATAATTGATGATAGCGTTACTGTTCGAAATTCGAAAATTCTTTTAAAATCATTTTATTCATGGCATTTATTTTCTAAATGTAAATGCTAACGTATGGCCGCCGCGGCTACTAGTTTCATGGTCCATTTCTAGTAGTATTTACTAGTATTTACAATTAATCTGCCCACATGGCGTCAATGATGGCTGGATTATTAGATTCCTTTATATTTCTGGTTAGAAGTCGCCGTAGTCTGTCTAGTCAAAGTCGCCGTGGTCTAGTAGGTAGGGGGTTGGCTTATTAGACGAAAAGCTAGGGTTCGAGCCCCAGGCCAGACATCAAAATAAAATACAAAAAGTATTTCTTCGGCGACTTCCTCTCAGCAGATTTCTGGCAAAAACTCTGAGAGTAAATAAAAATTGCCATGAAAAAAGTTTCTCAAAAATCTGTCGTTCGGAGTCGACTTTCAACTGTAGGTCCCGCCACTCATGTATAAAATTAACACACACAACATAAGTGGTGCGAGAAACTAAGTCGTAATCCTGACTGAAGGAAAGAAAGAGGGGCTAGCGAATAGGATCTTTTCTGAAAAGAAAATTGTCACCAAATTGATTTCGCCATAAATCGATTGTTAAGCATCCTGCGTAATAATTTAAGAGTCAAAAGTCCCATTGATGTTTAAGTGATTAATTTCAGAAAACAAAAATTTCGTCAGCATGGCTCAAAAGTGCAACACTTGCTATGTCCACTATACTTCCATCTTAAGAAGTTTGAGATGATATAGAGAAGGAGTAGAATCTAAAGAATGGGAGCAAAGATACTCCAGAAGTTAGGGCAGACTCGGAAGTGTCAAAAATATCGGCGGTAAACCGTGTACTATGAAGATGATTTGTGAAAACCCATAGGCTTTCAAGAAGGCTACTGGAAAAGTAGGAAATAAATAAATTCATCAATTTTTAATATTAATTTTAATGGCACGCTCTTTTAATCTTTGATTTTCACCATAATGTGATATATTATCTGTACGTACATACATAAATTATGCATGAAAGTAAAGTGCGTCCTAATATTCGTCATAGTCTAGTTGGCAATTTTTACTTGTTGGAATTTTCACTTGTGCAGTGTAATGCGCATACTCCCTATTAGTCACCACATCCATGTATTCCAAGACCTACATGTGTTTTGCCATCACTTTTTTTCCATTATTTTTTTTTTATTGTTTTTTTATGTTATTCTTAGAATTGTGTTTTTATTGTTATTGTTTCTTTGAACTATGTTTACTATGAAATTCCAATCTATACAATAACCACTCCCTCCCTGCACGCATCCCCTTGAAATGCTCAACAACATTTAAAGTCACGTGCATATATAATGTTTCCGTTTTAATATGGCTTTACAGAAATTACGAAAAATTTCCATAGTGTTCCCTCCTAATAAACTGGAGTATATAAAAAATATATTTTTCATTAACAACAAAAATAAATTGATTAAATATTTAATTAAAATATTGAAATATTAAATCCAGTTTTAAGTTACATTAAATATAACCGTTTTAATGTTGATTTTCTAATCTGGCAACCTTTTATAACGTAATATTAGTCTGCAGTGTTACCATTGCTTCATTCTCTTAAATCGCTTAAAAGCTGACAATTATTTTTTTTTTAACTAAGGGCCATTATTACAACTTGCCGTTAACTAAAGTGAGGATTTTAACGGGCAGATAAATTGTTTTTCGTTATTATGAGTACCCAATAAGATAGAAGTGATCGTTAAGCTAAAGGGAGGATCATCCTATCTTTAACATTTAAAGGCCACTTTATGTTTGAACTTGCCATATTATATATTATTTTCATCATGGCAACTTCAAATTAAAACAAAATGAGCAATATAATATAATAACGAAAATAACTTAAAGGTAACTTTACAGTTCCCTTTAGCTAAAGGTACCTTTATTATTAAATATTAAATTATTATTATTAAATATTAAATATTATTTATTATTAAATATTAATGTCCCTAAAGGATAGACACTTTTCAGCCACATAAGGACATTGCGCTACTTTAGTTTTTTTATTTCCCTTAGTCTTGGAACCATATCGAGATTCTGACGAAGGCACTTAGATTCCTAAGGCAATCCTAGCCTTTCCTTTTTTCAACCACATAGCGCTAAGCATATATAATCAACAGGTGAAGAGCAGTTTCCTCCATATGGCCGAGATTAATACATCTCGCATGAGTATCCAGAATGGAATGTCTAGTATTGGCTTAGCCAACTACCCTAAGCGTGCTTTTTTGGAGTTTCTGCACACTTACCATGCGACTTTTATCTGGCATTGTCCAGATATGCGGTTCTATCTTGTCTCAAACCGGGTTACGCTATATTGATGGATTCTATTAGGTTAGGTTAAATTGTTGGTAGTCCCCTTAAAAAGCCTGGTTTACTTGGATTCTATAAGATCCCATTGTAATACCAATAGTATATATTTTATCATTTGCCAATAAGCCTGATAATATGTCATATCTTACTCCGGCCTAGTTTACTTGGATCTTATAAGATCCCATTGTAATACCAATAGTATCTATTTTATCATTTGCCAATAAGCCTGATAATATTTCATATCTTATTCCGGTAGTTCAGTTTCTTACGATCATAACTAGACCATAAAGAGTTAGTCATCCTACAGATGGCAATGGTTAACACGTTTCTTCTGTTTCTATGTAACTTCTACAGCCGATTATTATTTATTCTAACTAATCCTAGGCAGATCAAAGGAGACCAAAACGTCGTTGAATTTTTGGGTTTTGAAGTGATTTTTCGTCAGGAGTTGTACAACGCTAGTGTGCTCAAAGTCATCCTTAAGGCAATACCAATATTTTCTTTTGGCCTTACATGTATGCCTTTTGTAAGCATTGTTTCTTTAAGGAATATCCCTTTGGTTTGATTAAAGGTAAAGAGTCTTTTACAATTCCTCCTTAGCTGCCTCAGCTCTAATGTTTACCTTGGTTGGTGATTTTTGCCGATAAAGATGTTATCTTATTATTATTGCCGTATAGTATAGCACCTACTCTACTGCACTGCAAAAAAGGAAAACGAATTCTTCTCCGGCGTCGCCGTTAAAATAATACCCCAAGTGATTCCACTTCTTACTGGTTCTAACCTAAAAAACTAATAAATGTTTACAATGGTGAATTTACAAGCAATGTACGTTTTAACGTCAATAAATTACTCCTCTTAGGACTATTATTACAACTTGCCGTTATAGTTGGGTTTAGTTAAAGGTAACTTTAGCTAAAGTGAACTTTAAAGGTAACTTAACATAGTCGCCGTGGTCTAGTAGGTAGTGTGTTGGCTTATTAGACGAAAAGCCAGGGTTCGAGCCCCAGGCCAGACATCAAGACAAAATACAAAAAGTATTTTTTCGAAGACTTCCTCTCAGCAGATTTCTGGCAAAAACTTTGAGAGCAAATAAAATTGCCATGAAAAATCTGTCGTTCGGAGTCGACTTTAAACTGTAGGTCCCGCCACTGATGTATAAAATTAACACACACAACATAAGTGGTGTGAGAAACTATGTCGTAATCCTGACTGAAGTGTTGTAATGACCAATTATGTATGTATGTATGTGAACTTTAAAGGTAACTTTAGCTAAAGTGAACTTTAAAGGTAACTTTAGCTAAAGTGAACTTTAAAGGTAACTTTAGCTAAAGTGAACTTTAAACTCACCTTTAACTTCTTTTCGTCATTACAACCCACCGATAAAATAAAGTTAACTTTTTCAAAAATATGTCGATAATACTGCTCGAATTAAACAAGTTTTATTTAAACGCAGTGACAACGACTGTCTTCTTTTTTTTGTTGTATTTACTCATATTGTTTATATTTAAAGTTGCCATATTGAAAATAATAAACTTTACTTTAAGGACCATTATTACAACTTCCCGTTATACTTGTGTTTAGTTAAAGGTACCTTTAGCTGTAAAGTTACCTTTAACTTATTTTCGTTATTACAACTTACAGATAACATTTTTTAAAAATATGGCAGTGCCGGAGCAATGTCGATAAAATTGCTCAATTATACAAGTTTTTTAACGCAATGGCAACCGCAGGCTTCTTTTTTTATTGTATTTGCTCACTTTGTTTATATTTAAAGTTGCCATATTGAAAATAATATATAATATGGCAAGTTCTAACATAAACTTAACTTTAAAAGTTAGAGGTAGGATGATCATCCTTTTAGCTTAACGCTCACTTCTGCCTTATTGTCCACTTATAATATTGATAAACAATTTATTTGCCCGTTAAAATCCTCCATTTAGTTAACGGCAAGTTGTAATAATGGCCCTTAGTCTGAAAATAAATAAATTATTAACCCTAATTGTAATCTAGTAATTACAAACAAATATTTGTAACGTTAACATGATGACGCAAATTAAGAAATTATTTCTTTTGTTCCATATGTTAAGAACACGTGAAATTTGAATAAAATTAATTTTATTTAATATTTGTTTTAAGTTAAGACGTAATACTAGCTTAAGTCTTTAGAGATTTTATGCTTATATTGCCTTTATTACATACATATTTACAATTTTATGTAAATTACCTGCACAGGTCCAACAAGCTCAGTTCTAGACATGTTTTGCAAATAAATTGCCTAACATTTGTATGCATTCTTAGGCCAGATAAAGAAACAAACAAACAAAAAAATTGCATTTGCTTGTACCATTTCTAGAATTCTCTTTTTTGCTTATTTGCGTCGTTTTTAATAAAATCTCTAAAGTACACATAGACAGACAGACAGATAGACGTAGTACATACGATTTTCATAAAAGTGTAATAATGACAATATAAGATAAAAAAATATATATTTTGTTTACATATTTTGTTGTTATTAGTATTTAAAAATATATTCTATGCGACTAAACAATTGTTTGTTAAAATCATAATTTGATTGTCACGTTGAGTGCCTTAATACACTTGCTCGTTCGTCATTATAAAAATTTTCTTATCAATTGTACGGCTAAATAAACAATAATTTTTAATGTTTATTTAATAAAAAATAAAAAAAAAACATCTAATGCATTTAGAAAAAACGTAATTAAATAAATAATAAAGATTTTAGTGGCTCTATTGTTAAGAGCACATATTTACGTGATATATTTCGCGAAAGAAAAAAAACAAATATTTCTTAAGAGGTGTAAAGTGGTTTAATGCACGATTTATCGAAATAAAACGAGACGTTAATTAAGCATGACGAGTGGGCGGATTAATCGAGAAATTTGTTTTGTAACAGGAGTTAAAAAAAATTCAAAGAATTTTATAAAATAGAGATGCAGAGTAGGTAGATTGTTAGAAGGGTTTAAACTCTGGCAATAATGAACATTTTCGATGCAGTTTGCAGGACCATCTAGCAATTAATAGATGCAACAGTGAAGTTTCTTAGGGCCATTATTACAACTTGCCGTTAAACTTGGGTTTAGGAAACTTGGCTAAAGAAACTTTAAAGTTACCTTTAACTTCTTTTCGTTTTTACAACCTACAGATAAAATAAAGTTAACTTTTTCAAAATTATAGCAGTGCCGTAGCAATGTCGATAAAACTGCTCAATGAAACAAGTTTTTTTAACACAGTGGCATCGGCGAGTTTCATTTATTTTCTTGCCTTTGCTCATTATGTTTAAATTTGAAGTTGCCATATTGAAAATAATATATAATATGGCAAGTTCAAACATAAACTTAACTTTAAAAGTTAGAGATAGGATTATCATATTTTTTTTTTTTGCCGAGGAGGGGTAAATGTACCTAACCGCACCACAGAGGAAGTTGTCACATCCTACGTGTGTGGGGCCCTCACCCACTAAATCCCCCCCTCGTCTCCCGTGGACTTGTTTGTGCTCACTTCGGAACTACGGTGGTATTACTTCGGAGTGGAGTCCTTTTGGCCTCTTCATGTTCATCTTCGCGTCCGGATTGCGAATCGAAAGTTGAGGAATCATCTAAGCGTCTCCAATATTCCTTTCGTCTAGATCATCGTCTCTGTTACGCCCGGCACGTGTGACAGTATCACCTATGCCGACATGCTTACTCGTTCTGCAGCTTCAAGATCTCTCTTCTTCTGTCTCAGAATGCGCTCTACGTAATTCACTATCGAGGTCCAATTTTCACTACTCGCAGTCATAACCCCGACAATATTAGCGGCTGTGATCGTTCCGACTATTGACGTCAGTACAGAGCGATAGCTCTGCCAGCGTGCACACTCGAAAACAGTGTGCTCTGCGTCATCAATTACCTCCCCTTACTTGTACAGGCAGTAAGGGGAGGCGGCCTTGCCCATTCTGTGCAGATATTTCCTAAAATATCCGTGACTCGATAGCACCTGTGTAACGTAGTAGTTTATCTCTCCAAATTTCCGACCGATCCATGGCCTTATGTCTGGAGTAAGTCTCGCCGTCCATCTTCCTCGTTCCATCGTTGTTGCCATTTTGAAATGGTGTTTTCCCTGAAGTAACCGGTTATATGATTTCCAGCCGATTTCGCCTTATAAATCTCCATCCGCTCTGCCGCCAGCAGATCCACAGGGATTATACCCGCTATCGCCAGTACGGCCGGAGCGGACACTGTACGGTACGCCGACGCGACACGCAATGCAGCCGTTCTCTGTACCGATACAAGTGAGTTTGCCCTCTTCTTAACATCTAGTGTTTCGGCCCAAATTTCGCTCCCATAAAGCATAATACTGTTTCCAACATCCATCAGGAGTCTCCGTCTCGCCGGTAGCGCTCCTCCAATATTCGCCATTAATCTGCTGCGCTGTCCGACGATCTTCTGGGCCTTGTTAGCCGAGTACTGAATCTGATACGAGAATGTCAATCTGGAGTCCAGCCTTATTCCCAGGTATTTCACCGAGCTCTCGGTCCTAATAGCCTCGTTTCCAATGCTCATGTTCACATGCAAGGGGATACGACGACCAGTGATTAGTAGCAATTCCGTTTTATGCATGGCCAGGTCTAGGCCGTGGCAATCCAACCATGCTTTTGTCCTTAGCATAACGCGTCTCAATTTTCGTTGTGCCTCTTCCGTGTTCCTGACCGTGATAACAGCTGCGATATCGTCTGCGTATCCAACCAAGAAAGTTCCGTCCGACATATCCTCCCTACTTTTAGCTTAATGATCACTTCTATCTTATTGGGTACTCATAATAATGAAAAACAATTTATCTGCCTGTTAAAATCCTCCCTTTAGTTAACGGCAAGTTGTAATAATGGCCCTTACTCTGTTTAAGTCCTCTTACATTTGGCATGATTCAGGACAATGAGTTATCCTACCTTGCCTTGCTTTTTCTTCTTTTACTATCGGGTTTTACGAACTTTGACAGGTAATAATGGCCATCTTGTTGAAGCTATATCTGTCAAATTAGTTGTCATTTCTACAGTATATTTTGCCAAATCACCACTTGCAAATAAAACCGTTTTATCAAACTATATGTTCTGTTCGAACGTAATTTTCATCAAAAAATCGTATTCAACTAGGGGGCTCATTCTTGTATGAATGGATACGTGAGCAAACAAAATTGTTGAATTTTAACGTGAGATCCAATAGCGTTCAGAAAAAGTTACTGTTTAGTGTGGATTTTGGTCTGGTGGGGTCATAGGTCTATATTTCCTTGAGAACGACGTTGGCCAAATAATTTAGACATGGCTAGTAAGAAAATAATAGGCCAGCAAAATATGGCTCTTGTACGATTGTTGTCAGGCTTAGGTATTCTTTTAAATATAGCAGCCTTCCATTCTTGAGGCCGTTTGGCCATTACAATCCATTACTCAGGCTAGCTTCTCACACTATCCATGGTATATGAGTTAATTTTTATCTATAAGTGACAGCACCAAGAAGTTTTTTCATGGTAATTAATTCATTCTCAGATTTTTTGCTGGACGACTTCTGAAAGAGGATCGTATTACTTTTTTCAAGATGTCTAAGCTGAGATTTGTTCCGAGATTTGAGCGAGCCCTCGTCTAATAGGCCAACACACTACTCATTAGACAACGGCTACCATAGCAAGTTCTAATAAAGTCGTAAAATTGCGTTGGAATATAGTGGGGCGAAAAAATAATGAGCACTTGACACTCAAGTGTTGTTTACCATTGCATTCCGAATGACGATTTATTTTTTATTTACGAATTGATTGACATTGTCACACACCGTAAATGTATTTCCATTCAATTGAATGTCGTCAGACTAACAATCTGACGGAAAATCATTCAACAACTTTTTAAGGTTATGAAAAAATCAGCTGAAATTTAATCTTTTATAGTGGTTTTTACAAAAGATTAGCAGTTTTACAGAAACGTGATCAGTTTATAGGTTATCTCAATAAAGAATGTTATTTTAAATGACGGTTTTCCACATTCTAGGTTCGTAAAAATAAAAAAAAAATCCCGACAATTCTGAAATAAAATGAAGGGGCTTGCTTTTATAAAGAAAAAACCTTGATAATCTAATTCCAACGTTTGTAGAGCCTATAGAAACCTTCTACATATGGTTTTACTTTCGAACAATTATATTCTAAAACGTGTTAATATTTGATATTTTATAAAAGGAAAAAAAAACTATATTTTACGCTTGATTAGCTCGGTGAGTGTATTGTTAAATTAACCTTGAAACCTCGTCTATAATAATAAAATAAAATATTTTTGAAATCACAAAGGAAACTACTATGTGGGAATACATAGTTTGTGCGTATTATTTAAACACTATTTGCCCTGTATTGATAACACGTGTGAATATGTAGTACGCAATTAGCAAAACTAAACTGTAATCTCTTACACTTCTAAGGGTAATTATTATATGGGTGATTGAACGGAGAACGAGTTACTTTCTTTGATAGGCACTACCGACTAGTCATATCGCCACGGGTTATACTCTATAATTTAGAAAATACGGTGGTTTAACGGAAGTTAGATAGTTATGGAGATCAAGCGCAGGATCACTCTTGCCAACAGGTGCTACTATGGTCTCAATAGGCAATTGAGTAGCAGAGACCTCTCTCGTACGACAAAACTAACCATCTATAAGGCGCTCATCCTCCCCGTGCTTCTTTATGGCGCAGAAGCATGGACCTTATTAAGCACTGATGCAGCAGCCTTAAGAGTGTTCGAGAGAAAAGTACTGCGTAAGATCTTCGGTCCAGTGCGAGTTGGCGATGATTACTGCATCCGATACAATAGTGAGCTGTACGAGCTCTTCAACGACATGGACGTTGTGCAGCGTATTAACACCCAGCGGCTTCGCTGGCTCGGCCATGTCGTTAGAATGGAGGAGGATGCTCCGGCGAGAAGGGTACTTGATGCGGGGATCTGCGGAAGTTGGCGAAGAGGACGACCTTGTATCCGTTGGAAGGACCAAATCGAGGAAGCCCTGTCATCGATTGGTGTAACCAACTGGCGTAGGCGGGCAAGAAGCAGAGGCGCCTGGAAGGATGTGTTGCGGCAGGCCGAAATCCGTTAACGGGTTGTTATGGCCAATTAAGTAAGTAAGATAGTTATGCCGCCATAGACCTGCAAACTCGAAGCCTATCAGATATATTTCGGTATTTATAAAAATCATTCTATAGTCGACTTCTTGCTTTCCAATCGGAGAAACTCTCAATAGCAGAAATTCTAGAAACCCCTATACGTACATAACATACATACATAATTGGCCATTACAACCCTTCAGTCAGGATTACGACCTACCTTCTTACACCACTTATGTTGAGTGTGTTAATTTTATACATAAGTGACGGGACCTGCAGCTTAAAGTCGACTCAACAGAACAACAGATTTTTTTGAGAGACTTTTACTTTCAGAATTTTTACCAGAAATCTGCTGAGAGGAGGTCGCCAAAGAAATATTTTTCATATTTCGATATGATCGAGACGTCTGACTTGGGATTGGAACCGTGGCCTCATGTCTAATAAGCCAATAAACTATCTACTAAGCTACGGCGACTTATCTCCTAGTGAAGAGGTTATCGCAGCCCTTAATTACGATATCAAATTTAAACAATTTTAATGGCAGTATACGAATAAGAAGCCCCTATAAATAACCTTAATTGTTCACCTTTAGAAGCCGGGGCAGAAACACAGAATACCATTATCAGACTTCGATTCCCCCTTATTGCCACAGACGTAGCAAATAAAAGGGATGCTCCTGTCTCACATACGGGTTCTTGCCCTCAAGGAACATCAAGCTAGCTCCAGTTTTATACAGATGGATTGTAGCCTTAAGTACATCCAAATTTTCATTTATTAGAGAGAATTAAAAAAAGTAAAGAAAGAATTTCAATATGTTAGGAAATCATCTTACTTTTCGTGATTTATGTTTAGCAAACAAATATGATAAAAAAAACCAAATATATGGAAATTTTTTCACTTGTTTTCGGTTATTTTTATCATGATTTCAAATCGTGGCGTTTTTACAATAGACATTAGCAAATCTCTCTCTCTCCCTATATTTAATTTATAAAATGTTTTTTTAATGTTTATCTATCATTTTTATAATCATATACTAATTAAATTTTTTTATTGCTCTCTTTACAGTGTTTTTAAGTGTGAGCGCGTGCGAGGGGCATAGAAGCAGGGTTAAGAGCACGAGACATAAAGCAAAAAAAAAAAAAGAAAAATAAATAAAATAACTAAATAATAACAATAACAATAACAATTGAATCATTAAGTAATTACTGCAAAATATTGTTTCAAAGAAAAAAACGATAAGAATTTACAAAAAAGAAAAAAGAATACTAATTAGTGTAAAGCTTTAAAAAATACAACAACATTGAAAAACGGTTGTATTAATTAAGAAATAATAATAACAAAAAATAATTAAATTATAACGCATAAAGTGAAATCAAAGAAATAACAAGGTTTTTACAACACTGACGTCTTTTACACAGAAAGGGTTGTGCATTTTTTTTCAACAAATTTGGCAACCTTTGTTAAGCATTGTACTCTTCTCTCTCGTAAAAAGCAAAAAAAACTGTAAACAATAGCGAACAAAATAACAAAACAACCGAAATAAAAACGGTTTGTTTACATTTTCAGTGCAAATAAAGAAGAGAGCATAACAAAACAAAAAGAAAACGAAAACGAAAAATTCCACTCAAACACAATAACAACACATTTTAATAGATAAACAGTGATCGTCGTTAAACAGTTAAGCTAGTGTGTGTGCGTGTAATAAAATGAGCTAAAATTTTCGCTATAAATATTAGAATACTTATTAAGGCCTTTGTGTATCAGCAAAACACTCAGTCGTTGATTGACTCTTGATCATTTAACTGCAAAGTTTTAGTGTGAAGGATAAAACGGTTTTTTTTTAATTAATAAAAGAGAAGAGAAAGGTGTAAGCTAAAAAGGATTCCCAGCTTTAATGGATCCTTGTTATTAGATTTTTAGTAATTTGTGAGTGAACTTTGTAGCGTTATATTTTTTAATGTGCGTGCAAGCCACAAAAGCTTTTAAAACAACAACAATTTCGATGTCGATCAATTCACCAATACTACGTTTACCAGACCTGATTTAAACAGGCAAAACAAAGCAACAACTAACAACAACAACAATAAGTAAATTATTGAAAATTATTATTTTTTTGATTTTTTTTCCTTCGTTTGAATTTAATTTTTGTGACAAACAAAATAAAAACAAATTGTAAAAACATTGAAAAAGAAAAAAAAACTTTGAAAGACGACTACATACAATAAAAACAATTTCTATATAAAAGACAAAAAAAGTATTAACAAAAACAAACAGCCACAGACTGTTTAGAATAAAGTGAATTGCATTGAAAGTATTAATAAAGCAAGAAAAAAGTGCTTGAATATTATTATATTTGAACAATATCTGAAATACAAAGAAAATAAAAAACCAGCAATAATTGTAAAGAAGAATAAAAAATAAATTTTGCAAAGCTTAACAAATAAAAACCCACAACGAGATAATTGGATATTGGGGCTTTGGCCGTTGTATGGGTAAGTAAAATGCAAAAAAGAAAAACACAAAAAACATTAGTATTCACTTAATTTCATTTCATTTAAAAGTAGGTGTTTTTTATTTTTTATTTTTATTTCTCTTTTGAAAAGTTTTTCTTTCTTACAAGGTCTCGAAAGTCTAGAAATAACGTCATATTTGTGTAAGAGCATTATATAAAATTGTTTTATTTTGCAAATAATCATGTTCTACTTAGTAACTAGAGTATGAAAAGTCTAAAAATGATTCTTATCATTGCTACAAACAATTAATTGCCCTACAATTAGTTAATATGATGATAATAAAAATTCAAATGTTGAGTTAAAACTCACTCCACACTCCATTAAAAATTTGAACTCAAACATTTAAGAAAAGTCATTTCCGTTTCACTCTTCATTTCCCTCTCTTATTGGTCAACAAAATTCTCTCTTTTTTTTTGATTTTTGCACCCCACTTGCTCTCTCTCACACATTTTTTGTTTTGATTTTTGCACCCCACTTGCTCTCTCTCACACACATTTTTTGTTTTGATGTTTTTTTTTCAAACACAACGGTACTTGTCTTATTTTTCGTGTGCCACCATACTCTCTTATTCCTGAAACAGTAATGCCACGTTAACGCTTTTATTTATTTTTAATAGATGCTCACGGTCTATTCTATTCTCTGGGTTATTTGATGCATATGCGTCATCGTAACTTAAATTAGGGGGCATTTTAATATTGTTGTTAATGTATATGACGTTGAGGGATTTACACACATTGATCACATGTTTTCTATTGAAAAGGGAAAATAAATAAAAAAATAAAAAACAAAAGCATGAGACTAAACAAAAACAAGTAAAAGAACTCAACTGAATCATCTCAATTTACAAGTAGTAAATTGCGTCATGTTAATTTATGAATGAACATATGTTTGTTTACTTAATTAAATAATGGTGAGCAGAAAATACCAAAATATTTAAATTAAAACATTTAAAGAAAATTGTTCTTCATAATTAGTTTTGCCGTTGGAAACAGAATTGCTTAATTTCTTTGAAGTTTATACTCAGCCTTCATGTCTCGAAAGTTTTAATTTTAAACGGTTAATTGAGATATTTGAAATATTTTTTTTTAAACAAACCCCAGTTATCTCTTAAAACAAAAAATGTTTCTTTCAATGATCTCATTCCCAATAGTCCTGAGGCAAAAGTTCTGACAATACTATACTATTGTCATAAAAAAGCTTCTTAAATCTGATTTTCAGAGTAGTTAGTTAGTTTAGTTAGCCACTTATGGATTTAATTAAGGCATACATCATCATTAGCGGTGCGAAAGGCTAGTCTGTAATCCTGGTTAAAGGATTGTAACTAACTATCGAACTCTGTAGTGGTGCTTGTTTTGACATCAGTCTCTAAAACATTTTACTTTATTCAAAATGGCTAAAAGTTTTGAATTTGCCTTATCACTTTAAGGCAGTTATAAATATATAATGATTAGATTTGATTTTCTTTGTTCTTGTTAAGAATCAGCAAATTCTAATTTCCTTTCATAGGAAATTTAAAAATTCCACAAAATAATTTGATTGTTATATTGAAGAGTTGGGTAATTCCAATTTGTTTTAAAAAATTGATAAGCTTTAGTACTTTAAACAAATTGTAGAAGAGAAATAGTATTTAAAATAATTTTTATAGCAATTTCACTTTCTATGAAATATGGTACAGTTGAGTTCATTTTCATTTCTATAAGGGTAGTAGTATGTGGTTGAATACTTTATTACGTATGGTTGGAATAATCTCAATAAGATTAAATATCAATTGAAAGTAATTCTCTTCTTTCTCTTTAGTAGAAACTGCTATCAACTGTTGGCAGAACAAATTAATTGTGGCAACAGGTTTTCAATTCTGTTCTTCTGTTTTTGCATTAGACAGCAAGAAGTGGAAATGACTAGGTCCAGGCTATAAAGTAGCTCCTTGTAAACGCACTTGAGCTGTTTTTTTAAGTTTATTTTAGTAAAATAGAATGCTAGAAATATATGACACTATCCATATAGGTTAGGTTAGGTTTAAAGACATTTTCTTGTCATCCATATAAATAACAGATTTCGTTTTTACTTCATCTTATTTTTAGGTTAGGTTTGAAGACCTATTCTTGTCATACATATATATAATAGATTTTTTTTTACTTCATCTTATTTTTGGCAGACATCAAATTACTATTTTAAATTAAGAGAGTCAAATAATTTTAATTTAAAGTTAAATAAAAAAAACGCTTAGTTTTCTATATCTTTTTTTTAAGTGGCATCACTTTTAACTTTAAACTGAATCTATCCTTTGAGTGTCACCTAAAAGTATGCTACACATAAATGGCTTTCGATAGATAGATTTCCAAAGAGCAACTAAACTCTCCAAATACGTTAAGAAAATGAATTTAAAACTCTAGTCAGCGCTATTTAAACCATGTTAAAAAACATAGAGAGATGTTTATAGGATTTTAATCCAGTTCAAATCATAAATTTCATTTAAATTATAAAAGATTTTTGTATTTTAAAATGTTTCATTTACATATTTCTCATTTTGCAGAGCTATCTAAACAACCATTGAGTTTTGGAGACGAGCCGGACCTGTTGAAAAGAGCACAGGGCCGGAATAGTCTGCATTTTATAAGCGGCATTGCTGCAGCTGGCAATACAGCTGCTACGACAACAACTTCGATTCAATCAATTAACGCGTCAACGGGCAAAATTAATCTAGAAACCTCTATCAATGATTGCGAAACCGGCTATGTGCCAACGGTTGGCCGTTGGGGCGCTGAATGGCCAAGTTGACTCGCCGAAGCCTTGGTTCAACATGGCGCCACCCCCGGCGCCACCTACGGTTTATCGGCGGGATCGGTGCGGGTTGGATTGACTACAACCACCGATACTGAACAAGATAAACCAAAACATTGCATTGGTGCTGCATCAACATTATGCAGCAACGGTCAAATACAAAATAATGACACAACCGATGACGATGATGACGACTATGATGATGATGATGATGAAGATGACGATGAAGAATCTGATAATTATGGCGGGGCAAGTAGTACGGATGAAGCCCAACAAGTTAAAACGCCAACAAGCGATAACTTGTCCAATGCCATGGGTCAGTGTAGTCTGGCCGATAGTAACAAGTTGCTGGGACAAGCCTGCAATTTGACATCAAATCCATCATCGGAACGATGCATTAGCGTCAACAAGTTGTTGGAAGAACAACATCGCAGATGGTGGGGAAGATCATTTAAGGGTAATACTGCAGCCGGTTATACAGCTAACGAAAGCAGTACTACGCATATGTGGCATGGTCGTGATGGTTACAATCTTTCGGCTTTCAATCAAACCAATGGCAATTGGCCTTTGGGCCATCCTTTACCGTTGCCCGACTGGGCATCCCAAGATGATGAAGATAACCAAAAAGGTGTTTTACATTTGGACTCTGTTTGGCAATTTGAAGACCTAAGCGCTATAATCGAAACGAAATTACAACGCATGATGGAGGAAACACACTATGATACGGTCAATTTGTTTGTAGACTTTTACAAATCCTTTAAGCGTACCAGACGTTCTGATTTAAAATCATTCTATCAGTTCTACGATATACCCATAAATAGACGTCATCATATGTGTGTTTCTTTGGCCATGGAAATAATGGCACGTATTGTGGAATTATTTCCCATATTGGAACATTATCTGTATATTGTGTCCTGTGAGGAACAAGTGGTTTCGTTAAGGGATTATATTGAACTAAGCGAAGAAGTTGGTGGTCTTAATTCACCCATGGCCAATGTGGAAAAGGAACATGCCATGGTTGCCATGAAAATAAACATTAATGGACGCAGTGGTGTTATAATATTGGATCCCGGCTATCATGTGGCCCGTTGTGTAACCATTATGCAGGATCAAATGTATCCACATACCGGTAAGTTAGGATTGTTTTCTTGCTTTGCGATAAAGAAAAGAAAAACTTATTTGTAATGTTTTTGGTTTTATAGGTTGGTTTACCCAGTCCAAGGAACAGCATTTGCAGCGTGACTACTGCTATGTTTATAGCAAGCATAGCTCCAAATATGTGGAATGGCAGGAACGTGAAATACGTGGCGAAAAGTCAACCTACAAGAGTTCTTTGGTGTATGTCGACCAACCTTATGTAACAGCTATTGATGTCACCGTAAGACGTAATTTAGTGTACAACTTTAGATCTTTGTTGTCACGTGATGCCAAGGGCCAAGTATTGGCTGGTATTTATCTGCCCGTCTTGGCTAATCCAAATGAAGCCCATTTCACCTTGTTCTATGAGGGCTCAAATATGGAACAGAGGGTTAAAGTAAAATTTTTGTTTAACATATTCAAGAATGCAAATAAGGTGAGTTAGAAATATTGAAATATTATATAATGTTTTGTTGTTTTTGTTGCTATAACAGCTACCCGATAATATGCAACAGCATTTGGAGAAATTGGCACCCCAATTGAATATGTCTTTGAAGGAGCTTATGAAACTTTTAACATCTTTGTCTGAAGTGGTTATGGATCAGGACTTTATTAAACAGCTCTTGGCCATTAACGATGATATTGGCAACATGTCAGCGGAAAATTGACAATCAACCGATGGCAAAAACCTTAAACCCTTGAAACCAACAGCAAGCGAAGAAACCGTAAAACAAACTTCCCCATCTTCAGAGTCTGATGCTAAAGCAGAAAATTAAAAACGAAAATCTCCTACTTAACACCTATAGAGAGATTAAAAAAAATTTCATTTATTTTATTAGAAACAACAAAACTTAATTAATATATAAAAAAGCTTAAAAATTATAAAAAAAAAATTTAAAAAAAAATATTAAAAAAAAAAACATTTAAAACTTTGACTTTATATACAAACATCAGAAACTTAGTGATTTTCTTTTGTGTTATATTTATAATTTCTATTATAATTTTCTTTAAAAATAAAAAATTAAAAAAAAAACAAAAATAAACATATTTCAAATACATAGAAATTAAAAACAAAAACCAACCAATAATCTATGAAATATTTAATTAAAATTTCTCTATATAAAAATATATATTCAATAAAATATATATATACACTTACACACACTTTTTATTTTCGAGAAAAAACGACAATTTTAACAAATTTTTAGTATTGAAACACGTCAGAAATTTACACAATAATTTTCATAAAAAAACAATATTTTTTCGCTTTTAAAAACAAACTTTTAAACAAAATCTATACTTGATTCTCAATCAACCAGGCTTTCTATTCTAAACTTATTAACACTCAGTCAGTACATATTTGTAAATTAATTTTAATTCTTTAATGGTTAAAAAGTAAAAAAAGTTTTAGAAAAAAAAAAAAAAGAATTTTAAATATTTGTATGTATTTGAACTCAATTATGGAAGACGACATTAGATTTTTTTCTCCCTACTCATTTAACTTAACTTAGTTAATGGTAAATTTCGATTCCTTTTAAAATTTTTATTAAATATTGATCATTGTGTTAAAAATTAATTTATTTGTAGAGATTTGAAATAAAAAGAAATATTTAAATAAAGGTAATAAAGAAAACGAAAGATAAAGAATTTGTCACTTGATATGGTGTACTAAGTAAGCATAATTTCTAATCCCAGTTGTAGACTATGATCAGTAGTTGCACAAGTCACTGGGGAATATATATTATAATAAAAATGTAGCCAAATCAGCACTGCCCTATTGTTTTACGAATTTAATAGAATATAACCAATGGATGCAGCAAAGGAGTTTACCTTTGTTAATCTATCAACGGACTAAAATACCTTAAACGTCAATGCATTCAGGCAAGTCCCTTCTGTAGGCTTAGTTAGGAACTGTGTCGTGGTGAACTGTGTCACTGTGCATTATGATTACTTTATGAAAAAATGGGCACAAGGTAAGGGAAAAAGATATCTAAAAGCCAAGACGAAAGGAAAATGGAAGAACGAGAGAAAAGGAAAGTCATTTCTCAAGTCAGCTAATACTAGAAACCAAACTCTCAATATTAGAAACTCTAGCAGAACCTAGCTCACCAAGGCCTTTGAAGAAACCATGGCCAAGAAACCTCTTGCTAAGGCAGAGACATAGAATGGGTTCCGACAGTTTCAGGCTCATCGTTTTTACTACATATGTAACCTGCACAAAGGAGATACGTCCTTCCCACAGGACGTTACCGTCAAAGTAGAATACCCGTTAAAAACCCGTCAGGATTCTAATAAATTCCCTAATAAGATTCGATACTCACTCCGTTCTACAATGGTTAACGTTAGATCATACTAAACTAAGAAGCATTTGCTTCCTGGCTAATCATCAGATCGATCAAACCAAAAAAAGAACACCTAATTGACGGATGCCTTGCTGATCGCAAACACATCAGGCTGTAATACGGTACACTTACCGTATCTGACAGTTTCACACCATATCCAAATTAATATACCCTGATTATATATTCCGTGGCCTAGTAGGTAGTGTGTTGGCTTATTAGACGAAAAGCCAGGGTTGGGCCCCAGGCCAGACATCAAAATAAAATACAAAAAGTATTTCTTCTGCGACTTCCTCTCAGCAGATTTCTGGCAAAAACTCTGAGAGTAAATAAAATTGCCATGAAAAGTTTCTCAAAAAATCTGTCGTTCGGAGTCGATCTTAAACAGTAGGTCCCGCCACTCATGTATTTAATTAACACACACAACATAAGTGGTGTGAGAAACTAGGTCGTAATCCTGACTGAAGGGTTATAATGGCCAATTATGTATGTATGATTATATATTCCGTAAAACCCAAATTTAGGGTCCTTGGGTGAGAGAAGGCAACCACCTTCCTATAGCGCTACACTCTGCTGATAATTGAAAACAAATTTTCGAGCGTTTATTAACAACTGTTTGGCAATTCAAATAAAAACGACAATCATTTTTTCATTTATTTAAAAGTCTTTTCAAAATAACGTTTTTCTTTTTTCGATACGTTACAACATTTAAAATTTTCTTAACCTTATTGCAAATTTTGAATTTCTCCTCAAGCAGTGTTGTATTTTTGGCATATAAATAGATTGCCATACTTATGTTCGATACTTCACTGACGATAATTTCACCACAAATCAGCTGTGCCAGCTAGAAAGTTCAGCCATTGGTACGTGTAAAAGAATTTGTTGCATTGTAAGAAAATTGTGTATTTTTTAATAAAAAAAAAAAGAAAAAATACATTTGCACAGCCAATAAATAATTATCAACTAAAAGCAAATTGTTGTTTTGTAAACAAAACTCAATGTTTACTATTGTTTATCTATATTGAGGCTTAAACGGGTGTAGGCAAATTTTTTGAATACGTTTGTGAAAGTTTTTTTCCAGGGAAAGTACAAAAATACAAAAAAATATAGTTCACTTTCCGTGCTGCTTTTAATTGATTATAATAGAAAAAATAGAAAGAAGCTGTAATATTATTTATGTAAGTATTAATATTCTTTCGATTATTTGTTTAATTAATTAGAATTATTCAACAAGTTGTCTTGGGGGGCCAGTGAAGGCATTATTACTGTTTTAATTACTTGTAAAACAGAATTTTGCATTCTTATTAAAGGCTCAGCTGCGGGTTAGCTGCTTGTTTTTTGCTCTGTATATATATAGTTCAGTAAGCGTAAACAAACTTACACATACACTTAAAGAGCCAACTTACCATCCAATCATCCCAACCATCGATCATACTGAAAGTATGCAAGCAAGTGTTGATAGCGTGTGCTTAAGTAGTTGTTGTTTTTGTTCCTTGGCTTAATATTAAACGCCCAAATTGCACTGTGCAGAGGAAGGCAAGTGATTTTATATGTGGCAGAGTATGTTTTGAATATAAATGATTTCATTTTAAATTAAAATGAGAATGAAAAAAAGCACACGAAAGAAGAAAACACATTCTGGAAATATTGCTGATCTTTTGAATTTTAATCGTTCAAATCTTTTGTTGTTGCTGTTGCTGTTGCTGTTGTTTATTTTTTGCTGGCCGTACAATATGTAGTACTTGTTCTGTTAATAAATGATAATGACCTTGATCCACATTTAGTTGATATTCTTGTACGTACATTTGAAGAATAATTTGTTCATTTAACCGCATATACATTTAAAATTAAAGAAAAAATTATTTTAGGAATATGTTATTCGATTATGAATGGCAACTGAAGTTCGGCTGCACTGCCAGTTTCTCATAAAGGCATTACAACAACCAGCATTTAAAAATTTTATTTGATAACAATTTTTCTTCTACAACTGTATAATTTTAGTTGCCAGCTGGCAACGCCCATACGACTGGAGTTTCGAAACCGGAATGTAATTTTCTAAAGATGCTTGGTTTTAGAAAAAACAGGTATGCAACATGAAAATAATGAGAATAGCAATATACCTTAGCACTTGGGTCTAGGAAATTTAGCCGCTGTTAAAAATTATATTAGGATACACCCTCTTGCAGGATTTTGATATTAAACTTCAGAGTTAGTTAGTTAGTCCAGATTTCACAGACTATATGACTTCGAAAAGCTCCTCTTAACGGGTTTTTAAACGGAGAACAGTAGCTTTGCATAGATAGCCTACTTGACAGTCATGCAATCTACGGATGGAAAATAGAAGGTGGAACTGGGTTCGATTTGATACAGAATTGGCATTAAGTTGCCCTAAACATCCCTTGAACAGTGCCGTGTATCTCATTGTGAGGTGTTTACGTTTACCAAGGCAGCAGGTTTGCTTCGAATGATTTGGCGGTTATATTTGTATGTGAATAGTCAAGCTATATTGAAGGTACCGACTGTACACAATGCTGTTTCCAGATTGATTTCAATTTACCAGAAAGCCGTCATGATGCTTCTAAAACAAAATGAGGGTGGCACTGAGCTGGTTTTTATAACATTGTGAAAATGAGGGTTTAGATTAGCTGCCAAGAAAAGGGAGCAGCATGGTAGAGGAGATAGCAAAATCTTTAGGCTTCTTTGTTTCAGTTTGGAGCGTTGTAGAACGGAGTATGTCGCAAAAATTGGGAAGGGAATCTCGTACGATCTTGCGCCTTGCGGGCAGGGATTAGTATGAGGGACAGCAGCACCACTTCTTTTCACACGCTTTGTGAATCTACAGTGTGTATTGTGTACATCTCTTCTGACGTGCAAAAGCAAAGACTTAAGACTTTTAGTTGGAGTTTCTTCAATGACGTCTGTGACTTAGTATCTGCGAAATTTGCTAATATCCCTTTGATTTTATACTCTTTTTAAGTTTCTATCGCTTCCCTTTTCCCTATTTTTACTGTATTAATATTTGAGATGCATTCTTTTTATGTTTTCTAATTGCAAATATAAATCAGTTTAATATATCCTCAAATTATTTAATCAGATGTGTTTACACTATTACTTTTATTTTCTTAGTTTTTTAATCTTTTCTATGTTGAATACGGTACAATTTTTTTGTGCATGTATTATAAAAAGATTTGACGATAACATGCAAACAATTGAAAATAAAGTTTTCAGCAAAGTTTACAATCTTTTGTGTTGTTTGGGTGAATCACAACTAGACTTTCACCAGATTTTTTAATTGAATATTTCGCTTTTACGAGGCCATTAAAAAAATAAGTATTGCAGGACTGTTATTAGAAATTGAAATTAAATGTTCCTTATGTAGTGCAGTTTAGAAACAATGGAAAGAAAAAATTTATTAACCATTTTTTATTTATTTTCGATTTATTTTTCAGTCTTACAATGTCCAACAATTCAACCAAACAGCAAGAACTTAAACATATTGCTTCTATAGTTCGAGCATTGATAACATCGCGTAAACCACCCTGTAATTTACGAGATATATTACACGAATATAATCAAGTTGAAAGTAAATCTTTGGCATATAAAGCTTTGGGTTATAAAACGGCACAAGAGCTACTCGAAGATACTGGCGAATTTAGCTTCACTAGCTATGGCAATGGAGAAGTAAGTATTTCTTAAAGAAAATTTAATATCTTCAAATAAATGTAGGTATGTACTCATTTGTTTTTATTATCATGGCTTCACTATGTAGGTAGATTGTTAACAAATGTATACCTACATAAATGAACAGTTGTGGACATACAAATGGCATAAAATTTAATTTTGCATTGAAGTTTGTTTTTTCTAATTTTGTAATATAATTTTCTGTTTGTTGGAAGAATTTGAGCCTTAAATATATGTAAATATTTTTTATTGTTTATATAAATGTTATTTACGATATGGTAGCATAAGAAAATAACGAATATTATTATGTGCTAATTATATGTTCTTTAGTGTAAGTATATGAGATATAATGCATGCCTGCCATACATTTATTCATCCATTCATTCAATTGATTCATTCACCCCATTTGAAGAAGCAAGCTTATCTTTTTGTTTTTATTTATTATTGCTTGCTACTGCTGTTTTCGACTTTTTGTTTGTTGTATCCGAAACAAAATATGCAATTGTTTATGTTTCTCTAAATGTTTTATAAAAATAGATATTTGTTTCAGAAAAACAAAAACAAAGAAAGAAAAAAATGTGTATAAGTATACTTTCAATATGAAGCTGTACACACTTCACTCCATATATTAATGATCAGTTTCAAACGAGTTTTCGTGGAAAACACTACTACAGTGCGTTTTCATATGCATTTCTTTAAAAACAAATTTTTCTTAAAATTTTTTCTCTTTTTCTTTTTCTTTTAGCCAATTATTGCTGCGAAATATAGCAAAAATTCTGCACATATTTCGTCTATGGTAAAAGGACAAAAATCAAGTAAAACTACACGTATCGTTCCGGTCAAAGCCATGAAGCAACCTTCTCGAATGCCTTCACGTACAAATGGTTTTGGTGACCGCAATAATAACAACAATTTCAGCAACAATCGCAGTGGTACTGGCCCTAGCAATAACTCTCAACAAAAGCAATTTAATAATACGGCACAACAACAACAACAGCAGCAACAATCAGTTTCCCTCCAAAGACAAAAATCAATGGGCAGCAGTAATACTGGCAGTGGTAATAATACACAGGCTAAAGATTTACGTGAAATGTTAAATTCGAAGAAAAATATTAAAACCAATCTCCAGCAACAAAAAACAACAACGGCACAACAATCACCATTAGCTAGTAAAGTTATACAACCGCAACAATTGCAAAGCAAAACTCAACAGCGATCTAATGATCAGCAGCAAAAGCAGCCAGCAGGTCCCAGACCTATACTGGGTGCTTCGAAACAACAACAACAAACGGTAAAAGAGTCTCAAAATTCCGCAGATAACAAAAAAACGGAAATAAAATCTCAACAGCAGCAACAACAGGCGCCTACGGCTAATAAAGTTGAAAAATCTTCTTTAGAAGCAAAAGTTTTGAAACCACAACAGCGTTTAAGTGTCATACAAAATAATTTACAGCAGCAGCACCAGCAACCACAGCTGCAGAAACAACCACATCAACAGCAACACTCTAATAAACCTGTGCCGGTAGTTAAAGCAGATACAAATCCAACAACACAAAAACCATTACCAACTGCAGCACCAGCAGTTCCTTTCAAAACAGAAGATCAAACCAAACCGAATGCAGCAGCTGCTGGTGGTATACAAAATCGATTGAAAGTTTATGTCAAACCAGACTATGCACCACAGGTATAACCTTTTTGTATTTATCTCCATTCTTCGAATCTAGCCTTATTATTTTATTTTCAGCCACCCATCACTTACAACCATCAGTTTAGTAACGCACCAAAAATCGATTATAATGCTTTTAATCATCATCAGTTCAGTAATACACCACAAAAAATGGATGCCATAGCCGCTGTTATACAATATTGTCGTTCCAAAAACTATGCACCACCACGTTTCAATGTTCTTAAGGGGAAATTTTCACGCGGTACATTCACATGTAGTGTCCACATTAACGATAGCATTATCTCAACTTATCCGCATGAATTTGAAACCGAATATCTGGCTAAAGAGGCTTGTGCCAAGAGAGCATTAGAAAAGATGAAAATGCAAGAAAAGAAGCGACCTCTACCATCATGTTCATTCTCCGACACTGAACTATTGGATAAACTTTATACGGAACTTTTAAATCATCCTCATGGTATATTTGCCAAGAATTTACCCGAAACATTTGAGACAACGTTTCAACAAGAGTTGCCCGATAATTGGTGGAATTTGGTACAGACTTCAAGTTTGTTTACCACCGAAACAAATTTAAATAAAGTGATAATATTTGCAAATAAGGATGCCGACAAAGGTGAGTACCATAAAAATAATTTTTCATTTCTTTTTCTTTAGAAAATTAAGGTTACGCGGGAACTTTAACCGATCTTCTGAGAATATGGGCGGTGTTTATAATACTGACAGATTAAATTTCGATCGAACTTAGTTTTAATTCATTCAATTCTTCGCTTAGAAATTTCAATATCAAATATTCAGCACGCTGTGAACAACTCTCAAAACTGTTGAGTAAATATTGTAAATCATCGTCATTAAATCATACAAAAACCAATATCCAACTCGGTAAGAGTTAGTGAGTTTAGTGAAAGAAGACAGAAAAAGAAGTTTAGAATCTCCGCCTCTTCATAACTAGAGCCGGACACTAATACATGGCTGAAATATATATATATATATTTATTTAAGAGAATGTCAAGGCAATCTGCATGGCTTTCAATTCAGAATCGCAATACTTTTCTTATCCTTAGCAATACTGCACGTATTATCAGTACAGTTTCCAATAATGTCCCCATGTCCTAGTATCCATATAAGAGTTATCTTTGAATGATCCCAAATTTCCCACAGAAATCGCAGGCGTTAACGGACGAGGACATAGAGGTGCCGTTTCTGAGGGATTTGATTGCAGTCTACATGTCGTTAGTAATTTTGGAGATTTTCAGGGAATATCTCAAGCATTGAAACGCTTTCAATACGGCCATCACCTCCGCTTGGAATGCAATGCAGTTATCAGATCATTAGAACTAAGGTCCCTAGATTGAATTCTGAAATCAATATGCCGATGGTCCTGGTTTGACTAGAATTTAGGTTTTATTGGTACCAATTCTCAGCTCTTTGCTCCAGTAGAAGGTCACTGGGCAGTCAATTGAGTATAACAAATAATATTGAAACAAAGCGCACTGGTTGTTGTTGTTGTTGTTGTTGTTGTAACAGTTCGGCTGTTGCCTCCGGAAGCTTATCCCTGTATGTAATATAAAGATGGATTATAATTTTAGTTTAGTTTGTGTGCCGTGTAATTCGGTGGGGATGGGATGGATTGGACATGGGATTGTTGTTGTTGGTTGTATGTGTGTGTTGTCAACGTCATGTGGTAGGTAGTCCGAGGAAGTCAGCTGTCGTCGTAGGGTTCAGCCATAGGTCTACTGGCCGTAAGGCTGTCGGTTTCGCTGGTCAGCTAAAAATGTGCACCGTATCGTGTGGTGTCTGGTTGCACAATGGACAGCTATCCTGGGTTCCCGGGATAATCCTTGCCCTGTAGTTATTCAGGAAGTTCGACCATCCTGATCTAAGCTGGGCCAGAATAGTTCTCGTGACTCTTGGAAGCTGCCTTTCCGAATCGGCTATGGGTGGTGGGTGCCGATTAATGACCCTATTATGGCTGAGCTTGTCTCTGGCCGTCGCGACGATGGTATTATGAAGGGCATTTTGTGCATCCCTGACGGACAGTGTGTCAGTTATTGAGGGTATGAGGTGGACGATGTCCGAGTTGTAGATAGTGAGGTCTTGTCTTATGCGGCGAGGAGGGGGATCATTCAAGACTATGTGGTGGTTTGGATGGGAAGGTTGGTAGCAGGCTATGAGCAATTGTTTAGTTAGCAGCTCGTTGTGTCTTCTAACCGTCAGCATCTTCGTCTCATCATGGAGATGGTCTATACTAGTCATCCTCACGCATCCGGTGGCTATTCGCAGGGCGTTGTTCTGTGACGTCTGTAGTGCCCTCCACTGTGTGCCACTCAGGAATGATGTCCAGATTGGAGCAGCATAGTTGAGGAGAGACCGTCCGATAGCCTTATAGGTGGAGAGGATGGTTTCCTTGTCCATTCCCCATGTGGTGCCTGCCAGAGCCTTTAGGACCTTGTTTCTTCTCTTCACGCTGGCGTTGAAAGTGACCCCGAGGATCTTTGGGTCCACTGGTGATCAGGACAGCTGACTTCCTACGCACTCTGTGACATAAATATTTGCGCACTCGTAGCAGAACACAGTAAATTCCGAACGTTGTCAAAGCTAACATGTAATCCTGCATTAAGAAGATTTATATGTAAGTTTTGATTGGAAGCAATTGCCAAGAAGCAGCCAAATTTGGGGCCATAGAGACGCACACTTGAATTGCAAGTGATATCACCACGTCTTACAGTTTTGTTTCAATAAAAGCTTGTGGAAATCGAGTATTTTAGTATTTTACTATGACAAAGGCTTAATGGAAAATGTAATCGCATATATTTATAATGCAAATGCATTCAATTTAATACAAAAATAATAGAAATCTTTTTACTATACCTTATATAATAATAAATAAATCTTTTCAGATTCTATAGCTGCTTTATGTTCTGGTGAAACAACTAAAACAATTCAAATCGATCCAATACGCCTGCCATGGTCAGATGAACACTGGAATATATTTGTGACACATTGCAATTCTACGATTGAGATTTGGGGTCGTCTTTTCGGCAAAGACTACAATGTCCGCTTTAGTGCACTCTTAAATGATATTTCAGTGTTTATGGCCACGAAAAAGGAACGCCCAGTATCGATAGCACGCAAAAACATTTATCTTGTATACATTAACGACAGCTGGCATCGTGTAAGAGTGGAAGAATTGGATAAAGCTAAAGGCAGTGCCTTATGCTTCTTTCTTGATTTCGGTGATGCCGATTGGATACCGGTTGATCAATTGTATATTTGTGAAACACATTTCCTAAGACTGCCGGCACAAGCTGTGCCATTTTCTCTCTATGGTCTAGAAGATTTCGAGGGAAATCCTTATGCCCGTAAATGTTTAGAGGACCTATTGCCGACTAAATCTGTTGTGGGCCGCATCTTTACCAAGGAGAATGAATTCTACGATACAAATTCCAAGTCTCATGGTAAAATCCAAGTGGTATTATATGATACATCCAGCCAAGAGGATGTTAATCTCAATCATCAGTTATTAAATAACATTTGTAGTGAAACAATGTTACCGGAAATCAAAAAGAATACCGTAACCAATGTCATAATCACACATATTAGTGATAACGGTGATATTTACTTACAAGTTAATAGTAATGAACTGAAATACGTGCAAGTAAGTCTCAATCTTCTGTCTGTCATGTTAATAATTCTTATTAATTCTCCTTTTTTGTTGATAACTTTAGAAACTGTTACAACAAATAGTTGAATCGAAATTCAATAGCGATCAACATAAGATTTCCTTTGAGGATCTGAAGCGTTCGAATTTATTTTTAATTTGTGATGATGAAGATGCCAACGATGTCAAATGGTATCGTGCTGCCTTGGCCAATACAAATATTGACAAAGATAGTGACAATTATGAAATGTATTGCGTAGACATTGGCCGAACGAAATCAACAAATATTTCGAAAATATTTTTAATCGAAAGTTTAAGTATGGCTTTAAGTAAATTTCCAGCTCAGGCCATTAAAGTACGGCTATATAATATACCTGATATTACGCCAAATATTGTAGCACGTATACGTGGCCTATTACCCAATAACTGTGAAGCTTTAGTAAGTTTTGGATAATTTTGAAAACAGAGTTTACGAAAATTGAATTTTTCTTTCTTTCTTTCTTTTTCTCCTTAAGGTAAGACTGTCCGTACCAGGTGCAACGCCTTTGGTAAAAATTTATACTCGCCTAGATGGTAATCGTACATTGTGTACTATTAATGAAGTGATATGCGTAGAACATGAACTAGAATTGTAAGCGGAAAGCATTTAAAATGTATTTTAAATATATAAATTAATTTCTTTTACTTTCAGATGTACTGATTTACTACAAGGTTGTGCTATAGACGATACAAGTAATGGTACTAAATCCGTACAAGACTCTTCAAAGAAATTACCACACAGTTCTAGTGGTACTTCACTGGCTTCGCCAACAACACCCACTAGCAATCCATTTATTGATGTTACACGTGGTCTAACATTGACTAAAGTTCCTGGTTCGCCACAGAAATCATCGGATCTTCCTAAATTGCAAAACTATGGAGCAATACCAAGTATTAACGATTACTTCGATGTACGCATAACAATGTCAGCGAATCCATCAAACTTTACGGTAAATACCAAACTTATTTACCTCTCTATTTCTGTTATATCAAATTATTGTAGACGTTGGAAATTTTTCATTCAAATCCATCATTTGAAATCGCTTGTTTAACAAAATTGTCCCCCCTGTAAACTATTTTTTCTTCAGATAATGCAATTGTTCACAGTATAAGATTGAGTTAGGGTTTGGACGTATTAAACGTATTACATGGTTTCCTAAAACCATCATCCCCAGTCTACTGGAATATGAATGAAGATCCTTCTCAATATAATCTGAAAATATACGACGATGGCTCTAAGTTAGATAAGAAAATAGGGTGATGTTGCGCATATAGACGACTTAAATATCAGGAGCTCTTTAGAAGAATATTTCCTGTTGTTGTAACAGTTCGGCTGTTGTCTCCGGAAGCTTTTCCCTGTATTTAAAATATATGATGGTAAATTATAGTTTAATGTATTTGGTTTGGTTGTTTATGTGCCATGTTATTCGGTGTGGATGGGATGGGTTGGAGATGGGGTTGATTAGTTGCTGGTTGTGTGTCTATGTTGTCATCGTCATGTAGTTGGTAGTCCGAGGAAGTCCGCTGTCGTCGTAGGATTCAGCCATAGATCTATGGGTCGCAGGGCTGTCGGATTAGCTGGGCAACTAAAGATGTGCGCCGTGTCGTATGGAGCCCGGTTGCATAAGGGGCAGCTATCCTGGGATCCCGGGATAATCCTTGCCCTGTAGCTATTCAGGAAGTTCGACCATCCTGGTCTAAGCTGGGCCAGAATGGTTCTCGTGACCCTTGGTAGCTGCCTTTCCGTATCTGAAATAGGTGGTGTATGTTGATTTAAGACCCCGTTGTGGCTGAGCTCGTCTCTGGCCGTTGTGACAGTTTGATGTAGGGCGTTTTGTGCCGCTATTGAGGGTATGAGGTGAGTGATGTCCGAGTTATATGTTGTTAGGTCATGTCTTATGCGGCGAGGAGGGGGATCGTTCATGACTATGTGGTGGTTTGGATGGGTAGGCAGGTAGCAGGCTATGAGAAATTGCTTGGTCAGCAGTTCATTGTGCTTTCTCACTGTCAGCATTTTGGATTCATCGTGGAGGTGGTCTATAATGGATGACCATCCAGTAGCTATTGGTAGGGCGTTATTCTGTGTCGTCTGTAGTGCCCTCCATTGTGTGTCGCTCACGAATGATGTCCAAACCGGAGCAACATAATTGAGGAGAGACTTCCGATAGCCTTATAGGTGGTGGGGATGGTTTCCTTATCCATTCCCCATGTGGTGCCTGCCAGAGCCTTTAGGACCTTGTTTTTCTTCTTCACTTTAGCGTTGATATTGGTCGCGTGTGCGGCGAAGTGAAGTAGGTTGTCGAAAGTGACCCCCAGAATCTTTGGGTACCGAACAGTGGGAATGATGTTGCCTTCCACTGCGACGTTTAACGTTCTTCTTACTTCCTTCATCCATGTAGTGAAGAGGGACACCGTTGATTTTGGTGCAGATATTCGTAATTTTCTTTCACGAAAGAATTCCACCAGAGACGAGAGGTAGGTGGTTATGTTGGAGCTGACTTCGTCGATGTTAATGCCCGAGGAAAAGACCGTACAGTCGTCCGCGTAAGAGACCAAGGAGATGTTCGGAGGTGACGTTGGGAGTGAGGTGAGGTAGATGTTAAACAGGATAGGCGACAGGACTCCCCCCTGTGGGACACCCATCTTTATCCTCCTGTGAGAGGACTTTTGTCCCCTAAACTCAACGTATGCCTGCCTACCTCCAAGGTAATTGGAGGTCCAGCGTTTCAGGTCGTTGGGCAAGGTTGAGTTTAGTATATCTCTCAGGAGTATAGGGTGGTCGACCGTGTCAAAGGCCTTTAAAAGGTCAAGGGCCGCAACGACAGTTCGTTGACACGGTCGTTGTTGGTTGAGTCCGTCTGCTATCCTAGTTGTTATCTCGATGAGAGCCGTGGTGGTGCTTCGCCCTTCCCTGAAGCCATGTTGGTGGTCTGACAATCGAAAGTGTCGTTTGAAGGCAGGGAGCAGAAGGGTTTCCAGAATCTTAACCACTGGTGATAATAAGGAGATTGGTCGATATGAGTCTCCTTTGGTAGCTGGTTTGTTTAGTTTTAGGATCGGGATGATCCTCGCGACCTTCCAGATGTCTGATATCACCAGGCTGTGCATTGACAAGTTTATTTTATTATTTCCTGTAGCAGGATTTATTATTTCCTGTAGCAGGATGTGCTGAATGCTTTTGACATCTAAACTTGTGTGAGAAATGAAGAACATTACATTTCTCAGGATAATTTTCGGGTTATTCTCAAGTTTTGAGGAGCATACCTGGAAACATTGATGCCAATGAATTAATCAGACCGGATATCACCTTGGAAATCCTCTGGCTTATGAAGTCTGCTTGGTTTCTTTTTTGAGTGAAAAATTCCACACTTGGCTTACGTTTACATTCTGGGTAAAATCGAGGCCCTATTCTACCGCTCGGTTGGGCTGGCCGAATCTTAACTAAGTGAGAGCGTAACATCTAATTTTTCTCTTTCGACTTAACAATGGTTATATCGACGCCTCCGTTCTATAACATTCTAAGTCGAAAAAGTGAGTTCTGAGTTATGAGCTCTCAAAGTTTTCACGCGACATACGACCATATGTGTATTCTAAGGAGATTTTTCCCTATAACTTCGGAACGGATCGGCGCATCTTAACCAAATTTTGACAGTATTTAAGATAGAGGACGTAGAATTTAAAAATGCAAGAACATTAAAAACGTTCTAAGTACACTTAGAACGTTATAGAATGGAGGCGTCGATATGGTCTCTGTACTTACGGAAAAGACACCGCTTAACCTAACCTAGCTTCTGTGTAACTGTACAATCTGACGTATATTCCCCTTTGTTAGTTTTCACTTTTTACTAGCGTTCAATATGGAATCAAGCAATCATAATACTGTCTTAAAGGATTTTTAGTACAAAATCTTTTCATTCTAAATCATTAGCAAACATAATGGATTTCTTTTTACTACAGCTTATACATATATTTATTAATTTATAAATATTTGATGTCGTTTTTCTTACAGATACAACCCTATAAACATTATCCGGATTTGAGAGCTTTAATGAAAGAATTACAAGAATTCTGCGAAAATAGCGATGAATTTATACCCACAGATATGGTGGAAATAGGCGAGGCTTATGCTGCTAAAAATCCAGATGGTTTCTTTCATAGGTAGGTATTTTGTTTTATTTTTGTTTTGTAAACAATTTTAAAAATTTTATTAAAAAAAACAATTCTTTTCAGGGTAACCGTGGTTAAGAAATATGGCGATATGATTCATGTTTCATTTTGTGATTTTGGTGATATAGCCACTGTGGACAGTAGTCAATTGAAAACTCTACCCTTGAAATTTCGACAATTACCTAAGATGGCTGTGCAAGCCAAGCTTTATGGTAAGTCTCTCTTTTATTCTATAATTTTTATTATGAAGTACGAATAGTTTTTTTTTTTATTGATTTATTTATAAAATATGTAATGTAATAGGCCTTAAAGCTGTTAATGGTGACTGGACTTTAGATGATTGTCTATTTTTCCGTAAACTAACGGTTGGTAAAACATTTGTATCAGTTATCAAGGGTATTGTTAATGATGAAGACTTTACGCCACCTACTCAAATACTCGAACTGGAATTAATTGATGTTACCACAGATGAGGATATATTAATACATGAACTTTTACTTAATGAAAATCGTGCTATTAAGGAATAAATGTTCACATAAACTGTGAGCCGGTTTTTATTTTGAAGCTATTAATAATGATTTCAAAAAACTCGCTTAATGAAAATGAAAAAAAATCGGTAATTTTTGTTAATTCTTTTTTATTCTCTTTAGTTTTTTTATATTTTTTTATTAATTGCGTCTTGATTACGTAAACTTTTTTATTTCATTTTTATTTTGTTATTATAAAACGGATAATTACTCATGATATTCATTTCATTGCAAAAGAAAGAAAGAAAGAAAAAACGAACAACAACGACATTTATTTTCTCAATCACATTCCGTACTTCATTATTATATTTCTTTACTAATTTCCTTTTATATAAAGAAAAAATTTTTCATTTTAATTCATTCAGTAAACATCGAAAGCATTTCCCCTTTTACGTTTTACCTATGACTTGTAAACTACATATTTTTATTTCTCATTGAATTTGAAACAAAATTTTTCGTTTTACTTTTTTTTGTTCTCATCCATAACTAAGCTAAGTTCCTTTATGAGATTTCATCATATTTATTCAAAAAAATAAAAGAAATAAATTGAATTTTGTTTTAGCTTTTATAATCTAATATTCTTTATATGTATGTTACGTAACGAAAGAAAAAAGAAAAACAAACAAAAAAAAAAGTAATATTTACTAACACAATAATTATTGTCATCTACAGACGTCGTCGTCGCGTCCAAAAGTGTATGTATTTTTTATTTGAATGCAAAAAGTTTTTTGTTTTCTTTTTCTAAATGAGAATTATAGACATGAATAGAATATTAATTTCACAAATATATATATTTAACAAATTAAAACTTATTACTTATGCGATTATTTAAAAAAAAATATTACAAAAATTAAAAAGAAAACTCAAGAAAAAAATTAAACGTGTTTTATTGCGATTAAAAAACGTAAGAAAGAAACATTTTTCAAATGCTTTTCTGTTTATTGTCCTAATGCTTTCGTGTTCGTTTTTGTTTTTTTTTTATTTTTTATTTAAAAATTTTGCTAATTTTAAGAAAAATTTGTTATTTTGCAATAATGCGGATGATAACTTCCAGGTTTCTTAAGAGACTTGATACTCTGTTATGTAATTGCAATCAGATTTTTTTACTTGATACTTTGAATTTCAGAAATTTTTATATGAAAACGTCCATCAGTTCACAGAATATGGTGGTTATTATTTTAAAGCTTGATCCCTTTGTCAACTCATTGTTCTGCGTTGTTTGTAGGCCCTTCCATTGTTTTCCATTGAGGGAGGCGACAAATTTTAATAAAGGGTCCGCCAAATAACTTTTTTTTTGAAAATGCTTTAAAAAAAAACTACTGAATATTTTCTCAAATTTCTTTTTTTATTTGAAAGTACAATCCTTCCGGTTAATAATGGAAAATAATTTCATTCAAATGGCTGCCTCGGCTGGCCATGCAGTAGCCTACACGATCGGTCCAATTTTTAAGCACATTATCGATTGTGTGCAGCTGTATTTGACCAATGGCTTCACATATATTGTCCTTTAAAGCGTCAATTGTCTCTGGCTTGTCCGCGTAACACTTATCTTTGACGGCACCCACAAATAATAGTCCAACGGTGTCAAATCGTAGCTCTGAGGTGGCCAAACGACATCAGCTCTGCGGCCGATAATGCGATCTTCAAAAACAGGGCGCAAAACATCGAGTGTAGCTTTGGCTGTGTGGCACGTAGCGCCGTCCTGTTGAAACCAAATGTTGCCAATATCCTCCTCTTCAATTTTTGGGAACAAAAATTCGTTCAACATGGCCCCATAACGATCGCCATTGACTGTAACGGCCACTCCTTGCTCATTTTCGAAGAAAAATGGCCAAATTATGCCTCTGGACCAAAATCCGCACCAAACAGTGACTCGTTTTTGGGTGCGTCGGCTTTTCAATGTATGCGTGCGGGTTTTCTGTGCCCCAAATGCGATAATTTTGCTTGTTTACATACCCGCCAAGATCAAAATGAGCTTCATCTGAAAATATGATTTTTTTTTTGCCAAAATCGGCATCTTCTGGTGTAGGCTACTGCATGGCCAGCCGAGGTAGCCATTTGAATGTAATTATTTTCCATTATTAACCGGAGGGATTGTACTTTCAATTAAAAAAAGAAATTTGAGAAAATATTCAGTAGGTTTTTTTTAAAGCATTTTCAAAAAAAAAAGTTATTTGGCGGACCCTTCATACATATGTAGACCCCCTCTTTTTCCTGTTTATTTGCCTTTAAAAAACATCAGCTGCTATAGATTGGAACCCGTAAGGTTACAGAAGAAGGGGATGGCTATCTCATACATGGAGAAGACAGATTGGGGTCGACGTTAACAAAATTGCAGCTAAGTTCTATCAAACCTACACACATACATTACAATCCTTTAGTCAGGATTATAACCTAGCTTCTCACACCACTCATGTTGTGTGTGTTAATTTTATACATGAGTGGCGGTACCTACAGTTTAAAGTCGACTCCGAAAGACAGATTTTTGAGAGACTTTCCGTGGCAGAAATCTGCTGAGAGGAAGTCGCCGAAGAAATATTTTTTCATATTTCGTTTAGTTGGAGATATCTGTACTGGGATTTCAACCGATGCATCAGGTCTAATAAGTCAATATACTACCTACTAGTCTACGGCGAGTATAACTCAATTTCTTTCAAAACTCGTACGTTTAATGTTTTTAGCAGCAGCTTTGAGAGATTCGTGAGAAAAGTCCGACGTAAGATCTTCGTTCTAGAGCGAGTAGTTTCTACAATCTTCTGAACATAAGAGAAATGTCCTAAAACTTCATCTTGCTGTTGAAGACAAGCTCACAAATCTTAAGGTACCGGAGCGTTAGAATTATGAAGACTCGGCTGTACTTCTTTAGTTCAGAAAGTGAATAATTTGCTGGTGAGAATTTGAGATTCCGTTCTGTAAGAAAGTCCATTAGAACGCATAAATAGGGGCTATATCCTCGGTGTAATACTTTTAATCTTTCTAGCGAAGGTTAATACAGTAATATCATCTGTATATAACACAATTTGGATTCGGCGATGGTTGTGGAGTGAAGTAGTGTGAGGAACTGGCTCTCAGCTGAAAAGGATGAAAGAGTCACACTTAAGCTACACATGACCAATTGTGACGTCACAGATTATTGAGATCGTCTGCATAATAGGAACCATTTTGCTTCGCCTTATCCGATATACATAGCTCTTAGCATGTATCCAATAGGTGACGAACAGTTTATCAATATTGCACGTCTCTGCAGCTCCTATGGGAGTTATTTGCCGCGCATACAAGACTCACTCAGGTATTCAAAGAAGTTCTAAATGCTCTACATCTGGTCAGTCCATCCGCTCTGCAGTGTTCAAGAATACCACTTTGCAAAGAAATACGGAGATTTCATTTTAAGATTCCAACTAATAGTCTGACGATTCGGAGGTGTATATATACCGATGTCTTCCAAATGCTGTACATAATAGGCTGTGGGGTATATGCGTTTTCCAGGGGTATATAAAATAATGCATCTCATATTCCTATTTGCAAAATATTAGTTAAAACACAATTTGACTAAGGCTGTTTGCCAAATTATGTACTACGTGTGGGAAACGGAAAAAGGAAGAATAAATTTTTACTGAATCGCAACAAATTCACTCCTACTTCATGGCCAATGAAAAGTATGACAAGCTCTTAACACAGTAATTAAAGAGTTTAAAGAAATCAATCGCTCAAGTATATATATGTTCCTTTTACTCCTCTTAGGGAGCATAGGGCCGCAATTGCCCAAGTAATACGTGAGAAATAAAAACATCGTTGGTAACTCACCTAAAGCTCCGGGGACTTGGTCTATAAATACTAATACATCCAATTTATTGTCTGATCCTGTCACAAGTTATTAGCTTTTCCCCCGTTTCTTCAAAAACGCTTCTAATTGTTGCGGCTTTTGTTAATAGATATGAGGCTTTGTATGAGCAAAGCATAATGGAATTACCTTTAGATTGGAAACGTAGGTTATTGAACTTTTATGTAAAGGTCATGGATTTCTATGCTTTACTATACCTAGTAGATTTAGGGCTGTCATTACAACTTGCCGTTAAAGTTGGGTTTAGTTAAAGGTAACTTTAGCTAAAGTTGGGTTAAGTTAAGGTAACTTTAGCTAAAGTTGGGTTTAGTTAAAGGTAACGTTAGCTAAAGTTGGGTTTAGTTAAAGGTGACTTTAGCTAAAGTGAACTTTAAAGTCACCTTTAACTTCTTTTCGTTACTACAACCTACAGATAAAATAAAGTTAACTTTTTCAAAAATATGGCAGCAATGTCTATAAAAATGCTCACTTAAATATGTTTTTTTAACGCAGTGGCAACGACTGGCTTCTTTTTTTTGTTGTATTTGCTCATTTTGTTTATATTTAAAGTTGCCATATTGAAAATAATATATAATATGGCAAGGGCAGACATACATAAACTTAACTTTAAAAGTGGAAAGGATGATCCTCCCTTTAGCTTAACGCTTAGTTCTAGCTTATAGTCCACTTATAATTATGAAAAAAAATTTATCTGCCCGTTAAAATCCTCCCTTTAGTTAACAACCAGTTGTAATAATGGTCCTTAGGCTCGTTATTTATTGACTTACTATTGAAAGCTATAAATCACTGCAAAACAGCCACAGAAAAAAGTCTACATACGCCGTTGTATACACCGTTGTATGTAGACTTTTATTACGCAAAATTTTTTTGGTTTTTTTTAAATTTCTAGGTTATATTTTATATATATTCTATTTTTTCTTCAAACATTCTTAATTGTAACTGCCTTAAACAATGCTACAACATCTCTTTTAATTTGATAAAAATCACCGGCCTGCATACAGAGGTGTATGTAGAATTTTTTCTTTAACTGTATATTTTCTAAATTCTTCATAAATCGTGCTTAACTAAAGCGAATCTTTAAAGTGTGCTATCACTTAAACCCTTCTTGGACAGCATGTACCAATAAAAAATCCTTTCTTAAAGAATAACAAGAATTTTTTAGATTAAAAAAATTAAAAAAAAAATATGTTGTATGTATGGCTTGGAAAACCTGCACAAGCATATTTTGTTTGATACCTAAATGGACAGACTAAAAGTTTCTCAACACTAGTGCGTTTAAGTGGTGGTGGCCCTTAATACAAGATATCTAAATACTGTGCCAACTAATGTGCTAATGCCTTAACCGTAGATCGAGCCCTAAAAAAACTTCATAATTCTAGCTATGTATCACTTTTGATACATACTTGTATTTCATAGAATTTTCGCAATTATTGAAAGATTTTGTTACAAGATTTAAATATTTTTATTTATTTTAATTCATTTTAATAAAACTGACATTAATACATTTTATTATCACTTTTATGAAATTTACGCCAAAATTTTTGACTGATGTACGTTGTAGCATGGGTTTGTAAGTAAAAATTAAACACTTCATGTCAGCTTTTTTTCTAAATAGTAAGAATATGACATCTAGCACCCTTGCTTTGTGGGGATTTATAAGTTTCCCATGGATGGGGCAGCTTATTGGCATCCCATCAATAACGCTCCCAATCGAGGGCTAGCTGAAACCTGATGGCACAAACCATTGTAATATTTCGCTAGAAACATTTGTTGTCGATGTCATGTGAGGTAAAAAAGTTTCCTGTTGCAATAGATTAGATCGATTATGTCAATAACAATGTTCTTTCTTTCATTCCCCTCTGGTGACCCGGATACAAGTTTCCCCAAATACGGCTAAAGGTAAAGGGTGTTTTTTTATAGAGGTATAGAACTTTAAGTTGGCATTACTTTTCAAGATGGCGACCGATTTAACAGCTGTCAAGTGATTTATTCTCAGTTTGGTTTGGCAATTCATCATGAATAGACTCACGCCTGAACAACGCTTGCAATTTTAGTGCAATTTTATTTCGAAAATAATGGTTCTGTGCGGAAAACGTATCGCGCACTACGTCCATTTTATCGTCGACAAAATCGTCCATCAGAGCAGTTAATTCGATTAACCATGGAACGTTTTCGCACCACGTTTACTCTTATTGATAACTCGCATCCCCAGAGACGCTGTACGCTGCGTACAGAAGAAGCTATTGCTGCTGTAGAGCGTAGCATTGAGGAAGACCCGAATGAGTCCATCCGCCATCGAGCACAGGAATTGGATCTGCGTCCATCCACTTTATGGAAGATTTTGCGGAAGGATCTTGGTTTACGTGCTTACAAAATCCAACTCGTGCAAGATTTGAAGCCAAACGATCATCAAGTAAGGCGTAGATTCGTCGAATGGGCCCAAAACGAGATTACCGTTGTTCCCGATTTTCATAAGCGAATTTTGTTTAGCGATGAAGCGCACTTTTGGTTGAATGGCTACGTCAACAAACAAAACTGCCGCATTTAGAGTGAAGGTAATCCTCAAGTGTATGTGGAAACACCGTTACATCCAGAAAAACTGACTGTTTGGTGCGCTTTATGGGCTGGTGGAATCATTGGTCCGTACTTTTTCAAAAACGATGGTGGCCAGAACGTTACAGTCAATGGTGATCGGTATAGAGCCATGATTACTAACTTTTTCATTCCTGAATTGAATAACCATGATGTCCAGGAGATGTGGTTTCAACAAGACGGCGCAACATGTCACACAGCTCGTGCCACAATAGATTTATTGAAAGACAAGTTTGGTGACCGCCTAATTTCACGTTTTGGACCTGTCAATTGGCCTCCAAGATCTTGTGATTTAACACCGCTAGACTACTTTCTGTGGAGCTATGTAAAGTCATTGATCTATGTGGTAAAGCCACAAACGCTTGACCATTTGGAAGACAACATTCGCCGTATTATTGCCGATATACGGCCACAAATGTTGGAAAAAGTCATCGAAAATTGGACGTCCAGATTGGACTACATCCGCCGCGCCAAGCCGTGGCGGTCATATGCCAGAAATCATATTTAAAATGTAATGCCACAAGATTATCTTTCGGATAAATAAAATTCATGTCAATCGAATAATCCATCGTTGTTTTATTGCAACTTAAAGTTCTATACCTCTATAAAAAAAACACCCTTTAGTTGCTACACACGCAGCATATACTTGAATCTAAAACTGCCAATTCAATTTCGGTGGACCACGAAATTTATAACGACCATAAAATTCAATTAGTTACTAGTCTATAGCGACAAAATTATTGGGATTATTAAAAGCTGAAAGACTTTCAGCTCATTTTTCGAAAAGGCCTAATAAGTGTAAATTTATCATCATTTCTGGGTAGCACATTATCAAAGCAATGATCTCATAAGTACATATTTGACCGAAATACTAGCATCTGTAATATCTTTGAAATGAAACATAGGACGAAAAACTTTTTTCTAATGTTTGTCTGTCACGGAAGATAAATCTGAGAAGAGCAGTAAGAAAGATTCTACATTTCATGTGACAGCTGCTAGCAATCTGCGTGAAAATTGCTAATATTTTTCCTTCCCAAACTACTAATAAGGTTCTCTATTGCAAGCAGTACCGTTTTTTTTTTTGATTAACGTCCTATTGTCATGTTTGCAGCTGTCAGTACTTGCGTCAATTCATACGAGGAGCTTCTGTTTTCTTCTTCTTCAGAATCTTCAGTAGCAGGAATATTACATATATATGTACATATTTAATCGGTCATTACAACCTTTCTTTGTAAACTGGAAATGTCTGACCTGCGGTTTGAAACTTGGTCTGACGTCTAATAAGCTAACATAGTGCATACTAGACTACGACTACTTCAATCAATATCAAGAACAGAAAATTCAACTTTTTCACTTTCATCCAACACTTAACTTTTAATTTCTTATCAAATATCATAAATAATGTATATATCTATATATATAAAAATGAATGTTTGTTTGTATGTAACTTATAGAATCGTAAACTGTGCATTTGATCATGATATGAACTTTAGCAAAGTTATTGCGCATGAGCCGACGAAGGTTTATAATTTGGTATGGCCAATTTAAGACAGGTGGCGTCACTGAAAATTACTCAAAATGAATTAAATCGTAAACTGTGCATTTGATCATGATATGAACTTTAGCAAAGTTATTGCGCATGATTCGACGGAGGTTTCTAAATTAGTGCGATTAATTTTCGATAGATAGCGCTACTGAGAATTATTCAAAATAAATTGAATCGTAAACAATAGAAATACCAGACATTTTAGGATTCATCATTTATGATTTTAATAACATTTAGTATAACTCATTCCCATAAAATGTCCATCACAAGTTTGCAACATTTTAATTTTGAAAAATTTTTAAAAATGCTGTTGGGTTCAATTGCATTGTGTACATTGTGAGATTCTAATAAATTTAAACGCATTTTTCACGTCGTTCCCGTACAATCATGAATCCAAAATGACAAGCAATTGGTCGACCTACACCTCAAGAAGCATTGAGACTGGAAAATCTTCGAGTAAAAGCCGCTGAGACCCGTTCGCATGAAGCACTTGAACAACGAGAAGTGAGATTAGAAACTGATCGAATGCGTACTACTCAGGCCCGTTCGTCTGAATCATCTGGACAACGGGAAACAAAATCCATAAAATGATTCAAAATTAATTGGCCATTTGTGTAACGTCTTTCCTTCAAATTTATTTTAGTTGGTGGCGCAGCAACACGCGCAGGGTACTGCTAGTTCCCGATAAAACTTCACAAAATCCTTTGAAAACAAAGAAAAAAATATACATACACAACACCAAAGAATCCCTAGGAAAGTCGCATGTATCAAAAATGATACATAAGATAGAATTATGAAGTTTTGGAATTTTTTAGGTCCTGTTCAAAATTTTCTTTTTTTTTTTTTTTGGTTTAAAATAACGACAATCACAATACTAACGAATTCAAAAAATATCAGGCATCTAACTTTTTCTGTGTTAAAGTTATATCGTCTCAAAAATTGAAATGTATCATTCTTGATACAAAGCTTGATCTACGGTTAAATTCTTTATTGATAGGCCTTTTTTTAATATTTTACCTTTAGATAGAGATTTGAATTTCGTTTCTCTTTTTTTTTCTTTATTGATTTAATAAAACACTTTGTTGTTTAAATATATTTCAAATATAGATATATATTTTGTTTTATTTTCTTTTCATTTTGTTTTATATAGATTTTTATAATATGTATGTATATAATAATATTTATTTTTATTTTGAAATTATTTTCTTTTTTTTTTCTTGTTTGTTTGTTTGTTTAAATTTTATACTCTGTTTTTATACACAACTTAAATTTTCCATATTTTTGTTTTTATTTTTATTTTATACTGTAATAAGATGCTTTTGTTATCTGCATAAAGATTTCTTATTATTTTGTTTTGTTTTTTAGATATTGTTTTTCAATATTTTTTATTTATTTTATTTTATATTTGGAGAAGTAATAAACAAGAATTAAATTCTAGTATAATTTATTAAATTAATAATATTAAGGTCTGTGTTTAATTTGTAATTTTCTTTTGTTTTTTATTTTGTTTTATTACGTTTGTTTTTTTGTTTGTTATTAGTTAGAAATATAAAAACCGTTTTTATTTATTTTATTATTATTTTTAATACAATTTTTTAATGTTACTGTTTTTTTTATTTTTTAACTTACAAACCATGTTTTTTGTTTTGTTGTCTTAAACGTGCACCATTTCAATTTCATTTTTTATTTTTAAATTTTATTTTAAATATTTTATTTTTTTATTTAATACTTAATTAACATTTATTTTACAATATTTTGTTTTCTTGTTTTTTTTTCAATTAAATTTCTCTCATATTCTTCTTGTTTTTCTTTTATTATTCAAGTCTAATATTTAAACTTTATACTCTAACAATCTCTTTAATTCTCTCTCGCAAAACATTCTAATTTATTTACTTATTTATTGTGTTACTTTTCGGGGTTTTTTATTTTTATTTTTTTGTTAATTTCTTTTCAAATGTAAATAAATATATTTTTATTTTAAATTAAATTAAATTCAAATATTTCTTAACATTTCTATTCCCTATACTCATTTGCATACAGTTTGGTTGGAACAGTGTTTTCTAAAATGAAAGTCTCTCAGTTCAAGAATTAAAAACGAAAATGCCATGCCATTTTTCGAAGTTCTTTTTCGAAATATAAAATCGATACCAAAGTCGTTTGGTTTGGTTTGGTCTTAGAACCAATTTTGTTTTAGAAATAAACATTGTCGCTGAAGATTATTTTTCGATAGAAACACATACAGTGGTGGCCTTATAATTAGAAACGATCTGAAACAGAGTTCTCTGGAGTGACGAATCTAAGTTTAATTTGTCCCAATCTGATGGAAAAACGTATGTAAGACGTCCCGCAAATAAAGCCTTTGATCCCAGGTACACAGTGAAAACTGTAAAACAAATTAACAAACATACATGTTGCTAAGTCGTTTCTAATTATTAGGCCACCACTGTATCTCAAATAGCATGAATTCCATAATTTGCAAACATTGTTCGTTTCTTAGCTTGGTATGGTAAAATTTACTAAGCATTCTTGGCATTGCTACAGCTCATGAATCTATTTTTAAGCTGAAAAAATTTTCATTAAAAATTATCCGTGAAAACTATTTTCTTTTAATAAAATTTCTTTTTTATAAATCCTTTCTAGCTTTCATTGTAGAAAACACTGACTCTTAAAGTTGTTTCATTAATTAAAAACTAGCTCTTATACAATTTCATTAAACATTATCAAGCTTAATAAGACTTAGACCATCTAAAAATAATTCATACAATACAATAAATAGTGTTCAGTTCTATGTTCTTAAATTTTCCAAACCTATATATATATTTATATTGTTTTATATATACAACATTATACAGTTTAAAAAAAATTAATTAAAAAAAAGTTTTATTTCGTTTTAAATGACTGATCAGACTACGCAAATATTGTACAAAAACGGCAATTGTTGCTTTGTTGTAATGTGACACTTAAAATAATTTTAAAAGGCATATAAAAATGAATAGCTTTCGAATAAAAATATGATCATAGGAGGGAGGATATGATAAATTAGTAAAATTTTCTCAAATTTAAGGCAAAACTTTGACAAGAGCCAATATTTTTTTCTTTAATTTGTTTAATTTTTAATTTTATTGGCCTTTCTTAAAAATTAATAAGAATTTTTTAGATTAAAAGAATTTAAAAAAATATGTTGTCTATTGTCAAAAAAATTAAAAAATTTAAAAAAAATTAAAATATTTTAAAAAAAATTAAAAAAAAAAATTAAAAAATTTTAAAAACATTTTGAAAATATATTTTTAAAAAAATTTTAAAAAAAATTTTAAAATATATTTTTTTAAAATTTTATAATTTTTTTTGACAAGAGCCAACATATTTTTTTAAAATTTTTTTAATCAAAAAAATTCTTATTATTTTTTAAGAAAGGAGTTTTAGTGGTATATGCTATCCAAGAAGGTTTTAAGTGATAGCACTTTGAAGAAAAAAGTCTACATACACCGCTGTATGTGGGCTTTTTCCCCGTGATTTTATCAAATTAAAAAACATGTTATAGCGTTGTTAACCAGCTACAATTAAGAATATTTGAAGACAAAATCGATTATAAGAAAATATAACTTAGAAATGATTAGAAAAAATTGCAAAAAAAAAAGCGGGCAACAAGTCTACATACACCGCTGTATGTAGGCTTTCTTTCCCGGTGATTTTTATCTAATTAAAAGAGATGTTGCAGCGTTGTTTAAGGCAGTTACAATTAAGAAGGTTTGAAGAAAAAATCGAATATAAATAAAATATAACGTAGAAATTAAAAAAAAAAACAAAAAATTAAGCATAATAAAAGTCTGCATACAACGGTGTATGTAGACTTTTTTCAGCGACAGTATTGCAGTGAATTAGTGCTCTCAATAGTAAGTCAAGAAATAAAGAGCCTAAGGGCCATTATTGCAATTTGTTGTTAACTAAAGGGAGGATTTTAACGGGCAAATAAATTGTTTTTCATTATTATAAGTGGACGATAAGGTAGAAGTGAGCGTTAAGCTAAAGGGAGGATCATCCTACTCATTTTGTTTATATTTGAAGTTCCCATATTGAAAATAATATCTAATATCGACGCCTCTGTTCTATAACATTCTAAGTCGACAAAGTATGTTTTGAGTTATGAGCTCTCAAAGTTTTCAAGCGACATACGACTATAAGTGTAATCTAAGAAGATTTTTTCCTATAACTTCGGAACGGATCGGCTTATCTTAACCAAATTTTGGCAGTATTTAAGTTAGAGAACGAAGAATTTAATATATTTAAGTATACTTAGAACGTTATAGAATGGAGGCGTCGATATTAGATATTATTTTCAATATGGGAACTTCAAATATAAACAGAATGAGCAAATACAACAAAACACATAAGACCGTAGTGCTTAAATTGAGCAATGTTAACGACATTGTTCCGGCACTGCCATATTTTTAATAAAGTTAACTTTATTTTATTTTTTTGTACAATGGGTCAATTCGTCCTCCGGGTACTGTACTTGTCTTAATTGACAAGTACACTTCCTCTAATCTAACCTAACCTAACTTTATTTTATCATTATGTTGCAATAACGAAAAGAAGTTAAAGCTGACTTTAATGTTCACTTTAGCTAAAGTTACTTTTAACTCAACCCAACTTTAACGGCAAGTTGTAATTATGGCCCTAAAACGAAAAGAAGTTGAAGCTGACTTTAATGTTCACTTTAGCTAAAGTTACCTTTAGCCAAAGAAAATAAAGTATAAAGAATGTGCATTTGAACATATTTTGGAATATTTTTCAAATATATTTCATGACGCGGGGGGAAAGATAGAAGGGAAAGATACAGAAACCAAGAGCGTAACAATGCGTTGTTCTCATCGTGCGTTTTTGTTGTTTGACCACTTTTTTTATTTATTTTTCTGGTGTTAAAAACAGACATCGGCACCAATGTCCCTCAGGGGAAGAACATTTTCGGCTTTTTACACACATAGGGCACGAACATCAAGAATGTTCGTTAAAAAGAGCGTAAAAATCTTGTCAGCTTTTAAAGAAAAAGGTTCATGTCGCTTTTTTCAGACTTCAATGATACACCGAAAGAAATATCACAGTAGTATTCACTAATATCAATGAGAAATGATTTCGATTTTTGGAAGAATACTTGCCAAGTTAAATACGGTGTCTTTAGGGATTTAGCGCAGTACAATTTTTCTATATTTTCCGATCACATATACATATTATTGGGTTAATAAGTAGACTTGACATTATTACTAACAATTTTCCTCTAGGTTAACACATGCCTATGGTTATGGATTAGTGAGTGAGAGAGAGAGAAAATAAGTTGAGAGAATTTATTTATTTACAGCCATATAAAAGTGTTAGTAATATACGCTATTTTTATTTTCATTTCATCAACATACATATGTAAAGCTGTCTATCTTTGGCTTAATAATTTTGGATAAATAAAAATGAAATAAAACATCGATTTTATTATTAAAAGAACATAAAGCTATCCATCTTTGGCTTAAAAATTAGGCCACGTTTTTAAGATAAATAAAAATAAAAAGAATAAAAAACCATTTTTTATTAAAAGAAAAAAACGAGCATTCCAAAGCATTTAAAAAAAGTTATACTATGGGACAAAAAAAATAAAATACGCCCAGCTAATGACATAGAACATTTTTAACACAAAATATTCTTCGAGTGTTATTCTGAAATAAAATGATAAAGCATCCGCAGCACATGTATTCTTGTCGCAGTCTGATCGACAATTAAATCAAAAAACACAAGAATACATACACAGGTACATACGTACGATGAGAGCAACACATTGTTACGCTCTTTGTTTGTGTTCATTTTCCTTCTGTCTTCCTTCCTCGCATCAAGAAATGATTTTTAAAAATATTTTGGTGAGAGCGGGTCGTAATATTACGACCCGCCATAGAAATTTTACTTATACATGATGCGTATTCTTTATATCCATATTCTTTGCTTTAACTCAACCCAACTTTAACGGCAAGTTGTAGTAATGGCCCTAAAACATTTTACAGAAGTTCAATTCTTAATGATTGTAAACAAAATTAGAGTTTCCTCAAAACAAACATGTTTCCTCAAATCTATAGCATTTAGATATGTTTTCGGGAAATATTTGTGCAGTCTGATCGACCGTAACATTAAAAAGCTTAAATTTTATTCAAATAAAGCCTTTAAATTCTTTTGTTTTGCTTGAATAAATTATTCATACTTTTTCTTTTTTTTTTGTATAATTTTTTTTAATAAACTGTGAAATATATTTTAAATAATTATTATCCAGTGGTATAATTATTATTATTTTTTGTTTGTTTTAAAATATTTACATTTAAAAGTTTTTTTACAAAACATTTTATTATTTGAACAATGGCTAGAAAGGTGGCCCAACAGTTTTCTAACCTTCTAGCCTGTAATCTGTGATTACCTATTAACTCTGAAGACGACATACATAACCTTTGAGTTTTTCATTAATTTTTTTCATTTCATTTTGTATTTTATTTGTAGTATCAGTTGCTGTAGGTTTTTATTTTTTTATTTATTTTTTAATTTATTTTTTTGGTTTTGTTATCGTATTGCTATTCTTGTTTACTGTACTTTTCTTTTCATGTTTCATTCAAAATATATTTTTTTATTTTATTTTTCTCTTTATTTTTTATATTTTTTGAACATCCAATCAGGTAGCGGTTATTTGTTCAAAACCTATTTCAACATTTTAAATTATTTTTAAAGTTTATTTTTTATGTTTTTAATGTTTTGTTTTGTTTTTAAAAAAAGCTTATTTTTTAGCAGCCATGTTTTATTAATTATTTTTTCTCATTTTGTCAAATTTTTTTTAATAATTTAATTAATTATAATTAAACATTTCGTATGAATTTTATTTTATTTTATTTTGTTTTTTTTTTTTTTGGCAGTGTAACCTATTAAATTATGTTGTTGTTGTTTTTCTTTTTATTGGAAATTTATTGGACTTTCTTTTTTTGTTTTCATTTATTTCTTCTGTATTCCATTTTATTTATTTTTTTTATATAGCAAAAAGGAAAAAAAAGTATTACGTATGTATTGTTAAAAGTTTATTTAAATTTTATTTATTTTTTGTTTTTGTTTTTTCTGTTCAATAATATAATAATTATTAATTAATTGCCTACATTTTAGTATATTTTTTTGTTTCGGTTTTGTTTTCGTTTTATTTTTTTATAAAGAAATGCCTTTGATCAGTTTTTGTTTTTTTAATTATTTAAAATTATTAAATTTTTTTATTCGCTTATTTTTTGTTTGTTTTTGTTTTTATTTAATTTTTAAAAGTGTGCGTCATTGTACTTATTTTATTTTTTGATAACTGCAAAATGGTATTTCTAATGATTATTTAATTGTTTGGTATTGAATGTGAGAGTTTGGGTTATGTCTTCTTAAAAGCCAAAGCAGAAATTATAAAGAAACAAAAAAAAAAATTTTGAGGAATTTTAAACTGAAATTTCAATGTATTTTGTTTACCGCTACGCCAAACCTATTCTGGGTCAATGCGGAGTCCTGCTCCACTGCTAGACTCACCTGGCCCAAGATGGATAGAAGGCGTACCAACCGATTACTTGGTCTTGGTCGTGATGTCATCTCGACTACAGTGGCCGTGCTTACAGACACGCGGAAAGAATGAGGCACCCTTTTAACGACTTCTGCCGTGGATACAGGTCCACTGAGGAAGAGGAGACTGTTGTTCACTTTCTTTGCCAGTGCCCGTCTCTTGCTAGGTGTAGATATAGGTTATTTGGCTCCCCATTCCTTGTTAGCTTAACGGAGCTATCATCTCTATTGACATCAAGGATATAGCTTCGTTTATCAAACTTTCTGGCTGGTTTTCCAGTGCGGGGTAGTCGTGCTTTTGTTGTGCTGCCCTTGCGCTGACCAACTTCTTCCTTTTCCCTGATTTTGGTGGAACTTGGTTAGTACAGGGACTGCGTTCACCCGTGGCATCACAACGGGCCGCTATGCGTGCTCAAGTGAGCTTTGTGATAACAGAGCTACCACTCCGACCTAACCTAACCTTGTTTACCGCTATTAAAACTATGCATTCAATTTAAGTGGAATCATTCCATCTTTTAATATTATTCGGTATTTTGCTTAGTTTTGCTAAGCTGGACACAGTGTACGTCGTGAAAATCGTACAGAAAACATTTATTAAAAATCGTGTTAACCACTGGTCTGGCAATGCTCTTGGCTATTAACACGTTCACACCGGCGTGTACCACAGGTGGCCCGCACTAGACAGCCTCATCTAGCGGCGAGTACCACCCGTGGCCTGCACTAAACTGCCTTATCGGGCGGCGTGTACCACCGGTGGCCCGCACTAGACTGCCACATCGGGTGACGTGTACTACCGGTGGTACGCATTTCATTATTCTATTAGACGGTACGTAACACTAAATATTTAGATCTTTAACACTTCTACTGCCGAAAAACTACTGCCGAAATTGAGAGTTAGGCTCTATTAAAAGCATTTCCTTTTAATAACAATTATACTTACGAACGTAAGTCGCGGTAGTCTAGTAGGTAGTGTGTTGGCTTTTTAGACGCAAAGCCAGGGTTCGAGCCCCAGGCCAGACATCAAGACAAAATACAAAAAAAAGTATTTCTTGGGCGACTTCCTCTCAGCAGATTTCTGGTAAAAACTCTGAGAGTAAATAAAATTGCCATGAAAAAGTTTCTCAAAAATCTGTCGTTCGGAGTCGTCTTTAAACTGTAGGACCCACCACACATGTATGAAATTAACACACACAACATAAGTGGTGTGAGAAACTAGGACGTTGTACAATGGGCCAATTCGACCTCCGGGTACTGCACTTGTCTTAATTGACAAGTACACGTCCTCTAACCTAACCTAACCTAACCTATTCATGTGAGGTTGCTCTAGGCCGTCAATGCTATTTACGTCTGCTGAACTTAATCACACCCGTTTAAGTTAAACGAAAAGTGTGGTTAATTACATAAAAATTCAAATGAATTGTAAATAAAGTTTAAAATGAATGAATGCCTGGGTTATTTTTAAATAAGTTTCATAAGCTATTCTGATTGTTTGTTGTATACAAGATTAAAATGTGTTCATATTTTGTAAAAAGAAAATCTTGTTTTTTTCAATTTAAATGTTGAAATATTTTTAATTTTTTTTTATAATTTTTCAATTGATTTATGTATGTATGTATGTCTGCATGTATACCGTGTTTTTCTTTTCAATAATTTTTCTTTTTTTTGCCATTTTATTTAAAGGTAGAGAGGAGTAGGATTTGTATTAAAATTGATTGATTGATCTGTTCTGTGTTGTTGTTTTACGTTCAGTTTATTTGAATTATTTTTTGTTTAAATTTTTCTTTTCAAAAATTTTTTAATTTTCCTGTGTTTAAATTGTCCATAATATTTTTCTTTAACTTTTTTTTTATTATTATTCGTATTTATTTTCTTTTGTTTAATTTTTTATTTATTTTTTATTTTTCTTGTTTTTATTCACTCGATGAGGTAGCATTTTATTTGGATTATTTACATTACAAAACCAAAAAAAAAAAAAAAAAATTCTATGGAAAACTGAAAATCAAAGTGTGATAAATGTACTGCATAATGATGGTCTTCAAGGGTCTTAGCATTTAAGACTTTTTATAATCATTTTAACACGTTCTCAGCATTATTAGCAAATGGGGCAAGGTAGAGATTCAATTATAGGGCACAGACGCTATACTATGGAAACAATTTAAATGCAACACAATAATAATGATGGACAATTTGGAAACATTTCTTAAATAATTTATCTAAAGAACTGTAAATATATGGAGAACTCATGGACTGAGAATAGGTTGATAGCAATTAGTGTAGTCTGTAAGGAATTGGTGTAGCCTGTAAGGAAATGAATTCGCCGTAATCTAGTAGGTAGTGTGTTGGCTTATTAGACGAAAAGCCAGGGTACGAGCCCCAGGTCAGACATCAAAACAAAATACAAAAAGTATTTCTTCGGCGACTTCCTCTCAGCAGATTTCTGGCAAAAACCCTGAGAGAGTAAATGAAAATTGCCATGAAAAGTTTCTCAAAAAAACTGTCGTTCGGAGTCGACTTTAAACTGTAGGTCCCGCCACTCATGTATAAAATTAATACACACAACATAAGTGGTGTGAGAAGCTAGGTCGTGATCCTGACTGAAGAGTTGTAATGACAAATTCTGTATGTAGCCTGTAAGGAAATGAAATTGATCGACATCAATATCAATCGACATTGATAAAATTCTATGGGGAGGACATGTACATACATACCAGAGATCCGCAATGAATCGCTTTTTCGCTACTCATAAGTACTCATGAAATTTTGAGTATGAGTGAGTCAACAGTATTGAAATCCAACTACTCTGATTCATTCGTACTCAGTACAACATTGATTTATAAGTACAGGTTGCAATGAGTATGCGTACAACGTTTACATCAAACTCATAACATTCGAAATATTTTTGATTCATACGCCTACTCATTCAGATTCACAAATTTAGAAAAATACTTATAATACTTATAAATGATTCGAGTGATTCGAATCATTCATCAAAATTTACAGTCTTAGTTATTGTTGCATTTACAAAGAAAAAAGAAAGAACTTTACAAAGAAAGAAGACAGCAATCAGAGCAAACACACAACCTTCATGTGAGTATTGTAGCGTTCGTACGCCAATCATACTTATTTTGTGATTCGTGTATACGATGAGTCATGGAGAGTCGAAATCAATAACATCATGCGTATTGTTAAGTACGAGTTCCATGAGTATTTCAAATTTTGAGTATGAGCAGTATGAGTATGACATTAAAATAAGTATGAATGCGTATAAGTATCAGAAATTATAAGTATGATTCGAATGTACTCATCTTTTTGAATACTCATTGCTAACCTTTGATACATACATATATAATTGGTAATTACAACCCTTCAGTTAGGATTACGTCCTAGTTTCTCACACCGCTTATGTTGTGTGTGTTAATTTTATACAAGGTCCCGACCTACAGTTTAAAATCGACTCCGAACGACAGATTTTTTGAGAAACTTTTCATGGCAATTTTATTTACTCTCAAGAGTTTTTGCCAGAAATCTGCTGAGAGGAAGCCGCCCAAGAAATATTTTTTGTATTTTGTTTTGATGTCTGGCCTGGGGTTTGAACTGTGGCTTTAAGTTTAATAAGCCAACACACTACTTACTAGACTACAGCGACTTGTTGCGTATTTATATTCCATTAGGAATTAAAAGACAATCTAATATAATAGTTACAGAAGACATGTTGATATCGAGCGTACGCTTAGTTTATTAGACATGAGGCCACGGTTCAACGCCCTGGTCAGACATCTCCAACAAAATGAAATACGAAAAAACTATTTCTTCGGCGATTGCCTCTGGCAAAAACTCTGAGCAGAAAAATAAAATTACCATGAAAAAGTTTCTCAAAAATTTGTCGTTCGGAATGGACATTAAACTGTAGGTCCCTGGCACTCATGTATAAAATTAACACGAACACAACATAAGTGGTGTGAAAAGCTAGGTCCGTAATCCTGACTGAAGGGTTTTAATGACAAACTGTGTACGTCTGCCTTTCAAAATGTATCAATACAAAGTTTGTATGCAGTTCTACTACTGTTGTATATAAACTATGTATGTAGACAGGCAAAGTAACCAAAAAAGGCATCAACTATAAATCCGATGCCTGATTGCTTTTTGACTGCGTTAAAAATACACATTGACGACGTTTTGAAATATAATACATTGTATATGGGGAATTTCGTGTCAAGTGACCCAATTTTTAAAATCGATGTCTTCCGATTTGGATGAAATTTGCACCAAGGTTAGTACTATTGGATAGTAGGCTAGACGCCAAAGTTGAACATTTTGGTCATACAGGGTTTTTTTAAAATGTGTGTAATTTTTCACCTATTGGTCCTAGCAAAAAATTTTCAAAGGATATTAGATAGCTATTTCTTAAATCTTTCTAAAAATATTTTTTTTAATTTTTTAAACATTTTTTTTATATTTTTTTATATTTTTTTTTTAAATTAATTTTTTTTAAATTTTTTTTTCAAAATGGGTCCTTTTTTTTCAAAAGAAAGCTTATACAATTTCCTTTAAGGCCTTTATAATCGCTTAATGGGCTGCGAGTGGGATATCTATCAAAAAAATTATTTTTTAATTCAAGAATAAGATTTTTCAATATTATTTTAATATTTTATGATAAAATTGAGTTACTAGAGCTTCAGTTTCGCACGCTAAAGTTTTTCCCAAATTCATCCAAATCGGAAGACATCGATTTTGAAAATTGGGTCACTTGACACGAAATTTCCCATATATTTTGTGCAGCGATATTATTAAACACGATACTTTGTTTAAACACAAAGCAACTAACATTTTGGGGAGGCAGCCTCTGTATGAGTTAATAAAGAAAATTGGGTCTTCGATTGATTACAACCGACCATATTCGCATGACCTGATTTAGAGATTCCTTACAGGTCAAATGCAAGTTAGTCATTCATATTAAGGCTTCTCGCCTTAAACGTCAAAGAGTTTGGTCTGCATTTAAAAGAATATTAATAATAAATATTACCGTTACCGGCAAAAGACTTGGTAAAATTTGAGGTTAAATAGAGCAGACTATTAAGAAAATTAGGTGGAGAGACACAGCTGTGGTATTAACTGAGGCATGGTAAAGCAAACATTCTCCATTTGTTGCCATGCTAATGTAATTTAGCCGTTGCAGCATTTTTTCATTCCCAGACTGACAGTCTTTACATAAAAAAGGCGACAAATTTTTATTTTTTTTTTCAATAATAAGAAATATAAAATTCTCACCATTTAAAGTTCTTTAGAATTTTGTAAAAAAAACCTAAAACATTTCGATTTGTAAAAAAGAAAAATGCTGAATCTGTCTGATGTCTGTCTGGACATTCATAATTTCTGTTATGAAAGAAGAACAGAAAAAAATTCCAAAATTTTTCACACAAGCGTAACTCCAGTAACACAAATATCGGGTTATACATTTAATGGTTTCAAAACCATTTATTTCAAAGTCATTTATTTAGTGTAAGATCTATTAATTACGAATATACAGCATTTAGCAACCAAAGAAAACTAAATACAAACGTGGTATTTCATACCTGGGGTTACTTTTCGTGATCGTCGTTCATAAGCGACTTACTGGGCAAAGGATTGGCAAGATGTGGTCAGGTAAGTACATCATTGCAATTTTTGTATGTAAAGGGTGTTTTTTATAAAGGTATAGAACTTTAAGTTGGCATTACTTTTCAAGATGGCGACCGATTTAACAGCTGTCAAGTGATTTATTCTCAGTTTGGTTTGGCAATTCATCATGAATAGACTCACGCCTGAACAACGCTTGCAATTTTAGTGCAATTTTATTTCGAAAATAATGGTTCTGTGCGGAAAACGTATCGCGCACTACGTCCATTTTATCGTCGACAAAATCGTCCATCAGAGCAGTTAATTCCCATGTTAATTAACCATGGAACGTTTTCGCACCACGTTTACTCTTATTGATAGCTCGCATCCCCAGAGACGCTGTACGGTGCGTACAGAAGAAGCTATTGCTGCTGTAGAGCGTAGCATTGAGGAAGACCCGAATGAGTCCATCCGCCATCGAGCACAGGAATTGGATCTGTGTCCATCCACTTTATGGAAGATTTTGCGGAAGGATCTTGGTTTGCTTGCTTACAAAATCAAACTCGTGCAAGAATCGAAGCCAAACGATCATCAAGTAAGGCGTAGATTCGTCGAATGGGCCCAAAACGAGATTACCGTTGTTCCCGATTTTCATAAGCGAATTTTGTTTAGCGATGAAGCGCACTTCTGCTTTAATGGCTACGTCAACAAACAAAACTGCCGCATTTGGAGTGAAGGTAATCCTCAAGTGTATGTGGAAACACCGTTACATCCAGAAAAACTGACTGTTTGGTGCGCTTTATGGGCTGGTGGAATCATTGGTCCGTACTTTTTCAAAAACGATGGTGGCCAGAACGTTAGAGCCATGATTACTAACTTTTTCATTCCTGAATTCAATAACCATGATGTCCAGGAGATGTGGTTTCAACAAGACGGCGCAACATGTCACGCAGCTCGTGCCACAATAGATTTATTGAAAGACAGGTTTGGTGACCGCCTAATTTTACGTTTTGGACCTGTGAACTGGCCTCCAAGATCTTGTGATTTAACACCGCTAGACTGCGGTAAAGCCACAAACGCTTGACCATTTGGAAGACAACATTCGCCGTATTATTGCCGATATACGGCCACAAATGTTGGAAAAAGTCATCGAAAATTGGACGTCCAGATTGGACTACATTCGCCGCGCCAGCCGTGGCGGTCATATGCCAGAAATCATATTTAAAATGTAATGCCACAAGATTATCTTTCGGATAAATAAAATTCATGTCAATCGAATAATTCATCGTTGTTTTATTGCAACTCAAAGTTCTATACCTCTATAAAAAAACACCCTTTATTACGGAAAATATAGTTTCTATTCCACAGCACTCTCAGCAATTGTGTCTATTTTTCGAACTAAACATGAAGGTTTAACCATCAAATTAAAGCCGGCTAAACATTCAGAATACTGCAAATATTCCAATTGACTGCTAAAGCAACGAAGCATGATTTTTCGAACTCAATATTCTTCAACAATGAAGCTTATTTCTCACTCGGTGGTTATGTCAACAACTAAATATTTTATATCTGAGATTCCAAGACATCTGATGGTACGCATTCTGGGCTGAAAGTGCCGTAAGTTTTTTGAAAATGAACTTAGAATAACCTCTGACTTCAATTCATAGCTTTGTTCGTATGATAGGTGACCTTTTTTTTTGGGCCAGCATTTGAAGATTATGAAGTAGATGACACGAGCTACACAACATATGCAAATTTTGGCTTTATTGCAAGAAAGACGGCGTCAATATACCACCCAGATCATGTAATTTGATTGTTTAGACATTTTATTTTTATGCCAGGATAATCCCCTTGGGGTATTTGAAAATCAACATTTGTCAACTTACTACTGAAATACCATCCGAAATATTAAAAAAAGTGATCAACCAACATTTTTCAAAGGCTACATCAAGTACTTTGCATACCATGATAATCCCCTAACATTGGGGTATTTGAAAAGGAATATTTGTCAAGTTACTACCGAAATACCATCCAAAATATGCAAAAATGTGGTCAAAAACTATTTCAAAAAGGGAATGATAACTGCAACCGATATAAAGGCGGCCATTTAAATGACATTGACATGACATCGCACAAACATTTCATCGAAACCATGGATTTTATGTATGTTCGTATGATAGGCGGCTTTTCTTGGTCAGCCATGTGCCAATTTTGGCTTTAGCGGCAACGTCAATTTGATTGATAATCCTCTAACGCTGGGGTATTTAAGAACAAACATTTGTCAAGTTACTACCGAAATACCATCCAAAATATTAAAAAAAGTGGTCAAAAACTATTTCAAAAAGGAACCGATAGCTGCAACCAATGTAAAGGCGATGATTTACATGGCAAGGTCCAGGCATTATAATGAAACAAACATTTCATCAAAACCATGGATTTACATGTGCTGTACTTTTGAAATCGAATTATGGATAACCCTTTATAAATCTCATTTAATAAATATTTTTATTACGGCATACTTTGGTGTAATTTGATTTCTTATTAACAATATCGTGTAAAAAGTTTTAAAATTGATCACAATGGTAAGTAGTAATATAAGCGTGTTGAACAAACAACGCTCAATTTAAAAAAATTTTTTTTTTTTTAAATACAGAAGATTTGCAAGGGGCTTAAGGTTACAACAAATATCAACCACTTGAAATTTTGTGCAAAAAATTTATCCAAACATGAATTTCTAAATAAAGCTTAGTCTTCCATTATCAAATTTAGAAGACCCCCTTTGTAGTCTAAGGCCAGGCCATTCAATTATAAAAAATTTTAAATTTAATTGCCACGTATATACAGTCTCTATTCTGGCACATATTATTCAATTTTTTCTTTTTGAATCGTTTCAAAAATGTATGTTTTGAAGTTATTTTTCATACAAATTGCTGATCGTTTGAAATTTCTTCTTAAGTTACAGCAACACAGGCTACATTTCCATTTTTCTGTCAGTCTTAATGCCAACAGAAAAAAATTGATTTAATTTTTTCTATTACAAATTAAGTTTGCCTTGTTTCCTTTCATTTAATAGTAACAGAAAAAATTTGATTTTATTTCATTTAATTATGCTGTCTCTATTTGATCGGACACCACTGTAATCGCTGATCCCTTGAAATTGCTTTGATTGTATTGCAACACAGTCTATATTTACTTTTTTATATAAAGATTGACATAAGAAAAAATTCGATTTTATTTCATTTAATTATGGCTGTCCCTTTTTGATTGGACATCACTGTATGATTTTTTCACGAAAATTTTCAATTCAAAATACCAGGCGAACAGAAATTTCAGCAGGGTAAAAAAAATGATATTTAAAAATATTTCAAAGCATATCCTAGGGATTTTCATATACTGAAGCACCCGCTTGTGTTTAACAACAGGGTGGGTAATTTATATTACTTTTTATGGCCCCTAAAAGTATGCCTAGATATTTTTATTTAAATTCTTTACCAATCATTACTTACAGTACCTAGGCATACTTTTAGGAGCGTCAATAATTTTAAATATAAAATTTCTTATCCTGCTGAAATTTCTGTTTGCCTGGTATTTTGCCAAAAAATTTTAAATTGGAAATTTTCGTGAAAAAATCATACAGTGGTGTCTGATTAAAAAAGGACAGCATAATTAAATGAAATAAAATCGATTTTATTTTATCAGACTTAATAAAAAAAAGTAAATGTAGACTGTGTTGGAATTCAATCAAAGCAATTTCAAAGGATCAGCAAATACAGTGGTGTCCGATCAAATAGAGACAGCATAATTAAATGAAATAAAATCAAATTTTTTCTTTTGTCAGTCAATGTAAAAAAGTAAATGTAGACTGTGTTGCAATACAATCAAAGCAATTTCAAACGAACAGCAAATACAGTGGTGTCCGATCAAATGGAGACAGTATAATTAAATGAAATAAAATCGAATTTTTTATAAGACAATAAAAAAAGGTTGCAATTCAATCAAAGCAATTTCAAAAGATCAGCAAATACAGTGGTGTCCGATCAAAAAAGGACAGCCATAATTAAATGAAATAGAATCGAATTTTTTCTGTTGTCCGACTTAATAAAAAAATGTAAATGTAGACGTGTTGCAATTCAATCAAAGCAATTTCAAAGGATCAGCAAATACAGTGGTGTTCGATCAAATAGAGACAGCATAATTCAATGAAATAAAATCAAATTTTTTCTTTTGTCGTTCTTAATATAAAATAAAGTAAATGTAGACTGACAATCAAAGTAATTTCAAAGGATCAGCAAATACAGTGGTGTCCGATCAAATAGAGACAGCATAATTAAATGAAATAAAATCAAATTTTTTCTTTTGTCAGTCAATGTAAAAAAGTAAATGTAGACTGTGTTGCAATACAATCAAAGCAATTTCAAACGAACAGCAAATACAGTGGTGTCCGATCAAAAAGGGACAGCATAATTAAATGAAATATAATCGAATTTTTTTTTATCAGATTTAATAAAAAAAAGTGAATGTAGACTGTGTTGCAATTCAATCAAAACAATTTCAAAGGATCAGCAAATACAGTGGTGTCCGATCAAATAGAGACAGCATAATTAAATGAAATAAAATCAAATTTTTTTTATCAGACTTAATAAAAAAAGTAAATGTAGACTGTGTTGCAATACAATCAAAACAATTTCAAAGGATCAGCAAATACAGTGGTGTCCGATCAAATAGAGACAGCATAATTAAATAAAATCAAAATAGAGCCAACGTAATTAAATGAAATAAATTGAAAAAGGATCAGCAATACAGTGGTGTCCGATCAAATAGAAACAGCATAATTAAATGAAATAAATTGAAAAAGGACCAGTAATACAGTGGTTTCCGATCAAATAGAGGCAGCATAATTAAATGAAATAAATTGAAAAAGGATCAGCAATACAGTGATGTCCAATCAAATAGAAACGGCCATAATTAAATGAAAAAAGACAGCCAGGCCAGGACACCACCCGCTAACAATTTTAAACTATTAAATCAAAATCAATGCAATAATAAATAATGTTTTTAAGTGAAATTAATAAAATGTAATAAGAAAAAAAGAAATTGTATACACTATAAAGAGAAAAATTATTCATTCTTTATCTCTTTAGGGAATTAAGAGACGCTTGTTAACCCTGATAGCCATAAAGACAATAACCACGAATTTTAAAATCATATAAATAAATGCAAATATGTTTGTTTCAAAATAGTTTTTAAAGTATGAGGCAACAAAAATTAAAATAAAAAACATTTTTGTTTGGATTATTTTTGTTTTTTTTTTTGTTTAAGTTTTAAATTCTTATTTTTTTTAGAATTTTTTTCTTGTTGTTTTTGTATATATTTTGCTTCCAGTTTACACTTTTAAGGTAATCATCAATCATCATAATATGCACATTCCTTTGTGGTATATTAATTATTATATAAAAAGGTTTTACACAAAACGAGAAAAATTAAAAAAATAAAGTAAAAAAAAAAAAAAATAAAAATAAAACAATAAAAAAATGTTTATAATTTTATAAAATAAAAACATTTTCTTTTAATTTATATATATATTTTTTATGTATACAATAATAATAATATTAATAATAATAATAATAATAATAATAATAATAATAATAATAATATATTTATAAAAAAAAACTGTGAACTTATTAAAAGCTGCTTAAATATATTTATTATACAATATGTACTGTTGTAGTAACAATAATAATAATAATAATAATAATAGTATGTATTATTAATTATTAGGGTTGTTGGTTGATTGGTTTATTATTGTTATTGTTTACTCTGTAGTTATTATTTTTATAACGTTTAAGGATTGGATTGGCCTAAATGTAAAACTTACATAATTATTGTTTGTTATTTATTATGAATGAATGAATATTAATTAATTAAATTGCATTATATAATAATAATAATAATAATAATTAATAATAATTATACATTTAAATACAATATTTTATGGGGGGGGGAGGCTTAAAAGGGTTGGGGGTATTCCTTTTCATTTTATTTATTTTTTTTTAACAATTTTTTTATATTTTATTTAAATATTCTTTCTTTCTTTTTCTCAATCTTAAATTTAAACAAAGTAGAAAAAATTTTTACGTTTCTTTCTTTTTTTAATTTTTAAATTTATTTTTCAATAATTTTTGTTTCGTTTGTTTTAAATATTTTACATTAAATAAGATTTTGTATTTTTAGTTTAATATAATTAATATACATTTTAAAAAATATGAGAAAAGTTTTCTTATATAATTTTTTGTTTTCTGTTTGTTTTTTTATAATTTTGCTTAATTAAATAATATTCGTATATAGGGTTTTCTTTTATTATTATTTATAATTATTAAATATTTATATAAAGGTTTTTATTTATTTATTTTTTTCGCTTAATATTTATAGTTAGTTATTTATTATTAATTATTATATTTAAACAATTGCACAATTTCAAAATTGAAATAATTTTTTTATTTTTAATTTAATTTTAATCCATTATTTTGTTTTTTTTTATTTATTTACGAAATAATAATCATAATAATAATAATTTTAATATTTCAATTAACTTAAAAAACAAAAGCTTTTAGAAAAAAAATTGTTCTAAACAATTTCTTTAAAAATAATTGGTTTTATTTTTAATAATAAAAAAAATAAAATAAAATAAATTTTAGAAAAAAATTTCTTTTAATAAAAAAATGTTTTTTTTTTTATTTGTTTGTTTGTTTGTTTTTGTTTTTTTTATAAAAAATAAGGCCTTGTTTTGGAAAGCATAAAAAATTTTGGTTTTAAAATTTTAAAAATAAAAATAATTGCCAAAGTTTTGTGCCAAAATGTTTTTGGTCTTTTTTGTTTTGTTTAAATATGTTAAAAAAAAGGAGATTTACAAAAAAAATTTATGTATAAAAAATGTTCTAGTCTTTTCTTTAAAATAAAAAAAAATTAAAAATAAAAATATTTTATTTTTTTATAAAAAAAGAAATAAAAAATAAAAATTAAAATGTTAATATTTATTTATGAATTATTTAATAAATTACTATCACTTGTTTTTTCTTTTCTTTTCTTTACTTTCGTTTACTTTACTAAAAATCAAAATGTACATTAAAAAAATCGGTTTTACACGAGGAGTCAAATAAAGGCTGTAAAAAAGTTAAAAAGTATTACAAAAAAACTTGAATTGAAATGGAAAATGTTTATAGGTCAGGAAATTCATAAAAAATAAAATAAATTTTTGATTTTAAATATTTTGTTTTAACCCATAATGCCCGAAAACCTTTTTTTTCTAATGGTTACCGTTTTCCTCTCAGAGCATAAAAACTAAAGCAACCTCTGCTGGAAACTTAAGTTGCCACTGGACACTAATGGCTTAATACGAATTAAATGGTAGTAATTTTATGCCTTGGCAAATTTTATTCTCCTTGTTTTAAAATAAAATAAAACAATTTCTTATTAATTTTTTGTTTTTAGTTTTTTTTTTCTCTAAAGAGTAACATTTATACAGAAGCTAGGTTGTACGTAATCCTGAGAAGCTAGGTTGTAATCCTGACTGAAGGATAGTAATATCGAATTATGTATGTATGTATGTAATGTTTATACAGTTTGCATAGACTTCTTAAATTTCTCGTTATTATGAATTAAAAGTGAAAATTTTATTTCCTAAGAATTTTTTTTCTTTTCAGGCCTAAAAAAATCCATGGAAAGCAAACAAATTCCAAAAAAAAAATAATTTAAACACAATAAGACAGATCCGAATAGTTCTATCTTTATCATGAATTGAATATTGAAAGAAAGTTTTTATTTCCCTGGAATAATTATTTTTCTTGTGGAACAATTTGCAGAGTGAGGTAAAGAAATTTCTAAAGGAAACCTTTTTCCATGATAAGTAGAGATAGCAATGGTTTGCCTCTCTTCATTACAATTTAAATGCAAATATACATATTTGGTAATACGAAGATGACATACACTGAGCGCCAAAAGTGAGCAAACACCACTGAAATAATTCATTTTCTTAGGATAGCGAGAAAAGTAAATGAGAATAGTCGAATAAATAAAATAAAAACGTTTAATTATTACAGTAGGACCTTGATTATCCGTGATTCGATTATCCGGCAACATCAATTATCCGCGATGGAAAAGAAAATTTTTGGCACCGACTTTATTTTATTTTTCTGCATCGGTTAACCGTGATTACCCCATTATCCGTGATTATAAGCAAAAATTTTTTCTATTATTTTGGACAAACAAGCGAAAAAGGTTAATTTCCTCTTTAGTATAGGATGAGACAGAAGCATACATGTAAACCTGTTTAGTTTAATTTAGAAATTTGAGAAGTGCGGTTTTTTATATTTTTGAAACATGTATGTATATAAAATTCTTGAATAAATATGTACATATTCATTTATTAAATAATAAAAAATATCTATTAAATAACTAGTCAAAATTGGTACTCAATTAACCGGGAAAATCGATTATCCGGAATGCTTCCGGTCCCGACCATCACGGATAATCAAGGTCCTACTGTACTTATAAATGTTAAAACAAAAAAAAAACAATTCATGATAAAGGAACTTTTTATACTTAATAACAAAACTGTTTTATACTTAAGAACAAAAGTGTTGACTCTTTTATAAAGCTCAGTGTATATACTTTACATTTCGACCGAGAAAAATTTCAATTACATCCTGACGCGTATGCTGGCTCGATATTTTTCCAATTAAAAAAATTTATTTTATTTTATTTTATACAAGCCATATGTGTACACAAACTATTCTTTAATTTAACACGTTCATCACCATGTCAGTCATCATCGCGTCTGACGTACGCGATTTGGTAAATCACAAATGTTCGACGCAAACGACGCTGTGTTCAAAATAACAGGTTAATACTTGTTGTATCTTGTTTGGATGCGTCAGACATATAAGACTGACACGGCTTTTCGAAAAAAAAAGTTTAATTATAGGGCCATGTCAGTCATATATGTCTGACATAAAAAATAGTGTTTTTCCGGGAATTTTGGCAAAAAAAATTTTCTGTGATACATTAAGTTCCCTTCCCTTGATACATTTTTAACTAAATTATCTAATAAAGTTACCGTGGCCCATGTGAAAATTTTTCTGATATTATCGTGGCGATGAACGTGTTAATTTTATTTATTGACTGTTTTTTGTAAGATGTTAGGCAATTGTGGACGATAATTTGGAAATTTTGCATAAAAATAACTCCAAATGAATGGAATAATTGAAATTGCTTGTATTCCAAACCAGATGATTAAAATACATTTTGAAAGATGTAGACGATGTAAGCCATAATTCTAGAATTTTCTATAAAATTTTTAATTTAGAAGAGAAGAGAAAGAAAAACCGGTGATAGTTTGACTGGTACTGGGTACATGTGACCAGTATTAACCGGGCTCCTACCATGCATATAAAGTCACTGGCCTATCGGTAAAAAACATTAAGGAACTTAGAGGCTTTATATTAGTCGCAAATGGTTTAATAATTTAAATTCCGTCTTAAATAAATTTTTTTCTGCATTTTAGCTTCGAAAATAGTTTTAAAAAGTTTTATATTTTTTTTTTTGATGCACTGTTTGATGGATTAGAAGGTAAGAAAGATTTTCACAAAAATTTATAGGTTAAGTTTATAAAACACACATACATATAATTTGCCATTACAACCTTCCTTCAGTCAAGATTACGACATAGCTTCTCACACCATTTATTTTTTATACATGAGTGCCAGGGACCTACAGTTTAATGACGACCGCGAACGACAGATTTTTTGAGAAACTTTTCATGGCAATTTTTTATTTACTCTCAAGAGATTTTGCCAGAAATCTGCTCAGAGAAAGTCGCCGAAGAAATTTTTTTGTTTTTCGTTTTGAACCACGGCCTTACGTCTAATAAGCCAACACACCGCCTACTAGACTACGGCAATTTTTTATAATATAAAGTGGATGAAAAAGTTTCCCTTTAAAGAAAATAAAAATTCCCAGGATTTAAAAAATTTCTTCGGTTAAAAAAAGTACACACGTTTTTCTTATGAAAATCTAGTTGTTTTTGTTATGCTATAAACACAATAAACTTAAAGCGGCGAAAGTACAAAATTTTTGTAAAATTGCCTGGCCATGCATCAAATAATGGATCAAACACGGTTTTTTTTTTGTTAATGTGTTGGTAAAACTCGACTTACACGTATAGACTGAGAAAAGAGAATCTGCGTTGTAGAAATCATATGTTCTTTTTTTTCTTCTTCACAACAACAATACAATGCAGTTTTTCAAGGTTCAATTTTGATGTGTGTTGCTGTGCTAAGCAAAACAAATATTACCAACACATATGCAAAACATTTGATCATAACCATAACAACAATTTGCTTGTGTTTTCCATATACACCCCCCCATGTATTCTTTTCTTGAGAGATTGCTGCTGTGTTTGCTGCTGCATTGCCTTACACTTCTAACCTTTTGACAGCCTTTAATTAATTATTAATCTTTCTGTTTGTTTTGTTGTTGTTGTATTTTAATTGCCGCCATTATTAAATAACTGTTGTATTGTATTAAAGAAAAAGAAAGAGAATCTATTTTATAATTTTAGTTTTAAATTTAAATATACTTCGTATAAGTATGTATAAATATTAGGGAGGGAATTCTAAAAATGTTTTTTTTTTGTTTTTTTTTGTGTTTACCGCTTAATTTATTAATTTTTTGTTTGTTAAACTTTAATTTAAATATTTTATTTCTTTTTTTTGTTTTTGTTTTAATTTCCATTTCATGGTAGCTTATTGTGTAACTCGTAGATCTAAAAAAATGTGAGAAATCAGTCCAAGTTTGTTTTTTTTTCTTTTTCGTATTATCATTATTAATAAGAATAATAATAATAATAATAATAAAAAATAATATGTTTTAATATTTATATAATATATATACATACATATGTATTTATATATATAGTATATATATTTTATAAATATTGTTATTATATATGCTTGTATATAATATTATAATATTAAATGTTTTAACATTTATATAACATTTTACATTTTGTAAAGTATTTTTTTATAGTAGTTTTAAGCTTTATATTGGGTTTTAATTCTTCTTTTATTTCATTTTTTTCCTTTTTTTTTAAAGACAAAATTTTTAAAAAAGAAATTTTTAACGAAATTTAAAACAAAAAAAAAAAACTTAAAAAAAGTGAAAGAATGTAACTTAGTTTGTTTTTTTTTTTTTTCTTTTTTAAATGTAAAGGTTTTAATTTTTTAATTTCATTTTGTTTCTTATAAGAAATTTCTTTGATTTTTTTATTTGTTTAATAAATACAAGGTTTTTTGTTTTTTTTTACATATAATTTGCAGTTTTTAACATCATCAAACCTAAATACTAATGAAAAATCTTCTTTTAATTTTTATATTTTCCTTTTTTTGTTTAACAATCTTTACTCTCATTAATAATTTCTTTTTTTATTGTTTTTTTTATTAATTTTTTTCTTTTTAAATATATATAAAAAATTAAATAAAAAATTTAGTGTCATTAGATTTATAAAAACTGAATGCATTTGATAAAAAAATTTGTGTGTTTTCAAGCTTCATTTCGAAGTAAGTGTTCGAAAAAAATTTGTTCGAAAAAAGGTTTATTTTTTTAATTAAATTGTTCAACATATTAAAACATCATATGTACAGTGGTGGCCTTATAATTAGAAACAATGTTTCTGGAACAGAGTTCTCTGGAGTGACGAATCTAAGTTTAATTTGTCCCAATCTGATGGAAAAACGTATGTAAGACGTCCTCCAAACAAAGCCTTTGATCCCAGGTACACAGTGAAAACTGTAAAACAAATTAACAAACATACATGTTGCTAAGTCGTTTCTAATTATAATGCCACCACTGTATGTATATATAAGCTTTAAATAAAATAACAAAATTTGTTAAAATCATATGTATTCCTATAGCTTTTCAAAAAATAAGTTTACTTTACAAGTTTTAAAAAAGAAAATGAAAGAAATTTTAATGCAAACAAACAGATACAGAGCATGCCTGCATGATACTGAGCATGCTTGCATGATACTGCATGTGCTACTGATTGAGTTTTCTTTCAACGATACAAGCATGCCTGCATGATACTGAGCATGCCTGCATGATACTGCATGTACTACTGATTGAGTTTTCTTTCAACGATACAAGCATGCCTGCATGATACAGAGCATGCCTGCATGATACTGCATGTACTACTGATTGAGTTTTATTTCAACGATACAAGCATGCCTGCATGATACTGAGCATGCCTACATGATACTGCATGTACTACTGATTGAATTTTCTTTGAAGGATACAAGCATGCCTGCATGATACTGAGCACGCCTGCATGATATTGAGCATGCCTGCATGATACTGAGCATGCCTGCATGATACTGAGCATGCTTGCATGATACTGAGCATGTCGCTATGATACTGCATGTACTCTTGATTAAGTTTCCTTTGAACGAGCATCAAATCACTTGAAAATTTTAAAGCCTTCATCTTAAATGCAAGCTATTCAGATTCAGATCCTCTTTATATAAATAAATTTTGATTAGTAAAGCCAAGAAAAAATAAATAAATTTTCATTTAACCTTGAAACTATAGTTTTAGGGACCGAACTGAACATATTTAAAAGCTTTGTTATCTTTGTAACATACATTGAGAATGTTTTTGCTTTAGGAAGTTTATTCATTTCAATAAAATAATAATTCAGGCCCTGACAAACAGTTTCAGTTGTTTGCGTTTTCCATGCAAATAGACAAACGTGTGAAATTGTTCGTTGTCTTACAAAAACAGGACCTGAAATATTATTTTATTGCTGGATGATAAACTCCATCTCAATAAAATAATAATTCAGGGCCTGACAAACGGTTTCCGGTGTGTTTTCCATACAAATATACAAACGTGTAGACAAACGTTCGTTGTCTTACAAAAACAGGACCTGAATAAACTTCTTAAAGCCAACAACATTGTCAATAAAACCCAAGGTACTTAGGCAATAATTGTCGCAGTAAGTTTGAAAGGCCATCAGAAGAAATCGCTATTAAAACGTTTTAATGTTAATAAAAACGTTATGAAGCAATTTTAAAGCATTTTTGTTATAAACAACGATGTTAGGTTAGGTCTTTAAGGCTCACGGGAGATCATTCAGGACGTTAAGTTTCTAAAATAATGTTTTAAGAAGCCTATGTTACTAGTTTTAATCAAAACATTTCATGATAAAAAATAATTTTTTTTGGAAGTTTGAAGTACTTTAGAAGGGGCACCTTAGTATAAAATATGTACCTGGTACATTATTTAACACATTGACTGCCGCGGCAATTTTCAGAAAACTGGCCACGGAACATTGACTTTTTGTTCTTTTCCCAGAAGCTATTTATCGATACTAGCACTGATATAATACGATTTTATTCGTAGATACACAAAAATGGTAGGTTTAGTGAGTACGTGATAACTCGTAGTTGGCACCCTAGAAGGGAACGTAATCTACGAGTATCTCGTAGTCGGCAGTCAACGTATTAAACCGAGGTACTTAGGCAATAATCGTCGGAGTAAGTGTGAAAGGCCATCAGAAGAAAACGTTATTAAAACGTTTTAATGTTAAAATTTTTGGACGTGATGGATAAACAATTTAAAATAAAAACATTATGAAGCACTTTTAAAGTATTTTTGTTCTAAACATCGATGTTAGATCCTTAAGATTCACTGGAGGAGATCATTGAGAACGTTAAATTTCTGAAATATTGTTTTAAGAAGCCTATGTTACTAGTTTTCATCAAAACATTTCATGATAAAAAATCTTTTCAAAATAAATTCTTTTTTTTTTGGAAGTTTAAAGTACTTTAGAAGGGGCACCTTAGCATAAAATACCTGGTACTTTATTTAATGTAATTAAACAAAAAAAGTAATTACAATACATTACATTTGAAAAATTGTTTAATGCAACTATAATGCCAATAAACCTTCGCGACTGTCTTGAGTTACGCTTTGGAAGCAATTTCTCAAGCTAACCATATGATAGTCAATCTTCTTTTTAATCGTAATTACTGATTTACAGATTGAAACGTAAAAATCATTTAAAAAACTTTGATAGAAAAGTTAACAAGGTGACCCCAAAGACAGCAAATATAAATGTATAAAAATCTAACCTCACTTTCTTTCTAGAGTAATATATTTTTGATGTACAATGGGTCAATTCGACTTCCTATATTTGTCTTAATAAGTACACGTCCTCTAACCTAACATATTTTTCATTGGTTTTATTAGATTTAAATGCGAAAATCCCTTCCAGTACATCATTTACTGATGTTATTAGCCATGAAATATCTAGGCATTCATAACACAATGAATCAAAATGTTTGTGAAAATGGCTAGAACAGGAAGACTTATTATTGAAATGCCTGGTATAATAAATGGCTTTTTGCTTTTAAAACATTTAAACACTAATGTCCATATGCATAAATATTATTTTCGTGTTATAAAAGGTTTATAAATTAAAATTAATTCTACTTTTATGAGTATGGAAATTTATGTTTAAGAAAAATTTTATTCAAGAAGAAAAAGTTACCTCCGAATAGTTAAATATCTGTTTGCACATCGTTTCTTGCAAGTGATTTGCAGAGGAGATTAGTAATCATTAGACTTTACACGAAAACATAGGCAGCATTTGTCTTGAATTCGATCATTTGCAGAGGAGATTAGTAATCATTAGACTTTACACGAAAACGTAGGCAACATTTGTCTTGAATTCGATAGATTCAAGTGCATGATGTTAAATTCTAAAATTTTTTCTTTTATTCCTTGAAAGACTTCAGTTTCGTTTAAGTGGTTTTGCAAATACAAAACCTTAAAAGGCTTTAATTAATTTTGGCTTACCTTCTCAAAACACCATTCAGCTCGGCTTTGAAATGCAATAGCAATTGTTGTTCACAAGGTAATCTTAACATTGCAGGGATTGATTTCTTCTTTTGTTGCTTATTAAAATTGGAAATTAATATGTTGCTTGATGTAGTACGGGAATAAATCTGAATTTCATTGTTTTATTTGATTTCGTTTAGATTTTGACAAGTGATTTGCAATCAAGGGAGATTGTTGCTTATTAAAATTGGAACCTTGTGTTGCTTGATGTAGTACGGGAATAAATCTGAATCTGATTGTTTAATTTGAATTCGTTTAGATTTTGACAAGTGATTTGCTCGCAGTGAGATTGTTATGATAATTTACAGCATTAAACTCAATAGGTTTTGAAGTACTAGGTTTAGTTTAAATATATGAAAGCTTTTTTTCTTTAATATTAAAATTTATTTAACAATTTTTCATTATTTAAAGTTGTTTTTATATATTTTTTTAAATTATTTTAAAGAAAGTTAAAAATATTGAAAGCAATTGAAAAAGAAATTCTGCTAAGATATTGTGAAGTACCCAATCATATTCCTTTTCTTTGAAAGCAAATTCTTCTTGTTGAATTGGAATCATTCTTATTAACTTAAATTAACAGAAAACTATGAAGCTTTCCATGCACTTCCGAAAAACCAATAAAAAAAGGTTTACGTATGCCATCTAACTTAATATCGAAATTGAAAGCTTAGAGTTGTGAAAGCAAAACCTGAAGTACTTTAAGTTTATAGCTTCAAAAGTTTGGAGTTTTTTTTTGCAATTAAAACTTGTTTTAAAACTTATTTTCTAAACATGCTTTAGCGAACATAAAAAAAATAAAATTAATTGAGAAAAAAAAAGAATAGAAATTCTAATCATAATAAAAGCTGTGTAAAAAATTTGCTTTGTTTGTATATAAAAATGCATAAGGTTTTGTTATTGTTTTGAATTCTTGCCTAAGAACAGTTACTTTCTTTCACTTTTTTTCTTTCTTTGTTTTCTTTTTGTGTGTTTTTTTCTTTTTTACATTACAGTCCTGGCTGTTAGTGTTGCCCCGCAATTTTGTACATTTTTAACGTTTTTTCCATGCGCGATCATTTCGTTTTATTTTTTTATACACCTTTCTACACGACGTTTGCCAACACTTGTTAAAATATATTCTACGTACGTACATATATTTGAGTGTATGTGTTTTAGTGTGTAATACAGGTGTCCAGTCTTTGTCTTTTTTGTTTTCATACTCATTTCAAAACCGAAAAAAATTACAAAAAAAAATTATGAAGAAAAATCAAAAGCAATAACAACGTTTAAAACGTTTCATTTTTGTTTTTGTTGTAAAATCCTATTCCAATTCATGATGATCGGCGAAAGCTACAGCGACATTAGCAGCTGCGGCAGCTGCATCGTTTTCTAATAAAACTACTTCATCATCATTATCGTCATCATCATCATCATCATCATCAATATCATTGTTATTATTAACTACTATATCGGGGGGATCAACTACCCCTTGTCCACCACCACCGGCAACATCATCATCTATATGGTGTCGCTGTTGGTGGTGCTGGTGCTGATGCTGTTGATGATGATGTTGATTAATATTGTTGTTGTTGTTGTTGTTATTGTTTAATAGCTATTGCTATGCATTATCCGTTTGTACCAGACTCATACTCATATCGGTGCCAACATAATCGCCGCCATTACCGCCGCCATTTGGCGTGGAAGCCGCTGATATCGATACTGCTGAGGGTGATAATGATGATGAGGATGATGTTGCCATCGAGGTATTAATGGAGGAAGATGAGGTGGCGGCTGCTGATATTGCCGATGTTGTTGCTTGCGCCTCTTGGGCGGCCTTTTCGGCCTGTGTGGCCTGTATGTGTGACTGCACGGATGGCGGAATGGCATGGACATCCCAGATCTCTTCGAGGAATTTTGGCAGTTTGCGATTTTTCAATTTCAACGAGAAACACATTTCGGCATTTTGATTGCCCAACGTTCGCAGTTCGGTTAGAATTGACAGAAGCTTGGCAAAGAATACAAGACTCATGGGATCGCCGCAATGGCGATTAAGTATGTAAATGCGGAGTGTATCGATGTAGTAACTTTGTATCGCTTCGACTAGTTCGGCTTCTTCGAGACCCGGCCGATCGGAAAAGATCACAATGGCAGTGAGTAAAGCATATTCGACATTGTCCACCTTCATTGAGTACATTTGTCGACAGAAATGCAGCAGATCCTCAATATTATCAGCCATGCCAGCCATTTTATAAGAGTCACGCGTATACGATCGATTATTGGCGAAAAATATCGAATCCGAATTGTGATCGTAGCGGCGCGCCATACGTAACATCATAACTTCTGATGAGCAGGCCTAATAATACGATAATAAAAGTAAATAAAAAATTTGAAATGAAGAGGCGAATAGATAGAGTGGAGGGTATATATGTAAATGGATTTACCTTTAGTAGAGTAATTTGATCTTCTTGTGGTATTTTGGTAAACGCTGGCAAACCCTTGGCAAATTCCACAATTAATTGTACTGTTAGTATAGTGATTTCCGTTATATGACGAAATGATACATCGTGTTGACTTTCATTTTCATCTGGTGAACTCTGAAAATAGAAAAATTATTTAAAAAGTTCATATCAAAACTTGAAATGTAGGCAGAGAGAGAGTAACTTATTTTTTTTATTTCAAAATAATTTTTTAATTTTCCTACTAACTCTAGAGTTTACACATTCTTCCATGGCACAATTTTTTTTACAAAGGTCTAGAGGAGGCTTGCATTTCAAATGCCACATAAGTACATGGGGCTTACGATGTGCTCTACTCCAGACTGTTTTACTAAATTCTACCTTGAGAAATTTTTATGACAATTAGCTGAGAGAAATGACAATATTGGCATGGGATAGTCAGTAAATTTTATCCAAAGTTCGAATTGCTAATGAATTGTTTACGAAGTTTCTCAAAACATCTATCGTTCGGAGTCGACTTTAAACTGCAGGTCCCTGGCACTCATGTATAGAAATAATACACAGAACATAAGTGGTGTGAGAAGCAAGGTTGTAATCCTGCTTGAAGGCTTGTAATGGCCAATTATGTATGTATGCATGACCAGGAAGAAGCTCGACCATGCTCGACCTGTTTCGTATTATAACTTCCCCTCCATACTGAAAATTTGTAGATTGAACACAGCAGAATACAAGCAAATAAATTGAAATTCAGAATACAGCAAATAAATTGAAATTCAGTTCTAATTGAGTTTCCCTTTATAACGGGCACCCTTACATCAGTCTAAAGAAGTTGAAAACCCCGGCTCTTTGCAAATGATTTGCAATTCGATTCTAATTGAGTTTCGCTTTATAGCAGGCACCCTTACATCTGTCTAAGGAGTTGACGACCCCGGCTCTTTACAGTTTCTTTGAGGTTTTAAAGCACTCTGCCGGAAGCCTATATTCAAGCTCTCCTGATGTTTCTAATGGGATTGCTGTGACAAAAAAATTTGCATTCATCCTTGCGTAACTAATCTCTGCGCCTTGTTTTCTGCACTTTTCTTTAACTTTACTTCTTTTCCTTTTCTAGGAGAAACACAAGGAGTTCTATGACCTCTGGAACTATCTACACATTAGCTTTACAAACCTAACCTAACCTAAAATATCACAATTTTGAATACTTTTCTTACGTGGTTTTCACTTTAAGCTAAACTCATCAACTATATTTGGGTATATTTTCTTATTGGAAAACCACTGCGGTCCTTGTCATGATTGGTAATAGATTTGCTGTCCGATATCCACTATAATTTCGAATGACTAGGTGTCTCTCCGGACAAAATGAATCAGATTAAGACCTTAATGAGGGCAGGATCTAAGTCAAGCTATGATATGTTAAGATAATAGACCAAGGGCTAAATGAAGTGATATTTGGACTTCTCAGAATAGTGAATTGGCTTTCGTATTACGAAATACTTGCTTTGGCAGGAGCACTGCAAGTTTAATCTTTTAAATGCTCAACTGGCAATAGCGAAGACATCAACCGCAGACCGCATCAACGATCCACTGCGGTTCTTGTCATGATTGGTAATAGATTTGCTGTCCGCTATCCACTATAATTTCGAATGACTAGGTGTCTCTCCGGACAAAATGAATCAGATTAAGACCTTAATGAGGGCAGGATCTAAGTCAAGCTATGATATGTTAAGATAGTAGGCCAAGGGCTGAATGAAGTGATATTTGAACTTCCCAGAATAGTGAATTGGCTTTCGTATTACGAAATTCTTGCTTTGGCAGGAGCACTGCAAGTTTAATCTTTTAAATGATGAACTGGCAATAGCGAAGACATCAACCACAGACTACAGATTAAGACCTTAAATGAGGGCAGGATCTAAGTCAAGCTGAGATATGGATTGCTATTTTTATGTTAAGATTATAGGCAACAGACAGCTTTACATTAAGGTCTGAATGCAGTGACATTTGGTGTGAAAAATATTTTTTTTCCAGAAAAGTGAATTGGCCTTAGTACTACGAGATTCTTGTTTTGTTAAGAGCACTGGAAGTTTAATCTTTTAAATGCTGAACTGACAATACCGAAGACAATGCCTTTCCGAATATGGCATCCAAGTTTTGTAAGATCACGACTGTTGTGAAAATGTATTGCAAATGACGTTGCTTTCCGAGAAGAGCGTCAGAAGAACACATTGTAATGGGAAATCGAATGTCGTACAGTTTGGCTCTCCATTTCTTGTCAGCTTGACGGAGCTATCATCCATTGATGTCAGGGATATAGCTTCGTTTACCAAACTTTCTGACTGATTTTCCAGCGTGGAGTAGTCGTGATTTTTATGTGCAGTTCTTGAGCTGACCAACTGCTTCCTCTCGTTGGTTTTGGTAGAACTTGGTTAGTGCAGAGATTGCGTTCACCTGTGGCATCACAACGGGCCGCTATGCCTGTTCAAGTTAGCTTTTTGATATCAGAGCTACCACTCCGACCTAACCTAACAGTTGCGAAATGGATTCAATGTATGGACGACTTCAATGGAGCATTAGAAAGATTTCAAAAGTAAAGAACAATGTACTCAACTCCTAAACCTGGACCATATTATTGTAGTGAATTAGGTTGGATTGTTAGATTGACTCTGCTCCATGTCATCATCGGTGGAGCTCTTTAAATATATTTTACACTAGAGTTCACAGCCTAATAACCGCTTCTAATAAGGAGTGGGCGTGGCATAAGAAAAGTGACTGTTCAATGAAAAGAATTCTAATGAAGACTAACAGCAGAGGACCGTTTTAACACGTTGACTGCCGCGGCAATTTTCAGAAAACTTGCCAAAAAACGACAATTTGATTTTTTCACATTAGTGAGTACGAGATAACTCGTAGTTTGGCGCCCTAGAAGTGAACGCAATCTACGAGTTATCTCGTAGTCGACAGTCAACGTGTTAAAGCATTATTCCTTTACAGAGTGTGCTAAGAAACAAGTCTTAAACTGAACTTAATTCCTATAAGGGATTGAATATTTCTTTTACTTAGTCTTACCATTATACGCTTGAGATCTTCCTCGGATGGCTGTTCATAGCCATCTTGATACCATATTAATTTATATATGACTGCCAACTGATTGTACGATAAAGGCGGTATATTACGTGCTTGACATTTAGCCAAAATATCATCAGGTAACAGCTAGAAAGGAATGAAAGAAAGAAAGATTTTAGCCTTAAAAAGTCTTATGTTTTTTTTTGATTGATCTTACCGGACACGTTGGATGCGTTGGCGGTTCGCAAGTCATTAAATCGAGTATTTCCTTTTTAATTTCCGTTGCACAAACACTCGTCTGTATTTTATCTTTTTCCTTTTGTGCCTTCTTTTCGCGCCTCTTCATTGCACATTGATTTTCGGGCACCACACACTCCGGTCGCATGCCAACCGCTAAACATTTTTTCAGCCGGCATTCTTGGCATTTGCGTCGCATGTACATGTCCATTTCGCAGGCATGACCAAATTTACAACAATAAACGGCATTTTTGGTAACGCTCCGTCGAAAGAAACCCTTACAGCCTTCACAGGTAAGTGCATTATAATGATAGCCGGACGCCCGATCACCGCACACCAGACACAGTTCTTCCTGTAGACGGGGCGCAGGTCCTTTTTTGATTTTCTTAACATCACTAGCATCGCTGGTTGAGAAGCCATTAAGACTGCTCGAGGGTGAAAGATCATCGCGGCCTGGAAATAAAAAAAATTTGGACAAAAATTAAAAAAGATTTTCCAGTTTTAAATTGTTTAAAAAGAAGAAGATTTATTGGCTGAAGGGGGAAAAAATTATAAAATTTAATTGACAAGGCATTCTCCGCATTTGAGCATCCATAATGCATTTGGATTTGCAATTCCATCCATATAAAGCTATACTCACGCGGCAGTTAATGATGCCGGCTGACTATTCAACAACACCGTACATGTGTAGATTGAGAGCAAGAGCCACAAGTTTCCAATGCTGATTTTTCCAGCAAAATTTTCTTCAGCAATGTGTCTCATATCTCACTCATCGTTCCCACGACAATCGGATCTACGCTCCGGAACGACTCGATTACACATCGGCCAAGGATTGTCAACCCAGCGAAAGCTGTTTCAACCGATATCTCACTCGGTTGTTATATCAACCAACGTGCAGCCCTTGCGCTGACCAACTTCTTCCTAATCCCTGATTTTGGTGGAACTTGGTCAGTACAGGGACTGCGTTCACCCGTGGTATCACAACGGACCGCTATGCGTGCTCAAGTGAGCTTTGTGAAATCAGAGCTACCACTCAGACCTCACCTAACCTATATCAACCAACAAAATAGTGGCAGAGGGGCCAGAAGTGATTATAAAAAAACCATCACATTTAAAAACAGTGACTGTTTGATGTTCATTACGTTCTGGAGATTGTGATTGGGGCGTATTCGAAAGTGACCCTCGTTACCGTTAGATTCAAAGCGCTCTGGCCATATGGTAACCGATATAGATTCCAGTGATTTGCATACATTAAGAGTGAAGTCGCCGTAGTCTAGTAGGTAGTGTGTTGGCTTATTAGACGTAAAGCCCGGGTTCGTATCTCAGGTCAGACATCAAAACGAAATATGAAAAATAATAGTTGTTCGGCGACTTCCTCTCAGCAGATTTATGGCAAGAACTCTGAGAGTAAATAAAAAATGGGAATGAAAAAGTTTCTCAAAAATCTGTCTTTCTGACGTTAAACTGTAGGTCCCGCCACTCATGTATAAAAATTAACACACACAACATAAGTGGTGTGAGAAGCTAGGCCGTAATCTTCACTGAAGGGTTGTAATGGCCAATTATGTATGTACATATGTTCTAATAGACCCCCATTAGAAAGATTCGGAAATGGAGGATAATGGGTCATAATAAGCTTATGCATAGTAACTACTAGTCCAACTAGCGTAATAAGATAACTTCTATAAATACTAGTCACGGCCTAACATCAATTATGATCCTAAGGCGCTCAAAGCTGTGGAGTAGTCATAACACAAGCAAGTTTTCTGGTATGCTTGCTCTACAGTTCTTAAACCACAATCAACCTCAACCTTAAGTGTAGACTCTGGAGAAACGATCGTATGATTAATATTCGAAACAGGCCATTTGATGTCTGTCTTATGTAGACAATTGCGTCCAGATTAGCACTCAACGGTCAAAGGATAAAGTCTCGTGCTATTTTAGATTATTCGATCCTGATGTATTGTATTTAGACTTCAGAATACAAGGGTATTAAATCTCTTTAAGTACCCGATTATCACGGTTACTTGCTCGGTAATATCTAAGACAGATCACAGCTCTCTACATAACTCTGTAGTCGTCTTGAAAATCACTGCAATAATGCCCTATTAAACTGGGCACTGTCAGGTCTTTTAGGCAACCGAAGGATATGTGAAATATTGCTACGTGCCGCTGAATTGATTTGGATAAAGAAGGGGACTGATTGTCTTCTTTCCTTAAATTGCATGGCGCACTATTGATTGGTGTTCTCACAGGCAAAGCTATAGACTTGTTTTATGTAGAAACTGTGGATCTAAACGGGTGGAAGTAATAATGCCTGCCTTGCCGTTAAGAGGCAAAGATTAGTAACTTCTCATACTCTAGCATCTTTGACTGAACTTTTTAAGGCTTCGAATCACTTTTTTGTAAATGAGATAGGGAATGTCATAGGGAATGTTTGATTCCCCGATTGGATGAGCGCCTTCATTTCAATTTTGTTAAGATCAGAGATCAGCAATGAATCGTTTTTTGGCTACTCATAAGAACTCATGAAATTTTGAATATAATTGAGTCAACATTATTGAAATTTAACTATGTACTCTGATTCATTCATTCGTACTCACTACAACGTTGATTTAAAAGTTTAGGTTGCAATGAGTATGCGAACAACGTTGACATCAAACTCATACCATTCGAAATGTGTTTGATTCATAAGCCAGCCTACTCATTTAGATTCATAACTTTGGAAAAATACTTGTAATACAACTTATAAATGATTCGAGACACATAAGCAAAAAAGACAGAGCAGCGCAAGCAGAGCAAACACACAACCATTTAGTGAGTATTTTAGTGTTCGTACGCGAAACATACTTATTTTGTGCTGCTTCGTGTATATGTTGAGTTATGGAGAGTCGAAATCAACAACATCATACGTGTTGTTAAGTATGAGAATATGATGAGTACTTCAAACTTTGAATATGAGTAGAGGTTCCATGATATTAAAATAAGTATGATTGCGTAGAAGTATCAGAAATTATGAGTATGTTTCGATTCTACTCATCTTTTCCAATACTCATTGCTGACCTCTGGTTCCATGATATTAAAATAAGTATGAATTCGTATACATAAGTATCAGAAATTATGAGTATGATTCCATTCTTCTCATCTTTCTGAATACTCATTGCTGATCTCTGGTTTCATGATATTAAAATAAGTATGAATGCGTATACATAAGTATCAGAAATTATGAATATAATTCGATTCTACTCATCTTTTTGAATACTCATTGCTGATCTCTGGTTCCACGATATTAAAATAAGTATGAAGGCGTATAAGTATCAGAAATTATGAGTATGATTCGAATCTACTCATCTTTTTGAATACTCATTGCTGATCTCTGGTTCCATGATATTAAAATAAGTATGAATGCGTATACATAAGTATCAGAAATTCTGAATATGATTCGATTCTACTCATCTATTTGAGTAATTTATTGCTGATCTCTGAATCATAGCTTATAGCAAGTGTTTAATTTCGTTTTACCATGGAATGGTAATTACAAACCTTTAGTCTGGATTACAATCTAGCTTTTCACATTACCCATGCATGTTGTGTGTGATAATTTTAACCATGAGTGGCGGAACCTAAACTGGTATTTTGTTTACGAATGACAAATTTCTGAGGAAGTCATGGGAGAAACATTTTTTTGCATATTTCGTTTCGTTCGAGATGTCAGAAGCTGAGGTTTGAACCATAAGCTCTCTACCTATTAGAGCACGTTGACTGCCGACTACGAGATAACTCGCTGATTGCATTGCCTTCTAGGACGCCAAACTACGAGTTATCTCGTACTCACTAATGTGAAAAAATCAAATCGTAGTTTGTTGGCAAGTTTTCTGAAAATTGCCGCGGTAGTCAACGTGTTAGATTACGGCGACTTGGGCATCTTATCAAGAAATATTAAATTTCAGCATCGCTTGTTATAGGCTGCTGATGTCTAAAATAAAATATGAAATGCAACCGAGATGGCCTGATATGAAGATTAAAAGCAAGAATGATTCACAAAAAAACAGATCCAATGAAATTCATTATCATGCGCCTTAGACGGACGGTCTACAGATTATAAAACGCAACAGTGGTGGCCTTATAATTAGAAACGACTTAACAACATGTGTATGTTTGTTAATTTGTTTTACAGTTTTCACTGTGTACCTGGGATCAAAGGCTTTGTTTGGAGGACGTCTTACATACGTTTTTCCCATCAGTTTGGGACAAATTAAACTTGGATTCGTCACTTCAGAGAACTCTGTTGCAGAAACATCGTTTCTAATTATATGGCCACTACTGTATACATAGAAAAACAAGAAGCGTAATTGATTTCTAATAACTTTAAAGTCTTAACCATATCCGGTACATAGTTTTATTGGCTGGCAAAAATTTAAATTTCAAAAATTTGATTCCTTTTGTTTAAAGGGCTGCAGGGGTAAATACTCGTAAATTGGGGCCGCATTGCGCAGTTGAGCAAAAGCAAAAGAGGTTGATAATGAAACGCCAATTTAGAATTTTTTATTCTTCGTTTTTTCTTTTTTTTATAAAATTTAACTTTTATTTATGCGTGTTTTTTATCGAATCTGTAGAGTTTCTTTTCGAGTTTCGTTTTGTATTTTGATTTTGTCTTAATACGCCCGCCCAGATAAAACGCGAAAGATTTGAATATTTGAAGGTTTTTTGTTCGTTTGATAAGAATTTCAATTCAGAAAAGAAAAAAAAAACACAAAATTTATGTCGTTTGCTTCATTTTTTTTTCTGTTTTTTTTTCTTACCAGCGATATGACGTCAAATTAACAAACGGCGATCTGCATAAAAAGTATGTGTTTTTGTTGTTATTTAACACGTACGTTTATAACAATTTGATATTTTACATAAAAAAACAAATTATAAATACAAATCAGATCACAAACAGTCCTTCATATGCATACATACATACACATTCATATGCGTACATATATTCCTTGTCTGATTGAGATCAGTCTGCGACAACACAGTTAGCAAATGAAGATCGAAAGAAGATCAGCCATAATAATGTGTGTATGTATGTATGTAAGTATGTATGAATGTGTCAAATGTTTAACGGTTTCTTTATGGTTTTATTTTGTGAAATATAACGGTTGTTTATTTTTTGTTTATCCAGTTTATATTCAGTGTTGTTTAAACACCATTTTTGTTAAGACATTTTAATGTCATAAAAAAAAAAAATTAAATCGAAATGCTAAACTCAAAACTAAGCTCAATTTCTATCCATCAATTGCTACTTGAGCTCAATCAGAGATCAGCAATTATGAGTATTCAAAAAGATGTGTAGAATCGTATCTCATCATAATTTCTAATATTTATACGCATTCAGACTTATTTTAATATCGTGGAACCAGAGATTAGCAATGAGTATTCAAAAAGATGAATAGAATCGTATAATACTCATAATTTCTGATACTTATGTATACGCATTCAGACTTATTTTAATATCATGGAATCAGAGATCAGCAATAAGTATTCAAATCGATGTGTAGAATCGAATCATACTCATAATTTCTGATACTTATGCGCATTCATACATACATACATAATTGGCCATTACAACACTTCAGTCAGGATTACGACCTAGTTTCTCACACCACTCATGTTGTGTGTGTTAATTTTATACATGAGTGCCAGGGACCTACAGTTTAAAGTCGACTCCGAACGATAGATTTTTGAGAAACTTTTCATGGCAATTCCTATTTACTCTCAGAGTTTTTGCCAGAAATCTGCTGAGAGGAAGTGGCCGAAGAAATATTTTTTTTCATATTTCGTTTTGATGTCTGACCTGGGGTTTGAACCGTGGCGTTACGTCTAATAAGCCAACACACTACCTACTAGACTACGGCGACCTTTATACGCATTCATACTTATTTTAATATCATGGAACCTCTCTCTATTCATATTCAAAGCTTGAAATACTCATCATATTCATACTTAACAACACGTATGATAATGTTGTTGAATTCAACTCTCCATAAAGCCCACTTCACACGGTAATACTTTACGTACGTAAAGTCTAATGAAAAAGTAAAATGAAATTCCATTCGTATGACAAAAAAGAGAATAAAAGTTGTATGATTTATATTTTTTGCGTTTACATGATCGGTACAAGGCAATAACAAAGTAAAATGAAAACAGCTGTTACACTTTTTTTCTATGTGTTTACATAAAAATACATCCCTGATCTAATGCGACTTGCTTGTTTTTTGAATCATTTCAAAAAATGAAGAGAGGCATACGACTGTAAAACTTTTCATCCGTATTTTCTCTCAATGTGTGATGGTTTCATTACATAGTACGTTTAGACGATCACATCCGTACTTTTCTACACAACATTTTGACAGATCATATTACTTGTGGGACCGTGTAAAGTAGGCTTAACTCAACATATACACGAAGCAGCACAAAATAATTATGATTCGCGTACGAACACTCAAATACTCACTAGAAGGTTGTGTATTTGCTCTGCTCGTTGCTCTGTCTTTTTTGCTTATGGATCGAGTCACTCGAATCATTTATGAGTATTATTTGAGTATTTTTCTAAAGTTATGAATCTAAATGAGTAGGCAGGCTTATGAATCAAACATATTTCGAATGGTATGAGTTTGATGTCAACGTTGTACGCATACTCATTGCAACCTGTACTTATAAATCAACATCGTAGTGAGTATGAAATGAATCAGACAACATAGTTAAATTTCAATATTGTTGACTCACTTACATGTATTCAAAATTTCAGGAGTGCTTAATGAGTAGCCAAAAAACGATTCATTGCTGATCTCTGATCTCAACAAAATTGAAATGAAGGCGCTCATCCAATCGGGGGATCAAACATTCCCCATGGCAAACTATCTCATTTACAAAAAAGTGATGCTAAGCCTTAAAGAGTTCAATCAAAGATGCTAGAGTATGATAAGTTACTAATCTTTGCCTCATAACGGCAAGGCAGACATTATTACTTCGTTACCCGTTTAGGTTCACAGTTTCTACATAAAACAAGTCTATCGTCTTGCCTTCCATTATTCCAGTGGCCTGTGAGATCACCAATCAATAGTGCGCCATGCAATTTAAGGAAAGAAGACATGCAGTCCTCTTCTTTATCCAAATCAATTCAGCGGCACGTAGCAATATTTCACATATTCTTCGGTTGCCTAAAAGACCTGACAATGCCCAGTTTAACAGAGCAGAGACGACATTATTGTAGTGATTTTCAAGACGACTACAGAGTTATTTAGAGAGCTGTGCTCTGTCTTAAATATTACCGAGTAACTAACCGTGATAATCGGGTACTTAAGGAGATTTAAGAGCCTTGTATTCTGAAGTCTAAATACAACACATCAGGATCGGATAATCTAAAATAGCGCAAGGCTTTCTCTTTTGATTGTTGATTGCTAATCTGGACGCAATTGTCTATATAAGACAGACATCAAACGGCCTGTTTCGAATATCTGTTACAAGATCGTTTCTCTAGAGTCTACATTTAATGTTGAGGTTGATTGTGGTTTAAGAACTGTAGAGCGAGCATACCAGAAAACCTGCTTGTGCTATGATTAGTCGACAGCTTTAAGCGCATTAGGATCATAATTGTTGTTAGGCTGTGAATAGTATTTATATAAGTAGTTACTAAGCTTAGGCTTACGACTCTGGCTCGGCCATGTCGTTCGAATGGAGGAGGATGCTCTGGCGAGACGGGTATTTGATGCGGGGATCTGCGGAAGTCGGCGAAGAGGACGATATTGTATGCGTTGGAAGGAGCAAATCGAGGAAGCCCTGTCATCGATTGATGTGACCACCTGGCGTAGGCGTGCAAGAAGCAGAGGCGCCTGGAAGGGTGTGTTATGGCAGGTCGAAATCCGTTAATAGGGTTGTTTATGGCCAATTAAGTAAGCAAACTTATGACTCATTATCCTGCATTGCCGAATCTTTCTAATGGGGTCCATTAAAACAACTAAATAGTGAACTTAACTTATAGTATGGAGCAAATTGAAGGATATCGTTTTTATTTATTCAAATTGAACTTACAAGCTAATGTCGTAATGCTGTGGATAACTTTTTCTAGGTTTTTAAATACCCACATGTAGGCTGGATACGTTTGACTGGCATTTGATGGAAGGATTATCAAATCCTCATACTCATCGTACCTTTTTTTATTTCTTTTGCCATTTTCTTATTATTTTTCTTGCGTTTTACTGTTCATTAACACTTTCACGCCGGCACTTTAATTCATGCTTGTCGCCTACTGGCGGCTGCGCTTAATGCTTTTCGCTCCATCGTGACGTGACTCTCAGGTATTCCTTTACGGCAGTTGAATTGTTAAAGATCTAAATATTTGTATATTACGTATCGTTTAATAGCATGATCAATTGCGTACAACTGGTGGTACACACCGCCCGATAAGACAGTCTAGTGTGGGCCACCGATGGTACGTGCCGACGAGAACGTGCTAATCAAGTTTTTTAGCTATGCTCGCGATATACCTGCTTTTTGTAGCATATTCTAGAATAATAGAGTTGCCAACTTTCTCTGCTTAAATATAACACCACGTGTTGTTATTTTATGATAAATAATGAAAAACTTTCTACTCCATTTTCATATATGTACTTCGCTATGACAAACGGATTTAATCAGGAAGAACTAATTGGGTTTGCGTGAATATTTTTTTTGGTATTACAGGCCCGTCTGTATTTATTTTTACTACATTTAATACCTCAAATATCTTATCAAATCTCATATAATCACACGGAATATAAAGTCAGCCCACTTTTCTTAGGGGATTTTTTTTTTCTATATTTTCCTAATTGTAAAGGGTGTGGTTTTTTTCTTCTTTTATTTTGTTTTCTGTGTCTTCTTTATATGTTTTATTTGCGGTTTTTCATTATTTTGCCTTGTTTTGTTTTGCTTACAAAAAGGGAGGGAAATTACCGAAAATATAATTCGCCTTCATTTCGTTTTTCGTTTTTTTTTTGTTACAATTTTCGCAATAAATATTTAATTTCCCAAAACAAATCACACATCAAAAGACATAAGAAAAGCAACGGCGACGGCGGCGGCAACAGCAGTGGCGGCGGCGACAAGTGCATTAAAAATAATATTCAGTTACTCTTCAGTGTTGTTTTTTTGCTTCTTCCTTTTTTGTTTGTTTGTTTGCTTCTTTGAATCTTAAGATAAAATAGACAACTTGTGTTGGTAGTGTTACCCTTTTTTTCAATTTCTACCCACTTTTGTAAAATTTTTTTCAGCGTGTGTGTGTTTTTGTTCTGTTGTAATATTTCTTCTTCTTCTTTTTTGATACACTTTTTCTTGTACAGAAAGTAAACATACAAATAAATATGTAAACATATACAAATGTATACATATTTACAATGATATTACTATGTTAAATGACTAGAGATGATATATATTACAATTATCAAGAGATATATGGACATAAATACATGCATATGTACATATATGTATGTATGTAACATATAGAGATATTATAGATACATTTCAAGAGTGTATATACTATATATATGTATATATATATATATGTATATATATATTGTATTTGAAAAGGTATTCATTCTTACATTCGTTATAGTTATAGTATATGCACTTGAACTGCATTCACGTCTATAAATATATACAAACACACTCACATACATATACAACTATGCTTTGCACAGCCACAGCTATAGCTAGATATCATAATATATTTTGCACTGTACTCTACTCTACTAATACAACTACTATTACCTCTATACTACCTATACTACTGCCTGCCTGTATGTGTTTGTAACACTGAGAACTACAAAATTTTATAGAGAGTTCTCTATGCGTACACTGAGTATGTGTTTTTAGTTGTTATTATGCTGCTGCTGCTGTTGTTGTTGTCATTGCGGTGGTTGCACTTGAAGGCAAACTACTCTCGTGCAAATGTCAGCCATGCAGACAGCCAGCCAGCCAGGCAGCCAGCAAAATAACAACCTTAACGCTATGGATTATATGTATGCCATCATCATGACATGCCATCTATCTATCTACAATACTCCCTATCTATACAAATAAACTCTTGCTCTCTCTTCATTTTTGCTCTCTTTTCATTATATATGTATGTACATAGTACATACACGTATATATTATATATCTTGTGTATAGGTAAAGTTTATATCTGTGCCCTTCACCTCGGTCGCTTGACTTTTATGTGGCAGTGGATGAAACATTTTTTACACTAACACTTACACACACGTATTCATACAATAAACACTGTGCACGTGCATTGTTGCATAGTTATGCAAAAGTTTATTGACGTATAATTTTCTATTTCATTTTTTCTTCCATTTTTCTATTTTACTGTTTTTGTGTTTTTGTTTTCCTTTTTCTTTCTTTTCATGGGCTCTGTTTTTGTTTGTTTGTTTTTTTTTTTGCATTTCAATTCAAGCAAAAGTGTATTTTCGTATAGAAAACGACCGAAAGACCAACAAACCCACCAAACACCACACTGCAACAACAATAACAAAAACAATAACAACCACTATAACACTTTACTTTACACACCACACTCATACTCTCTAAAAGAAAAAGAAGAAAAATATTTTACTTTTGGTACACAAACCTTCATGCATGCATGCATGCATGTATGCATGTATGTGTAAAAAAGAAGTCTATTTATTTGCTACTTCTTAGTATATATACATACAACAACAAAAGCAAAAGCAAAAGCAAAAGCAAAAGCAAAAGCAAAAGCAAAAAAATATTGCAAAATTATATTGGAAAACTTGGCTTAAGCACGTTTTTCCATTTGCATGGCATTATGCCACTTTCCTTCCATACCTTCACTTGCTTTTTGCAACACATGCACTAGGAAAATTACAAAAAATAACGAAAAAAAAGAAAAAAACATAAAAACATAAAAATCGAAAAAGAAGGCGAAGAAGCAGAAAATGTTGGGTCATTGGAGAGACATGCAGAAGACCATCATAAAGAATTATTCACGTACATATTTACATTGCACATGCACGATAGAAAAGCAAAACAAAATGTAAATAAAACATACACATACACACTCACACTCACACACGACATGCCATGGTTTCTTTTATCGATAATTTTAATGTTATCGAAAAAACCCATGAAATTTTCTTAATGTAAAGAAAAATTATATCAAATTATCAAAAAAAATATTGTTATCGATAAAAAAAAATAGCTAATATCGATATATTATATGTATGTTATCGAAATTCAAAAAGAAATAAAACATCATTTTCAATTGTACAAAAGGAAAAAAATTGAGAATTAAAGTAGAATTTATCGAAAAATAGTGGTCGCCGTAGTCTAGTAGCTAGTGTGTTGACTTATTAAACGTAAAGCCAGGATTCTAGCCCCAGGCCAGACATCAAGACAAAATACAAAAAGTATTTCTTCGGCGACTTCCTCTCAACAGATTTCTGGCAAAAATTCTGAGTGTTAAAACAAAATTGCCATGAAAACTTTCTCAAAAATATGTCGTTCGGAGTCGACTTTAAACTGGAGGTCCTTGGCACTCATGTATAAAATTAACACACACAACATAAGTGGTGTGAGAAACTAGATTGTAATCCTGACTAAAGGGTTGTAATGACCAATTATGTATGTATGTATGTATTGTTATCGATAAAAAAAGAAAAAAATATCTAATATCGATATTTTATATGTATGTTATCGAAATCCAAAACAAACAAAATAACATTTTCAATTGTACAAAAGGAAACAAAATTGAGAATTAAAGTAGAAATTATCGAAAAATAGAAAATAATAGCTTACAATTGATATTTTAAAAGTTATCGATAAAATAGAATTTTAGAATTTTCCGTAAGGAAAAAAGGATGCTAATTATATGCAAATTAGATATGATCAATTAAAGTAGAACGTTAGATTTTTAAGGAACTTTTCATGGCAATTTTATTTTTCTTCTCAGAATATTTGGCAGAAGACTGGGAGGAAGTTATCGAAAGAAATATTTTTGTATATTCCGTTTGAACCACGGCCTCTCATCTAATCAGCCGGCACAGGACATACTAGGCTACGGCAATTGGTTTGTCCTAAAAACATATAGTGTACCCGCCACTCTCGGGACAACACTAAAACAACAGAGCTTTTGGCGTATAAAATATTAATTTTAGCTTCTGCAGTCAGAGTAAGCAGTTTGGCAATACCAAGTAGAAGAAACATTACCGAAATTTGGAATCCAACTGCAACTCAATATTATACGAGGTCAACAATAGTGAGTCAATATACGTAAGTAAAGTAAGTAAAAAGTTATCGATAAAACTAAAAACTTTTTGCTGCAGTCTTCTTGTTTAATACGTTGACTGCCGACTACGAGATAACTCGTAGATTGTGTTACCTTCTAGGATGCCAACTACGAGTTATCACGTACTCACTAAACCTGCCATTTTGTGTGTAGCTACGAATAAAATCGTATTATATCAGTGCTAGTATCGATAAATAGCTTCTGGGAAAAGAACAAAAAGTCAATGTTGGCTTGCTCGGCCAGTTTTCTGAAAATTGGCGCGGCAGTCAACGTGTTAAATTTCATTTCGTTTCAAATACAAAGGCGAAGAAAATGCCACAGATTTTACAGTTTCGTTGTGACAAAAATCCGATAACACTGGTTATTAGACAGAATGAAAAATATCGTTTACGATCCTGACTAAGCAGATATCGGAAATCAATTTCCTAAATATGAATAAAGTTATTAAAATCATTTTGTGCGAACATTATGTGAATACGATAAACCACTAAAAAGTCACGGATGGGTTTGTCTTCATTTAAGGATAAGACAGGAGAGAGAAAGATTGCTTTATTAAATGAAAGCATACTTGAGCTCACAAAATGCGACCCGTTAAGCGATGCTTGAGAGCAAACTGGCAAGTCCTGATTAACCTGCCTTGCCACCAGCATTAGGGCATTAAGACACGACTCCATTTATGTCAAGATTTAAGTGATGGATCTGAAATTTATTAGCCAGAGACTAGCAGTTAAGCTATCGATGTTTTTTATAGAGGTATAGAACTTTAAGTTGGCATTACTTTTCAAGATGGCGACCGATTTAACAGCTGTCAAGTGATTTATTCTCAGTTTGGTTTGGCAATTCATCATGAACAGACTCACGCCTGAACAACGCTTGCAATTTTAGTGCAATTTTCTTTCGAAAATAATGATTCTGTGCGGAAAACGTATCGCGCACTACGTCCATTTTATCGTCGATAAAATCGTCCATCAGAGCAGTTAATTCGATTAACCATGGAACGTTTTCGCACCACGTTTACTCTTATTGATAACTCGCATCCCCAGAGATGGATCTGTGTCCATCCACTTTATGGAAGATTTTGCTGAAGGATCTTGGTTTGCGTGCTTACAAAATCCAACTCGTGTAGATTCGTCAAATGGGCCCAAAACGAGATTACCGTTGTTCCCGATTTTCATAAGCGAATTTTGTTTAGCGACGAAGCGCACTTCTGGTTGAATGGCTACGTCAACAAACAAAACTGCCGCATTGGGAGTGAAGGTAATCCTCAAGTGTATGTGAAAACACCGTTACATCCAGGAAAACTGACTGTTTGGTGCGCTTTATGGGCTGGTGGAATCATTGGTCCGTACTTTTTCAAAAACGATGGTGGCCAGAACGTTACAGTCAATGGTGATCGGTATAGAGCGATGATTACTAACTTTTTCATTCCTGAATTGAATAACCATGATGTCCAGGAGATGTGGTTTCAACAAGACGGCGCAACATGTCACACAGCTCGTGCTACAATAGATTTATTGAAAGACACGTTTGGTGACCGCCTAATTTCACGTTTTGGACCTGTGAATTGGCCTCCAAGATCTTGCGATTTAACACCGCTAGACTACTTTCTGTGGGGCTATGTAAAGTCATTGGTCTATGCGGTAAAGCCACAAACGCTTGACCATTTGGAAGACAACATTCGCCGTATTATTGCCGATATACGGCCACAAATGTTGGAAAAAGTCATCGAAAATTGGACATGCAGATTGGACTACATCCGCCACGCCAGCCGTGGCGGTCATATGCCAGAAATCATATTTAAAATGTAATGCCACAAGATTATCTTTCGGATAAATAAAATGCATGTCAATCGAATAATCCATCGTTGTTTTATTGCAACTTAAAGTTCTACACCTCTATAAAAAACACCCTTTAGAATGAATCAAAGGCAGAGAGAGAGAGAGAGAGAGAAGTCTATATTGGATCAGAGATGGACATTGGCTTGCTTAACTAATCTACAAACTTTGCAGAACTTATTTGCAGATAAGCAAAGTCTCTATGCACGCCTAGCCATTATGTAAAGATCCGAGAATATAAATGGTACGCTTTTTATCCAATTAACCATAAGAGTCGGGGAATAAAGCAGGAATGATGCGGGAATCTGCGGAAGTCGGCGAAGAGGACGACCTTGTATCCGTTGGAAGGACCAATTCGAGGAAGCCCTGTCATCGATTGGTGTGACCAACTGGCGTAGGCGGACAAGAAGCAAAGGCGCCTGGAAGGATGTGTTGCAGCAGGTCGAAATCCGTTAAACGGGTTGTTATGGCCAATTAAGTAAGTAAGTGTTACTCCTAGCCGAGGTATTCGTTAGAAGTACGTCTACAATATGCACACATTTCCCCGAGATATTCCGAAGATGAGCAGTAGATTGACACAAAACTACTGCGCAGGATATAATCAAGAGAGTTACGGCATAGGCTGTGCAGTTTAGGTTTAAAAATTGCAATCGAAAAATGTGTGATTAACGTACTGCTTTCAGAGAGGATTGATAGGCTTTTCGTTAAAAATTCCTAACTCAGGATGGCCATTATCTCGGCCTGAAGCATGCTACAATTGTATGGGAGTCGAAGAGGTATTGCAAGAATAAATCCATCGTAGAAAAGATTATCTTTTACTCAGCCTTTTAAGGCGTTGGTGTAGGTAGGTAGATAGGTTGGCGTAGTAGCTTTAATACCAAAAGCCCACTTGAGCACACATAGCGGCCCGTTGTGACGCCACTGGTGAACGCAGTCCCTGCACTGAGCAAGTTCCACCAAACTAGCGAAGAAGTTGGTCAGCGCAAGGCCAGCACATTAAAAGCACGAAGGCCTTGCTCTGTCTTTTGAGAATACGTAACGAAATTAATGAAACGATTCCAATTTAGCTTTTCTTTAAATCTCAAGACGATTCAAACGTGTTGGTAGGTAGTATTGTTTAGAGGTTCTTAAGAAATACGCTTTTTTACAACACTTTTCTTTTTATTTTCCTTTTTCGTTTCGTTTTTTTTTCTTGCTTAAACTCTTCTGAAATTCTATACGGCACAATAACCAGTCAGCAGAGCTAACATTGCATGATGGCATGTGTGTAGGGTATTATGGTGGGAAAACACCCAACAAATGCAATTTTTTGCTGTTTTTCCTTAACAGAATATAAAAAAGAAAATGGAAAGCAAAAAAGAGGCACAACAAACCGAAAGCATTACACACACACACACACACACACACATACACACAGTTGAATGAGAAGTTTTTTTTCTACAATTTTTCTCGTGAGTTTTTATTTGCCATGTTGCCTAGTTTCACATTAAGAAACAACAGCAACACTAACAGCAATGGCAGCAACAGCAACAGCAACAATAATAAAACAATTTTCATAATAATCTGTAGTAGTAATAATAATAATAGTTGTTGTAGTTGTTGTTGTTGTTATTTTTTAAAACAAAAAGTGTAAATATAAGGCTTAAAACATGAATTTTCTAAAGTCATAAAATGATGAGTACTTGTGCTTGCTTGCTTGTTTGCTGTTGCTGTTAAGCTGCTTCGGCTGCTGTCGTTGAAGATGAAAATAATGATGAAGACGAAGGCGATGACGACTAAGACAGCAGCTTTACAAATACATACGAATGTATGTACCGTATGCTATTGTTGCTGCATTGCAATTGTAAAAGCAAAATGCATGGTAATGCTGGTAATGATGTTGAAGAGATTTTCTTTCTTTCTTTCATTCATTCTTTCTTTCGTACGTTTTTATTTTCATTTCCATAGAAATGAAAAAGAAATATGAAAAATAAAAATAAAAACAAACTAAAAAGAAAAAACAAAAAAAACGTGCAAGAAGCAATTTTCTCACTCTCGAAACTATGGCTGCGGCTGCTGATGCTGTTGTTGATGATGATTTTTAATGTTGCTGAACAAATTTATGCATTCAACTGCAACCAGCCAGCAACCGACAACAACAACAACAACAACCAACAACTTTCTCTTTGCAACACAAACCGATATTAAAGATAATAATAAACAAACACACAAACAAAGGTAAAACAACAACAACAGCCACAGCCACAGCAACAATAGCCACAAAGGCAACACAACCATTGAAAGCAAAAAATAAGACAAAAAAAAAAGATGTTGAAAAGAAATCAAGTTTTTTTTTTGTTGTTTCTGTTTTTGTTTTTGGTGGGTAACATTATATCTCTCCTTAACTATCATTATCTCAAGTAATGTAGTGTGGTATGGTATGGTATGGTGTGGTATGCTATGGTACGGTATGATACGTTATGGTATGCTATGATGTGTGCAGCGGTTTATGTATCAGTAAGTGTAAGTTTCACTTACTTGTGCAAATGCATGTCTAAAGAAAAACAAAAAAAAAAAAAAAAACGAAAAAAGTAAAACGATAATACAATATCAACTACTTAGCTACAGGGTGTTTCAAGTTTCAAGTTCTTTTCGAATTTATGTCTTCTCATTGTATAAAAGAATTGTGGCGGCTCTGCTCACAGGCTAAATTGCCTGATTCTTGTTGTGAATTTCCATATGATCTAGGGATCCAGCAGATGATTCAACTTGTTTAGATGCATACATACATATGTACGTATTCATTAAACCCTTCAGCCAGGATTACAACCTAGTTTCTTCCACCACTTATGTTGTGTGTGAAGAGCTGGAGTCTTCAACTCCTTAGACTGTTATAAGGGTGACCGCTATAAAGCGAAACTGAATTAAAATCGAATTGCAAATCATTTGATTGTATTCTGCCGTGTTCAATCTACAAATTTTCAGTATGGAGGGGAAGCTATAATACAAAGGGGGTTGTATAATGGTTTTTATCACAGTCGAGCTTCTTCTTGATCATACATACAGTGGTGGCCTTATAATTAGAAACGACTTAGCAACACGTATGTTTGTTAATTTGTTTTACAGTTTTCACTGTGTACCTGGGATCAAGGCTTTGTTTGGAGGACGTCTTACATACGTTTTTCCATCAGATTGAGACAAATTAAACTTAGATTCGTCACTTCAGAGAACTCTGTTCCAGAAACATCATTTCTAATTATAAGGCCACCATTGTACATACATAATTGGTCGTTACAACCGTTCAATCAGGATTACAACCTAGTTTCTCCCTCCACTTATGTTGTGTATGTGTTAATATTATACATGAGTGGCTGGCGGAACCTACAGTTTAAAGTCGCTGGCGAACGAAAAATTTTTAAGAAACTTTTCATGGCAATTTTATTTTTCTTCTCAGAGTTTTTGCCACAAATCTGCTGAGAGGATGTCGCCGAAGAAATATTTTTCGTATTTCACTTTGTTGGACGAATGTCAGGCTGCAATAAGATCACTGTCAGGTTTTGTGAATAACTCCAGAATCGTTAGGGAATGTCGCCGCTGTCTCGACCTTCTTTCTGGGCGCTTCAGTGTCTCACTGGTCTGGGTCCCCGGGCACAGTAACATTCCGGCGAACTGTAGGACCGACGAACTCGCCAGCGCCGGTGCACTCCTTCCGGAATCCTCTTCAATAGAATTGGGTATGCCATTTGCCACGGTCAAGTTGGCCATTGCGCGGAAATGCTTTCGCGATACCAACCTATCTTGGGTCAATGAGACCACTAGTCCCCTGATGGATAGAAGCCGTATCAACCAGTTACTTGGACTTGGTCGTGACATCATCTCAACCACAGTAGCCATGCTTACAGGTCATTGCGTTATGGGTAGACACGCGGAAAGGGTGCGGCTCCCATTTAACGACTTCTGTCGTGGGTGCAGGTCCGCTGAGGAAGAGGAGACTGTTATCCACTTTTTCTGTCATTGCCCGCGTTTTGCTAGGTGCAGATATAGGTTATTTGTCTCTCCTTTTCTTGCCAGCTTGACGGAGCTATCATCTATTGACATCAAGGATATAGCTTCGTTTACCAAACTTTCTGGTTGGTTTTCCAGCGTGTGGTATTCGTGCTTTTGATGGGCAGCCCTTAAGCTGCCCGTCTTTTATACTTCCTATCCAAGTAGAATAGAGCATGTTTTACGTGCGAGTATATTTCGGCTTAAATGATATGTTTTCTGCGACTATTCTTAGCATAAAAACGAGAGTTAAAAAATTCTCTAAATATGCAAATTTAATAGGATTTGCTCTACAACCAGCCCACTTTCGTTGTATCGAAAAAAGCATTTAAGGTTCGTCTTGGTTTTCAAAACCACTAAAGGAAGATGTAATCAACTTTAGTTCTTTAGAAATGAACAAGGAATTGTCATCATGGTGTTATAGGAGTTATGTTAAGCCATTGGTATGTGTCGCCTAACCAGCAACTCTTGAAGAATTAGCGCCATACAGTAAGATTTTGTGTTTTCGACTGATCTCATTCAAAATCAGTCTTTTATTTATCTGATAAAAGAAAGCTTAGACGACAGCCACGACAGCGGTTCAATTGCCGGCTCAAATATGTATTTCTAAGGAAATATTGAAAAAATTTATTTTCAGCGCCTTAGTCTCAACAGTCTTCTGGCAAAAAAACTGCTGAGAAGAAAAAAATTGCCATTAAAAGTTTCTCAAGAGTTAATTTTAAACTGTCGGTACCACCACACTTGTATACACATGTGTGATGGTGTGCAAAGCTGGGTTGTAACCAGAGATCAGCAATGAATCGTTTTTTCGCTACTCATTAAGCACTCATGAAATTTTGAATACATGTGAGTCAACCAACAATATTGAAATTTAACTATGTATTCTGATTCATTTCATACTCACTACCAACGTTGATTTATAAGTTTAGGTTGCAATGAGTATGCGTACAACGTGGACATCAAACTCATACCATTCGAAATATGTTTGATTCATAAGCCGCGTACTCATTTAGATTCATAACTTTTTAAAAAGGAGTACAAAGACACGTAAGCAAAAAAGACAGAGCAGCAAGCATAGCAAACCTACAACCTTCTAGTGAGTATTTTAGTGTTCGTACGCGAATCATAATTATTATGTGATGCTTCGTGTATATGTTGAGTTATGCAGAGTCGCCGTCAAGAATGTCATACGTGTTGTTAAGTATGAATATGATGAGTACTTCAAACTTTGAATATGAGTAGAGAGAGGTTCCATGATATTAAAATAAGTATGAATGCGTATATAAAGGGTGTTTTTTATAGAGGTATAGAATTTTAAGTTGGCATTACTTTTCAAGATGGCGACCGATTTAACAGCTGTCAAGTGATTTATTCTCAGTTTGGTTTGGCAATTCATCATGAATAGACTCACGCCTGAACAACGCTTGCAATTTTAGTGGAATTTTATTTCGAAAATAATGGTTCTGTGCGGAAAACGTATCGCGCACTACGTCCACATTTTATCGTCGACAAAATCGTCCATCAGAGCAGTTAATTCGATTAACCATGGAACGTTTTCGCACCACGTTTACTCTTGATTGATAACTCGCATCCCCAGAGACGCTGTACGGTGCGTACAGAAGAAGCTATTGCTGCTTGTAGAGCGTAGCATTGAGGAAGACCCGAATGAGTCCATCCGCCATCGAGCACAGGAATTGAATCTGTGTCCATCCACTTTATGGAAGATTTTACGGAAGGATCTTGGTTTGCGTGCTTACAAAATCCAACTCGTGCAAGATTTGAAGCCAAACGATCATCAAGTAAGGCGTAGATTCGTCGAATGGGCCCAAAACGAGATTACCGTTGTACCCGATTTTCATAAGCGAATTTTGTTTAGCGATGAAGCGCACTTCTGGTTGAATGGCTACGTCAACAAACAAAACTCCGGCATTTGGAGTGAAGGTAATCGTCAAGTGTATGTGGAAACACCGTTACATCCAGAAAAACTGACTGTTTGGTGCGCTTTGTGAGCTGGTGTAATCATTGGTCCGCGTACTTTTTCAAAAACGATGGTGGCCAGAACGTTACAGTCAATGGTGATCGGTATGGAGCCATGATTACAAACTTTTTCATTCCTGAATTGAATAACCATGATGTCCAGGAGATGTGGTTTCAACAAGACGGCGCAACATGTCACACAGCTCGTGCCACAATAGATTTATTGAAAGACACGTTTGGTGACCGCCTCCAAGATCTTGTGATTTAACACCGCTAGACTACTTTCTGTGGGGCTATGTAAAGTCATTGGTCTATGCGGTAAAGCCACAAACGCTTGACCATTTGGAAGACAACATTCGCCGTATTATTGCCGATATACGGCCACAAATGTTGGAAAAAGTCATCGAAAATTGGACGTCCAGATTGGACTACATCCGCCGCGCCAGCCGTGGCGGTCATATGCCAGAAATCATATTTAAAATGTAATGCCACAAGATTATCTTTCGGATAAATAAAATTCATGTCAATCGAATAATCCATCGTTGTTTTATTGCAACTTAAAGTTCTATACCTCTATAAAAAACACCCTATAAAAGTATCAGATATTATGAGTATGATTCTAATCTACTCATCTTCTTGAATACTCATTGCTGATCGCTGGTTACAACCCTGACCAAAGAGTTGTAGTGACCAACTTAGTAGGCGAAGTAAATAAAATGATACTTAAACTTGAAAGATACTGTATAACTCTACTGATCTCATGCCCCATGTACATATATAAAATGAATAAAAAATTGCATGAAAAAAAATTAAAAAAAAAGAAATAAAAAATTGTTATGGACTGACTATGTTAACTATTTTCTTTTATTTGTTGTTGTAGTTGTTGTTGCTGTTGTTTTTGCTGTGATTGTTGGTGATATTGTAGCCTATAATTTTATAAATAAAAGAAAAACAATACGAAGCAGAAGAAAAAAATGCCCATATACACACACTATAAATATACTACGCGGCTGCAGTCAGTGTTAACTTGCATTGGTTTAACAACAGCAACAACAACTATGACAACAAAACAAAAATAAAACAGAAAAAGAAGGCAAAACAAAAAAATGAATGTCAAATCAAGTCAATAACAAGGTTTTAAGAAGAGAAACTTGCTTTTATTTTACACACGAACATTGTGTGTCTTACATATACATACACACATACACACCACACACGTTTTGAACATACCCAAAGCAGTAAGTGGCAGTAGCAGCATTAACAACAACATTGACGGCAAGCAAAAATTGCAATACAAAGTGGTTTTTATTTTCCACTTTTTTTGTTTTTTTTCGTATTTTTTTGTTTCTTTTTTGCAACTTGATTTTCCAAAAACCCACCCAATTAATTGTACCAGTTTGTTTTCATATATCAAACAACAACAACAACAGCAGTGCAACAAGAAAAAAACTGCTTAGCAAAGTTGGCAATACTTTTTTATGTGTCTGTGGGACTGAGTACTTGGCTTGGCTTGGCTTGGTTTGGCATGGCATGGCTTGCATGCCTTTAGTTTATGCTGGTAACCTATTGTTGTTTTTTTTTCTTGTTCTTTTTTTTATTTTTAATTCTCTTTTCTGATATGATGAAAATATAAATAGCAGGGCAAATAGCAAAAAATAAATAAACAACAAAAACAGCAAAAGTATTAAAAGCAAAACAAAAAAACAGCAAGAAAAAGAAAAAACAGCAACAAGAACAACAAATAAAAAAATGCATTATAAAGGACTAAAGTTTAAGAAACTGACATAATATGTACACACATACATATACACAAACACATACATTACCATACGTACACATGCAACTCTGTTAATTCTATGTGGATAATATATGAAGAAATAAGGGAATAATATAACCCAGTAAACATTTTTAATGAAAACAAATAATTAATTAACCTACGACAATAAGTTTTACATTCTTTACGTCGCATTCAGTTTACAAGTTAAGGCATCTTCTTCTGATTTCTATGTTTTGTTTTAGGTTTCCCCCGCTCAGCGGATGATTAATGTAATGCAGTAAATTCTAGAACAATAGGGTTGCCAACTGTAGTTGCTTAGAAACAATGTCGTGTTGTGGGAAAATGTATTCAATTTTATTATTTCATGACGTGATGAAGAACACCTCTTTTTCAAGAGGTGGTGGTTTTGCTTAATAAAGGGTCCGCCAAATAACTTTTTTTTTGAAAATGCTTTAAAAGAAAAACTACTGAATATTTTCTCAAATTTCTTTTTTTATTTGAAAGTACAATCCTTCCGGTTAATAATGGAAAATAATTTCATTCAAGGCTGGCCATGCAGCAGCCTACACGATCGGTCTAATTTTTAAGCACATTATCGATTGTGTGCAGCTGTATTTCACCAATGGCTTCACGAATATTGTCCTTTAAAGCGTCAATTGTCTCTGGCTTGTCGGCGTAACACTTATCTTTGACGGCACGCCACAAATAATAGTCCAACGGTGTCAAATCGCAGCTACGAGGTGGCCAAACGACATCAGCTCTGCGGCTGATAATGCGATCTTCAAAAACAGGGCGCAAAACATCGAGTGTAGCTTCGGCTGTGTGGCACGTAGCGCCGTCCTGTTGAAACCAAATGTTGCCAATATCCTCCTCTTCAATTTTTGTGAACAAAAATTCGTTCAACATGACCCGATAACGATCGCCATTGACTGTAACGGCCACTTCTTGCTCATTTTCGAAGAAAAATGGCCCAATTATGACTCTGGCCCAAAATTCGCACCACACGGTTACTCGTTTTGGGTGCGTCGGGTTTTCTGTGCCCCAAATGCGACAATTTTGCTTGTTTACATACCCGCCAAGATCAAAATGAGATTCATCTGAAAAGATGATTTTTTTTGCCAAAATCGGCATCTTCTGGTGTAGGCTACTGCATGGCCAGTCGAGGCAGCCATTTGAATGAAATTATTTTCCATTATTAACCGGAAGGATTGTACTTTCAAATAAAAAAAGAAATTTGAGAAAATATTCTGTAGTTTTTTTTAAAGCATTTTCAAAAAAAAAAGTTATTTGGCGGACCCTTTATTTTTAAAAGATTGGTTTTGATGTTACCCTATCCGGCAATCAGGAATCTGAATTATTTAGAGCGTGCCTGAGGTCTCTTATTTTTATATTTTTTTTTAATTTGAAAACAATGACTAAACTTTCTTTGCGTTTAAAACCGAGTACAGCTGTCGCAGATACATACATAATTGGTCATTACAACCCTTCAGTCAGGATTACGAGCTAGTTTCTCACGCCACTTATGTTATAAGCGTAACTTTTTATACATGAGTGACGGGACCTACAGTTTAAAGACGACTCCGAACGACAGATTTTTGCGAAACTTTTTCATTTCCATTTTTTATTTACTCTCAAGAGTTTTTGCCAGAAATCTACTGAGAGGAAGTCGCCGAAGAAATACTTTTTTTTGTATTTTGTCTTGATGTCTGGCCTATGGCTCGAACCCTGGCTTTACGTTTAATAAGCCAATACACTACCTACTAGACTACGGCGACTATCGCAGATATTTATCTCATTTAGGCAGCAGAACAATATAATTTTCACATCAGTACAGTACAGGGTACCAGGTCACAATGGCATTCCAGGTAACTGCAGAAAGGATAAACTGGCAAGCCATTAAACGCTCGGATGAATCCATGACTTTGAGTATCCCTCTAAAAGGAACTGTCAATGTGGTCATTAATTCCGGCAACTTGAGGTAGGCGGCTTCGTATACGGAGAGAAAGAATGTCGCAGAAAATCTGACTGAAGCTAAATGGAAGAGAGATTAATAAGTCTGCTTACGCAGCTGTTATCACGGCCAGGAATGCGGAAGAGGCACAACGAAAATTGAGACGCGTTATGCTAAGGACAAAAGCATGGTTGGATTCCCACGGCCTAGACTTGGCCATGCATAAAACGGAATTGCTACTAATCACGGGTCGTCGTATCCCCTTGCATGTGAACATGAGCATTGGAAACGAGGCAATTAGGACCGAGAGCTCGGTGAAATACCTGGGAATAAGGCTGGACTCCAGATTGACATTCTCGTATCAGATTCAGTACTCGGCTAACAAGGCCCAGAAGATCGTCGGACAGCTCAGCAGATTAATGGCGAATATTGGAGGGCCGCTAACGGCGAGACGGAGACTCCTGATGGATGTTGGAAACAGCATTATGCTTTATGGGAGCGAAATTTGGGCCGAAACACTAGATGTTAAGAAGAGGGCAAACTCACTTGTATCGGTACAGAGAACGGCTGCATTGCGTGTCGCGTCGGCGTACCGTACAGTGTTCGCTCCAGCCGTACTGGTGATAGCGGGTATAATCCCTGTGGATCTGCTGGCGGCAGAGCGGATGGAGATTTATAAGGCGAAATCGGCTGGAATTCATATAACCGGTTACTTCAGGGAAAACATCATTTCAAAATGGCAACAACGATGGAACGAGGAAGATAGAGGAAGATGGACCGCGAGACTTATCCCGGACATAAGGCCATGGATTGGTCGGAAATTTGGAGAGATAAACTACTACGTTACACAGATGCTATCGGGTCGCGGATATTTTAGGAAATACCTGCACAGAATGGGCAAGGCCGCCTCCCCTTACTGCCTGTACGAGGAAGGGGAGGTAATTGATGACGCAGAGCACACTGTTTTCGAGTGTGCACGCCGGCAGAGCTATCGCTCTGTACTGACGTCATATTGTCGGGGTTATGACTGCGAGTAGTGAAAATTGGACTTCGGTGGTGAATTACGTAGAGCGCATTCTGAGACGGAAGAAGAGAGATCTTGAAGCTGCAGAACGAGTAAGCATGTCGGCATAGGTGATACTGCCACATGTGCCGGGCGTAACCGAGACGATGATCTAGACGAAAGGAATATTGGAGACGCTTAGATGACTCCTCAACTTTTGATTCGCAATCCGGACGCGGAGATGAACGTGAAGGGGTCAAAGGGCCAAAAGGACTCCACTCCGAAGTAATACCACCGTAGTTCCGGAGTGGGCACAAACAAGTCCACAGGAGACGAGGGGGGATTTAGTGGGTGAGGGCCCCACACACGAGGAATGTCACGACTTCATCTATGGTGCGGTTAGGTACATTTACCCCTCCACGGCGAAAAAAAAGTCTGCTTAAGCACCACAAAAACACGCTAAGTATGGTGATCGGGGTCATTATGAAGCATTACATTATGAATACGTATGCCAGGCGCATTGGTTTTGAGTGACTTGCAAATGATTATTGCTGAAGCTCCAAAGTTAGGGAAAATATAGGCAGATACATGCTTTGGCACTATGTCGTAGGAAAAAGATGACAGAGAAACTGTCATAGACTGACAATGGCAATCTGAGTCGGTTCCTTAGAAGCTACGAGTGGTTTCGGGACAATGAGCCCTATGTGTGTCCATTTAACTTTCTTGATTCTACACAGCCACCTCTACTTAAGCCTTAAGCCTACTAAGAATTGTAGTCAAACGCTTTATCTGCTTTTATGGTACTTTTCATTATAATACTGAGGCATTGAAGTCGCCGTAGTCTAGTAGGGTTCGTGCCCCAGGCCAGACATCAAAACAAAATACAAAAAATATTTCTTCGGCGACTTCCTCTCAGCAGATTTCTGGCAAAAACTCTGAGAGTAAATAAAAATTGCCATGAAAAAGTTTCTCAAAAATCTGTCGTTCGAAGTCGACTTTAAACTGTAGGTACCGCCCGCCACCCATGTATGAAATTAACACACACAACATAAGTGGTGTGAGAAACTAGGTCGTAATCCTGACTGAAGGCTTGTAATGACCAATTATGTATGTACTGAGGGATTGATTGAACAAACCAGATGATCTGTGCATAATTCTTATCTCTTTGAGTTTCTCAGAAAGATGGCACAGGGCAAATTTGTTCAAATATTATCATAAAGGCTGTTAGATAAGACACACATGTGGTCTTCATATATAGACTAGCGATTCAAGTCGGCTACTATAAGCTTTCAATTGTTTTAGATTCTGTTTAAAATATTCCCTTTTCAATCAACATTAATTAGGTTGATTGGGTTGCACAAAAAAAAAACCCCCCAACAAAACAAATGAAAACAAATGAAAACAAGCGTGTGTTTATAGATTATAAAGGATAAATTATTACATGACTAACACACATACATCTACAATCAACATGCCTTTAATTTCTCTACGTATTGTGTGAAGCTCTCTCACTCATACCCATACATCCTTACATAAACATTTAATGTGAATTGCATGCATGCAATGTAGAGTACTGTAGTTTAGTGTAGGGTAGGGTATGGTGTGGTGTGCTGTGTTGTGCTGTGCTGTGATATGTTAGTATTGGTAAGAAAGCCTAGGTTAACATTTTATAAAAATTCCCTGCAATGCCCTGTGACTGTAACTGTTGTGACTGTGACTGTGCCTGTGCTTGGCAAAAGCACATGCGCATTTTACAACAACTAGCAACAACAGCAACAATAAATAAAAAACAAAAATCCAAAGCTAAAGAAATCAATATTTTTTGTTGTCGTTCGTTTTGTTTTGCTTTTATTTCGCTTTATTTTTTGTGTGTTTTGTGTTCGTATTCTTCTAGGGGATAAAATAGACAACTAAGCGGCTTTAAGAATTTCAACAAATACTCTGGCATTATTAGAACACAATGAATAGTGTTTTCTGTGCTAAAAATCCAGAAAAAAACATTTTTTTTATGATTGAAAATGTGATTTAAACACTACAAGTGATTGATTTGTTTTAAAAGACAACAGAAAACAAAAAAACAAAAGAAATAAAATAAAGAAGATTAATGAACAATTTATGGTTGACAATATTTAATATTTTGTTTGAATTTCTTTTCAGAAATTATTTGAAAAAAATTAGACTTTTAGCCGCCTTCGTACAGTAGTGGACATTGGGTTAAAACATTGGCTGTATTTACAACATTTGAAACTAAAAATTTACGATGAATGCCGAGGAGAATTGGTTCACGTTATGTTTCAATACCCAGTATGCCTCTCGAGATTTGTCATTTTACCATGAAATGAACAAGGCTTGCGCAAATCATTCAAATTTGATTCGAAATGAAGTCACTTCACGAAATGAAGACTAGTAGATAGTGTATTGGCTTATTAGAAGTGAGATCGTGGTTCAAACCCCAGCTAGACATCTCGAACAAAACGAAAATTAGAAAAAAATACTTCTTTCAGCGACTTCCTGTCACCAGTCTCCTGGTAAAAAGTGTGTTACCATAGTCTTGAAGTCGCCGTAGTCTAGTAGGTAGTGTGTTGGCTTATTAGACGTAAAGCCAGAGTTCAAACCCCAGGCCAGACATCAAAACAAAATACAAAAAGGATTACTTCGGCGACTTCCTCTCAGCAAATTTCTTTCAAAAATTCTGAGAGTAAAAAAGTAAAATTGCCATGAAAAGTTTCACAAAAATCTGTCGTTCGAAGTCGACTACAAACTGTAGATACCGTTATTCACGTATAAAACGAACACGGCCAACATGGGTGGATAAGAAACTGGGTTGTAATCCTGACTAAAGCGTAAAACGACTAAATTAAGTTAGTCTGCCTGGCATTGTGCCGATGTGTTTATTTACATCCGCCATCTTTCCTTAACCTGAGGTTATAAAGGGTCCGCCAAATAACTTTTTTTTTGAAAATGCTTTAAAAAAAAACCACGGAATATTTTCTCAAATTTCGTTTTTTATTTGAAAGTACAATCCTTCCGGTTAATAATGGAAAATAATTTCATTCAAATGGCTGCCTCGGGGCTGGCCATGCAGTAGCCTACACGATCGGTCCAATTTTTAAGCACATTATCGATTGTGTGCATCTGTATTTCACCAATGGCTTCACGAATATTGTTCTTTAAAACGTCAATTGTCTCTGGCTTGTCGGCGTGATACTTATCTTTGACGGCACCCCACAAATCATAGTCCAACGGTGTCAAATCGCAGCTCCGAGGTGGCCAAACGACATCAGCTCTGCGGCTGATAATGCGATCTTCAAAAACAGGGCGCAAAACATCGAGTGTAGCTTCGGCTGTATGGCTCGTAGCGCCGTCCTGTTGATAGCAAATGTTGCCAATATCCTCCTCTTCAATTTTTTGTGAACAAAAATTCGTTCAACATGGCCCGATAATGATCGCCATTGACTGTAACGGCCACTCCTTGCACATTTTCGAAGAAAAATGGCCCAATTATGCCTCTGGACCAAAATCCGCACCAAACAGTGACTCGTTTTGGGTGCGTCGGCTTTTCAATGTATGCGTGCGCGTTTTCTGTGCGCCAAATGCGACAATTTTGCTTGTTTACTTATACCCGCCAAGATCAAAATGAGCTTCATCTGAAAAGATGATTGATGATGATTCCAAAATCGGCATCTTCTGTAAGTCGATCGCAGGCCCACTTAGCGAAGCGAAAACGCATTGGATGATCAATTTGCTTCAACTCCTGAACCAATTTGACTTTGTATGGCGTCATACCAAGGTCTTTATGCAAAATTCATCTCAATGATGTCTCCGTAATGTTCAATTGTTGAGAACGACGGTGAATTGATGTTGATGGCGCTTCACGCACACTTTACCTGCCACAGCAGCAATATTCTCGGGTGTACGCGCTGTTTTTGGCTTTTCACGCTTTGGTTTATCGGTGAGGATGCCAGTTTCCTTCACCTATTTTCACAAGATAACGAACATAAGGAGCTGACGTTGCGTACGCAATTTTCGCACACATTCTGCAACATTACCATGATTTTCAAAGTAATTTCGCAATATTTCCCAGCGTTGTTCAAGCGTATACACAACCATATTCGTTCAGCGCGAAGGATAAAACTAATTATCTGTCAAATCAGACATGAGCATGAGTGTTACCATTCACGAAATAAGCACTAGTTGAACAAAAAAAACGTTAGATGGCGGACCCGATATATGAGAGGGCACAATTGTTTCTGTCCTGAATATGACATCATCTTGCAAGAGCAGTTAAAGACTATGCATTTACAAAACAAGGGTTGGGAAGTTGTTTTATTAGCCTTATCCGCCTTAAAGTACACACTTTGCCTCGTTCGACTACTGTTTGTTTTGAAGCATCTAGAGCGGCCGCACAGGAAACGCTTGAATATATTTTAGAAAGAAGTGTTCAAAATCGATTTGATTCGTTATTGGTCTCAGATAGTATGCCGATCCTTTTGTTCGCCGCAAAATGATCAATGTTTCACAATAAATGCCTAAAATTCCCATAAAAATCCTGCATATTTTTAAGAAAATGAAGAATCTAGATATTGGTGTTTCGTTTTTACACCGCTTATCATTAAAATTATAAATAAAAACTACAAAAACAAATACCAGAATTCGCCGTAGTCTAGTAGGTATGGTGTTGGCTTATTAGATGTAAAGTCAGGGTTCGAGCCCCAGGCCAGACATCAAAACACTTCTACGCTCGCTCTGGAGATAATCTTATACTTTCTACCATTTGTTCTCCACTGCAGGGGCGTGGCGGCTAAGTTTAGTAAGCGTCTCTGAGCGACTGGACAGTGGCATGAATCGGACACTGGCCATACGAAGATACTTGGAGAATTTTGGTCGAAAGCAGTGACAACATGACACCGCGATATGACTTATCAATGGGACATCCATTCCGGAAAGGGAGAACGAGAGGAATACTGCGGCGCATCTCTGAAGAGACTCCGTACAAATTTACATCGATGGCTCCAAGCTGGAGGGAGCTGTTGGGTGTGGAATTTATTTGGAATCAATCGGAATATCCCGGTCTATAAGGCTAACGAATCACTGCAGCGTCTATCAAGCGGAAGTGTCGGCAATTCAGGTTGCAATGATTCAGGCTACCGAATCACTGCAGCGTCTATCAAGCGGAAGTGTCGGCAATTCAGGTTGCAGTGATTCAGGCTACCGAATCACTGCAGCGTCTATCAAGCGGAAGTGTCGGCAATTCAGGCTGCGGTGATTCAGGCTACCGAATCACTGCAGCGTCTATCAAGCGGAAGTGTCGGCAATTCAGGTTGCGGTGATTCAGGCTACCGAATCACTGCAGCGTCTATTAAGCGGAAGTGTCGGCAATTCAGGCTGCGGTGAAAATTATTGTGGATAAAAATGTTCACAGGCGGAAAATCACTATACTTTCCGATAACCAAGCGGCCAAGCGGCTATCAGAGCATTGGATTCTAATCTAATGAACTCCAGGACGGTATACGACTGCTGGAGATGTCTTAACGAGTTGGCGAATCGATATGATATTTGTATCATGTGGGTACCGGGAAATAGGGACATGCCCGGTAACTGCGGAGCGGGGCACTTCAATCGAACTCTCTGATGAATTTTTTTTCTACTTTGGGAATCCCTTTGGGTACTTGCACGCTTATAATTGACAATGCAATCGTGGACCTTATCAAGAGTACATCTACTGGGCAACTTCAGACACGGGCAGAACGGTGCAGAAAATCTGGCCAAGGCTGGATAACAGGCACGCAGCGGCTCTGCTTAGCCTCCAAAGAAGTAGGCTCAGCATTTTTATCGGAGTTGATGCGTGGCATTGTATTGTATTATTATAGGAAGCAATCGAAAGCTCCGAGTGGTTCCTGGACTAGGGGAGAATGTGAAACTGTGGTATCACAATCGGCCTTGTACCTACAGAAAGCAAATACTCATACTTGAACAATCATTGCCCATGATGTATTTGATCGTCTGATTAGTACAGATCTCTGTTTGATTCATTGCTTCAACAAGAGCTTGTTGTATGTTCTACTCGGTAATTTCCTAGTATAGAACCAACCTCCTCCATACTTTAGTTTTCGATTTTTAACCCTTGGAGTTGTCGCTATATGATCCAGAGGATCATGTCCTTGATTAGAAGTCACCAACGACTTCCCATCCATTATTGATCCTCATCTCCTGTATGCCTCTCGGCAATTATAATGCCTTCATTAAGCTTAAAACTTTCACGCCGGAACTTTAATTCATGCTTGTCGCCTACTGGCGGATACTTTGCGCTCTATCGTGACGTGACTCTCAGGTATTTTTTTTACGGCAGTTGGTATTACGATCAATTGCGATCAATTGCATACCACCGATGGTACACTCCGCCCGAAGAGAACGTCTAGTGCGCGCCGCCCGATAAGGCAATCTAGTGCGGGCCAACGGTGGTACACGCCGTATTAATGAACGTGTTAATTTAATTGTTTAATTCATTATTTGTATCAATTAGAAAAATAAGAAATTAACTTTCAAATGTAACGGCTTTTTTTGTTATCGATTATTGCAAAATTGCTTCTTGACACAGTTTGTCCATATGTTGTGTGTTTTTTATTTTTTTTTATTTTATTTTTTTAATTTTATTTTATTTATTAATTGATTCAAATGTTTAACAATTAAAGAAAAAAAAAAGAAAAACACAAATTATGTTAAGGTGGGCTTTTGAAGGTAAAATTTTGAATATTCAGACAAGGCACCACACAACCACCACCATAACCATTTTTTTTATTGTTGTTGCAAATAGTGTTGTGAGTGGGTGTGCAAATTTGAATCGAATAGTTTTTGTTTTTTGTTTTGTTTCTGTCAAGTACTTAAAAGTTATTGTTTGGACAAATAAAAAAAATTAAAAATTCACGACTAGAAAGTCATGAGTCACACATTTATTGTTACTTAAAAAAAAAAAAAAAAAAAAAAAAAAAAACAATATTTTGTTTAAAAAACATTAAAAAAATAACAATAAAATATAAAGAAAATATATAAATAAATTAACAACAAAATCTATTAAAAATAACTTAAAAAAAATTTAATTTAAAAAACATTTTTTTTTTAAATACAGCACTTTTCATATACAGTAAGTGCCAATAAAAATCATACAGCAAAGATCAAACAAATCTATTCGGATTTATTTTAGTTTGTATTGCAAGTATACATAATTAAAATTTTGTCAAGTTTTTACCTTTTCAAAACGTTTAAAAATATTTTTTTTTATTATTATTGAATCTTTCCTAAAGAAATTTACAATAGTTTTCAAATCTTAAAGCTAGTTTTAAAGGTTAATAGTTAGCACCAGCATGTTAACTATATATTGTATTCAAATCTTATAATAATACTACATTAATACTACAATGTGTCACTTCGTTTTAACCTCTGATGGCCGTCGAATTGAAGCAGGTCCCTTGCCAATGCCTTGGGGTGAATCGTTAGTTTACCGAAGTATTTTATGGCGAATTTTTTGTATTTCTTCCTGAATTGTAGGAATGTTGAGATTTCTATGGATATTGTCGTTACGAATATACCATGGAGCGCAGACAATTTGTCGTAAAAGCTTGGACTATCTTCTTTGCAATTTCAAAATGTTAGACACGCAAGCACTGCCCCAAAGCTGAATGCCGTAGGTCCATATTGGCTTTATAATGCATTTGTATAAAAGAACCTTGTATTCAAGGTCTAGTGTTGAATTAGGACCAATAATCCAGTGTATTTGAGCGGATTTCAGCTTAATTTGGCCTCGATGTGGCGGGACCACATTAGACGCCGGTCAAAGTAGACTCCAAGGTATTTGAAGTGATTTTCAACAGGGAAAATATGCGCTCATAAATTCCAAATAAATTAAAAATAAATTTGTATTTAATTTTAATTAAAATTTTTTATTATTCGTACAATTCTGTGTGCCACTGTTCACAACTTGATGTAAACAACAACAATTGCTCTGCTTGTTATTCCCCTTTGCACTCTTTTGCATAAACAATAACAATCCGTAAGCAATTATACGACAGATCCTTGTAACGGAGATCTTCAAACAACCATTCACACATTACTGACTGAACTTCACTAACCCACTCGCCTTCTTTGCCTTGCCTTTTATATGGCAGGGTAAACAGTCTGATGAATGTTCTTGAAGGCGAATGTTTGTGGCTTCGCCTTCTTGAAATCTCTATAAATGTAAACATTAGTTGTTTGTTTACATTTATTCTTGTAGTGTTTGTTGTTGTATTTTTGTTTACTTGTTTACAATTTTTTATGCTGGAGTTTGTTTTAGGTTAGGTTAGGTTAGAGAACGTGTACGTGTCAACTAAGACAAGTACAGTACCCGGAGGTCGAATTGACCCATTGTACAATGTCCTAGTTTCTCACACCACTTATGTTGTGTGTGTTAATTTTTATACATGAGTGGTGGGACCTACAGTTTTCAAGTCGACTCCGAACGACAGGTTTTTGAGAAACTTTTTTCATGGCAATTTTATTTATTCTCAGAGTTTTTGCCAGAAATCTGCTGAGAGGAAGTCGTCAGAGAAATACTTTTTGTACTTTGCTTTGATGTCTGGCCTGGGGCTCGAATGCTTTCTGTATGAATGTTAACTGATTAAGTTACTGAGTACTGTCTATTCTGGGTTTTAAACCGTCACCTTACGTTTAGTAAGCCAACACACTACCTACAAGACTACAGCGACCTACGGAGAGGACATTACAATGCATATTATAGGCTAGTCAGTCAGCGTCACTTAAAACCCAATAGCGTTTAGTCAGTAAAGCTTCCAACCATTATTGCAGTTCATTTTCATGAGGCATTGAACTTTAAAAAATGACAGTTGGCAACCCTGCGATTCTAGAATCAGCTACAGTAGGTAAAGACATTCTTGGTTGAATAAATTAGATCAATGAAACTTAAAAAAAGAAAACTAAGATTTCATAACGAGATAGGGAAGATGATTTGCTTAACAAGAAATAAAAAGGAATAAAAAAATTTAATTGCTTCTAATAAACGGCATTGGATTGTTTGTATCCTCAGGAGAGTAAACCTTGAACCAGAGAAGGCATCACTTTGTACATACACATGAAGGAGACAGCAGAGCAGAAGTGAGGTTATGTACAACAGGTGTATGGTTTCGAAAAAGAAAAACACAAAAACACTTTAAATTTCTTCCTTTTTTTGTTGTTTGGTTGCTAAATATCCTTTTTGGAAAAGGATATCCTAAGAATAATTAGTAAAATTAAAACGATAACGATGGCAGGCGGCGTTCTTAATTTTATTTTTATCGTGCATCAGAGTTTTATTTGTGTGGCGGTGGTATTGCAATTTTAAACCGGAAACAACCCAAATGAAGTCAAAAGTTCAAACAACAAAGAAAAAACACAAGAATTTGAAATTCAACTCAACCTCATGACATTTTGGGGAAACCAAGAAACAACAACAAAAATTTCTTAAAATTCTAACAAATATTATACAAAGTAAGGTTAAAAGTGAAAGCGTTTAACAAAAGAAAAAGTAATTGGAACCCAAAAAGTAACACAAAATCTGATGGAATTTTTTGGAATAAAAAGAGATCAGCAATGAATCGTTTTTTCGTACTCATAAGCATTCATGAAATTTTGAATATGAGTCAACAATATTGTAATTTAACTATGTTGTCTGATTCATTTCAAAATCACTACAACGTTGATTTGTAAGTACAGGTTGCATTGAGTATGCGTGCAACGTTGACATCAAGCTCATACCATTCGAAATATGTTTGATTCATAAGCCGCCTACTCATTTAGATTCATAACTTTGGAAAAATACTTATAAATGATTCGAGTGATTCGAATCATTCATCAAAATCTACAATTTTAGTTGTTGTTGCACCTCAAAAAAAAAAAAAAAAAAAGAAAAGAAAAAGACAGACACATAAGCAAGAAAAAATAGAGCAGCAAGCAGAGCTGCAAACACACAACTTTCTAGTGAGTATTTTAGTGTTCGTACGCGATTCATACTTATTTTGTGTTGCTTCGTGTATATGTTGAGTTTTGGAGAGTCGAAACCAACAACATCATACGTGTTGTTAAGTATGAATACGATGAGTACTTCAAACTTTGAATATGTTCCATGATATTAAAATAAGTATGAATGCGTATAGGTTAGGTTAGGTTAGAGGACGTGTACTTGTCGATTAAGACAGTACAGTACAGTACAGTACAGTACAGTACCCGGAGGTCGAATTGACCCACTGTACAACGTACTAGTTTCACACATCACTTATGTTGTGTGTGTTAATTTTATACATGAGGGGCGGGACCTACAAGTTTAAAGTCCATTCCGAACGACAGATTGTTTTTGAGAAACTTTTTCATGGCAATTTTATTTACTCTTAGAGTTTTTGCCAGAAATCTTCTGAGAAGAAGTCGCCGAAGAAATACTTTTTGTATTTTGTTTTGATGTCTGGCCTGGGGCTTGAACCCTGGCTTTACGTCTAATAAGCCAACACACTACCTACTAGACTACAGCGACTTCAAAAATACTTGTAATACAACTTATAAATGATTCGAGTGACTCGACCCATAAGCAAAAAAGACAGAGCGGCAACACAGAGCAAACACACAACCTTCTAGTGAGTATTTTAGTGTTCGTACGCGAATCATACTTATTTTGTACTGCTTCGTGTATATGTTGAGTTTATGGTGAGTCGAAATCAACAACATCATACGTGTTGTTAAGTATGAGTATGATGAGTACTTCAAATTTTGAATATGAAGAGAGAGGTTCCATGATATTAAAATATGTATGAATGCGTATAAGTATCAGAAATTATGAGTATAGTTTGATTCTACACATCTTTTTGAATACTCATTGCTGATCTCTGAGTAAGAGAGAGCATAAGCTTTAACAGTTGTAAACCAAGCGATTTTTATAAATCAGTTGCCACCTTTAAATACCATTTTTGACAACTGGCATCTCTTTCAAGAGTCACAAAACTGGATATTGAATCCAATATACATTGTAAAGGGTGTTTTTTTTATAGAGGTGTAGAACTTTAAGTTGGCATTACTTTTCAAGATGGCGACCGATTTAACAGCTGTCAAGTGATTTATACTCAGTTTGGTTTGGCAATTCATCATGAATAGACTCACGCCTGAACAACGCTTGCAATTTTAGTGGAATTTTATTTCGAAAATAATGGTTCTGTGCGGAAAACGTAAACGCGCACTACGTCCATTTTATCGTCGACAAAATCGTCCACCAGAGCAGTTAATTCGATTAACCATGGAACGTTTTCGCACCACGTTTACTCTTGATTGATAACTCGCATCACCAGAGACGCTGTACGGTGCGTACAGAAGAAGCTATTGCTGCTGTAGAGCGTAGCATTGAGGAAGACCCGAATGAGTACATCCGCCATCGAGCACAGGAATTGGACCGGTGTCCATCCACTTTATGGAAGATTTTACGGAAGGATCTTGGTTTGCGTGCGCTTACAAAATCCAACTCGTGCAAAAATTGAAGCCAAACGATCATCAAGTAAGGCGTAGATTCGTCGAATGGGCCCAAAACGAGATTACCGTTGTTCCCGATTTTCATAAGCGAATTTTGTTTAGCGATGAAGCGCACTTCTGGTTGAATGGCTACGTCAACAAACAAAACTGCCGCATTTGGAGTGACGGTAATCCTCAAGTGTATGTGGAAACACCGTTACATCCAGAAAAACTGACTGTTTGGTGCGCTTTATGGGCGGGATGGTGGAATCATTGGTCCGCGTACTTTTTCAAAAACGATGGTGGCCAGAACGTTACACACAATGGTGATCGGTATAGAGCCATGATTACAAACTTTTTCATACCTGAATTCAATAATCATGATGTCCAGGAGATGTGGCTTCAACAAGACGGCGCAACATGTCACACAGCTCGTGCCACAATAGATTTATTGAAAGACAGGTTTGGTGACCGCCTAATTTCACGTTTTGGACCTGTGAATTGGCCTCCAAGATCTTGTGATTTAACACCGCTAGACTACTTTCTGTGGGGGCTATGTAAAGACATTGGTCTGTGCGGTCAAGCCACAAACGCTTGACCATTTGGAAGACAACATTCGCCGTATTATTGCCGATATACGGCCACAAATGTTGGAAAAAGTCATCGAAAATTGGACGTCCAGATTGGACTACATCCGCCGCGCCAGCCGGCGGATAAATGAAATTCATGTCAATCGAATAATCCATCGTTGTTTTATTGCAACTTAAAGTTCTATACCTCTATAAAAAAACACCCTTTACAAACATTGGGGAGGGGCAATGCCCCCTTCCTTATGCATTAAAAATAAACATTTTATTTCTTCTGAAATGCATTATTTTTTTTTTGTGCATAAGTATGCAACTATTTCAGGAAAAGGGAAAATATTTTTCGATAAAATTGATTCACAATTAAATGGAAAAATTTGGAATAAAATTTTTAATTTTTAATTAAATTTCAATTAAAATTTGTTTATATAAGAAAACATATATAAAACTACACCATACAACATATTTTAATAATTTTTTTTTCTAAATTTAGAAAAAAAATTCTTTTTTTTTTTGTTTGATTTTTGCAAGTCCATGTTTCCTCGTCTTTAGTTACACCACAAGCGAATTTAAAACGTAATTTCAAGGTTTTAATTCTTTATTTACGATATACATACGTACATACAAATATACATATGTATGTACATATGTACACATAAAGTTTCTATCTATTCTACAGACAATATGAGAACGAACATATCCATACAAACACTCGCGAACTATTAAATGAACATACATGTCCCGCCGTGCTATGCTATGCTGTTTTAGGTATTCATACTCACTTGTATTATTTAAAAACAAAAAACACTATTAGAGAGGTACAGTAATACCTATTAAAATGGGACGTTATGGGTTCTTCAATTGAAATGTCTCTACGTGAATCAGTAAAAAAAAATACCATGAAAAACATCGAAAATTTCCTCAGAATACCGTGGGATGTTAGCCCAGACACGTGGACTACGGCTAATAACCTAAAAAACTAACAACATAGCTATCGTTACCGCTCTTCTAAGGTATTACCAATGGACCGGATGGAGATCTATAGGGCAAAAACGGCTGGAAGTCACATAACCGGTGTCATATCAGGGAGAACACCATTTCAAAATGGCAACAACGATGGAACGAGGAAGATAGAGGAAGATGGACGGCGAGACTTATCCCGGACATAAGGCCATGGATTGGTCGGAAATTTGGAGAGATAAATTACTACGTTACACAGATGCTATCGGGTCACGAATATTTTAGGAAATATCTGCACAGAATGGGCAAGGCCGCCTCCCCTTATTGTCTGTACGAGGAAGGGGAGGTAATTGATGACGCAGAGCACACTGTTTTCGAGTGTGCACGCCGGCAGAGCTATCGCTCTGTACTGACGTCGACAGTTGGGACGATCACGGCCGGTAATATTGTCGGGATTATGATCGCGAATAGGGAAAATTAGACCTCAGTGGCGAATTACGTGGAGAGCATTCTAAGACTGAAGAAGAGGGATCTTGAGGCTGCGGAACATGTGGGCACGCCGGAATAAATGAAACTGGCACACGTGCCAAGCGGAATTCGAGGCAGGGACCTGGACGAAAGGAATAGTGGAGACACTTAGATGTCTCTTCAACTTTCGACACGCAGTCCGGATGCGGATATGAACACGCAGGGACCAAAGGAAGTAATACCACCGTAGTTCCGGAGTGGGCACAAGTCCACAAGACGAGGAGGGATTTAGTGGGTGAGAGCCCCACACACGGGGGACGTGACGACTTCCTCTATGATGTGGTTAGGTACATTTACCCCTCCTCGGCGTGAAAAAAAAGGTATTACCAAGCCTTGGGCATTATATCTAAGACCACAAGTTTTTGGAACTTACAACGTCTCCTTTGCGCTCATTTGTCGAGATTGTCGGAATAGCTTTCTCTGTGAAAACAAGCATAAAATGTTTATTCGGAACTAAGTAGGAAAAGATAGTAGTTTGTAGACCAAGTTGCGAAATTTTTACCATTTCGCAATGGGTGCATGCGTGCATCAAAGTGGCTGACGTCGTGAAAATGCGGCAATTACTTATTGATGCACAGAGACTCATGCCGGATGTACACGGCAGTCATTAGTTTATTCACTTGTATTTCCGCGAAAGAAGACAACAATGTATGGTCAGTCGCGCAATCGTATAAAAGTTGCAAAGTGTGGTACAGGTGAGCCGTCGCAATAGTATTAAGGCCAGTCTCAGGAAAAACATTTTTTTTTAAACCAGAACTCAGGGGATGGGCCCTACTCATGCAGTGCATTGTGCAGGTTTAGGAAAATAGGTTATAGGAAGGTGGAAAGAGGGAGTAGTGTTTATGGACATTTGATTTAAACTCATTTTGAACGGCAAGGAAACGAGTTGCTGCTAGGTGACTACAAAATGGCCAGTGCTATACCTTCACCATTAGACAGTCCACTATGCACTTTGTTCCACGTTTCGCTAATTTGACTACGCCTTCTAAACAACTAAAGTTGTCGAGATCATCGAAAAACTATTCGTAGAACAAAATATGAATTTTTAAGACAACGGAAATCCTGCAACAGTGTGCTAACAACGGCTGTTGTTTGATGAAGGATACTTGTTTTGACAGAAGCAATATTGCCTCCTTTAGGCACGAACTTCAAGAGGTAACGAACTTATTGACCCATCCTCATATATAAATTTGAAGGCGTTTAAAGTTCATTAACATGCTTAAAGGTTCTATATTGTTAAGCAGACAAAAGCAAATTCAACGAAAATAAGCAAACAAAAATGCCGCACAACAACAAAATACACACATTGTACGGTAAATAGAAATTACACAAACAAATAAAGGAGTATAAATAGTGATACCAAGGAGACGTAAATAGTCAATCAGTTAGCGATTAAAAAGGTATCAAATACAAGCTGAAATATCAAAAAAAAGTACCAAGCATTATTAGGCTCATTTAAATGCCGTCAAAAAGTTACTTCTCTCTCTCTCTCTCTGTTTTACTTTAAAAGACAAAAGATGATAAATGCTTTCCCCCTTTTTCATGTATTTTTTTATTCCCCTTAAATTTGGGATAAATTGAAAGCAAATTTTGTACTAACCCGGGGATAGGTCAATCAGTCAGCAGTGTGGCTTTATTTCCATTTAATTGTGAATTAATTTTACCCAAAAATGTCTTCCCTTCTCCTGAAATAGTTGCATACTTTTTCACAAAGAAAGAGAAATGAAGCATTTAAGGAGGAATAAAATGTTTATTTTTAATGCATAAGGAAGGGGAACAGCCCCTTCCCTGTGTTTCTACAATGTATAGTGGATTCAATATCCAGTTGTATGACTCGAACGACAATGAAATTCGAATTAAAAGAGATGCTGGTTATCAAAAATGGTATTTGAAGGTGGCAATTGACTTGTGAAAATCCTCTTTCGGCAACAACAAATCTTTGGTTTGCAGCTGATAACGCTCACACTCTCCCTTACTCAAATATCAGCAATGAGTATTCAAAAAGATGAGTAGAATCGAATCATACTCATAATTTCTGATACTTATACGCATTCATACTTATTTTAATATCATGGAACGAACCTCTACGCAAAATTCAAAGTTTTAAGTACTCATCATACTCATACTTAACAACACGTATGATGATGTTGTTGGTTTCGACACTCCATAACTCAACATATACACGAAGCAGCACAAAATAAGTACACTAAAATGCTCTCTAGAAGGTTGTGGGTTTGTTCTGCTTAGGTTAGGTTAGAGGACGTGTACTTGTCAATTAAGCCAAGTACAGTACCCGGAGGTCGAACTGACCCATTGTACAACGTCCTAGTTTCTCACAACACTTATGTTGTGTGTGTTAATTTTATACATGAGTGGTGGGACCTACAGTTTTAAAGTCGACTCCGAACGACATATTTTTTGAGAAACTTTTTTCATGGCAATTTTATTTTTCTTCTCAGAGTTTTTGCCAGAAATCTGCTGAGAGGAAGTCGCCGAAGAAATACTTTTTGTATTTTGTTTTGATGTCTGGCCTGGGGCTCGAACCCTGGCTTTTCGTCTAATAAGCCAACACACTACCTACTAGACCACGGCGACCTTTATACGCATTCATACTTATTTTAATATCATGGAACCTCTCTCTACTCATATTCAAAGTTTGAAGTACTCATCATATTCATACTTAACAACACCGTATGATGTTGGTTGTTGATTTCGACTCTCCATGACTCATCGTATACACGAATCACAAAATAAGTATGATTCGCGTAAGAATATTAAAATACTCACTAAAAGCTTGTGTGTTTGCTCTACTTACTGCTCTGTCTTTTTTCTTATGGGTCGAGTCACTCGAATCATTTATAAGTTGTATTACAAGTATTTTTCTAAAGTTTTGAATCTAAATGAGTAGGCTGGCTTATGAATCAAACATATTTCGAATGATATGAGTTTGATGTCAACGTTGTACGCATACTCATTGCAACCTAAACTTACAAATCAACGTTATAGTGGCTACGAATGAATCAGAATGCATAGTTAAATTTCAATATTGTTCACTCCACACTTATATTCAAAATTTCATGAATGCTTAATAAGTAGCAAAAAAAAAAACGATTCATGACTGATCTCTGCTCTGCCCTTACTGTACTTTGTCTCTTGTCTGCTTTTAAAGTTGCCACTGTTTATGCGGTACTTTGTTTTTTTTTGTTTTTGTAGTGTATTATGGTTTTTACAAAAAGGTATTGCCATTTTTGTTTTACTATTAACACACATACACATGCACACACACAAAGTACAACATGTCAAGATAGCAGTACATATACAACATTACAACAATACATACGTATGTGTGTACATATATTAACAAATTATATGATTTTTTATTATTTTTTAGTAGCCGGGGTTTAGGTTTAGGTTGTTCGCTTGTATTGAAAGCGTATTACAAAAGGTTCTCACATTTTCTAAGTCATTAAAAAAACAACAGCAACAACAACAATAATAACACATACTAAATTAAAAAAATACAATACCAATAGCAACAACAACAACAACAACAGCGATAACAATGAGGGTAAACAAAAAAAAAAGAACAAGAAATAAAATCGTATTAATGCCACACATATGTTGCTGTTGCTGTTGCTATTGCTGTTGCTGCTTCTGGCTGTAGTCGTCTAAAGTTTATCTTGTCCAATCATTTGTTGTGTTCAACTCATATTATTTAGTATGAGTTCTCCCGTCTCCTATGTTTTCTTTTTCGTATTCTTTTACGTTTTCCGGTTGTATTTTCAATTTCAAATACCCTACACTTGAAAAATAAGAGGCTCAGCTTGAGTTGAGATATTGGTGTTTTGCTTTTACATCACTTAACATTAAAATGGTAAACAAGTAAACAAAAATACAACAGCAAACACTACAAAAATAAATGTAAATAAAATACACAAACAACAATAACGAAACAACGATGTTTACAATTGTAGAGATTTCGAGAGTACGAAGCCACGAACATTCGCCTTCAAGAACATTCATCAGACTGTTTACCCTGCCAAATAAAAAGGAAGGCAAACTGGAGAGTGAGTTGGAAAAAATTCAGTCAGTCTTGTGTAAAGACGCGGTGTCTTCGAAGAGAGTAATTGTGGTTTGAAGATCTCCGTTACAAAGATTTGTCGTATTATTGCTTAGGTATTTTTATTATTTATACAGAAGGTGTAAACAGAGGAATAACAAACAAAGCAATTGTTGTTGTTTACATAAAGTTGTGAACAGTGGCACACAGAATTATGGGAATAATAAAGAATTCTATTTAAAACTAAACACAGCAGGTGGCTAAGTTCACGGCGACAAGACTCAATGCCCTGTCTCGTTGGCGTGTTATCGCTTCTGGTCATTCCTCTATTTTGGAGATAGATCCCGTGGCCCCATTTGATATTGATTATCTTCCTGTGGAATACTGTTTTAATAGGGGTTTCGACTTCCTGATCCCGAGCAGAAGTGACTGGACCCCTGACACGACCGTTCCACCTGAACTCCTGAATGTCTACACCGACGGCTCCAGACTCGATAACGGGGTGGGCAATGGAGTATATAGTTTGGGATATTGGACCTTAACATCTCACTCCGGCTGCCGGACTACTGCAGCGTGTTCCCGGCGGAGGTAATGGCCATCTGCCGGGCTGCACAGTGGATCCTCGCCTACGGTGTTCCTGTCCCTTTCACCCATATCTTGATCTACTCCGATAGCTAGGCTGCGATAAAGTCTCTGTCGAACGTTGCGGATAATTCCAGGATCGTCAGAGAATGTCGCCGCTACCATAATCTCCTTTCTGGGCGCCTCGGCGTCACACTTGTCTAGGTTCCCGGACAGTGCGACATTCCGGGAAACTGCAGGGCCGATGAGCTGGCGCACTACTTCCGGAATCTTCCTCAATCAACTTGGGAATGCCACTTACCTCGTCAAACTGGCCATTGCGCGGAAATTCTACCGGGATGCCAACCGGTCCTGGATCAATGAGGAGTCCTGCTCCATCGGTAGGTTCACTTGGCCCACAATGGATAGGAGGCGTACCAACCAGCTACTTGGACTTGGCCGTAATATCATCTCGATCACAGTGGCCGCGCTAACAGGCCACTGTGTTATGGGTAGACACGCGGAAAGAATGCGACTCCCATTTAACGACTTCTGCCGTGGATGCAGATCCGTCGAGGAGGAGACTGCCATCCACTTCCTCTGCCAATGCGCATTTATTTTTAATTTATTTGCAATTTACGAGCTCATATTTTTAAACGTTTTTAAAAGGTAAAAACGTAACAATATAGAGAAAGGCATACTTTGGTACAATTTGGGACTCTGGAGCCATTGTTGAATTCAAGTCCATAGTCCATTGCAGATGGACTGGTTAGAATAGTGGGCGAAAAGTCTAACACGAGATTAATGAGGGGGCATGGTGACTTGAGCTAACAAATCGGATGGCTGACAAATAGTTTCGTTCTTAAGTGTTCCCTGGACACAACCACTGAGCCTTTTGATTAAGGAAGGAGCAGTCTGTGTGATTCCCAAGTTAGATTTTCGGCATCCATGGAGAAACGCGTAGGTTACCTTCAGAAAGAGGGGATTAATTCAACTTTAACAGGAAGTATAAACGGCAGGACATTGCAATGCTGACAGTCAGGCCACAATCCAAGATTGAAGCTGAATCAGCTAGGCAGGGGATTTTACAGCATATGGGAATTCATGGCAATGAACAAAGAGATGTCGCCGTTGTCTAGTAGATATTGTGATCTCTTATTAGATGAGAGCCTGTGGTTCAAACTTCAGCTTAAAGATCTCGAACAACACGAAATATGAAAAAAATATTTCTTTCGACGACTTCTTGGAAAAAACTTCTGGCAAAAGTTCTGAGACTAAACAAAGTTGCCATGAAAAGTTTCTCATCTATATCTGTCATTCGAAGTCGACGTTAAAATTATCACCCAGAACATGGCTGATGTGTGAAACTAGGCTGTAATCATGACTATAGGGCTGTAATGAGCAAGTAAGTAAGAGCAGAGAGATGTGCTTGCAATGAGGGGAGATTACATTCCTGTGAAGTAGAAAGAGGAGTTTGGAGAATAGAGACTATCCAAAAGTATCCCGAGTACACTAATCGGGGTCTTAGAAGAGGACAGGCTTAAAGAAAATTTGTTCACACTGGGGATCACCTTAGATTCTGTAATAAAGAGCATGAATATGTTTTGCGTACGGACATTATACTGGACTAGGGGGTAACATTTTGAGGATACCATGTATAGATTAAGGGCAATACAATAGGTTTTTATGGTCACAGTACTCTAGCATATCAGAAAGACAATAATACTAGCTGATCTAGATAAAATCAAAAGGAAATTAAGCAAATTTTCAATAAATACGTGGGCAGTTTCGCAAGTCCGCAAAGGTGAAAAGTTCGAAAAGTAGTCGTTTAACGTCTTGAGAGGATAATTTTTGTAATATACATATATTACGATCCATTAATGTTTATCTTTAACTTTAAATTGGAAAAAAAAACGAGAGCCACAAAAGAACTTACAATAGTTTTTGGATTGTAGAGCTTCATAGACAACATACCTGCAAATAAAAAGAGAAAGAATTTCGTTTTAGATTTCAATTACGATGAAAAAAAGTTAAAAATTTATTTGAATTAATGTAATGAGTTTCAGTTTTTTTTAAAGAATTTCTTCTCCTAAATATAAACACAAGAAAGAAATCATTTTTAAAATTTTAATTTAAAATGAAACAAGCTTTGCCGCCATTTAGCTTAGAAATGGCAGCATATTGCTCGTAACAAATGAGAGAGAGAGCTGGACAGAGCAATTATTTAACACATCTTTGATGGCCTGTAAAAAAATTTCTTTAATTTGATTTGAATTTTTATTAAAAAGCCTGAGTTAACCAGATTTTCCTAACTGGGCCTAACTAAAAAGCCTCGTTTTCAAGAAAACTTGCTTAATTGGTCATATCACGTCCCCTTAGTCAGGTTTACAACCTAGTTTCTCACTTCCACTAGTATTGGCTGCCTTCTAAAATGTTATTTGCTTTGTGTTTGAACAAAGTATCGTGTTTCATAATGCCGCTGTACAAAATATATACAATGTATACTATTTCAAAACGTCGTCAATGTGTATTTTTAACGCAGTCAAAAAGCAATCAGGAGGCATCGGATTTATAGTTGATGCATTGTTTCGTTACTTTGCGTATGTACATAGTTTATATACAGTAGTAGAACTGCATACAAACTTTGTAGTGATACATTTTGGAAGTCAGCCATTGTGTATGTTAATTTTATCCCTAAGTGACGACAGGACCTACAGTTTAGAGTGGACTCTAAACGTTAGACTTTGAGAAATGTTTCATCATAATATTTATTTACTCTCAGAGTTTTTGCCAGAAGAGATGCCTTTATCTCTTCGTATTGATCGAGACGTCTTAGCTGGGGTTTGGACCACTTGCTCGCATATAATAATTCAAACACACTACCTACCTACCTAGGCTGCTAAAAATGGAACCAGTTAGACAAATCAAAGCCCATAAAATCATGAATCATGAAGCTAATGATCTACATTTGCCTGGACCGGGACAAATTCATCTACTGCGAGCTGCTAGTCTTGTCGATCTAGACACGCAGAGACCGTTTGAAGTAAGTTTACTAACTTAATTGCTTATTACAACGCTTTAAAGCTTAAATTTCACAATAATTTGGATAGAAAATTTTTATATGTGACAACAAATGTTGCCACAAACATATTGTTACGTTTTTACCTTTTTAAAAACGTTTAAATATGAGTTCGTTAATTGCAAACAAAGTAAAAACAAATATGTGTTTATTTTCTCTTAAACTCTCTTTATTTCTTTACACTACTTTTGTGTGCCACCGTATACAATTTAACGATACAACAATAATTTGCTTGTACACTATTCTCTATTTCACACTTCTGTCCGCGTTAACACTAACACCTGTACGTTAAATCTTCTCTGCTTACAACCTTTTTGCAAGCAATACCACTTGTACGTTCAAACAGCAACGCGTCTTCACACAAAGCTGACTGAATTATAACTCACTGCTGCCTGCTTTGCCCAGCCCTTTTTTATAGTCCGACACAACCAGTCCAACGAACATTATTGAAGTGGAAGGTTCGTTTTCTCGCCTTCTCGAGAGCTCTATTGCTAATACATTGTTGTTTGTGCGTTGTCCATGCTTTTTTTCATGCATGTTGTTGTTGGTACCAGACGCAACCAGGTTCGTTGTACATATGTGTGTGTGCAGCTTTAGATAATCAACACGTTCATTAGTGTATTTGTGTCGTGTGTATTGTGTTGGTATAGCTGGTGGCTTTTGTTTGTCGTTTTTATTGTTAAACGATATTAGGTCGTTTCAATTTATGTAACGATATAGAATTTGTGTTGACAATAATTTTATTTTTAAACTTCTTCTGTGTTGCCAACTATTAACAACAATTTTATTTTTAAACTTCTCAGCTTTATACTATCTATGTTCAGATATGCACTTTTATCATGAGTCAATATTCGGTTTATTGAGTACAATATTTTAAGTGTTCAGACATAGTAATATACGCAATTCAGCAGCTTGTTCAATATTCATTTGACAGGTGGTAAACCAAACAGCTAGTTGCTTCAGCAACATTGTTTTTATTTGTTTTTTGTCGTTGTTGACATTTGAGTTGTGAAATATCAACGGAAAGTTTTCGGGTAATTGTAATATGCGCGCACTGAACATACTTATTATAGTGCTGATATGTAATGCAACCAACTTCAGATTGTTATCATTTGTAAACCGCTCGTCTGACAGCTGACAGATTTATTCCAGTGACAGTTCATTTTATTATTTACAAGCTTACAAAAGCATTTTGATCGATTGCATTCAGAAAAAAAGTTACTCGTGATGGAATTCAAGCGTGATAGATAGTGTGATTGCTTTATATTTGGCTGGAAAACCACAGGTGGCTATCGTTAGAGCCCTCCAGCATTTAAATGTGAATAAATCTTTTGTTTCTCATACCATTGCTCGTTACCGTGATACTGGCAGTGCTGCATCGCGTCCAAAAAGTGGACGAAAAAAAACGGTAACAACACCAGAAATTATCCGAAAAGTGAAGGCCAGATTTGATCGAAATCCACGCCGCAGTGGTAGAAAAATTGCTCGTGAGCTGAACATATCGCGAGAACGGATGCAACACATATTGAAAAATGAGCTTGGACTAAAGCCATTGAAGTTCCAAGAAGTGCAAGAGCTCACCGATGGACAAGAAAAAGTTAGACTGGAAAGAGCCAAGGAGTTACTTCGCTTGCACGAAAGTGGCCAGTTACCGAATTTGGTTTTCTCCGATGAGAAGCCATTCCAAATTCCGGGTTTACTTGCCAAAGAGGTCAGCTGAAAATTTTGCACCTGCGATTGGCCACCAGAACTCAAGTGCCGCCGATGGTAATGGTTTGGGCCGCCGTAATGGCCGATGGTCGCTCCCCGCTCGTATTCATCGACCGTGGGGTCAAAATAAATGCCAAGTATTATCGGGAAAATGTCTTAAAGACATTATTGAAGCCCTGGGCAGACAAACATTTCGGCCGCAGACCATGGACATTCCAACAGGACTCAGCACCACCGCACTCAGCAAGCGTCAACCAAGAATGGCTTAAAAAGGAGGTTCCTCGCTTCATATCTACCGCACAATGGCGACCAAAGTCTCCGGATCTCAATCCGTTGGACTTTTGCGCCTGGGGCATTTTGGAGAGTAAGGTTCTCACTAAAAAAATACCAAAGTGTCGATCATCTCAAGATGGCGCTTCGCCGGGAATGGGCCAAAATACCGCAGAGCCACTTTCGTGCAGCCTGTGATGGCTTTGTCGGCCGTTTGAAGGCCATAATTCGTACCAAAGGTGGCCAATTCGTACCAAATCTAAACTGATTCTAAAATTTGATATTATTTCCAACACTTTTTGCTTTTGAACAATAAAATTAAAAAAAAAAAATTAAAAAAAATATAGCGCTTTACTTTGTTGCATTATATATCAGCCACCCTGTACTTATGACAGTGCTGCATTTTAAGTTTTACTCAATATTATAGCAATTTGCGTATTTATTGCGCAATAATTAATTGAAATTTTATATGAAATATTGAGTTCAATAATGGCGTTTATTGGGATTTACGCAATAAAGGTGCATATCTGAACACCGTATTAGTAGTCTTACAACTTCCATTGCCAAATATTGGTAACAAAAATTTTAAAAATTTTAAATGATTTTGATGTTTGGCAACTCTGTTTTAAATTCACAAAGAGCTGCCTATATGAATTATTCCCAATAATATGTAATTTTCAAAGCAATCAGTTATCTTTTATTCTTTTAATTTATTTTATATTTTTTTTTTATAAAAAATATTGCAATTTTCCCAATTTGGTGTTGCCAATTCATGTACATTTCTCATATAATTTCAAAGCAATCAGTTATATTTTATACCTTTAATGTCTTTTATAAAATATTTTTAGAAAAAAAAAAAAATTGCAATTTTGCAAATTAGTGTTGCCAATTCATGCACATTTCTTATAATCATTTATTTCTAATTTTACATTAATTTTCCATTTAAATTTATTACTAAATTTTAAATAATAAAAAGACTCATTAAACTGTTCATTAGCTGGTTTATAAAACCTTCTAGCCTAGTCGCGTTACCATTTTTTACTTCTTAAAATGACGACGATCTTACCAAACTGGTAAGCTGACAGTGGATTAAAATAAAATCTTTCTCATTTGTAAAGTAACTTGTGAAAAATAGCAAATTTTCGATTTTATTTTCGCATTGCCAACTTCAAGGTTATTTAAGGTATTTAGTGTCAAGTAGCGTCTGTGTTTCTTCTAAAGGGTGTTTTTTATAGAGGTATAGAACTTTAAGTTGGCATTACTTTTCAAGATGGCGACCGATTTAACAGCTGTCAAGTGATTTATTCTCAGTTAGGTTTGGCAATTCATCATGAATAGACTCACGCCTGAACAACGCTTGCAATTTTAGTGCAATTTTATTTCGAAAATAAATGGTTCTGTGCGGAAAACGTATCGCGCACTACGTCCACATTTTATCGTCGACAAAATCGTCCATCAGAGCAGTTAATTCGATTAACCATGGAACGTTTTCGCACCACGTTTACTCTTGATTGATAACTCGCATCCCCCCAGAGACGCTGTACGGTGCGTACAGAAGAAGCTATTGCTGCTGTAGAGCGTAGCATTGAGGAAGACCTGAATGAGTCCATCCGCCATCGAGCACAGGAATTGGATCTGTGTCCATCCACCTTATGGAAGATTTTACGGAAGGATCTTGGTTTGCGTGCTTACAAAATCCAACTCGTGCAAGATTTGAAGCCAAACGATCATCAAGTAAGGCGTAGATTCGACGAATGGGCCCAAAACGAGATTACCGTTATTCCCGATTTTCATAAGCGAATTTTGTTTAGCGATGAAGCGCACTTCTGGTTGAATGGCTACGTCAACAAACAAAACTGCCGCATTTGGAGTGAAGGTAATCCTCAAGTGTATGTGGAAACACCGTTACATCCAGAAAAACTGACTGTTTGGTGCGCTTTATGGGCTGGTGGAATCATTGGTCCGTACTTTTTCAAAAACGATGGTGGCCAGAACGTTACAGTCAATGGTGATCGGTATAGAGCCATGATTACTAAATTTTTCATTCCTGAATTGAATAACCATGATGTCCAGGAGATGTGGTTTCAACAAGACGGCGCAACATGTCACACACAGCTCGTGCCACAATAGATTTATTGAAAGACACGTTTGGTGACCGCCTAATTTCACGTTTTGGACCTGTGAATTGGCCTCCAAGATCTTGTGATTTAACACCGTTAGACTACTTTCTGTGGGGCTATGTAAAGTCATTGGTCTATGCGGTAAAGCCACAAACGCTTGACCATTTGGAAGACAACATTCGCCGTATTATTGCCGATATACGGCCATAAATGTTGGAAAAAGTCATCGAAAATTGGACATGCAGATTGGACTACATCCGCCGCGCCAGCCGTGGCGGTCATATGCCCGAAACCATATTTAAAATGTAATGCCACAAGATTATCTTTCGGATAAATAAAATTCATGTCAATCGAATAATCCATCGTTGTTTTATTGCAACTTAAAGTTCTATACCTCTATTAAAAACAACACCCTTTATAAAAGATAAATGAATGAAAAATTTAATTTAACAATACATGTGTATATAAAGCGCTTTAAGTCGACCATTAAGTACTTCAATAATATTTTTAATTGTTATTTTTATTATTCTGTCTGTCTGTTTTATTTTTTACTCATTTTACATTCTTCAGTTTTTTATTTTTTATTTTATTTTTTGCTTTTCCTTTTGTTCTACTGCTTCCTGGTAGGTAAATAAACACTTTGAAAGTGTATGGCAAGAGCAATGTCTATAATATCTTTAAATTAACAGCAACATCAACAACAACAACAACAACAATTATAATAATAACAAAATATGTACAACAACATATGGTTAAATATAATAATAAAGTATTGTTTTTTGTTTTTGTTCCCAACACTACACTACACTGTACACTATACTGCTCTGTTGCCTTTATTCTTTCATTCTTTAACTTGATTACTTCGTCTGTTTTAACTTAATTCTTTGGCCCAATGTGGTACTCCAGTGTTTTCTTAGGCTGGCAACCAAGTTATTTTCTAAACAATCATTAAGAAAAAGGGAGGAAATGGCAAAAGTAACAAAAAAAAAACTAATTTAAAAATCTAATTAAATTGCCAACTATTATAATTCTATATAGCAGTTGTTAGATTATTTCACAATTATCGTAGACATTTTATGTATTAATTATTAGTTGGCAACTCTATATACGGATTTTTATGCCTTTTAATTAATTTTTTTTGAAGATAAATAATTTTCTTAGCTTTTTTACGTTGCCAACTGCATTGTTGCAACTTACATAACTTGACCAAAAATTTTATAAAAAAATAAAAATATAAATTCTTAGTTGGCAACTCTAAATAAGCATTTTTATGCCCTTTTATTAATTTTTTTCCGATAAATAATTTTCTTAGTTTGCTTTCAAAACCAAGGATAATATTTTTGCTTTTTTCTACGTTACCAACTACATAAGAAACTTACATAACTTGACAAAAAAATTTTATAAAAAAAAAATAAAAATATAAATTATTAGTTGGCAACTCTATATATGGATTTTAATGCCTTTTAATTAAATTTTTTTCGATTAACAATTTTCTTAGTTTGCTTATAAGTCCAATAATAATATTTTTGCTTTTCTACGTTGCCAACTACATAAGAAACTTACATAACCAACAAATTTATTTTAAAACAAAAAATTAAAAATGTTAAAATATTTATTTTTATACAGAATTTCCACAAATTATAGTTGGCAACATCTCAGCATGTCACTCAGAGTCTGCGTTAAACTGTTGGTATTGTTACTCGGTATAAAAAATTATTGTGCGAAGCTAGGTTGTAATCCCAAACAAATTTATTTAAAAACAAAAAATTAAAAATGTTAAAATATTTATTTTTTACCGGATTTTCACAAATTATAGTTGGCAACATCTCAACGTATCACTCAGAGTCCCTGTTAAACTGCAGGTATTGTTACTTGGGAATAAAATTCAATACACGCGAAAAGTGTTGTGCGAAGCTCGGTTGTAATCCCGTCTAAAAGCTAGTAATAGCCCAATGTGATTATAATTGGCAACTCTAAATGTTTTTCTTTAAATTAAACAAGTTAAACTATCAATCCGGCTCAGAATGTAGATTGTAATCCCCTCTAAAAGCTAGTAACAGGCCAATGTTATTATAATTGGCAACTCTATTTTTTTTCTTCAAATTAAACAAGTTAAACTATCAATCCGGCTCAGATTGTAGATTGTAATCCCGTCTAAAAGGTAGTAACAGGCCAATGTGATTATAATTGGCAACTCTAAATGTTTTTCTTTAAATTAAACATGATAAACTATCAATCCGGCTCAGATTGTAGATTGTAATCCCATCTAAAAGCTAGTAACAGGCCAATGTGATTATAATTGGCAACTCTAAATGTTTTTCTTTAAATTAAACATGATAAACTATCAATCCGGCTCAGATTGTAGATTGTAATACCATCTAAAAGCTAGTAACAGGCCAATGTGATTATAATTGGCAACTCTAAATGTTTTTCTTTATATTAAACAAGTTAAACTATCAAGCCGGCTCAGATTGTAGATTGTAATCCCGTCTAAAAGGTAGTAATGGCCCAACGTGATTATAATTGGCAACTCTAAATGTTTTTCTTTAAATTAAACAAGTTAAACTATCAATCAGGCTCAGATTGTAGATTGTAATCCCGTATAAAAGCTAATAACAGGCCAATGTGTTTATAATTGGCAACTCTAAATGTTTTTCTTTAAATTAAACAAGTTAAACTATCAATCCGGTTCAGATTGTAGATTGTAATCCCCCCTAAAAGCTAGTAATAGCCCAACGTGATTATAATTGGCAACTCGAAATGTTTGTCTTTAAATTAAACAAGTTAAACTATCAATCCGGCTCAGATTGTAGATTGTAATCCCGTCTAAAAGCTAATAACAGGCCAAATGTGATTATAATTGGCAACTCTATTTTTTTTCCTTCAAATTAAACAAGTTAAACTATCAATCCGGCTCAGATTGTAGATTGTAATCCCGTCTAAAAACTGATAACAGGCCAATGTGATTATAGTTGGCAACTCTAAATGTTTTTCTTTAAATTAAACAAGTTAAACTATCAATCCGGCTCAGATTGTAGATTGTAATCCCGTCTAAAAGCTAGTAATGGCCCAACGTGATTATAATTGGCAACTCTATTTTTTTTTTCTTCAAATTAAACAAGTTAAACTATCAATCCGGCTCAGACATCTGAAACAAAACGAAATATAGAAAATGTTTCTCTCGCAAACTGTGAGAGTAGAATAAAATTGCCGTGAAACGTTTCTCAAAAGTGTTGTTCAGGCTCGACTTTAAACTGTAGGCTATGGATAAAATTAAAGGCACACACAACATGGATTGTAATGATCATCAATTAAATAACTCAATAAGATAACGTTACATCGCTTCTGTAAAATTTATAGAGTCTAAAAGCTTCTTATTAAAGCAAACAAAAAAATATTGCGTTGCCAACACTATATATTTTTCCGTTTTTTATTTTAATATTTTTGAATAATTTGTTATGTATGTATGTATGTGTTAAATTATTATGATTAATTGTTTTACCAGCTTAATTAAAAATTCAAATTCTTGTGTAGCCTAGAATTTTGGCATTACCATACCATACCATTTATTTATTTATTGTTTCGTTATTAAAATTAGCAAAAGTGGGGCCTTGTCTGTCTACCTGTGTATGGAGTAACCTTTATTATTTTTTCTTTCTTTGTATAACAATTAAACTATATTTGTTTGTGTAAATTTAGCCAGCCATCCATATACCATACCAGCAGATATAGAACTACTAAATAGGCCTTAAAGAAAACAAAAAACAAAAAAAAAACACGTTTATAATTAGAATACATTGTTGTACTGGCGTTACTACACTACACTACACTACACTTCACTTCTCATATGACATCATCCATCGTCATCATCATCAACATCATCATCATTATCATCTTTTTTAAATACAATACAAATGCGAATATAATTTATTTAAAAAAAAGAAAATTAAAAAATATACGCTTATACGCCGAAAATACACCGAAATTCTAACTAAACCAACCAAAAAAATTATTTAAAAAAAATAAAAATAAAAACAAAATATTTATATGGACTGGTGGACTATGGTGAATGCCAAAAACGACAACCACAACAACAACAACAATACATATATATAATTAATCATAATATTGTAAAATTAAAAAATAAAAAAAAAAACATTCTTTTAAAAAATAAAAATAATAACACGAGATCTCTTTCTTCTATTCTCGTTGTGAACAGTTGTAGTGGTAGTGGTAGTAGTAGAAGAAGAAGGGGCTTAATTATAATGACTTGGCCAAAATCATTAACATCAACATCATTACCATTATCATCATCATTATCATTAATACAGTAGTGGCAATAATAAATTGTTATGATGTTTTTTAAAATATGATTAAAATAGAGGAAGTTGTTGAAACAAACAAACAAATAAAAAATTGAGTTGCCAATTAGAAACGAAAAATATATTAATATTCTGCAAATAATAGTTGGCAACACACAACAATTGTTGATAACAGAGATCAACAATTAATCGTTTTTTTCACTGCAATAATGTCGTCTCTGCTCTGTTAAACTGGGCATTGTCAGGTCTTTTAGGCAGCAGAATGATATGTGAAATATTGCTACGTTCCGCTGAATTGATTGGGATAAAGAAGAGGACTGATTGTCTTCTTTCCTTAAATTGCATGGCGCACTATTGATTGGTGTTCTCACAGGCCACTGGAATAATGGAAGGCAAGACGAAAGACTTGTTTTATGTAGAAACTGTGGACCTAAACGGGTGGAAGTAATAAAGTCTGCCTTGCCGTTAAGAGGCAAATGTTAATAACTTCTCATATTCTAGCATCTTTGACTGTTGTGAGAAACTAGGTCGTAATCCTGACTGAAGGGTTGTAAAGGCCAATTATGTATGCTTACTTGCGTTGCCAACTGTTCACAAATGTTTTAATTAATGTTTCTTTCAATTCCTGTCCTTTAATTTGTTGCAAAGTGTTGAAAAATTTATTTTATTTTATTGGTATTGAAGAACTTTCTTCATCTTGCGTTGCCAACTATTGAAAATAAAAATTTTAAAATGTTTTTTTTTTTTTCAATTTAACAACTTATTTTAATTTATCAACCAGTGATCAGCAATGAGTATTCAAAGGCTTAGAATAACTTTTTTGTAGATGAGATAGTTTGCCATACTGAATGTTTGATCCCCCGGTTGCATAAGCACCTTCATTTCAATTTTGTTGAAGTCAGAGATCAGCAATGAATCGTTTTTTCGCTACTCATTAAGCACTCATGACATTTTGAATATAAGTGAGTTAACAATATTGAAATTTAACTATGCACTCTGATTCATTTCATACTCACACTACAACGTTGATTTGTAAGTTTAGGTTGCAATGAGTATGCGTACAACGTTGACATCAAACTCATACCAATCGAAATATGTTTGATTCATAAGCCGCCTACTCATTTAGATTCATAACTTTAGAAAAATGCTTGTAATACAACTTATAAATGATTCGAGTGACTCGACCCATAGGCAAAAAACACAGAGCAGCAAGCAGAGCAAACACACAACCATTTAGGGAGTATTTTAGTGTTCGTACACGAATCATACTTATTTTGTGCTGCCTCGTGTATATGTTGAGTTATGGTGAGTTGAAATGAACAACATCATCATACGTGTTGTTAAGTATGAATATGATGAGTACTTCAAACTTTGAATATGAGTAGAGAGAGGTTCCATGATAAAGGGTCCGCCAAATAACTTTTTTTTTTGAAAATGCTTTAAAAGAAAAACTGCTGAATATTTTCTCAAATTTCTTTTTTTATTTGAAAGTATAATCCTTTCGGTTAATAATGGAAAATAATTTCATGCAAATGGCTGCCACGTCTGGCCATGCAGTAGCCGCCTACACGATCGTTCCAATTTTTAAGTACATTATCGATTGCGTGCATCTGTATTTCACCAATGGCTTCACGAATATTGTCCTTTAAAGCGTCAACTGTCTCTGGCTTGTCGGCGTAACACTTATCTTTGACGGCAACCCCACAAATAATAGTCCAACGGTGTCAAATCGCAGCTCCGAGGTGGCCAAACGACATCAGCTCTGCGGCTGATAATGCGATCTTCAAAAACAGGGCGAAAAACATCGAGTGTTGCTTCGGCTGTGTGGCACGTAGCGCCGTCCTATTGAAACCAAATGTTGCCAATATCCTCCACTTCAATTTTTGTGAACAAAAATTCGTTCAACATGGCCCGATAACGATCGCCATTGACTGTAACGGCCACTCCTTGCTCATTTTCGAAGAAAAATGGCCCAAATATGCCTCTGAACCAAAATCTGCACCAAACAGTGACTCGTTTTGGGTGCGTCGGCTTTTCAATGTATGCGTGCGGGTTTTCTGTGCCCCAAATGCAGCAATTTTGCTTGTTTACATACCCGCCAAGATCAAAATGAGCTTCATCTGAAAAGATGATTTTTTTTTTGCCAAAATCGGCATCTTCTGTAAGTCGCTTGCAAGCCCACTTAGCGAAGCGAAAACGCATTGGATGGTCAACTTGGCTTCAACTCCTGAACCAATTGGACTTTGTATGGCGTCATACCAAGGTCTTTATGCTAAATTCGTCTCAATGATGTCTCCGAAATGTTCAATGGTTGAGAACGACCGTAAATTGAGGTTGATGGCGCTTCACGCACACTTTCTGCCACAGCAGCAATATTCTCGGGTGTACGCACTATTTTTGGCTTTTCACGCTTTGGTTTATCGATGAGGATGCCAGTTTCCTTCACCTATTTTCACAAGATAACGAACATACGGAGCTGACGGTGCTTTACTTCTTCCAAAATCCGCATGCAATTTTCGCACACATTCTGCAAAATTACCATGATTTTCAAAGTAATGTCGCAATATTTTCCAGCGTTGTTCAAGCGTATACACAACCATATTCGTTCAGCGCGAAGGATAAAACTAATTATCTGTCAAATCAGACATGAGCTAAGTGTTACCATTCATGAAATAAGCACTAGTTGAAGAAAAAAAAACGTTAGATGGCGGACCCGATATTAAAAGAAGTATAAATGCGTATAAGTATCAGAAATTATGAGTATGATTCCAATCTACTCATCTTTTTGAATACTCATTGCTGATATCTGGTTAATAAATTAAAATAAGTTGTTAAATTGAAAAAAAAAAAAAAAAAAAAAAACATTTTAAAATTTTTATTTTCAATAGTTGGCAACACAAGATGAAGAAAGTTCTTCAATACGAATAAAATAAAATAAATTTTTCAACACTTTGAAACAAATTAAAGGACAGGAATTGAAAGAAATATTAATTAAAACATTTGTGAGACAGTTGGCAACGCAAGTAAAGCTATCGTAAAATAAAGAAACTTATTCAGTGGTAGAAAAAGAACCTGTTAAAATATTGAAAAACAAATGAAATATTGCAGTTAAGAAAATCAAGAAAAAAAAAGAGTTGTCAATAAAAGCAGAGAATAAAGGGTCCGCCAAATAACTTTTTTTTTGAAAATGCTTAAAAAAAACTACTGAATATTTTCTGAAATTTCTTTTTTTATTTGAAAGTACAATCCTTCCGGTTAATAATGGAAAATAATTTCATTCAAATGGCTCCCTCGGCTGGCCATGCAGTAGCCTACACCAGAATATGCCGATTTTGGCAAAAAAAATCGTCTTTCCAGATGAAGTTCATTTTGATCTTAGCGGGTATGTAAACAAGCAATTGGGGCACAGAAAACCCGCACGCATACATTGAAAAGCCGACGCACCCAAAACGAGTCACTGTTTGGTGCGGATTTTGGTCCAGAGGCATAATTGGGCCATTTTTCTTCGAAAATGAGCAAGGAGTGGCCACGAAAGTCAATGGCGATCGTTATTGGGCCATGTTAAACGAATTTTTGTTCACAAAAAATTGAAGAGAAGGATATTGGCAACATTTGGTTTCAACAGGACGGCGCTACGTGCCACACAGCCGAAGCTACACTCGATGTTTTGCGCCCTGTTTTTGAAGATCGCATTATCAGCCGCAGAGCTGATGTCGTTTGGCCACCTCGAAGCTGCGATTTGACACCGTTGGACTATTATTTGTGGGGTGCCGTCAAAGATATGTGTTACGCCGACAAGCCAGAGACAATTGACGCTTTAAAGGACAATATTCGTGAAGCCATTTGAATGAAATTATTTTCCATTATTAACCGGAAGGATTTTCAAAAAAAGTTATTTGGCGGACCCTTTATATGAAAAAATCAAATAAAACAAAAGAAAGTTCTACAATTAAATTAAAACTCAAGCGGCCAACAAAAAAAATGAAGAAAATTATGAAAATTATATGAAGCAACACTTAGTTAAGGTACGATAAAATGAGCATCACAGACCCAATAACTTATAGAATTGCCAATTAAGAAGAATTTGATTTTGATTCCCTTTCAATAACTGTTCAATATTTTTTTTGTGTCAAGTGTTACCATATACAATTTTTAAGGTCATCTTTTTCTTTTTGTTTTTTTTTTTTTTGTTTTGCCAGATTGCACAATTTAAACGGAATTTCTTTTAAGTTGTTTTTCTTGTTGTTGTTGTTTCGCTTTCGTTTTAAATCGTTTTTACAAAAATAGCTGCGAGAAAAAAAAAGAAGAATCACGAACAAACTTTTTTTTTTATTATTATTGTTGTGCACTTAAACCTAAAAACAACAACAAGAAAATGTTGTATTTTTTATCTACGATTTATGCATGTAGCGTCGTGCGTGTGCGTGTGTGTATGTGTGTGTGTATTTTAAGTATTTTTTTTCGCATTTAACTTAAACAAGGTTAAAAAGCGATATGCGACAAGCGAATTGAAATGAATTTTTTTTCACAATTTTTTTTGCAACAACAGCAACAACTAAAAATAACAATCAAAAGGTAGGTCTAGGTCTTATTACTTGTTTGTGTACTTGCAAAAAAAAAAAACAAAAAAAAAATATTTTTTAAATTAAAAAAAAAAATTAATTCAACAACTCGCAATGAATGTAACGTACGTTTAAAGTGCGTTTTTTTTCTTTCTTCTTCTACTGTAAACTGGCGGTTTAATTCTTTAAATTAAAAAAGAGGAAAAAATGAATTTTTTAAATTTTTTTATTGTCTGCTGCTTTATTTTCACTGTTTATTTAATTTTTTTCTGTCTTTATTTTTTTGTTGTTGTTGTATTTTTATGATTATTATTCATGTCAAGTAAGTTTTTTAAATGGATTCCCAAATTTACAATTTTTGAATTGTTTTTGTTTTACTTTTTTGAGATTTAATACATATTTTTTTATATTTTTTTTATTTATTTTTTTAATATTATTTGTTTGTTTTATTTATGGGTGTGTTGACTGACTAATAATTTCAATATAAAAAATTTCTTTTAATAATTATTTTTTAGTAGGTAGTGTGTTGGCTTATTAGACGAAAAGCCAGGGTTCGAGCCCAGGCCAGACATCAAAATAAAATTCAAAAAGTATTTCTTCGGCGACTTCCTCTCAGCAGATTTCTGGCAAAAACTCTGAGAGCCATGAAAAGTTTCTCAAAAAATCTGTCGTTCGGTGTTGACTTTAAACTGTAGGTCCCGCCCGCCACTCATGTATAAAATTAACACACACAACATAAGTGGTGTGAGAAACTAGGTGGTAATCCTGACTGAAGAGTTGTAATGACCAATTATGTATGTATGTATGTAATTATTTTTTAAACATTAATCTGGCAACTCTTTCTTTTTCATTGAGCCTTTTATTGGAAAAAATTTGACGAATTTTATTTTTTAATAAAAAAAAAATAATTTTTTTAATAATTGTTTTTTTTAATTATTATTTGAAAAAATAATAAATATTGGAAAAATTTTGAATATTTTTCTCTTTTTTTATTAAAATTTTTTTTTTAAATTTTAAAAAAATTTTAAAAATTTAAAATTTCTTTTTTATAAAATTTTAAATATTAATCTGGCAACTCTTGCTTTTTTCTGACAAAGATTTCATCAAGTCTTTTATTATCTTTTTAAAGCATTTTACTTTTTTAATTGGAATTTTCTTTTTTCATAATTTTTTAAATATTAATCTGGCAACTCTACCTATTTCATTAAGCCTTTTATTGGAAAAATTTTCAAGAATTTTTTTTAATTAAAAAATGTTTTCCTTTTTAACTTTAAAACATTAATCTGTCAACTCTGCTTTTTTCATTAAGCCTTTTATTGGAAAAATTTCGAAGAATTTTTTCTGTTTTAATTCAAAATTTTTTTTTTATAATTTTTAAATATTAATCTGGCAACTCTTGTTTTATTTTCTGGCAAAGATATGCCTTTTTCATCAAGTCTTTTATTATTTATTTAAAGCATTTTACTTTTTTAATTGGAAATTTCTTTTTTATATTTTTTTAAATATTAATCTGGCAACCCTGCCTTTTTCATTAAGCCTTTTATTAAAAAATTTCGAAGAATTTTTTCTTTTTTAATTCAAATTTTTTTTTATAATTTTTTCAATATTAATCTGGCAACTTTTGTTTTATTATGCCTTTTTCATCAAGTCTTTTATTATTTATTTAAAGAATTTTAATTTTTTAATTGGAAATTTATTTTTTCATAAATTTTTAAATATAAATCTGGCAACTCTTGTTTTATTTGTTGGCAAAGATATTCGTTTTTCATTAAGTGAAATTACTGAGAAAAAATTTAAAGAATTTTCTCTTTATTTCATGGATAATTTATTTTAATTTCTGTTTAAATATAGAAATAATTGCAGATGTGTTTTATATCCAGCAAATGGGCATACACTCAGCCACAAAAGTATACAACGGATAACAAATTTCAGAAATTTTTTAACTAATCCGTTTTCGTTGAAAATCTTTGTAATTTGTTCAGAAATATGTGAAATTTGTAAATCGGATGCATACCTTTGTGGGCCTGTGCAGGGCCATAATCCAGTTCAATTTCAGAAATTTTTTAACCAATGCAAAAGACCGTCTTAACTTCAAGGCAGCTATAAAGATTTTCAACGAAAACGGATTAGTTAAAATATTTCTGAAATTTTTTAACCGTATGTATAATTTAGTAACTGTGTGTATGTTTCGTTTTTTTTTTCTTGGTGTATTGGTAACGCTAAGAGGGTGACCAATATTAAAAAAAATTAGAGTCTATATTTATAACTAAACTATGTTTATAACTAAACAACACTTCTGAAAATTTTTATCATACTTATTTTGTGCTGCTTCGTGTATATGTTGAGTTACGGAGAGTCGAAATCAACAACATCCTGCGTGTTGTTAAATATGAACTTAAACTTTGAATCTTGAATAGTATGAATGCGTATAAGTATCAGAAATTAAGAGTATGATTCGATTCTACTCATCTTTGTGATGGCCTAGATCATATTGCTATTACGAGAAATTGCAAAAGAAAATGAATTGTCCTGATATTATAATTACCACACACAACTTGAATGGTAAAAGAAGAACCTAAATGGCAATCCTGACTAAACGGTTGTTTGTTGTAATGTTGAAATTTGTTTGTTTTCTCTTTCGATACCACAGCACTCATGTAAAGGCTGTTTTTTTATAGAGGTATAGAACTTTAAGTTGGCAGTACTTTCCAAGATGGCGATCGATTTAACAGCTGTCAAGTGATTTATTCTCAGTTTGGTTTGGCAATTCATCATGAATAGACTCACGCCTGAACAACGCTTGCAATTTTAGTGCAATTTTATTTCGAAAATAATGATTCTGTGCGGAAAACGTATCGCGCACTACGTCCACATTTTATCGTCGACAAAATCGTCCATCAGAGCAGTTAATTCGATTAACCATGGAACGCATTCGCACCACGTTTACTTTTATTGATAACTCGCATCCCCAGAGACGCTGTACGGTGCGTACAGAAGAAGCTATTGCTGCTGTAGAGCGTAGCATTGAGGAAGACCCGAATGAGTCCATCCGCCATCGAGCACACGAATTGGACCGGTGTCCATCCAGCTTTATGGAAGATTTTGCGGAAGGATCTTGGCTTGCGTGCGCTTACAAAATCCAACTCGTGCAAGATTTGAAGCCAAACGATCATCAAGTAAGGCGTATATTCGTCGAATGGGCCCAAAACGAGATTACCGTTGTTCCCGATTTTCATAAGCGAATTTTGTTTAGCGATGAAGCGCACTTCTGGTTGAATGGCTACGTCAACAAACAAAACTGCCGCATTTGGAGTGAAGGTAATCGTCAAGTGTATGTGGAAACACCGTTACATCCAGAAAAACTAACTGTTTGGTGCGCTTTATGGGCGGGCTGGTGGAATCATTGATCCGCGTACTTTTTCAAAAACGAAAACGGTGGCCAGAACGTTACACACAATGGTGATCGGTATAGAGCCATGATTACTAACTTGTTCATTCCTGAATTGAATAACCATGATGCCCAGGAGATGTGGTTTCAACAAGATGGCGCAACATGTCACACACAGCTCGTGCCACAATAGATTTATTGAAAGACACGTTTGGTAACCGCCTAATTTCACGTTTTGGTCGTGTGAATTGGCCTCCAAGATCTTGTGATTTAACACCGCTAGACTACTTTCTGTGGGGCTATGTAAAGTCATTGGTCTATGCGGTAAAGCCACAAACGCTTGACCATTTGGAAGACAACATTCGCCGTATTATTGCCGATATACGGCCACAAATGTTGGAAAAAGTCATCGAAAATTGGACGTCCAGATTGGACTACATCCGCCGCGCCAGCCGTGGCGGTCATATGCCAGAAATCATATTTAAAATGTAATGCCACAAGATTATCTTTCGGATAAATAAAATTCATGTCAATCGAATAATCCATCGTTGTTTTATTGCAACTTAAAGTTCTATATCTCTATAAAAAACACACTCTTTATAATTAACACACACATCTTGGGTGGTAAAAGAAGAAGCTAAATGGTAAGCCTGACTAAACGGTTGTTTGTTGTAATGTTGAAATTTGTTTGTTTTCTCTTTCAATACCACAGCACTCATGTACTTATGTATGCATATGCCTTAGTATTGTTTGTTTACAGCACTTAAAAATTTTTGGTTTTTAGACTTGGCAGTACTTTTTTTCTGTTAAAAATATCGTATCGTATCATTGTTTTAAATAATTTGGAAACAATTGAAGTTAAAAATGATAAAATAATTGAAATAATTGAAATAATAAATGCAATTATAAAAGATTTGAACAACAAACTTTGTTTATGAATTAAAAAAAAAGAAAAAAACAAATTTTTTTTGATAAAAATTTTTGGTGAATAATAATAATAACTACAACAACAACAATAATAATAATATAATGATTATTCTTGTTATTGTTATAAACAAACGAATTTATTTATACGAGTATTGTTCTCGAGGTTCTTTCTAATTTTACCCGTTTTTTGCTGAAGCAGAACAAAAAAAAAAAAATAATAATTGTGAGTAAAAAAAAAGAAGAGGGGAAAAAGTTAAACACGCACCATAATTTTATTTTATTTAAATTATTTTTCTTTTTCTTTTTTTTCATATTTCAATCTATAAACAATAGGCCACCAGCCAGCAGGTATAATTTAATGCCTTTTTTTAAATTTTCAACAATTTCTACGTTTTAATCATATTTAAAGCCAAATTATTTCGTGTGGCTTATAAACGTTGTAATGCAGGGGCGGGGCAAAAGGGGGCCGGTAATAAAGGGGGATGGCATATAAATATGTATGCAGACAGTTTGTGTATGTGTGAGGATTTCTTTCTTTATTTTGCTTTGGCTTTGTTTTATAATTTCAAACTAATTTTAATAATAAAAACATTAAGAAAATAAAAATAAAAATAAATACGAACAAAAGTAAATTATTTTTCTATGTTTGTTTTTTTGCTAAAACGTTCATTGATCCCAAACTTCAAGTCAAGGTTAAAACACATACGAAATTGTTTTAATTTTTTTTTGTTTTATTTTTATTCGATTAAATAAAGAAATCTAAATTTAAAAAAAAATATTTTCAAAAGGAATTTAATAGAACGAATGGAACTAACTAACGAACCCCTATGAAAAAAAGCCAAAACAAAACCCAAAAAAAAATTAAAATTTAATTACTAAAGCCTTTAATTTTTAATGGAAATAATTATAAATGAATCTTTAAATAAAACAAAATTAAAATCATAAAAAAATATTTGTTGCTGTTGTTGTTGTTGTTGTATTATTAAAACAATTATTCGAAACACTTTGAACTTTTTATTGACTACGCTGCTCGCTGCTTAAAATTCCCTTTTACTTACTCACATACAAAACAAAGCCGCTCTCTTTTTGTCGTTCGGTTCCAAGAATTATTTGTAATTAAAAAAAGTTTTGTTTTTTTCCTTTTTTTTGTTGAACAAATTATCAAGATTCTAAACATAACCTCTAAAAATGTGCTAAAATTCGCCTAAACTAAGCTTGGATGGAGACAGTCGGTGTCTGGAGACTTATTTGGCATCAAATAAATTGGAAAAGTTTTCAAAAAGTTTAAATTTAAGGCCATGTGTGCACTAGCAAGTCAGTTAGGGAAACCAAAAAGCAGAAACTTGCGGAATTTTGCTTCCAAAAGTAGTTGTTGTTGTTGTAACAGTTCGGCTGTTGTCTCCGGAAGCTTTTCTCTGTATATAAGATAATGAGGGATTAGTAATTTTAGTTTATATGTTCTGTTGGTTGTGTGCCGTGTAATTCGGTGGGGATGGGATGGATTGGAGATGGGATTGTTGTTGTTGGTTGTATGTGTGTGTTGTCAACGTCATGTGGTAGGTAGTCCGAGGAAGTCAGCTGTTGTCGTAGGGTTCAGCCCATAGGTCTACGGATCGTAGGGCTGTCGGTTTCGCTAGACAACTAAAAATGTGCACCGTATCGTGTGGTGTCTGGTTGCACAATGGGCAGCTATCCTGGGTTCCGGATTGATCCTAGCCCTGTAGTTATTCAGGAAGTTCGAACATCCTGAGCTGAGCTGGACCAGAATAGTTCTCGTGACTCTTGGAAGCTGCCTTTCCGAATCGGCTATGGGTGGTGGGTGTCGATTAATGAGCCTATTATGGCTGAGCTCGTCTCTGGCCGTCGTGACGATGGTATTATGAAGGGCATTTTGTGCCTCCCTGACGGACAGTGTATCAGTTATTGAGGGTATGAGGTGGACGATGCCCGAGTTGTAGGTAGTGAGGTCTTGTCTTATGCGGCAAGGAGGGGGATCATTCAAAACTATGTGGTGGTTTGGATGGGAAGGTTGGCAGCAGGCTATGAGGAATTGTTTAGTTAGCAGCTCGTTGTGTCTTCTAACCGTCAGCATCTTCGTCTCATCATGGAGGTGGTCGATACTAGTCATCCTCACGCATCCGGTGGCTATTCGCAGGGCGTTGTTCTGCGACGTCTGTAGTGCCTTGTGGAACTTGCTGCAAGAAAACTTGCTTACCTATGCACGGCTTAAGTTTGTGTAAAAATAAAATAAAATAAAATTAAAACGCAGGAGTATAGACATATTTAGACCATGTGGAATACCATTGGAACTGTCCAAGGCTTCTAATAAAACCATTTACTCTCCCAAACACCATTCTTCACAAGTCAGTGTGATTCCCCGCATAGTACTAACACAACAGCGTCTTCTTTTACAACATAACGCTGTGCTTGTACACACTAGATTAGCAGGCAGCAGTCTGCTAGCAAAAATTCTGAGAGCAAAATAAAATTGCCCTGAAAAGTTTCTCAAAAATCTGTCGTTCGGAATCGACACCAAACTGTGGGTCACATAGCTCATGGATAAAATAACACATTCATGTGTATGGGTGGTGTTGGAAGCTGGGTTTAAACCCTGACTAAAATGATTTTGATGCTCAATTAAGTAAGTAAAGTATGTACACAGTTTTTTCCTCTTTCCTCTTCTCTGCCCCTCCTACAGAATTCATTCGCCATGTGCCAAGACCAATACAGCTTGCATGAGTTACCCACAAGACAGTGTATAGTGAGGATTTCGCCAACTACGCCAACCGTGCTCTTTTGCAGTTAATGCAGGCTGTTCGTGTACCCTTTCGTCAGGGAAAGTTGCCGAAAGAAGAATTTTTTTCACGTGACTAATGAGCCGACACACTACCTACCAGATTACGGTGAAGAATCGACCGTTATTGCCAAACTTGTTTAAAAAACAAGTATCAAATGGATGTAGTAGGAGCGGAAAACAGTTTTTTTCTTTTAGTTGAGACCAAAACTCAGGGGATAGATCCTATTCGTGCATCGGATCTTGTTGGAACACCGAAAAGAAAGTTGAAGGAGAAGGAAAACTGGGAGCAATGATTCGCAAATTGATACTGATATCGTAATTTCTGGTTTTAAAAATAATCAGCCAAGTTTTGTTTAAAGTATGTAAAGGGTGTTTTTTTATAGAGGCATAGAACTTTAAGTTGCAATAAAACAACGATGGATTATTCGATTGACATGAATTTTATTTATCCGAAAGATAATCTTGTGGCATAACATTTTAAATATGATTTCTGGCATATGACCGCAACGGCTTGGCGCGGCGGATGTAGTCCAATCTGGACGTCCAATTTTCGATGACTTTTTCCAACATTTGTGGCCGTATATCGGCAATAATACGGCGAATGTTGTCTTCCAAAATGGTCAAGCGTTTGTGGCTTTACCGCATAGACCAATGACTTTACATAGCCCCACAGAAAGTAGTCTAGCGGTGTTAAATCACAAGATCTTGGAGGCCAATTCACAGGACCAAAACGTGAAATTAGGCGGTCACCAAACGTGTCTTTCAATAAATCTATTGTGGCACGAGCTGTGTGACATGTTGCGCCGTCTTGTTGAAACCACATCTCCTGGACGTCATGGTTATTCAATTCAGGAATGAAAAAGTTTGTAATCATGGCTCTATACCGATCACCATTGACTGTAACGTTCTGGCCACCAACGTTTTTGAAAAAGTACGGACCAATGATTCCACCAGCCCGCCCATAAAGCGCACCAAACAGTCAGTTTTTCTGGATGTAACGGTGTTTCCACATACACTTGAGGATTACCTTCACTCCAAATGCGGCAGTTTTGTTTGTTGACGTAGCCATTCAACCAGAAGTGCGCTTCATCGCTAAACAAAATTCGCTTATGAAAATCGGGAACAACGGTAATCTCGTTTTGGGCCCATTCGACGAATCTACGCCTTACTTGATGATCGTTTGGCTTCAAATCTTGCACGAGTTGGATTTTGTAAGCACGCAAACCAAGATCCTTCCGCAAAATCTTCCATAAAGTGGATGGACACAGATCCAATTCCTGTGCTCGATGGCAAATGGACTCATTCGGGTCGTCCTCAATGCTACGCTCTACAGCAGCACCGTACAGCGTCTCTGGGGATGCGAGTTATCAATAAGAGTAAACGTGGTGCGAAAACGTTCCATGGTTAATCGAATTAACTGCTCTGATGGACGATTTTGTCGACGATAAAATGTGGACGTAGTGCGCGATACGTTTTCCGCACAAAACCATTATTTTCGAAATAAAATTGCACTAAAATTGCAAGCGTTGTTCAGGCGTGAGTCTATTCATGATGAATTGCCAAACCAAACTGAGAATAAATCACTTGACAGCTGTTAAATCGGTCGCCATCTTAAAAAGTAATGCCAACTTAAAGTTCTATACCTCTATAAAAAACAACCTTTAATATTAGATCAGCAATGATTCGTTTTTTTCGTACTCACAAGCACTCATGAAATTTTGACTATAATTGTGGCTTGAGAACAAAGCCACATAAGCAAAAAAGACAGAGCAGCAAGCAGAGCAGATACACAACTTTCTAGTGAGTATTTTAGTGTTCGTACGCAAATCATACTTATTTTGTGCTGTTTCCGTGGATATATTGAGTTATGGAGAGTCGAAATCAACATCATTATCATACGTGTTGTTAAGTATGAGAATATGATGAGTACTTCAAACATTTTGAATATGAGTAGAGAGAGGTTCCATGATATTAAAATAAGTATGAAGGCGTAATAAGTATCAGAAATTATGAGTATGATACGATTCTATTCATCTTTTTGAATACTTATTGCTGATCTCTGGTGGTTATGGAACCCACTACCTTAGTAGGTGTTGTTTAATAGACTGCCTAACTACTGGGGCTATCAATAAACACAGTTTTGCTAATCGTAAATCGAATTAAAAGAAGATTATGCTGAGCAATAAAAATTTGTTTTTTTTTATCAAAAATTTTAGGCCCGCTGTTGTATAATATTAATGACTTTTAAGAGTTTTATTTGAAAAAAAAAACGATACATTTTGTTTAAATAAACCCTTATTGCTTACCTACCATTCTAGCCTAAAGGGAACTTTCAAATATAATTTGTGTTTATTTTTTAATTTTCTGTTGCCAAAAATTCGTTGATGGTGACCTTCTAATATTGAAGGCGTTTTTTTTTTGAAAAGAAATGTTTTTTTTTTTGTTCATGTTTGATGTTTCTGATGAAATTTATTAAAAAAAAAATAAAAAACAAACATGTGAAACGCTACAAAATTGTTTATAAAATAATATAACATTGAACCATGATTACAATAATAATTTTTTTTAATTTTTTTCACACACAAAACAAACAAAAAATTTGTTTTTTTTTTGTAAGCAAAACTCCGTATTTTTTTTTTCAAACATTAAACCGTAAATGAGAGATGTGGTGGTAAAAAAACAACAACTGAAGTAAAACAGCCATTATTATTACCATCACACAATTGTTGCTATTGTTGCTGTTGTTGCTGTTGTCGGCCATTATAAACGGTATACGAGTACATACAGAAAACAAACGATAATGCATTCATTATGAATAAAACAACAACACAACAACAAAAAGAAAAAACCAGAATAAAAAAAATTATTTTCAAGTACATTTTGTGTGTGTGCGTGTGTGTGTTGATTTTTTTTTTGACAATAAAATCGAAAATTTTCAAGTACACACTTGTATTCACAAACAATAAATTCGCAAAAAAAAACAACAACAACAACGAAATTAAATAAATTATTCCAAGCAAAATTTAACTGACTTAAAAAAAATCGGAAAAAAATCGAAAAAAATCGGAAAAAAATCAAAAAAATTAAAAAAGCGTGTCCAACTACCTTGAATATTAAAGATATACTAGAGTAGAGTAGCGTCGTCAATCAGTCAGTGAAAAATGTTTCGAATTTTGTTTTATTTTTGAGGGTGTTAAATAAAAATAAAAGAATAAAAAAAATAAAATTATAATTTATAATTAATTGCTAGTTTCGTTGGTTTCATGAACACCAAAAACATTTATACAAGCAAATAAGTTGGCAACACCACACACTTCCTTATAGGCAGGAAGGAAACTTAATAAATAATTCAACATAACCAAAAAAACGAAGCAAAACTCAGTAAAAATAACTGCGACATTTTATTTAACCTCAATTTTAACACACACACACAGAGAGAGGGAGAGAGAGAAATGGAGAGAAGGCAAAATATAGAGATATAGAGACTGAAGTAGAGTGGAGTTCGTAAAACAATTTCTTTAAGCATAACAAATGTTTGAATATTAAAGGCGATATTACAATGGGCTTAGTTAGACACTTATAGGTATCAGAGATCAGTAATGAGTTTACAAAAAGATGAGTCGAATCAAAGAATATGGATATAAAGAATACGCATCATGTAGAAGTAACATTTCTTATGGTGGGTCGTAACATCACGACCCGCTCTCTCCAAATTTTTTTTAAAAATCATTTCTGGGTGAGGGGAGAGGAACACAGAAAGAAAATAAACACAAACAAAGAGCGTAACAATGTGTTGCTCTCATCGTACGTATGGACATGTGTATGTATTCTTGTGTTTTTTGATTTAGTTGTCGATCAGACTGCGACAAGAATACATAAGCTGCGGATGTTTTATCATTTTATTTCAGAATAACACTCGAAGAATATTTTGTGTTATAAATGTTCAATGTCATTAGCTGGGCGTATTTTATTTTTTATTTTGTCTCATAGTATAATTTTTTTTAAATGCTTTGGAATGCTCGTTTTTTTTTTCTTTTAATAAAAAATGGTTTTTTATTCTTTTTATTTGTATTTATCTAAAAAACATGGACTAATTTTTAAGCCAAAGATGGATAACTTTATGTTCTTTTAATAATAAAATCGATGTTTTATTTTATTTTTATTTATCCAAAATTATTAAGCCAAAGATAGACAGCTTTACATGTGTATGTTGATGAAGCTGACCAGATTTTTACGCTCTTTTTAACAAACGTTCTTGATGTTCGTGTCCTATGTGTATAAAAAGCCGAAGATGTTCTTCCCCTGAGGGACATTGGTGCCGTCGTCTGTTTTTAACACCAGAAAAATCAATAAAAAAGTTGTCAAACAACAAAAGCGCACGATGAGAACAACGCATTGTTACGCTCTTGGTTTCTGTATCATTCCCTTCTATCTTTTCCCCCGCGTCATGAAATATTTTTGAAAAGTATTCCAAAATATGTTAAAATGCACATTCTTTATACTTTATTTTCTTTGGTAGAATCGAATCATACTCATAATTTCTTATACTTATACGCATTCATACTTATTTTAATATCATGGAACCTCTCTCTACTCATATTCATACTCATCATATTCACACTTAACAACACGTATGATGTTGTTGATTTCGACTCACCATAAACTCAACATATACATATACAGCACGAAATAAGTATGATTCGCGTACGAACTCTAAAATACTCACTAAAAGGTTGTGTGTTTGCTCTGCTTGCTGCTCTGTCTTTTTTGCTTATGGGTCGAGTCACTCGAATCATTTATAAGTTGTAGTACAAGTATTTTTCTAAAGTTATGAATCTAAATGAGTAGCCTGGCTTATGAATCAAACATATTTCGAATGGTATGAGTTTGATGTCAACGTTGCACGCATACTCATTGCAACCTGTACTTATAAATCAACATTGTAGTGTGAGTATGAAATGAATCAGAATACATAGTTAAATTTCAATATTGTTGACTCACTTACATATATTCAAAATTTCATGAGTGCTTATGAGTAGCGAAAAGACGATTCATTGCTGATCTCTGATAGGTATGTATATTAACGGCTCCGGTATTCAAAGGCGTATAGGTTAGGCAGTGGTTAGGCACTGTAATGTTTTCCAGGCAGAAATCATTGCCATTTAGAAAGCAGCACAATGCTTGTTAAGTGATCGGAATATTCTCTGAATTTACTCAAACAGCCAGAATATGATTAAGACATACATACATACATAATTGGTCATTACAACCCTTCAGTCAGGATTACGACCTAGTTTCTCACACCAATTATGTTGTGTGTGTTAACTTTATACATGGGTGCCAGGGGCCTACAGTTTAAAGTCGGTATCCGAACGACAGATTTTTTGAGAAACTTTTTCATGGCAATTTTATTTACTCTCAGAGTTTTTGCCATGATATCTGCTGAGAGGAAGTCGCCGAAGAAAAATTTTTTCATATTTTGTTTTGATGTCTGGCCTGTGGCTCGAGCCCTGGCTTTTCGTCTAATAAGCCAACACACTACCTACTAGACTACGGCGACTTCAAGCAGGAGCTAAGATTGATTTAAACATGCTCCTTCCATTGCACAATTACAATTCTCACGCGGCTACTCGAAGACATGACGATAGACTTGGCATTTCCACGAATAACTTCTGCAGATTGTTGGGCACTCTATGTTTCAGTGGCCACGCGGTCTTGCCATTTACGGTAACCTCTGATTGAACCCTCCAAATGTAAAGATAAGCTGCAATAGCAAGATTTAAATTGGAGTACAGTTTGCTTTCCTTTATAAGAAAGGTATGACAAACGAATGGGATAGTAATATGGCATCACAATGGATCTAAACGCTGGCCTAAGGGGTAGCCTGTTTTTCAAGATGAGTTTGTCATCTAACCTAACCTCACTGTACGCTTAATTGGCTTGCAGCTAGACTACTGGCTAAATAACTTGCGATATTTGTCGCAATGCAACTTAATGTCTTGTCACGTTGTCACATTGCCAAGAATTCCAAGCAGGAAGATTTGGTCCGCTAATAATGATTAGCTTCATGGATACTGTGAAGGTCTACGCAAACGTCTCTAAACATGAGAACAAAATACTAGATTGTAGAATTTTCCCCACAGAAAGGTTTAATCTTAGCATATCTCTCTGCCTCCCTGATTTTTGGAGTGAATTTCAGGCAGAGCTAATAACCGTAAATTGCATGGCGGAACTAATTCGCAGTTGAGTTATAAATTGCTGGTTTTCAGCTTGATTCGAAAGAGTGTTATCAACCAATTGAGTTGAAATCTCAATTTAAAAAGATTTGCCAACTAAAACAATCAAAAGTATTTTATTTTTAATAGAAATAAACTGTTTTTTTAAATAATTAATTTTTTAATAAATACATTAAAACAATTAAATTGAAACTTTTTTTAAAAAGTGGAATCTCCTCAAACATATAATTTATGGTAAAGGGTGTTTTTTTTTTATAGACGTATAGAACTTTAAGTTGCAATTCGATTGACATGAATTTTATTTATCCGAAAGATAATCTTGTGGCATAACATTTTAAATATGATTTCTGGCATATGACCGCCACGGCTGGCGCGGCGGATGTAGTCCGATCTGGACGTCCAATTTTCGATGACTTTTTCCAACATTTGTGGCCGTATATCGGCAATAATACGACGAATGTTGTCTTCCAAATGGTCAAGCGTTTGTGGCTTTACCGCATAGACCAATGACTTTACATAGCCCCACAGAAAGTAGTCTAGCGGTGTTAAATTACAAGATCTTGGAGGCCAATTCACAGGTCCAAAACGTGAAATTAGGCGGTCACCAAACGTGTCTTTCAATAAATCTATTGTGGCACGAGCTGTGTGTGACATGTTGCGCCGTCTTGTTGAAACCACATCGCCTGGACATCATGGTTATTCAATTCAGGAATGAAAAAGTTTGTAATCATGGCTCTATACGTGATCACCATTGACTGTAACGTTCTGGCCACCATCGTTTTTGAAAAAGTACGGACCAATGATTCCACCAGCCCGCCCATAAAGCCCACCAAACAGTCAGTTTTTCTGGATGTAACGGTGTTTCCACATACAATTGAGGATTACCTTCACTCCAAATGCGGCAGTTTTGTTTGTTGACGTAGCCATTCAACCAGAAGTGCGCTTAATCGCTAAACAAAATTCGCTTATGAAAATCGTGAACAACGGTAATCTCGTTTTTGGCCTATTCGACGAATCTACGCCTTACTTGATGATCGTTTGGCTTCAAATCTTGCACGAGTTGGATTTTGTAAGCACGCAAACCATGATCCTTCCGCAAAATCTTCCATAAAGCTGGATGGACACAGATCCAATTCCTGTGCTCGATGGCGGATGGACTACTCATTCGGGTCTTCCTCAATGCTACGCTCTACAGCAGCAATAGCTTCTTCTGTACGCACCGTACAGCGTCTCTGGGGATGCGAGTTATCAATAAGAGTAAACGTGGTGCGAAAACGTTCCATGGTTAATCGAATTAACTGCTCTGATGGACGATTTTGTCGACGATAAAATGTGGACGTAGTGCGCGATACGTTTTCCGCACAGAACCATTATTTTCGCAATAAAATTGCACTAAAATTGCAAGCGTTGTTCAGGCGTGAGTCTATTCATGATGAATTGCCAAACCAAACTGAGAATAAATCACTTGACAGCTGTTAAATCGGTCGCCATCTTGAAAAGTAATGCCAACATAAAGTTCTATATCTCTATAAAAAACACCCTTTATAAGAATTTCAAAATTGAAACTTTAGTAAAATTTTTCAAAGATAAAGACCTAAAGTTGGCAATTTTATTAAAACTTATTTCAATTTCTTAAGAATTATTTGCTAATTTATTTTTAAATCAATGTCTACAACATTTCCTGTATTTATTTGAAATATGTTCGCCTAATGAAGTCTCCCATTGTGTCAGAACAACACAAAAACTTGTCATTTAAATGAAATGAAATGAAAGTACATTGCCAACACCATTAAGAAAAGCCCAATAATGTTTTCGTTATTGAACACAGTTTATTTAATGATTAATACGATGTTTTTTCACTGTATTAGTATTAGTATTTTTGTTTTTGCAATAAAAGTGTTGGTGTTGATGGTGGTCGTGGTAAAAGTTTAATTTTGACCGCAATTGCGGTAAATAATAAACAAAACAAAAGAAAAAAACCACACACACACATACACACACAATTTTAGCGAAAGTAAATGTCATTTACCACCCCCTCTTGTATTATGTTTTAATTACACATTTAACCAACACAGTTTTGGCTATTAAAACTGGCCTAAATATACCAAAATGAAAAACATACACAATTTCATTATTATTGGCCCGTATTTATGGGTGACTAGACTAGTGTGTGGTGCGTTATAAGCAAAATGTAACGCAAATTGTTGACTGACCCAATAATTTGCGTTATAGAAACCAGTCCCTCAATATTGATTACTTTCATAATATAGCATAACAAAAGTGCTGCCAAGGCACTTTTATACAACGGTAGTTTTAATAATTAAAAGCATGTTACTATATTTTATAGTTTAAATGAAAAATTATTATTTAAATTTAATCAAAAATTATACAATGCAGCTTGCTGAATTGATAATAACATAAGAAATATATGGAATGTAGTTAGAAAAGTTAAAACTTGATTGTTTTTTACTTTTTCAGCTAGCTGAATTGAAATAATTTCGCTAAATTCATATTGTTTTGTAATAAGAATTAAGGTTTTTGTATTTTAAAAATTATTCAGCTAGCTGAATTGAAATATTATCGTTAAATTTACATTGTTTTGTAATAAGAATTAAGATTTTTGTATTTTAAACATTATTCAGCTAGCTGAATTGTAAAAATCTTTAGAAAAAATATAAACTTTATAGCTATTGCATAGTTGGTGTGTAATTATGCCAAAATTATTTAATTCAGCTAGCTGAATTTAATGTAACATAAGAAATGTTCGAAATATAAGCGATAAAATAACATTTTATTGCTTTTTTATTTATTCAGCTAGCTGAATTGAAATATTTTCCATAAATTTATATTGTACAGTAATAAGAATTAAGGTTTTTGTTGTGTAAGCTTAATTCAGCTAGCTGAATTGAAATATTTTCTTTAAATTTATATTGTACAGTAATAAGAATCAGAGTTTTTTTGTACTTTAAACATTATTCAGCTAGCTGAATTGAAATATTTTCTTTAAATTTATATTAAACAGCGATAAGAATTAAAGTTTTTATATTTTAAACATTATTCAGCTAGCTGAATTGAAATATTTTCTTTAAATTTATATTGTTTTGTAATAAGAATTAAGGTTTTTGTATTTTAAAAATGATTTAGCTAGCTGAATTGTAAAAATCTTTAGAAAAAATATAAACTTTATAGCTATTATACAAACAATGTATAGTTGGTGTGTATTTATGCCAAAATTATGCAATTCAGCTAGCTGAATTTACTGTAACATAAGAAATATTCGAAATATAAGTGATAAAATTACGTTTTATTGCGTTTTCACTTATTCAGCTAGCTGAATTGAAACATTTTCGTTAAATTTATATTGTTTTTGTATTTTAAAAATGATTTAGCTAGCTGAATTGTAAAAATCTTTAGAAAAAAATATAAAATTTATAGCTATTGCACAAAACAATGTATAATTGGTGTGCATTTATGACAAAATTATTTAATTCAGCTAGCTGAATTTACCGTAACATAAGAAATGTTTGCAATATTGTTGATAGAATTAACATTTTATTGCTTTTTTATTTATTCAGCTAGCTGAATTGAAATAATTTCGCTAAATTCATATTGTTTTTTAATAAGAATTAAGATTTTTGTATTTTAAACATTATTCAGCTAGCTGAATTGTAAAAATCTTTAGAAAAAATATAAACTTTATAGCTATTGTACAAACAATGTATAGTTGGTGTGTATTTGTAGCAAAATTATTTAATTCAGCTAGCTGAATTTACCGTAACATAAGAAATGTTTGCAATATAGTTGACAGAATTAAAATTTTATTGCTTTTTTATTTATTCAGCTAGCTGAATTAGAATATTTTCTGTAAATTCTTATTAACTAGTAATAAAAATCAAAGTTTTTCCAATAATAACTTTATTCAGCTAGCTGAATTTGTACATAACATAAAAAATATTTGAATTGTATTCAAACAAACAGGTTTAAATGGTTTCTTTTCTTATTCAGCTAGCTGAATTGATATGGTTTCCTGAATTTTATATTGTATTGTAATGATAACCAAAGTTTTTATATATTAATCCGTATTCAGCTAGCTGAATTATAATAATATGTATTTAAATGCAAACATTTTATAAGTTTTCATGTAAATTAAGTATAAATAAATAAATAAATATGTAATTCAGCTAGCTGAATATGAACTTACGTATGAAATATTTGGGATGTACTGCAATTAAGTAATTTTAAGATTTTTCTGCTTATTCAGCCAGCTGAATTCATTGTATTAAAAGAAATATTTGTGATATTATTCAAAAAAGTAAAATTTTATTGGTTTCTTACATATTCATTTAGCTGAATTGCAGTATTTTCATTTAATTTACAATGTAAAGCAATATAAATCAAAGTTTTTATACTCAAAACCTTATTCAGCTAGCTGAATTGTAAAAATCCTTATTAAAATGTAATAATTTTATAACTTTTGTGTGAATGTCACATAATTTATAGGTATTTTGTTTGAAAATTGGCAATTCAGCTAGCTGAATTGTAAAAATCCTTATTAAAATGTAATAATTTTATAACTTTTGTGTGAATGTCACATAATTTATAGGTATTTTGTTTGAAAATTGGCAACTCAGCTAGCTGAATTGTAAAAATCCTTATTAAAATGTAATAATTTTATAACTTTTGTGTGAATGTCACATAATTTATAGGTATTTTGTTTGAAAATTGGCAACTCAGCTAGCTGAATACGTCACTACAAAGGATTAGTTAAAGATTTCCCACAAAACAGCAATGTTATGAGTTTTATAACGTAGACAGCTAACTGAATTGAATATTTTCTGTTTATAAATTCATGTTGTCCCGTGATTTATGTGCAAATAATAAATAAAATTTAATTTATTGGTTTAAGTACGTATTTAATGACATCCATGAACATGAGTTTGTTTTTTGTTTTTTTTTTGCTTTAAACTACGCTTTTCCATTTTAGTTTTCTATGATGTTTTTCCATTGATTTACCGTTTTTTCTTTCTTCTTCTTCTTAACTACCATGTACAGCAACAACCATCAACAGAAAAAAGAAGCACAAGAGAGTTCATGAACTTTATTTAAATTTTTCTTCTTCTTTTTTTGTAAATCTTTTGAAGGTTAAAAACAAAACAAAAAAAACTAAGGAAAAAGAAGTGCGTACAATAGATATTTGGAAGAAGAAGAAGGGAAAAGAAAAACAACAAAAATTATAATAAAAAAATTGCGGAAATTAAAATTAAAAATGAAATATTATGATCGAAATACTAAACCGGTTTTTAAGTTATAGTTTTAAAGTTTTGGTATCAATTTTATTAAAAAAAAACAAAAATTCCGAAGGTAAAATGATTAAACGAATAAGATAAACAAACATTGGTTTTTTATTTTTCAAAATAAATCGAAATCTTTTTGGTATTCTAAGAAAAAAAAAATGAAAATAATTGGCAACTCGTAAGAGATTTTATAAAACGATAGTTAAGAAGCTTAATTAAAAAATTAAAAGTTAATGTTTAACTGGAAAATAATAATTAATTTCCCTATTCAGCCAGCCTAATTTATATATTTTCAAATTTATTGTCTATTCGTCACAAAATTATACAATTCAGCTGGCTGAATGAAGCATTACAGTTAAAATACTTGAATTTTAATGAATATTCACTCATTATTCCTATAAATTCTTATTATAAAGCAATCAAAAACCCATATTTTTACAGTTTAAATTGAATTAAGCTAGCTGAATTGAAAAAAAACAACAAATCTTGCATATATAGAATTTTTATATATATTTAATTATAAAATCATGCAATTCAGCTAGCTGAATTTAAAATAACATAAGAAATACTTCAATTATAGGCCTTATAATAAAATTTTGTAGATTGTATACTTATTCAGCTAGCTGAATCCAACAATTTTCTATTGAATCTTATTATTAAATAATAGAACATAAATATTTTATAAGATAACTCTAATTCAGCTAGCTGAATTAAAGAAATCTATATATAAATCCATGAATTTACAAAGTTTTGTATTCACTAAATATTATTTGGTTATTTTAGTTCTTAATTATACAATTCAGCTAGCTGAATTTAACAATTTCCTATAAATTCTTATTATAAAGCAATGAAAAACATATATTTTTACAGTTTAAATTGAATTAAGCTAGCTGAATTGAAAATAAACACCAAACGTTACATACATATGTTACATACATATTATTTCCTTACAAAAACATGCAATTCAGCTGGCTGAATTTATAATAACATAAGAAATACTTCAATTATAGGCATTATAATAAAGTTCTGTAGATTTTCCACTTATTCAGCTAGCTGAATCCAACAATTTTGTATAGAATCTCATTATTAAACAATAGAACACAAATATTTTATAAGATAACTTTAATTCAGCTAGCTGAATTGCAGAAATCCGTTTATAAATTTATAAATTTACTATTATTTGGTTATTTTGGGTGTTAATTATACAATTCAGCTAGCTGAATTAAACAATTTTCTATAGAATCCTATTATTAAGCAAAAGAACATAAATATTTTATAAAATAACTCCAATTCAGCTAGCTGAATTAAAGAAATCTATATATAAATTCATAAATTTACTAGGTTTTGTATTGACAAATTATTATTTGGTTATTTTAGTTCTTAATTATACAATTCAGCTAGCTGAATTTAACGATAAATAGCAAAAACTTTAAATGGGTTCCACATAACCTTAAATTTGATTATTTTCTTTCTATTCAGCTTAGCTGAATTCAATATTTATGGCAAAAATTTAATTCGTAATATTAAAAATAGTACATTTCATAATTTTGTTACTATCCTAGCCTTGCTGAATATAATAATTTTTAGACAAAGTATTGCTTGTAATGTCATCTGGGCAAAGTGTTAAAAATTTCTTTAATTCAGCTGGTTGAATTCTATTTTTTAAGAGATATATTTCAATTAGAATGCCTACAAAGGAACATTTTGATTTTAATTTCAATCAGCTAGCTGTCTAAGTTGTTAAAAAATTTTTAAATTTAATTAATTCTTTTTTAAACGATATATGTAGTTCAATTAGAAAACCTACAAAGACACATTTTTAGTTTCCTTTTATTCAGCCAGCTGAATGTAGTTATTTAAAGCAAAAACCATTATTTATAACGCCAGCCTTTTAAGCTGAATTTAATTTTTTCAATAAAAACTTTAATATAAAAGCAAATAATAGTAAATTTTAAAAGTTAATTGCTTATTCAGCTAGCTGAATACAAAAATATCCCGTAAATTTATGGAATTTAATTAATTTTAATTAATATTTAAAAAGTTGCCTAAAATATTAAGTTTCCTGTAATTATTTTCGCAATTTAATAAAAAAAATACACTATGGCAACATTGTTACAGAAATTTAAGACAGTAAAGCCTAGTAAAACAGCCTTTTTTTTTATCCAAAACTCCAAAATTCAAAAAAAAAAAATTCAAAAAAAAATTGGAAACTTCAACAAAAATTACCAACAAAAAAATCCTCTTTGGAATAAATTCTTTTAAATTTATTTTTAATTGTAAAATAATATTTAAATAATCTTTTTTTAATTTATTCTGTTTTTTGTGTAATTTTCACTTTCTGCTTACGTTTGCTTAACTATTTCGTTATTTGATCACAAATTTACACGTGATTAAATAAAAACAAACATTTTTTTGTTTTTGCTAATATAAGCAATAATTTTACATTATTTTATGAGTTGCCAACCATTTATTTTACAGCCATTCTAATACACACATACACAAAATAATAATGAGTGTGTGGAGTGAGTAGGTTCATTATCATCATTTTACATTCAAAAGTGTTAACATTTACTACAAGCATGTGTTTCATTTCATTTTCGATTTTCTTTAGTTTTTTTCATGTGTTCTGCTATTGCATCTCACGTTTAGAATTGTTTAAAAAGAAATAAATGTGAGAGAAAGAAACTAAAAACAACAACAACAGCAAAAACAAATTCTAAAAATTTTCTTAAGCTTTTGACATTTAATTGAAAAATATTGACTAATGTGTTGTATGTAGAGTGTTCTGTTATTTATTGATATGCCTGTATGTGTATTGGTTAGTTTATAAGAATGTTTGTATATTGATTGCACAATGACCCCAATTTTATTATTTTGTATTGTTGTTGTTGTCGTTTGTATTTTATTTCATTTCATTTCATTTCAATTGTACGAAAGTAAACTACAACTTTCGTATTTCGGCACGAGTTTAATGTGCATATAAAACGAGACAGCGTGAGTGAGAGTGTGGGGCTAATCTTCTTTTCTCCAACACTAACAACACTTGCTCTCTAGAACAAACAAAAAGAAAAGAAAAAAAATTAACAGAAAAACCAAAACACGTCTCTAATACACTAACAAACATTGAAAAAAAAAGAAGAAAACACCGTTCGTTGATTGTTTGTATTGTATTTTTTTATTATAAATGTCTAGTTCTCGACCATCAGATCATCAACATCCATCCATTGTTGGCGCGGGAGAGCGAAAGGGAGAGAGAAGAGCTGAGAAAATATTTTGTGTTTGCCGCCTGCTTGCTTGAAATGTAGGTGAATTTGGGTACGTAAATACATTTATATTGGGTATTGTATATGAATGTATGCATGTGTGCGTGTGCTTGTCAAATGCGATGTTCAACATTTAAAATAGGTACTCATACCCACCATACTCATGTTGTGTTCCGTTTTTCTGTTTGACCTAAAAACGAAAAAAACTTATACTAAAGTGTTGCAATACAAACAACTAAAAACACCCACGACTTATTCTTACGTTAAAATAGTACAAAAAAAAAAGAAACCGATAAGGACAACAACAACAATAACAGCTATGATGATATGATAAATATTCTGTGATAAATTTTGAAACACGTAATAAAAACAAAAAAATTATGACGTTTTTTTAAATAAAACAACAACAACAACAACAACTCGTTTAATAACAATGATAACAAAACAACAATAATTTATGGAAAAAGAAATTTTATTTGAATTTAAAGAATTTTTCCATTAAAAACAACAACAGCAACTAGTTGCAGTTTCTTTTTTGTTATCAGTGTTGAGTTGCGTTGTTTGCTCTTAATGATTAAAGGCACGTTCTTCTTTTTTTTCTTTTTTGGGTTAAATAAAGTAACGGTATTTATATCTTCTGTTTTTTTAAGAGCGCCACTACTACATACAATCCGTAGAAAGAGAGAAAGATGACAACTGTTTTAATTTCACCACGTTTTTTGAAATTAAGGGGAAAAACGCGTTTTTTTCAATTTCAGCTGTTTTTATTTTAGGATTTTAACGTTCTATACTATGCTATATTAAGCAATACATATATAATTGGTCCTTCAGTCATGATTACGACTTAGTTTCTCACACCACTTATATTGTGTGTGTTAATTTTATACATGAGTGGCGGGACCTACAGTTTTAAAGTCAACTCCGAACGACAGATTTTTTGAGAAACTTTTCATTGCAATTTTATTTCTTCTCAAGAGTTTTTGCTAGAAATCTGCTGAGAGACAGTCTTCGTGAGAAATAATTATTATATTTCTTTTTACTGGAGCTGTTTGACCTGGGGTTTAAACCGTGGCCTCATGTCTAATAAGCCAATACTCAACCTACTAGACCACGGTGACTTGGCTGTAAACAATACAGATCCATAGGGAAAAAAACCTAGTAAAACCTCAAAGAATAAACACAGACCGACTCGTCACGGAAGATCCACAAAAGTCAACCTGATATTAAGTACTACGGTGAAAATATAAAATTCTTCAATTCGCTACTCCTAGTACCCACCAGAGGTCAGCAATGAGTATTCAAAAAGATGAGTAGATTCGAATCATACTTATAATTTCTGATATTTATACGCATTCATACTTATTTTAATATCATACTCGTGAAGAAGCTTATGGAAAGCGAAGAGGGAAAACCTCGCCATTAGTACCGCAGATATCAGATCTCAAACTATACGGCGATGGCAAAGTAGATGGAGTGATGAAACAAGTGGAAGATGGACTGCTAGACTTATTCCATCTATAGAAGCATGGACACAGAGAAATTTTGGAGCAATAAACTACTTCCTTACCCAGTTTCTTTCGAGTCATGGTTACTTCCGACAATATCTACACCGCATTGGCAAGATGAATAATTCCGGCTGCATTTATTGCGAGGAAATGAGTGACGACGCTGAACACACATTCTTCCATTGCATCAAATGGCAAGACGAGAAGAATGTGTTGATGGAACAGATTGGCGAATTCACACCCGACAACATTGTTCACGCAATGCTCGAAAGCGAGACGAAGTGGAACGCTGTGAGAAGATACGTGGAATTTGTACTCCGCAGGAAGAAGGTCGACCTTGATACAGTACGACAGCATGATACATGAGAAGACGAGCCAATAGCATGAGGCCGGCTTCAAATATGGCGTACCCAGACGTGGGAGAGTAGACAACGGTCCTTAACGGGACGTCGTTCTGGACCCTTCCCGAAGTAATGCAGATAGCCGTCCCGGGAAGGGAGTATCTCCAGAAGAGGAGGAGGGATTGTTTTAGTGGAAGCCCCACTCGACGCAGCTGACGACGGTCACTGCAAGTGCAAAGGCATTTGAAACCCTACCTCACACGCCAAAAAAAAAATCTTACACATACTACTCATATACAAAGTTTGAAATACTCATCATATTCATACTTAATAACACGTATGATGTTATTGATTTCGACTCTGAATGAGTAGGCGTATGAATCAAACATATTTCGAATGTTATGAGTTTGATGTCAACGTTGCATGCATACCCATTGCAACCTAAACTTATAAATCAATGTTGTAGTGAGTATGAATGAATCAGAGTACATAGTTAAATTTCAATATTAGTGACTCAATCATACTCAAAATTTCATGAGTACTAATGAGTAGCGAAAAACGATGCATTGCTGATCTCTGTTACTAACGATGTAGCTATCCAATAACGCCAAATACTCCACTCCAGAATGACTAAATCGGCAAAAAAAATTGGCATAATAATATGTATGTATATAACAGAACGAAATCACGAGATCGTTTTAAAAACAAAAAAAAACTTTACTTTACGTTTTTTAAATTTATTTTCTTATTTCCTGCAGAACAAAAACAAAAAACGCTTAAACACTAACACTAAAATTGCTTAAGTGGTGCACACAATTTTCCCTAAAGATCCCCCACATACATACATATGTACATACTTTAACATTAACAAACAATAGAAAGAAACTACACACATTAAATTCCGTTAGATTGCTCTCGCAATTAATAAAAACACTCTTACTCCCTCTGTGTCTCTCTCATTCACCCAGCAATGTGGTTGAGTTGGTTTAATCATATCAATGATGATGATATCAATATGTCCTAGTTTTTGTTGCTGGCAATTTATGGAAAAAACAAAATTAGAACATTTTAGTTTTTGTTTTGCTCGGTTTTAATATAAATAATGCCATAAGAATGCTTGCTCTATCTCTCTCTCTTTACATAAAAATAGATTTGAAACTAGCAACAACAATAACAATAACAAAGGCAAACAGTAATGAATTATGATTTGTGATTGTGATTACTGTTTTGTTGATGTTTATTTATGTTTGGTATTAATGAAAGAAGATCAAAGAGAGTAGTGTTGTTAAGTGTTGCCATATGGTGAAAGAACACATGTTAATGCAGGCAGCAATGCATTAAATACTTAAGCACTGGCCGGGTGAGAGACAAATAAAATATTTTATGGCTATTTAATGTAAAAAACACAACCATAAATCATCAAAAACAATAAAATCAAGGTCTAGGTTAAATTAATATTTAATAAAAAAAAATATTTAATGGAAAAAATAAATTAAATTTTGAAAAAAATAAAAATAATAATAATTTCAATAAATATTTAATTTATAAAATTTAATAATAAAGCTTACCCAGCCTTTTTTAAAATTCTTTTTTCATTACATACCTGCAAATAGAATAAAAAAAGAAGAAAAATATGAATTAAAAATACGTTTAAATTACAAAAAGTTGAGAAAAAATTTGTAAAGTATTTTGTTTATACAAGTATAATTTGTATAACATTGTTAAATAAATTAAAAAAAAATATTTGATTAAAAAAAAAAACAAAAAAAAAACTTGATATTTTCCAAACAAATTGAAAATTCAACATTTAACACGTAAACAAAAAAAAAAAAGAAAAAAATAAAAGAAAAATAAAACCCGACAAGAACAGTGCTTGGCAGTAAGTAATCAACAGCAACATTGTATACAAAAATAAAATAAATTTCATTGTATTCCATTATTTACTTAGAGATTAAGAAACAAAAACAAAAGCAAAAATATAAAAATAATAGCTGAGAACAAAACTCTATTTAAATATAGAAAATCTTTTTGTAAAGGTATTGGTAAAAAAAATACAACAACAACAAAAATAAAAGTGAGTATAATAATTGAAAAATAAACAAAATGCCACATGCACTGCCATATTGCACATTTGTTAGAATGTGTATGGCCGTTACACGTTTACTGTAGTATTAAAGGCAGAGAGAGGGAGAGAGGGCGAGAGAGAGAGTAAACGGAAGCGAATTAATGTGTGAGTGAGAGTGCCGCTAGAAATTTATTATGGAGAGCAAATGTTATGAAAATAATTTAAAATAGAAAAGTACAGTGGAATCTCGATATGTTTAACCAAATTGTTGCAAGTGCAAGTAATTTTTCTAAGGGGTTTTCTAAAAAAAATTTTTTTAATTAAAAGAAATAAAATCTACACAACTCTTCAATCAGGATTACGACCTACTTTCTCACACCACTTATGTTGTGTGTGTTAATTTTATGCATGAGTGATGGGACTTACAGTTTAAAGTCGACAGATTTTTGAGAAATTTTTTTCATGGCAATTTATATTTACTCTCAGAGTTTTTGCCTGGGGTTTGAACCTTGGCTTTTCGTCCAATAAGCCAACACACTACCTACTAGACTACGGCGACTTCAAAATCTAGACTGCTACGGATAAAAGCGGAGTAAAATTTATGTTTTAGGTTAGGTTAGCGTGGTAGCTTTAATTTACCAAAAAAGCTCACTTAAGCACGCATAGCGGCCCGTTCTGATGCCACAGTTTAATCTCACCAAATTCCTTGTAAGAAATCTCATAACTATTCTAGTTTACACTGACAAGAGGCTAGGAATACCCAAAAACCGAGTGCAGTCCCTGCCCTGACCAATTTCTTCGATAAGTTTTGTGGAATTGTAACAGTAAGGCGACCTGCGCTTACATGTGACATCACAACGAGCCGATTCGCGTGTTTAATTAGGCTTTGGTATCAAGGCTGCCATTCCAAACTATCTACCTACCTACCTACCTAATACCAAAGAAAATAAAGTATAAAGAATGCGCATTTTAACATATTTTGGAATATTTTTCAAAAATACTTCACGACGCGGGGGGGGGGGGGGGTAAGATAGAAGGTAAGGATACAGAAACCAAGAGCGTAACAATGCGTTGTTCTCATCGTGCGTTTTTTTTTTGTTTGTCCACATTTTTATTTATTTTTCTGGTGTTAAAAACAGACGTCGGCACCAATGTCCCTCAGGGGAAGAACATCTTCGGCTTTTTTACACACATAGGACACGAACATCAAGAATGTTCGTTAAAAAGAGCGTAAAAATCTTCTCAGCTTTTAAAGAAGAAGGTTCATGTCGCTTTTTGCAGACTTCACTGATACACCCAAAGAAATATCACAGTAGTATTCACTGCATATCAATGAGAAATGATTTCGATTTTTGGAAGAATACTTGCCAAGTTAAATACGGTGTCTTTAGGGGCTTAGTGCAGTGCAATTTTTCTATATTTTCCGCTCACATATAGATATCATTGGGTTAATAAGTAGACTTGAAATTATTACTAACAATTTTCCTCTAGGTTAACACATGCCTATGGCTATGGATTAGTGAGTGAGAGAGAGAAAATAAGTTGAGAGAATTTATTTATTTACAGCCATAGAAAAGTGTTAGTAATATACTCTATTTTTATTTTCATTTCATCAACATACATATGTAAAGCGCTGTCTATCTTTCGCTTAATAATTTTAGATAAATAAAAATAAAATAAAAAATTGATTTTATTATTAAAAGAACATAAAGCAATCCATCTTTGGCTTAAAAATTAGGCCATGTTTTTTAGATAAATAAAAATAAAAAGAATAAAAAAACAATTTTTTATTAAAAGAAAAAAAACACGAGCATTCCAAAGCATTTAAAAAAAATTATACTATGGGACAAAATAAAAGAATGAAATACGCCCAGCTAATGACATAGAACATTTTTAACACAAAATATTCTTCGAGTGTTATTCTGAAATAAAATGATAAAGCATCCACAAAACATGTGTTCCTGTCGCAGTCTGATCGACAATTAAATCAAAAAAAAAACAAGAAGACATACACATGTACATACGTACGATGAGAGCAACACATTGTTACGCTCTTTGTTTGTGTTCATTTTCCTTCTGTCTTCCTCCCTCGCATCAAGAAATGATTTTTAAAAATGATTTTGGTGAGAGCGGTCGTAATGTTACAACCCGCCATAAGAAATTTTACTTCTACATGATGCGTATTCTTTATATCCATATTCTTTGCTAATACGCAGACTACGTAGTCTGTAGAAGACCATAAAATATTCTCTTTGTCAGTGTACGGCATTTCGATTTCTGAGACGACAAATTCCTAGGCACCCAGACTATTTGTACAGGACGTGCACTCCAACGTACATACCTAACAATGCAGCGTGCAGAAGCTGTAGTGATCAAGCATAAGAGAAGACCACAAAACATTCTCTTTGCCAGTGTACGGCATATCGATTTCTGAGGTAAAGAATTTCCAGACACCCAGAATTTTTTTTACAAGACACATTAAGCACACCTTAATTGCACAAGTAATAAATAATTAAAGAATTTTTAAAATTAAACCTAAAACCCGTAGTTTTTACAGAAACAAATATCGAATTTGCAAGCAACAAAATGCCGCCTTTGTAGTCGTCTACATACATATGTACATAATTATGCTTTGCGATAATGATCTTGGCACTTGAAAAAGGTTTTCAAGGTTAAAAAGTCTTACAAATAAAATAAAAACAAAAAAACATTAAAAATGAGTTGCAATAACAAAAAATTTTCCAAGAAATTTTTGTGTTGTTTTTTTTGTTTCATAAAGTTCTCATAAACAATTTTGAAAAGTTTTAATTTACAAAAAAAAATTGTTTTTTGTTGCACTTGCACTTGAACCTTAAATTTGTTTCTCTTTAAATACGGTAATTTAATACCGTTATAAATGCGCTCTTTTTTGCTCTTACACAAAATAATACATTTACACACAAGCACACAAATACAGGAGTAAACAAAAAAAAAATTTTTTTTGTAGTTTTAAAAATATTTTGTTAAACAAAAAAAAAACCAGAAAAATGTAAAAACATTTTATTTTTGTTTTGCTTTGGTTGTATTCCCAAGAAAATAAAACTTTTGTTTTGTTGTTGTTTTATTTCATTCTTATTGGATTTTGTGTCATTAACCTATAAAACGTGTGCTAATAGTGCAGTTTTTCTTACGTTTTTTTTTTGTTTGTTTTACTATGCACTATACAATAGTACCCCATTACACTACACCATAGTCTCTCAGCATTCTCTATCTCCCTCTCTCTCTCTCTCTCTGTCTTCGGCTCGTGCATTATTTTCTTTCGAAAAATAAACTCACCTAGCATTAGTAAGTAAGCAACAATAAATTTAAAAAACGCACACACACGGACACGCACACAGAAAACAATGTTTATTTAATATTTATAATAATGCCGCTACAACAACTACAACAACACCAACAACAACTATGCAATCTATATAGAATACAAAGTATTTTCTATTTAAGTATACTACGAGCTTAAGCACACACTGCATTTTCATTTTATTTTTATACGAACGCCTACACAATAAAACGAACATTTTACTGAAAGAAACTGTTAACTTGCACAAGTTGTAAGTGTTGGGTTGGGGGGAGGGGAGGAGAAAGAGTGTGAAGCAGGAGTTTTGTTTTGAAGGCTCTCACACATTGTTTATTGAGTAATGAAAGCAATTACAACAATACTAGCAATGGCAGCAGTAGCAGTAGCAGTAGCAGCAGCAGCACAACAATTATTGTGTAAATGCAAAGGAAGTAATTACCTCGTGTCTTACATTTCGTAGCCCTATACACGAGCCATATATACACCATACATGTATACACCACATCGTCCGTTATTCCTAAGGGAAATTGTTTTAGAAGGTTCTTCTTCTCGGTAAGTGTGTTTATTTTGTTGTTTTCCATTTTTTTTTCAGTACAGAGTGGTATTAAAAACAGTCGCTCTCAAAACTAAATGTACACTTTACAGTTTTATTTTTTATTAACAACGAAAGCTTATGATTTAGCGAAATTATAAGGAAAAATTAATTAAAAATAAATAAAAAGAAACATTTTTTTCCAATAATTTAAAGTGTAAAGCTATTTTTGTTCAACTTATTTAACTTGAATGTTACAAAGCAGTTGACAGCTTCTAATCAGAGACGATATTGGTTTTGAAATTGATTTCTAATGCAGACAAGCGGGAAATGGTGCAATTAAATAAAAATTCTTTCATGACAGATGGTATCAATTGTAAATTTAATTTTAGTTAGTCTTAGATGGACTGCAATCAATTGATATTTTTGATCATTTTTGAATAAAATCAGTACAAATTACATTACAATATAATTCTGCTGTTGTGGTTAGCTGTTGATAGAAAGTAAGTCACTTAACGATCATATTTAACAATAATGATCACAGTAGAAACACAGTAAAATGACTGTAGTTTGCGTTGACTAACAAGAATATGAAATACAACAATTATTGGTTCAAAATAAAGCCATTATTCCATCAGTAGGGTGCCCTGGTAGTCTAGTGGGTAGTGTGCTAGACTATTAGCGTGAGGGTAGTGCATTCGATTCCTACCAGAGACTCTGGTCTGTGACACTACACCCCGAGCATATGGTCGAAGTTAGAATATTATTTGTAATTGTATTGTAATTAATAAATAAATAAATAAATATTCCATCAGTAAAGAACTTGTGGATTTCCAAAGTGAAAACCTAAATTTACACCATTAAGAGAGGAATTTGCAAAAATCGAAAAAATTGATAAACTGATGGCGGAAATTCCAAGCTGTATGATGGATTTATCAATCCTCCCTAGCCCTGTTTCTGCAGAGTAATTAAATATGAGTGATGCAGTCCCACATTGTCAATATTTTGACCTGTGCCTACCACGTCTGTTGAAGTGATTGCTTCAGTGTCATTAATTGTTTGCAGTAGAGCTCAAGATCAGACAGATAGCATTTTTTGATAACAATTTTAACTCGCCACCGTTTGCAAAATGTCGCCTTCCTTCGAACACGATCTCTTTTTGCATATTATTGTCGAATGTCAACTTCTTTACATCGTCTGTAATCATTCACTTGAAAAATGGTTTAATTTTGTTGCGATTTAGTGGTGAATTGTAATAGAATTTTGGAGCATTACAATTTTTCTGTGTAAAGGCTAAAAACCGTGAGCTGTTCGGGGAAGTCAGAATGAAAAAAGGTACATATACGGTATCCATCCCCTTTAAAGCTTAAAATGTCACATATAAAGTTGTAAGGTTGTCTGATGCAATTAATACAGAGATATGTATTACGTTTTATAGCTATTCCCCGTCAAATTGTAACCGAATTATGACCATCCTGACAAAATTTCAAATTATCGTGGTGATAATATTTCTAAAAAACACAAGCAAATCATTAGGGAAAATCAAGAATATGAAAAATAATTATTAATTAGTAGGCAGTAATGTCAAAAATAATAGCAGCTTAGTATAAATAAAAGAAATACAAAAACTTATACAAAATGTTACAGTTTAAAGAAACAATTCAGTTCTTGTTGATCCATATTTACAGATGAAAATTTTATTAAAAACTAACGGCTCAATGGCAACACTGAAATCTTAACTTTACATTGTTATTTCTTAAGTATTAAAGTATTCCTTTGGAATTTTATATTCATTAAAAGTTTGTTTAAATTATACTTAAGCATTCTTCTTTATAAACAAACAAAACAAAACAAAAAAATAAAAAAATTTAAACAATTTTCTTCACACAATAATTACTTAAAATGACTCGCTTATTATGCAAATACAAGTTCTTGAAGTGTTTGTTAGCAAAATGGTATTTTAACTTCACGCCTTAAACAAAATTGTAAACAAAGTATGTACGTACACCACCATCAATACTCCGCATTTATGTATTATACTGACTGAACAAGGTCAAAGTGTTATGAGAGAATTTCAATTCAACTCAAACAAACAAATTTCATTAAATTGACAGAAGTTTCTTTATATTACAACCATGAATACATACATACATACATACATGTAAACATATATGTATGCATGTGTGTGTAAGATACATGACTAATATTTTAATTGTAACTGTAAATACGAATAAAATTTCAATACAAAAAAAAAAACGAACACAAGAATCAAAGTCAAAACTAAACACATACGAAATGAAAAAGAAATTCAATCTAAGACAAAAACAACAACAACAACAATAGCAGCAGAGGCAACAGCATAAATATGATTAACTTTCTCTCAAGTAAAGAGCACAGCACGTTTTAACCCACAATGGTGATGGTGGTGATTGACTATTAAGTCAGGCAGCAATAAGAAACAGAAAAACAACAACAAGATGAAAAACTAGTTATAATAAAGAAAAGTGGTAAAACAACAACAGCAAACAACCAAACGATCGACCGACCAACCAACCAACCAACTAACATTGAAACACGATTGAATGTTAAAGAAATAATAACGAACACTCACTGACAAGTTAAATTTAATGGTATAAAATTTATGTATAAAAATATATATGCCTGTGTATATGTGCCTATAAGAGTAGAATGGCATGATTTGTGTTGTTGGCATACCAAACAAAATCAAGTAAGAAAACTAGAAGGTAAATAAAGCCTTGCCGCCATATGCTATTATTTCAAGTACTCTCACTGTGTGCTGTGTTATGCATGTGTGAGAGAGTTGTATGCATGCATGAGAGTGAGCATGCACAACAACGTTCATAATAAAGTGTGTTTCTAGTAACACAACAAGCAAGATTTTTGCTAGAAAGCAACACCAGCAACAACACACTTTATAAACAAGAAGAAAGTGATATTACACTTACACGATAGATGAACGAACAAATGAACGAACATACCTACCAAACAACGAAGCAGCCAACCAACCAACAACAATAATAGTGTTTAACTCTTATAGAGAAGAGAGGCACAGGCAGCCCAATAAATAATACCAACCGACACAACCAACAACCAACAAACAAGAAAAAGTAAATAAAGCAACTCAACTTGCTCGAGTCGAGTCCGTGTATGGGATTTTTTTTTATGCGAGTGAGAGTAAAATTAAATTGAAATGAAACGAAACGAAAAGAAATGTGAATGAAAGTTATTTTTGGTTAAAAAGAAAAAAAGAAAGAAAGAAATAAAGAAAGACACAATGATTTAAGGCTTAAGAATTCAAACGTCATCTTCGTGTTTTTTTTTTTCGTTTTTTTGGTTTTTCTCTTGGTTTAAGTAATAAAAACCAGTTTTTTTTCATAGTAGTTGTTGTTATTGCTGTAATTGCTGTTATTTCTTGTAAATTTCTTTTAATAGGAAAACGAAAAAGAATATTTTGTTGTGTTGTGATTATGCTGTATGTGGGGGTACGTACACAAATACTGTTACAAGAGAAAGTGGTTTATGATTTTCGTATTTTTTGTTTAACAGTGTTGCCCACTCATAGGGAATTAGAAAAATTTGGAAAAAAGTAATACAGAAATGGAAAATGGAATAAAACCAAGGTATTAAGGCTTAAAAAATGGACAGATGTTTAGAATTTAGTAAATGATGTCAATTTTAAAAGCAAAAATCATTTCATAATTTAAGAAAAAGGCATAAAAAGGAGGCCGAAAAATTTTAAATAAGAATATTAGGTGTTGGAAAAAGTTCCGCAAGTGGTTGTAGAATATTAATTCAGTGTGGATATGAATTGCATCAAAAAATAGTAGAGCTTGTTTGGACGGTTATAATTTAATACTAAAGAAAGGGCGCCTTAGATTTACGTTTTTCTATTCTGACTTCCTCGGACAGGTCATATAAATTTAGGATTTTGGTTTTTTACAAAACCTGCATAAATTTTATTTATTTATTTATTTATTACATTACAACTACAAATTATATTCTAATTACAAGCTGAGTAACTTGATCATATGCTCGGTGTAGTGGCACAGACCAGAGTCTCTGGTGGGAATCAAACCCACGACCCACACGCTAATAGTCTAGCACACTACCCACTAGACTACCAGGACACCCTATGATGAAATCTTATAAGAAACACTTGGTATGAATTTTTTCCCTGCTAAAATGCAACGAAATTAAACCATTTCTTAAGCGAACAATTACAGGCGATGAAAAAGTAAATGACATGCGTCAATAATGTGTAAAAAAGATTGTGGATTGAAACAATAAGAAGCTATGCGAACGATGGCTACGTCAGAAGCTGTGATGAGATTGGAAGGAGCGTATGCAACCTAGTCAAAAAAATGGGTTCTGACCTGTGTTGTCAACAATTATTGATATTAAAGCAAACAGTTGAATTAAAACGCCAGAATTCATCAAAAATGTTGTTAACGTGAGACCACAAATCACCGTACTCTAGCAGGTAGTATGTTGGTTTATTAAACCAAGACTTCTTGGTTCAAGCCCCAGCTCTGACATCAGAAAAAGATGGATAAAAAAATTATTTCTTTCAGCAATTTCTCTTAGCACTCTTCTGGCAAAAACTGTGAGAACAAATATAATTGCCATTAAAAGTCCACCGTTCGGAGTCGACGTTAAACTGTAGGTCTCTGCCACTCATGAATAAAATTAACACACACAAGACAAGTGGTGTGAGAAACTAGATCGTAATGCTGATTAAAAGGTTGTAATGACCAATCAAGCTTGATTGGACTTGACAGAATCTGATGCGACCGGTCTAGGAAGCTTTGATAAATCCACCATGCAGCCTGGAACTTGTAGCTTCAGTTTATCATTTATTTTAGATGCTTGCAGATCCCTGTCTTAATGGTTTAAATTTAGGTTTTCACTACGAAAACCCACAAGTTCTTTACTGATGGAATAATGGCTTCAATTTGAAGCAAAAAAATTTCAAAATTTCATCAAAGGAAACCGTTTCTCTTTGTCAATACTGACCACAATCCTTTCTTTTACTGCGTTTGTAGTCTCTGTTTATCTGATATCATCTGAATGGTAATTAAAGTTCATCCAAAAAGAACTTCACAGCAGATACCATCTGTCATCAGGTAATTTTTATTTTATTTCATCTTCTTTCGCTTTTAAATACTGACTGACTGGCTTGCATAAGAAATCAAGAGGCTGCGGTTTTATATCGAAATCGAAACAAATGGCATCCCTAATTAGGTGATCTTCTCTCTCGCTCCCCTTGCCTATGACAAGAGAAATCAATTGTAAATAAATGTTACGCTGCTTATTATTTTACACCATTTAATCGTTATTTTTTTTTCATTCTTTTATATTTTATTTCCTTTTGTCATGCATTATTTGTATACAAATAATCTTGTTTTTATTTTCAATTGTCATGCAGATATACATATGTATGTATGTATGTATATCTGTCTCTATAACTTATAATGCATGAGAGAAGAATACATTGTCGTGCGGGTTATTTTTCTTTTTCTTTTTCAATTCTTTTGTACTATTTTAATTACAAAAACCCCTCTCTTGCACTATCATCGCTCTCTTACTTGCAATCTTACTAATGTAAACACACAGACGCATACATGCATACAGAACAATAATAAAAATGCATATGGCGCTGCTGTTACTTCTTGTTCTTGTTCTATATGCACTTATCGCTTACTGCACTTATTTATGTACAATGACAACAACAGCAACAACAATAACAACAACAATAATAAGTGACATAATAATAATAAAGAAAAACACATGCATATGCATGCATGCATGCATGTGCATATGCCTGTATGTATGCATTGCAAAACAACTAAAAAGTTCTTGGGGTAGGTTTTGTGGAATTTTAGTTTTTTTTTGCTTTCTCTCTCTCTATCTCTCTTTCACTTCATTACACACGATTGCAAGACAATAATAACAACAACAACAAAAACCCATGCATATACAGAACAAAACAAACACAACCATTTGCTTAAGCTTTGGCTGTAAGATGATGATGATGATGATGATGATGTTGATGATGATGCATTTGCTGTTATTGCTTTTGTGTAATTGTAGTAAAACATCACTCAGAAATAACAACCGACCACAAAAGCAAAAAAAAAAAACTTTAAATTCAATTGCAAATGTCGTCTATAATCAGATATTACAAGTTCATGCATGCTTTTATGGTACAACCACACAGCTCAGCATGTACTACGTATAAATACAAGTAAAACGAGTGCATGTCGTTAATGCGAAAAGAGAAATACACACGAAAAAAAAACATGGTGTATAATAAAATGCATAAAAATGGCAAAAGCCAGCCTGCATATCAACACACACACAACAGCCATTCATACTAAAATTTTATACATGTAAACTAAATGCTCTTGAGTGTAAATGACAGGCATGGGAATGTTAAATATCTCTTTTGTGTACCATATAATATAAGTAAATAAAAAAAAAGAATGTTAAAAAGAATGCAATCGTTTAAACTCCAAAAAAAATCAATAATTAATAAAACAGAACATTAAAAATAAATTAAAAACAAATAAAAATAAAAAAATAAATTAAAAACGATTAAAATATTAAAAAATGTAATAAAAAAATATTTAAAAGAATGTAATTATTTAAGTTGGAAAAAATTTAAAATAAATAAAAAAAACATTAAAATGAATGCAATCGTTTAAACTGCAAAAAAAACAATAATTAATAAAACAAAAACATTAAAAATAAATTAACACAAATAAGTTAAAAACAAATAAATAAAAAATAAATTAAAAATGAATAAAAAAAAATAAAAATTAAATAGTAATGAAAAAATATTTAAAAGAATGAAAAAATTGGAAAAAATTTTAAAAATATATCAACAAGACCTTATCATTTAAATTACAAAAAAAAAACAATAATTAATATAAAAAAACATTAAAAATAAAATAAATAAAAAACATTAAAAATAAAACTAAATAAAAAACAAATAAATAAAGAGATTAAAAAAGATTAGAAAAAATAAAAATAGTAATAAAAAAATGTTTAAAAGAAAATAATCATTTAAATTGGAAAAAAATGAAAATAATTAAAAATAAGCAAAATAAATAAAAAATATTAAAAAGAATGTAATCATTTAAATTGCAAAAACATCAATAATTAATAAAAAAAACATTAAAAATTAAATAAATAAAAAAATATTAAAAATAAAACTAAATAAAAAACAAATAAATAAATTAAAAAAGATTAAATAAGATGAAAAAAAATTATGTAAAAAAAATAATGTAATCATTTAAATTGGAAAAAAATTAAAAAAATAAAAATAAGCAGAATGAATAAAAAAAAATATTAAAAATAATGTAATCATTTATTTTGAAAAACATCAATAATAAATAAAAAAAACCATTAAAAATAAAAATAAATAAAAAACAAATAAATAAATTAAGAGATTAAAAAAATTAAAAATAAAAAAGTAATAAAAAAAAATATTTAATAGAACATTTAAATTGTATAAAATTAAAAATAAATAAAAAATAAGCGAAAAACGTTTAAATGTAATCGTTTAATTAAAATAAAAAAATTAGTAAATAAATACACAATTGATAATAAAAAATAATATAGTATAAGATAGAGATAAAATCAAAAATATAAAAATAAATAAAGAAAAAATAAAAAAAAAATAATTAAAAATATAAAAAATAACGAAAAAAAAATATTAAAAATAATATAATCTTTTAATGCTATGAACGTACAAGAGGCATCAAATGCTAAGCCACAATTTTGCAATTGCTGGCTTAGCCAAACAGCAGGCGCTTTTAATATTTTAACAACAACAGCTCCCTAGTATTAGTGAAACAAATAAAAAGTGAACACAGTTCATTACTACTTTATTTAATTCTGCAGCCAATTAAATATTTATTTTTTTTACGTATTTAATACTTATAATATATGTATACAACGCATTTTGAAAACCTCTATTTCATGCATCTTATTGTAATTGTAACACAGCATTTATGTGCATAGTTTTTTTCTGAAATATTTAAAATAAAATATTTTAATGAAAAAAACAAGTAGAATTGTATTAATTTTTTTAAGCAATTAATTCCTTGTCAAACCTGTTCGTTTTTTTTTTCTATAGAATTTTTGCAAACATTGAAAACCATTGAAAAAAAAACAGAAAATAAATAATGAACGAACCGAAAAACAACATGTGCACGAGAGTGCAATGACTACTAGAAAAAAAAAAAATAAAAATAAAAGAATAGCAAAAATAAAAATAATAACAATAAAAATAAAAAAATAAACAACGAAAACAAACTAGCCAAGCAGTGGTGTTCTGTTGGAGGTAATAGTTCGTACACCCCGTAACGTCAAACGTAATAATTATAAAATAAACAACAAAAAATGCAAAATTATTTAATATTATTAATAAATTATTACAATAACAATAGCAAGAATATTTAAATTGTTTACAGTAAATATTTTGTATACAAATTTCAGTTGTAATTATTGTTGTTGTTGTTAAATGTTAAAGAAACTCAGAAAAAAAATAGAAAAAAAAATCAAAGATCCAGCTCTGCTTACAAATAAACGCCATGATTAACAATAACAGTAATTACAGGGATTATGGGCAGTAAAAAGCAAGACACATCTGTTATTTAAAGAAACTTCACAGTGTAAAGTTTACACTCTCATCCTTTAATTAAATAACAAGAGAGAGAGAGAGAGAGAGGAACTTATTACTTTTAATTTTTGACTACAAAACTTCCACTGTGAGAACACATTACGCATTGATAGCTGTGGGTGAGCGTGTAAAAACGTAAACAAAAAAATTCCCATTGCAACTGCGAAAAAAATGTCCTTCACATGCACCAAGTAACTGGATTAAAATAACAACAACAATAACAGCAACAATAGCATATGTATTTGGTTTAATTCTCTTGTTACGCGCACACTATAGAAGTACGAATCAAATGCACACTTCCAGTGACGACGACATCGCCATTGACCGCATGCATGTTCGTGTTCATTTTAAATGATTCGGAAAAAGTGTTGTTCTTGTGATTGCAAGTGATTATAGACAAAAACTCAATAGAAGAGAGGCAAGAAACTGTAAAGTTTGTTGTGCTCAGTGTTGCCAGTAATTTTTTTTAAAAAACTTTATTTCTGGGAAAAAAAACTTTTTTTTACAAAAAAAAAAAAAACTTGTTTTCTACAAAAGTATCAACATTTTCAAAGAAAACACCGGGGAACGGTGTCCTCTATTGGTGTTTCTTTGCTACTTATGCCCGGGACGAATAAAATACACAATATTTTATATAAAAATGTAAATATTTCGTGTTATTGTTGAATTTATTGAAATTTTGAATTTTTCGAAAAAACTTGTTTTGTTAGAAAACAATTTTAATGAAGACTTTTTCGCATCTCAAAAAACTTGGAAGAAAAGGGAAAACTTGGCAAATGGCAATGCTGGTTGTGCTTGACAAAAGCAGAGGTTCTTAAACTGCAGCAGCACGACATACTCATGCTAATTGTGTGATTTTTCTGTTTTCTAAAGTAAAAGAATTAAATAAAACACTCGAAAAGTCTTGATTGCGATGAAACTTTATTTCATTATTATGCTTGGACATTGGACGATTATGTACGCAATATAATGTCATTTAAATGACAAGCTTTGGTGTAACTGCCTATCCTTTGGCATTTGTTTTTCCACAATCACTGTTGCTATCCGCAAGGCCCATGTGTAACAATTTTCCAAGTTGCCGTAACCATCGAATGGGATATAAGTCTCATTGCTAAAGAAAACTTTATTGGAAAAATTAGCATTGAAAGCCTCTTTCTTTTGCATCCAAATAGCATATCTAAGACGCTGTAAATTATAAAACGCTGGGCTTGCAAATTCAAATGTAAAATATGACGTGATAAGGCATAGGACGACCCCAATTCCTGAAAGCTTTGTGGAATAAACAAATTCCGATTACTTGTTACACTTGTTTTCTAAGAGACGTGACGATGCCCCAGACCTGAACTTATCCGTAACATTTAAATTTATTTTTAATTTTAGCAATCCCTTGCTTAATAGGTCAATTATGCTACCCATATGCACCGCCATAATGCTTAAAAAGTGTCCACGCTTCAATTTCACCACTTCTGTCGATAATTTAAACAATTTCTATACGTTTCTCGCATGCCAAACGATTTGTATGCATAAATGGCATGCCATTCATATACAAAATTTCAATATGCACTATGGTAACCCTTTAATATGTTCAAAATCCTAAATTTTGTAAAAAAAAACTTCCATTTCATTACCAGAAACGAAAGAATTCCTTAAAACATTACAATGGTAACACTGGTTTTACAAAAAACTGCCTTTAAGTTTAATTTTTTCTTTTCTATACTTTTATTGATGGCAGCAGCAGCAACCCTGATGATGAAAATTGAAAAGAAAAAATATGTCCTTCAAATAAAAAAACAACAACAACAAATTATTACACAGCTTTTAATACACTCAGGCATACACACATACTCCTATGTACTTACAAATCAAACACATGACGATGATGATGACAACGACTTTGACCGCTTGTTGTTCGCTTTTGTGTGTGTGTGTTTTGTGAAACGATTGCACTTCGTGACAATGTATACAAAAGAGAATTTGTTGCATATGCATACGATAACATTACTGCACACGTATATACGTCGATGTTGGTTGTTGCTTGCATTTTATTACATTTATGTACCAACAACAACAAACAAACAAAAAAACAAAACAAGTCAAACACAACAAAAATGTTTATTAATATCGTACGTACAGAAAAAAACATGCATTTTATAGGCTCATCTGCTCTGTTTCTCTTTCTCTCTCTCTGGTTCTCTTGCTCTCCTAGTCTCTGTAATATCCATTAATGTTTATGATGTTGTATAGAGTGTTTTACATGCAAGTGTTTGTATGTGTATATGTGTAAATGTCCTCTTTTTTCTTTGTAAACGAATTTAGGTTACGAGTTTAATATTTGACCTGACGCAAGTAAGTATGCAGTTGGCATCATTGTCATCACACACAAGCGAGGTTAAGGTGAGTGAATTGGGCGGCTTTTTTTTTGTTTGTTTTCTGATCACGGTTGATTTTTTAGGGTATTTTTTTTTCATTACAATATTGAAAAAAAAAACCCTGTTTTTTTCTTAATAATTTTAAACAAATATTTTTATTTTATAAACAAATATGCTGTTATATTTTTTTATCTACAAAATGTCTACTCTAAATTCGCAATATGGTATGTATATGACCCTGGCCTAAATTTCTTCAATTGTATGTCACTGTATGCAGTGTGTGTATCTGGTTTAATAGTGAATGAAAAAAAAACAACAACTATCAGACCCCCATTTATGTATGTGCTTCAGGAAAAAAACTAGGTAAAGTACATACAGCAGTTGGTCAAGGTCTTGAGTAAATCAAGGTCAGTTAAATGTCATCCAAAACAATCAATACAACGAAGGAAATTTAACACATTATAATAGACGTTGAAAAGCTAAAGAAAATTCAAAATTTTTAACAGATTTTTGGTGTGAAAATTTCCAAATTCCGTATTCAAACAGGGCTCCGCCGCTTTTTTTACCAAAACTGACAATTTAGTACCTGGTGTACAAAACATGGAGTATTTGTGCAAATGATTGTCATTTTTTACAAAGTTTTTCCTTTTTTTTCAACATTTTGTACAAATTTAAACGAAATTTCTTGGCATTGTACAAACTTTTGAGTAAATAAATATTTGTGCAAAAAGTTTGTGTAAAAAAAAGTTATTCAAGATTTTATTTAAAACTTATAACACTTTACGAAAAATATATATACACTATGTTAACATGATTTGACATAAAGGTTTGTGCAAATATTTGCACAAACAGTTTGTGCAAACCATTATTTTTTTAATTTTATGATTTCAACAAATTTTTGTGCAAATAGTTGAATTTATATTTTTTATAAATGATATTTGATCAAATTTTTGCCCAAACAGTTTGTACAAACCAATTTTTTTTTTTAATTTTAAAAATATTCTTCACAGTTTACGTTATGTTAACATGATTTGACATAAAGGTTTGTGCATTTATTTGCACAAACTGTTTGTGTAAATCATTACTACACAAATTTTTTTGTTTGTTTTTTAAATATATTGCTTTGCAACAGTTTACAGAAGTTTGCTATGTTCTTTGAACAAATGTTTGTGCAAATATTTGTGCAAATATTTGTGCAAACCTTAGTTTTCTAAAATATTGTGTTTTATAATAGTCTAGGAAAGCTGAATATGTTTGTTGAACAAATGTTTACGCAAATATTTGCACAAACTATTTGCGCAAACTTATAATATATAGGGTGTTTTTTATAGAGGTATAGAACTTTAAGTTGCAATAAAACAACGATGGATTATTCGATTGACATGAATTTTATTTATCCGAAAGATAATCTTGTGGCATTACACGCCACGGCTGGCGCGGATGTAGTCCAATCTGGACGTCCAATTTTCGATGACTTTTTCCAACATTTGTGGCCGTATATCGGCAATAATACGGCGAATGTTGTCTTCCAAAATGGTCAAGCGTTTGTGGCTTTACCGCACAGACCAAAGACTTTACATAGCCCCACAGAAAGTAGTCTAGCGGTGTTAAATTACAAGATCTTGGAGGCCAATTCACAGCTTCAAAACGTGAAATTAGGCGGTCACCAAATGTGTCCTGCAATAAATCTATTGTGGCACGAGCTGTGTGTGACATGTTGCGCCGTCTTGTTGAAACCACATCTCCTGGACATCATGGTTATTCAATCTCAGGAATGAAAAAGTTTGTAATCATGGCTCTATACCGATCACCATTGACTGTAACGTTCTGGCCACCATCGTTTTTGAAAAAGTACGGACCAATGATTCCACCAGCCCGCCCATAAAGGCGCACCAAACAGTCAGTTTTTCTGGATGTAACGGTGTTTCCACATACACTTGAGGATTACCTTCACTCCAAATGCGGCAGTTTTGTTTGTTGGCGTAGCCATTCAACCAGAAGTGCGCTTCATCGCTAAACACAATTCGCTTATGAAAATCGGGAACAACGGTAATCTCGTTTTGGGACCATTCGACGAATCTACGCCTTACTTGATGATCGTTTGGCTTCAAATCTTGCACGAGTTGGATTTTGTAAGCGCACGCAAGCCAAGATCCTTCCGCAAAATCTTCCATAAAGCTTGATGGACACAGATCCAATTCCTGTGCTCGATGGCGGATGGACTCATTCGGGTCTTCCTCAATGATACGCTCTACAGCAGCAATAGCTTCTTCTGTACGCACCGTACAGCGTCTCTGGGGGGGATGCGAGTTATCAATCAAGAGTAAACATGGTGCGAAAACGTTCCATGGTTAATCGAATTAACTGCTCTGATGGACGATTTTGTCGACGATAAAATGTGGACGTAGTGCGCGATACGTTTTCCCGCACAGAAGCATTATTTTCGAAATAAAATTCCACTAAAATTGCAAGCGTTGTTCAGGCGTGAGTCTATTCATGATGAATTGCCAAACCAAACTGAGAATAAATCACTTGACAGCTGTTAAATCGGTCGCCATCTTGAAAAGTAATGGCAACTTAAAGTTCTATACCTCTATAAAAAAAACACCCTTTACAAACAGTTTGTGCAAATCATTACTACACAAATTTTTTGTTTGTTTTTTGAATATATTGGTTTACAACAGTTTACAGAAGTTTGCTATGTTCTATGAACGTATGTTTGTGCATTTATTTGCACAAACAGTTTGTGCAAACCTTAGTTTTCTAAAATATTGTGTTTTATAATAGTCTAGGAGAGCTGAATATGTTTGTTGAACAAATGTTTACGCAAAACAATTTGCACAAACAGTTTGTGCAAACTTATAATATAAAAGAGTTTAATTGTTTAAAATTTCAATTAAAATTGTATGGAAAAAAAGACACAGAACTCACCTGAAGATATGGAATTTGCAGATTCGGAACGTGGTGTATGAAGCAACTGTTGTTGTTGCTGATGCTGTTGCATCAGACTGTTGCTATTGTTCATATGATGATGGTGATTATGATTTAAACCGCTGCTAATTATACTGTGTATGGCAATATTGGCATGTATAACCTGGCCATTTTGGGCCTGTAACGAGGATAATTGCTGGGCATTGGTAACAATATTGGGAAGATTAATATTGAGACCGCCACCGCCACCACCGCCATTACCACCATTGCCACCACCGCCACCGCCAACACCTACACCGCCACCCAAACCCATTAGAGCGCCGTTTGTGGTGTGCAGAGTTGTATTACTGCTGTTGCTGTGGTTACTGTTACTGTTGTGGTGTTGCTGTTGTAATAGGCCATGATTGTTCAGTTGACCTGTATTGGTTAAACCATTAAGTGAGGTCATGCCTGGTATACCCATATTATTGCCACCACCACCACCACCTCCTCCTCCTCCTCCTCCACCACCACCACCACCACAGCCTTGTGTGTTGCCCGAAAGCGTTAAATTTGTATTCATTGAACCGTTTGTATAATTTTGATTACCATTTAAGCTATTATTGGTAGTATTTGTATTATTGTTGTTGTTGTTGTTGCTGTTGCTGTTGTTCATATTATTGGGTAATGCTGTCAGTGGTATAATGGTAGTTTGGGCAGGTAATGATGAGGTACAGCCTTGTAGGGAGGTTATAACGCTATGCTGATGTGTATTATTATAGGAGGCCGTATCATTGCACAGCCACATTTCCTGATCGCCATATACCGGCGAATCCAAAGAGGAGGGTGACATATTGACATCGGATGTTAACACCAGAGCATTGGATGAGGATGTAACTTCTGAAGAGGACTCTTCCAATAATTTTAAAGCGGTAAAACCGCCATTATTCGACCAACGTCGTTTCATCATTTGTTACCGGCAAAGTGTGTAAACACGTTTCGCTGTATACTGCAGGATGATGAGTTGCGAAAGAAAACTTTAAAATAACTTTTTAAAGTTTTTCTTCTTCTTTATTTTTTCGTTATTTGTTTTGTTTATTTTCTTTTTATATTTTTGTTAACAGGGAAAAAGCTACAAAACAAAATAAAAAAAGTTGGAGAAAAACCATTTTTTTATAATGGTGAATTGGAGAAAAATGAAAACAGTTTTTTTTTGAGGTTAGGGCCACAAATTACTCACAAATTTCAAGTTGAAAGAAGAAAAAAAATTATTTTGATTTTATGTTTAATGATGATAAGCCAAGTTTACAATTCTTTTACGTTTTTATTACGTTTTCCTTCATTTTTAACAAACAAAAAAAAAAAAAAAAAAAAAAAAAAAAAAAAAAAAAAATTTCAAAAAGCATTCCATTTAAACTAAAAAAAATTCGTTATTGTTTTTAGCAATAAGAATCTATATAAGCATTTTTAAAGCTTTTTTTTTTAAACCGGTTGCTCATTTTCAAAACAAAACAGGTTAAAAACTAAACTTTAAATTTAAGTCTACACAACAACAAAAGAAAAAAGAAAAAAAAATAACAACAACAACAATAACATTAACAATGTGTTCAAATTCTTAAGTTTAAAACCGAAAAAAAAATTACAAAAAAAAACGCTCAATTAAGTTTGTGAAAACAATGAAAAAAAAACCAGAGATTTTAAAGTCAAGTTAACAGGCACATACACACTTACACTCGCTTTGACATTAACGCCATACAATACAATACAAAACAAAACACAACATACAAAAAACAAAAAAAAATAAATCACCGCCATTAAGAAAATGAACAAGAACAAGAGCAACAATCATAATAAAAACAAAAACAAAGAAAAAAAAAACAAAAAAATTAAACGGAAAATAACGAACATCTTAAATACTCTACTTTTTTCTTCTTATTTCTTTTGCTTACAGAATACGAATACGAAAACGAATACATCTCACTTAATCATCATAGAGAGGAAAGGAGAGAGAGAGATTTTTTATGTTTACATTGTATAAACATGTTTACATATTAAAAAAAAAAAAAACGAATTTGTTTACAATTAAAAATACAATTCCCTCTCCCTTCCCCGCCCACTAACATACATAGTTCTTGTAAAACTCTCATTTATAACTGCATATGCAAACAAAAAAAAAACACAAAAAAACAGTAATGCACTGTAAGGAAATGTTGTATGTTTACACTCGTAAGAAAGTGTTAGTACTTCTTGCATGATTTTCTAGACAAATACACTCAAAAAAAATTAATTCAACAGAATAATTGAATTTATGTTACGTTTTAAAGCAAAATAAACCAAAACGAACAAATATTCTTGAATTTTTTATTGACCTTTATGTAAGTTAAACCAATAAACGTTGTAATATGGTCTTAAAGGCCCGAAACTTTGCTTCAGTATAATGACAAGAAGTCTTATTGGCAACGAACTGTTTTTGGGAATCAAAAATAAATCCATGGCAACAAACTGAAGCTTTAGAAATCGTAAGTTAAGCCCGTTCAAACTGCCGAATCAGCGTCTAAACCGTATATCCTTATGATGCCCCAAATAATGCTACGTAGTTTGGGTGATCCGAAGGATTCCATCTATTAAGGGCTGTTGAAATTGATTTAAATTACCATACAGGATGTGAACCGCATACTAATCGAAAATAGTTTGTAATCAGCGACCAGAACTGTAATCATACATACATAATTGATCATTACAACCCTTCAGTCAGGATTACGACCTAGTTTCTCACACCACTTATGTTGTGTGTGTTAATTTTATACATGAGTGGCGGGCGGGACTTACAGTCGATTCCGAATGGCAGATTTTTGAGAAACTTTTCATGGCAATTTTTTATTTACTCTGATAGTTTTTGCCAGAATTCTGCTGAGAGGAAGTCGCCGAAGAAATATTTTTTTGTATTTTGTTTTGATGTTTGGCCTGGGATTTGAACGCTGGCTTTTCGTCTAATAAGCCAGCACACTACCTAAAGGGTGTTTTTTATAGAGGTATAGAACTTTAAGTTGGCATTACTTTTCAAGATGGCGACCGATTTAACAGCTGTCAAGTGATTTATTCTCAGTTTCATCATGAATAGACTCACGCCTGAACAACGCTTGCAATTTTAGTGCAAATTTTATTTCGAAAATAATGATTCTGTGCGGAAAACGTATCGCGCACTACGTCCACATCTTATCGTCGACAAAATCGTCCATCAGAGCAGTTAATTCGATTAACCATGGAACGTTTTCGCACCACGTTTACTCTTATTGATAACTCGCATCCCCAGAGACGCTGTACGGTGCGTACAGAAGAAGCTATTGCTGCTGTAGAGCGTAGCATTGAGGAAGACCCGAATGAGTCCATCCGCCATTGAGCACAGGAATTGGATCTGTGTCCATCCAGCTTTATGGAAGATTTTGCGGAAGGATCTTGGTTTGTGTGCTTACAAAATCCAACTCGTGCAAGATTTGAAGCCAAATGATCATCAAGTAAGGCGTAGATTCGTCGAATGGGCCCAAAACGAGATTACCGTTGTTCCCGATTTTCATAAGCGAATTTTGTTTAGCGATGAAGCGCACTTCTGGTTGAATGGCTACGGGGCTATGTAAAGTCATTGGTCTATGCGGTAAAGCCACAAACGCTTGACCATTTGGAAGACAACATTCGCCGTATTATTGCCGATATACGGCCACAAATGTTGGAAAAAGTCATCGAAAATTGGACGTCCAGATAGGACTACATCCGCCGCGCCAGCCGTGGCGGTCATATGCCAGAAATCATATTTAAAATGTAATGCCACAAGATTATATTTCGGATAAATAAAATTCATGTCAATCGAATAATCCATCGTTGTTTTATTGCCTACTTAAAGTTCTATATCTCTATAAAAAAACACCCTTTACTAACCTACGGCGTCTTCTAACCACATACTAATCGAAAATGGATTGAAATCAGGGACCAGAACTTTAATCATTGTAATAAATTATTAGTAAAGATACAAAAAATTAGAAATCTGAAGCCTAAGAAATCATATTTAATTTTCGGCCAACTAGCCGAATCTACACAACAAAGCCGAATATCTTCCTGATGTTAAAGTACTCTTCAGTATTTTGTTTATTCACCTCAAGCCTGTCTATTGAGAGCTATTGAACATGATTCAGGCGATTACACTTCATCTGAACAGGCCACATTCGATTCCTGTTTGAAGAGAGTTCCTGAAGTCGAGTCAGACAATCACAGGGTAGTTCTCCCGAATATATTTAATTCTAGATATGATTGAAGAGAGCTATTGAAGCCGAACTCAATCGATTTCAATTTGAAACAAATATTGTCCGAAAAAAACCAGAAATAAATAAATTTTGCAATTATAATCACGATTACGGTATATCTTGCACCACCACATGTATTTTAGGTGTTAAATTTATTCTTGGAGTGTAGCAGTCCCTACAATTTAATCTTGGCTTTTGAACAACAAATTTTCAAAACAGTTTTACGCCAATTAGTTACTCTCAGAGCAATTAGTTGACAGAAGACTGCCATACAAAGATTGCCGGAAAAATATTTCTTTTTTATATCACAGCTGAGGATTGAACAAGGGGCTCCCATCTAGTAAGTCGGTAAATAACGTTCTAAACAAGTTAGATCTTAATTTGAAGTTTGTTAAATTGCTTGCATAAGAAATTATAAAACCTGGAGCCAGTTTTTATAATTTCTTAGCTTAGCTTGGCTTAATGAATTTACAAGAGATTGAAATAAACTTCCTCAGGTCGTCGTAGTCTAGTAGGTAGTGTGTTAGTCTATTAGACGAGAGCTCACGAATTCAAATTTCAGCTTAGACGTGTTAAAGGAAACGAAATATGAGAAAATACTTTGGTCGGCGACATCCTCTTAGCAGTCGTGTGGCAAAAACTAAATAAAATTGCAATGAAAAGTTTCTTATATCTTTAATAAGGACTTGACTTTAAATCAGCGTTGCCATATGCCAAGTTTTCTCTTTTTTTCCAAGTTTTTTTCGAAAAAGTTTTCATTAAATTTGTTTTCCAACAAAACAAGTTTTTTCGAAAAAATTCAAAATTTCAATAAATTCAACAATAAAACGAAATATTTATATTTTTAAATAAAATATTGTGTATTTTATTAGTCCTCCGGGCAAAGGTTGCAAAGAAACGCCAATAGAGGGCTCTGGTCTCCAGTGTTTCCTTTAAAAATCTTGATACTTTTGTAGAAAACAAGTTTTTTTCTCAGAAATAAAAAGTTTTTTAAAAAAAAATTACTGAAAACGCTGCTTTAAACTCTAGTTCCTGCCACTCATGTATAAAACTAACACTAAGTGTACCAATTATTCCTTCCAGCACTGTATTTGTACAAATTATTATTAATTTCTTGCCACTACCAAATATAGGGTATACACAGCCCAGACTAAATTACATTTAATTTATCAACAAATACACATTTTTGTGTACGTATACATGTATATATGTGTGTACAAGTGTACATATTTACATAGGGCCAGGCTAGGCCAGCCATATGTAAACACGAATAGATAAAATATTTTGTGTTTATTTTTATTTTTTTTTAATGAAAGAAAAATTTTCTAAAAATAAATAACGAGAATCCAAAAAAGCAGATGTCAAAAATCAAAATAAAAACATTTTTTTTTTACCAACAAAACAATTGTGAGTGTAAATTTACACGCACGCACGTAGGCAAGCACGCATACCCAGCCGAACTCGCATAGACATTTGAATGTCAGAGTATATGTATGTGTAACAAATAATTTCACACAATAATTTAAAAAATAAATACAAGACGACGACAGTAGGGACAGAGAGATAGGCGATAGACACAGACAGGCGGACGAGTGGACAAACAAGAAAACAACAGGAAGAATGTTACACATACACACACACACACTTACACTCTATGTAGCATATGCATATGAAAACATTTTAACAAGTAGAATAGAAAAAACGAAGTAAAAAAACTAACAGTGTGGGTTACAATCGACTTTTGAATACCCTCGCGCTCTCTCTCTCTCTCTGTGTGACATATTCAACTAATTTAACGTTTGTCTGCTAGAAAATTTACTCATTTTCACCATTCATGATGGGTGTTTAGTTTACAACTGCATATGACCGTGAGTGAGGTGAACTTCATGTAAAACTCAACAAAATCATGAAAAGAAAACATATTGCCAACGAATTATTATTGGGGAAACAAAAATGAATCCACATTATAACAAATTGAAGCTTTAGAAAGCATAAGTTAAGCCGAATCAATGTTTAAGCCGTATAGCTTCATGAAGCTCGGCACGATGTGTGCTCCAAAGAATTCCATTTATTAAGAGCTGCGCTGAAGATGGCTCAGATAAGTATACAGAACCGAAACCATTCACAACTGGTACGTTTAAGGAGGGGATGGATTGAAATTAGAACGAAATAAGCGATTAACTTAAGCGTAAATCTGAAGCCCTAAGAAATCATATTTAAATTTCTGTCAATCAGCCAAATCTACACACCAAAGCCAAGTATCTGCATGAAGTCAAAGTAATGTGTAGTATTCTGGGTGATCAGAAGAAGTTTATCTAGTGAACGCGATCCCACAGCACCTGAACCGAACACAATGGATTACAGTTTGAAAAGAACTGCTGAAATCGATCCAGACAATCCCAGCATAGTTGCATTGAACACAATTGATTTCTAAAGGGTGTTTTTTTATAGCGAGGTATAGAACTTTAAGTTGGCATTACTTTTCAAGATGGCGACCGATTTAACAGCTGTCAAGTGATTTATTCTCAGTTTGGTTTGGCAATTCATCATGAATAGACTCACGCCTGAACAACGCTTGCAATTTTAGTGCAAATTTTATTTCGAAAATAAATGATTCTGTGCGGAAAACGTATCGCGCACTACGTCCACATTTTATCGTCGACAAAATCGTCCATCAGAGCAGTTAATTCGATTAACCATGGAACGTTTTCGCACCACGTTTACTCTTGATTGATAACTCGCATCCCCCCAGAGACGCTGTACGGTGCGTACAGAAGAAGCTATTGCTGCTGTAGAGCGTAGCATTGAGGAAGACCCGAATGAGTCCATCCGCCATCGAGCACAGGAATTGGACTGGTGTCCATCCACTTTATGGAAGATTTTGCGAAAGGATCTTGGTTTGTGTGCTTACAACATCCAACTCGTGCAAAAATTGAAGCCAAACGATCATCAAGTAAGGCGTAGATTCGTCGAATGGGCCCAAAACGAGATTACCGTCGTTCCTGATTTTCATAAGTGAATTTTGTTTAACGATGAAGCGCACTTCTGATTGAATGGCTACGTCAACAAACAAAACTGCCCCGCATTTGGAGTGAAGGTAATCCTCAAGTGTATGTGGTAACACCGTTACATCCAGAAAAACTGACTGTTTGGTGCTCTTTATGGGCTGGTGGAAGTCATTGGTCCGCGTACTTTTTCAAAAACGATGGTGGCCAGAACGTTACAGTCAATGGTGATCGTAATATAGAGCCATGATTACAAACTTTTTCATTCCTGAATTGAATAACCATGATGATGTCCAGGAGATGTGGTTTCAACAAGACGGCGCAACATGTCACACACAGCTCGTGCCACAATAGATTTATTGCAGGACACGTTTGGTGACCGCCTAATTTCACGTTTTGGTCGTGTGAATTGGCCTCCAAGATCTTGTGATTTAACACCGCTAGACTACTTTCTGTGGGGCTATGTAAAGTCAGTCATTGGTCTATGCGGTAAAGCCACAAACGCTTGACCATTTGGAAGACAACATTCGCCGTATTATTGCCGATATACGGCCACAAATGTTGGAAAAAGTCATCGAAAATTGGACGTCCAGATTGGACTACATCCGCCGCGCCAGCCGTGGCGGTCATATGCCAGAAATCATATTTAAAATGTAATGCCACAAGATTATCTTTCGGATAAATAAAATTCATGTCAATCGAATAATCCATCGTTGTTTTATTGCAACTTAAAGTTCTATATCTCTATAAAAAAACACCCTTTATTGGAAGCAAATATTGTGAGAATCAAAACTAGAAATATAAAACCAAACATACTACGGCAACATATACCATCTTGACCACCATTAGCCATATGTTGCAAGACCCTGTTTAAAATTATTTTCAATTCTATGAATTGCTGGAAATTGAGTCAAGCGATTGCGGGGTAACTAAGACGAGCTCAACCAAATTATTTGAAACCAGAATTGACGAAAAATCGCCTGGAATATGTAATTAGACATGGAAAAGCTTGAGCAACCTATTTAGAGGATCGGGGATAAACAGTTTTGTCTAATCCATGCCTTATAGACCAGGCTTAACTGGGCACTCTCGGCACAAATCAACTGAAACTTGCTTCATTCCTTCTGGTTATTTTTTATTTATTTTTTTATTTATTACAATACAAGCGGAGTAACTTGACAATATGCTCGGTGTAGTGTCACAGACCAGAGTCTCTGGTTGAAATCGATCCCCCGACCCTCACGCTAATAGTCTAGCACACTACCCACTAGCCTACCAGGGCACCCCTTTCTGGGTATAAAAATAGCCCAATCGTTATGGTTCTGAATGTGAAGAGTAACGATTGTAAGTAACGATTATGAATAGGCTGTGAAAAAAATTTACGAAATTCGGTATAACTTTGCACTACGAATTTCCGAAATTTGCTTAAAACTTTGCCAAATTGAACGCATTTTGTAGGTTATACACGTTAAGAAACTACGCCATAATTTTTTTTTTAGTACAACAAAAAGTATCAAAAACTAAGTATACCACCAATCAGGCTATGGTGACTTATGCTAGGTTAAGGGTATAAAAACATCAACAATAAATTATAGAAACTTAAATCATCAAAAAAAAAACACACAATTCGCACAAAGAAAATATGTATGCCCAGCAGAAGAAGAATATAAAAATAGAACAAGGAAAAAAAAAGCAACACAGCAACACTAATCAATAGAAAGTTTCGTTAATTTTCTTTACATTAACAATGAACACCAAAGGCAATAACAACCAACACCACCTCACCTCTTCATCCATTTCAATGTATGTACATTGTAAACATTCACCATTCACTCTCACCTTTCTGTTACTCTCAAAACACGAAACCACTGTTAAGACTTAATTTTAGTAACACGACGTAGAGTAGAATAGTAGCAGTGTTGGTTAGTGAAAATAGTAGTAAACTGCGACAATAAATACGGTTGGTGATGGCCATTAACAATAACATGATTATTATTATTTAGAATTAAAGCTACACAACGACAAACGACGCAACGTTTTTATTTTTATTTTTATTTTCATTTTTTTTTTTTTGGTTAGTCAACCAAAAAACGAAATTTTTTTATACTTTTTTTTCTTCTTTTTAAGTATGTTTATATAAAAAAAAATAAAAATAAATAGAAATACCAAGAAACAAGACAAGGCAAAACAATTATTAGAATAAGAAGACAAAATAAGAGAAAAAAAGCGAAAAAAAACAAGTTTTTTCAGGCGGCAAATCACGTCACGTCAGGTTGCGTTCTACTCTTTTAACTACACACAGACGTTTGTTCAGACTTGTTTAGTGAAAAAGAAAACAACAACAATAATAATAATAATATTAAACATGTTAACCATTAATAATACAGACTATAATTGTATGTATACACTCGGGCTACTGATTTTAATAATTTTTAGTCGTTCTTTCTTCCATTTTTTCTTTAATTTTTTTTTTTTTTATAAAATTCAAGCTTTTTTTTTAAACGCAAAGTTGTTTGAAATTGTTAAAAAGAAAAGGTTAATAATGAATTAACAAAAAAAAAAAAAAAAAAAAAAAAAAAAAAAAAAAAAAAAAAAAAAAAACCAAGGCATTTATAAAATAAAATTCTTGAACCAGAGTCCAAAAGCCTCAAGTTGAAATGCAAAAATTTGTATTTTATTCTTAATAAACGAAATATTTAAGTCTAAGTCTAAGCTAGGGGTGGTCAAATACATTCCAATATAAATTTATACAAAATATTGGCCATCTTTCGCCTTAAACGAATAACAAAGCAGTCGGGATTTGTAAAGGGTGTTTTTTTATAGAGGTATAGAGAACTTTAAGTTGCAATAAAACAACGATGGATTATTCGATTGACATGAATTTTATTTATCCGAAAGATAATCTTGTGGCATTACATTTTAAATATGATTTCTGGCATATGACCGCCACGGCTGGCGCGGCGGATGTAGTCCAATCTGGACGTCCAATTTTCGATGACTTTTTCCAACATTTGTGGCCGCATATCGGCAATAATACGGCGAATGTTGTCTTCCAAATGGTCAAGCGTTTGTGGCTTAACCGCATAGACCAATGACTTTACATAGCCCCACAGAAAGTAGTCTAGCGGTGTTAAAGCACAAGATCTTGGAGGCCTATTCACAGGTCCCAAAACGTGAAATAAATCGATTGTGGCACGAGCTGTGTGTGACATGTTGCGCCGTCTTGTTGAAACCACATCTCCTGGACATCATGGTTTTTCAATTCAGGAATGAAAAAGTTTGTAATCATGGCTCTATACCGATCACCAATGGCTGTAACGTTCTGGCCACCATCGTTTTTGAAAAAGTACGGACCAATGATTCCACCAGCCCATAAAGCTCACCAAACAGTCAGTTTTTCTGGATGTAACGGTGTTTCCATATACACTTGAGGATTACCTTCACTCCAAATGCGGCAGTTTTGTTTGTTGACATAGCCATTCAACCAGAAGTGCGCTTCATCGCTAAACAAAATTCGCTTATGAAAATCGGGAACAACGGTAATCTCGTTTTGGGCCAATTCGACGAATCTACGCCTTACTTGATGATCGTTTGGCTTCAATTTTTGCACGAGTTGGATTTTGTAAGCGCACGCAAACCAAGATCCTTCCGCAGAATCTTCCATAAAGCTGGATGGACACAGATCCAATTCCTGTGCTCGATGGCGGATGGACTCATTCGGGTCTTCCTCAATGCTACGCCCGACAGCAGCAATAGCTTCTTCAGTACGCACCGTACAGCGTCTCTGGGGGGATGCTAGTTATCAATCAAGAGTAAACGTGGTGCGAAAACGTTTCATGGTTAATCGAATTAACTGCTCTGATGGACGATTTTGTCGACGATAAAATGTGGACGTAGTGCGCGATACGTTTTCCGCACAGAACCATTATTTTCGAAATAAAATTGCACTAAAATTGCACGGGTTGTTCAGGCGTGAGTCTATTCATGATGAATTGCCAAACCAAACTGAGAATAAATCACTTGACAGCTGTTAAATCGGTCGCCATCTTGAAAAGTAATGCCAACTTAAAGTTCTATAACTCTATAAAAAAAACACCCTTTATATTTTGTACTGAAGTGAAACGTATTCTAATAAGAGCATTCTGTTTCGAACGTAACAAATGATTTTCAAACAAGGTTAGAGCTAGACTGTAAGGCGTACTAGGCCGTATCTCTTAATTTAATATTTTTTAACTCGTTTTCCAACAATTTGCTTGGATTGTTCGATATTCCGGTCAATGTTAGCTTCTAAGAATTTAATTGATTGCGATACAGTTCCCCCTGAACCTCATAGAATTTAAAAACCAAGAGTTTGCATTAGAAAATGTTATTGCATATTAATGGGGTTTATTGACTAATGTATGCTCTTATTGCTTTAGTTTTGGATCTTATTTAATCACCTCCTAAACCCATTTAAGAAACTTTTAAAAGATGGAAGCCATTAAATTTCAGCTAATACAGAGCGTTACTTTAACGCCAGTAATACTTTGGTTTGCTTTTGATTTGCCTATTTGTTCGGGCTTCTTGTGAGTTTTCTTTTAAATACGCCCTGGTTCAAGGGGATTTACGTTTTATGTTTAGTAATTATTCATAAAAAGTACAAAAGCAACTACGTTTTGCAGCTTTTCAGTAAAATTTCGGTTAGTCAAACTAGCTCTTTATTTTTAATGTCATGAGTGCCTGAAAACGTTTTGAAATTGCTATAACTGTGTGATCCCCAATGATTCGTTGAACTAGGCGGTCTTTGCAACTATTTTCATGCGTTTTTCGGTTGTTATTCTTAAATTGTACACTTTGCTTGTAAGTAAATGAAACTTCAGAAGAAAGATATGCAACAGCTGAAAACCTTGCCAGATCAGGGGTTTTGAAACCATTAAATCTATGAACCGTTATAAAACTAAAAAAATAATTTTGATTTTTTTTATCTAATTATTGTTCTTTTTATATTTAATATTTATATTTTAAAATTTATAACCATGTTGAAAGCCTTAAAAATGCACAATTTTTTATAATTTACTATTATTTTCTAAACATTACTTTAAAATTTAAAAAAGTTCACATTTTCCCATACAAAAAACTAGTCCTACTCCCTTTTAATTGCATGCTTGCAAAAAATACACTTTAAACCTGTATTAGCAACACTGTTTAAAAAGTACTCACTAATATGTGGTGTCATTAAAACGAACAGAGAGAGATTAGATTTGCTCCCAATAAGTGTTTCTTTGTGTTTTTTTCTTCTAAGCAATACCACCAGTATTGAACACTGTTAAGATTAAAAGACTTCAAATGCAGTGTGGAGTGAGTGAGCGATTTGCAAATCAATTAAATTTTTTTCTTTTTCCCTTCATTCATGTTTTACAAGGTTTTAAATAAGAGAAAAATTAAGAAAAAAAAGTTTATTTTATATTACACTCTGTGTGTAAAAGGAGATTTATGATAAAGAAAATAAAAAACACCTAAAAGAGACAGTGATTTATTAAATGCTGGGTTAAAAATGGCGTTATACAACACTGTTTATGAGTGTTGAAAAAAAAAAACACACAAAAACCATACTCCAACGAAAGTATTCAAATAAAAAAAAAACCACGGAAAACACAAAAAAAGTTTGCGTGTGAGAGGCTCTTTGTAAGCACAAACATACAAAAACAAACATTTTACAGTTGAATGACATTATTTTGGTTATTGTTTTAATTGTTGTTGTTGTTTTTTTCTATACATAAAAAGCAACATGTTTGTATAGAAAAAATATGCATTCGCATTAGTACTGCCTCTCTCTGTCGCTCTTTCTCTTTTTTTATATGTAAAAAAAATAGGCAAACAAAAGAGAGTTGTTGACAAAAGTAAAGAAAAAAAAAAAGGAAATTTTTCGGCTTTATTAAGAAATTTAATGATTAACACACGTTTTGAAATTGTGTTGTTTTTGTTTCTTTTTTTTATTTTCATATTCTTTGTGGTACCATCATTATCTATAACACTGACCGACCTTGATTATTAATTAGCAAAAGCAAGAGCAAGAGTGAGAGAAAGAGGGAGAGTGAAAATAAAATGCATAAAAAAAATACTTCAGTTTCTTTCGGTAGTCAAAGTCAGAGAGCAGCAGCAACAACAAACATAAACACACGAATACTGTGCAAACGAGGAGTATAGCCCACTTATAATTAATGCATACGAAATTAAGAAGAAACTTAACAGCTTGGGCTGCAGCAAGACCGGTGGGATGGGGGATGGGGGAGTTAGCAGTGATAAAAAGCCATTTTGCAATCAAGAATGGAAACATTCAAATGACGCATTTCCAAAAAATAAAAAAACACACACATGCATACAAGTAAATAAACACAATTTCATTAAAATATAATCAAATATTTGCTGTTTTGAAACACACACCACACAACACAAAAGCAAAAACAAGAAAAAGAAAAAATTATTTTTAAGTGCATAATTTAATAGTGGCTATGGCTGTGGCTATGGTTGGTTGTTGTTGTTTTAAATATTAATGATGACAAATCGTAACAACAAAAACTACCTGTACACCACCAGTGATACCAACAACAATTAATAATAATGCCGGGGGTCATTGTCACTTGCTGTGTGTGTTGTGTGTTAATACTGCCAATGCAGCAGCAGCATTTCAAATTATTAGGCATGCGAGAGTGGTGAAGAAGACTTAAACAAACCATTCAGTGGGGATTTTTATGTAAATAAAAGGGGGTAAAAAAGAATCTTGTTGGTAATGCATGGCATTTAATTTTTCTTTTGAAAAAAAAAATGTGAAAAAACTTTTAAAAATAAAATAAAAAATTAAACTTTTTAAGAAAAAAAAAAAAATCGAATAATTTTTCTTGTAATTAAAATGTGGTTACATTTCTTAGGCATTAAAAAGTAATCGATTATTTTTAAATAAAAGTTTAAGTGCATGATTTTAAACGTGAACAAATCTATCTTGAAAACGAATTTATTTTGAATTTAAATATTTTACAATGAACTGTTAATGGTTATAGGTTACTTATTGAAATATGTATTGTTATCGGTTACTTATCGAAATATTTTAGTTTTAAAACTGTGTAAATATTTAAAATGCCATTGTTTTACGTAATTTTGTTTGAACAGTACGGTGACAGTTTTTTTTAAGTAAACAAATACCGAATAATTTTTGCAAATGTAATTACTTTTCCTTTTAGCCAACAATTCTTGTTGAAAAACATAAATTATCTTGAAATTTTGATTTTATAACACAGTTTTCTTTATGTAAACTACATTTGCTAGGCATTTTACTTTCAAATACTCATTTTCAAAAATAATGGTTACCGATTACTTTTCTTTAAAAACAGGTTTAATCGAATAAAACTCAACTGATATGAAAGAGAAGACTGTAGCTGATTTTTAAAAACTTTAAAATTTACAGTTTTGGTAATCATTATTCATTTAAAATGGTTACTTTATGGAACTCGTTACAAAAAATGTTTTGTTTTAATGAAAATATATTGCAAAATAATAAAAAATAATTGGTGCTAAGCATTTTACCTTAAAATAGGCATTTAAAAAATAATGGTTACCGGTTACTTTTCTTTAAAAACAGGTTTAATTGAATAAAACTCAACTAAAATAAAAATCGAGTCTCTAGCTCTTCTTTTAAAACTTAAAAAATTTACATTAAGCATGACCTAGACATTTTGCTTTAAAATAACGAATTTTTGAAAATAATGGTTACCGATTACTTTTCTTTAAAAACTGGTTTAATTGAATAAAACTCAACTGATATGAAAGAGAAAACTGTAGCTCATTTTTTAAAACTTTAAAATTTACATTTTTGGTAATCGTTATTCATTCAAAATGGTTACTTTATGGAATTCGTTACAAAAAATGTTTTGTTTTAATGAAAATATATTTCAAAATAATAAAAAGGAATTGCTGCTAAGTAATTTACCTTAAAATAGGCATTTAAAAAAATAATGGTTACCGGTTACTTTTGTTTAAAAACTGATTTAATCAAATAAAACTCAACTGAAATAATAATCAAGTCTGTAAGCTTAGCTTTTAAAACTAAAAATTTACATTAAGCATGTCCTAGACATTTTGCTTTAAAATAACGAATTTTTGAAAATAATGGTTACCGATTACTTTTCTTTAAAAACGGGTTTAATTGAATAAAACTCAACTGAAATGAAAGAGAAGTCTGTAGCTCATTTTTTAAAACTTTTAATGTTACATTTTTGGTAATCGTTATTGATTTAAAATGGTTACTTTATGGAACTCGTTACAAAAAATGTTTTGCTTTAATGAAAATATATTGCAAAATAATAAAAAAGGATTGGTGCTAAGCATTTTAACTTAAAATAAGCATTTTAAGAAATAATGGTTACCGGTTACTTTTCTTTAAAAACAGATTTAATCAAATAAAACTCAACTGAAATAATAATCGAGTCTCTAGCTCTTCTTTTAAAACTTAAAAAATTTACTTTAAGCATGACCTAGACATTTTGCTTTAAAATAACGAATTTTTGAAAATAATGGTTACCGGTTACTTTTCTATAAAACCTGGTTTAACTAAATAAAACTCAACCTATATGAAAGAGAAGTCTGTAGCTTATTTATTAAAACTTTAAAATTTGCATTTTTGGTAATCGTTATTCATATAAAATGGTTACTTTATGCAACTTGTTACAAACAATGTTTTGTTTGAATGAAAATATATTGGAAAATAATACAAAAGGACTCTTCTAAGCATTTTACCTTAAAATAAGCATTTTAAAAAATAATGGTTACCGGTTACTCTTTTTTAAAAACAGATTTAATCGAATAAAACTAAACTAAAATAATAATCGAGTCTCTAGCTCTTCTTTTAAAACTTAAAAAATTTACATTAAGCATGTTTCTAGACATTTTTCTTTAAAATAACGAATTTTTGAAAATAATGGTTACCGATTACTTTTCTTTAAAAACAGGTTTAATTGAATAAAACTCAACGAAAGTAATAATCAATTCTGTAGCCTATCTTTTAAAACTAAAAAATTTACATTCAGCATGTCCTAGACATTTTTCTTTAAATTATTGAATTTTTGAAAATAGTGGTTACCGGTTACTTTTCTTTAAAAACAGGTTTAATTAAATAAAACTCAACTGAAATGAAAGAGAAGTCTATAGCTTATTTTTAAAACTTTAAAATTTACATTTTTGGTAATCGTTATTCATTTAAAATGGTTACTTTATGGAACTTGATACAAAAAATGTTTTGTTTGAATGAAAATATATTGGAAAATAATAAAAAAGGATTGCTGCTAAGTAATTTACCTTAAATAGGCATTTAAAAAAATAATGGTTACCGGTTACTTTTCTTTAAAAACTGATTTAATCAAATAAAACTCCACTGAAATATTAATCAAGTCTCTAGCTCTTCTTTTAAAACTTAAAAATTTACATTAAGCATATCCTAAACATTTTTCTTTAAATTATTGAATTTTAAAATATAATGGTTACCGGTTACTTTTCTTTAAAAACTGGTTTAATTGAATAAAACTCAACTGAAATAATAATCAAGTCTGTAAGCTTAGCTTTTAAAACTAAAAATGTACATTAAGCATGTCCAAGACATTTTTCTTTAAAATAACGAATTTTTGAAAATAATGGTTACCGGTTACTTTTCTTTAAAACTGGGTTTAAGGAAACCAATCTCAACTGAAATGAAAGGTGATAATGTTTTGGAATTTCTTGAGTTTTAAAATGATTACTTTTCCAGAATTCCTGGAAAAAACTGCATTTTTTTCAATCAATAAAGATGACGTTTGTTTTTATGGGAGTGTTCTTAAGGCGAAACAACACAGTTCACGGGATTTCTTTTCTTTTTTTTCGTGTGGCTTTAGAATTTTTTTATTTTATGATTTAAAATTTATGTTTTTAATACCTTTTACTTAAATTACTCATGGTTTTATGTATGACAATAAATAAGGATGTCATTTTAAAATCGCCGCCATTTATTTGATAAGAAAGTGTGTGGTGTGGTCTTCAGACTGGCCAGGCTTTGAAAAAAAAATACCTTCAGGGTGTGGTCAGGATTTTGAAAAGAAAAAAAACAAATAAATTTTAAATTTATTTGTGAATGTGTTTTAAGGTTTGTTTGTTTTTTGTTTATTGTATTCTTAAACATGTGGCAACACTTGTTTGCAATTTAAATGTTATTAAATTTAATTTTATTTGTTTATAAATCATTTGTTGTTGTTTTTGTTTATAAATCATTACAGTTTTTTTGATTTGTTTTTGTTAATCTATCCCGTGAAGTTTGTGTCTCTCATATTTAATTAACATTATCGCATTGCCAATTACATTTTTTCTTTATTTTTTTTTTTCTTTTTTTGTTCCCATTTGTGGTAATATTCCAAGTGATTAATACAATAAATTTTTGGCAAGTCGTTAAGAGAAAAAAATTAAAAAAATAAAATACAACAAAAAAGAAAAAATTAAAACGCAATAAAAGATAAAATTTTTCAATCTGATTAATCTAAGGCTATAGAAATAAAAAAACAACAACAATGAAAATAAATATTGTAAAGAATCAAATAAAGGAATCGAAATATAATTTTTTACAATAAAAAGAAGAAAAAAACTTCGAAAGTAGAGTATTGATGACAGTTAAAACTTCAAAACATTTAGCAAAACAATTAGATTTTGACAGCAAAGCAAAGCGATTAGTTTTTCATGAGTAACCAACCCAGTTACATTTCGATTAAAGTACAAGTGTTTTAAGGTTATATTAAATCATGTAATTATACAGGATTATAAAAATAATCGCTTACTTTTTTGTAAGTAACCGGTTACTTTTTTTTTTGTTAACAATACAATACAGGGTGTTTTTTTATAGAGGTATAGAACTTTAAGTTGGCATTACTTTTCAAGATGGCGACCGATTTAACAACTGTCAAGTGATTTATTCTCAGTTTGGTTTGGCAATTCATCATGAATAAGACTCACGCCTGAACAACGCTTGCAATTTTAGTGGAATTTTATTTCGAAAATAAATGGTTCTGAAAATGGTGCGGAAAACGTAAACGCGCACTGCGTCCACATTTTATCGTCGACAAAATCGTCCATCAGAGCAGTTAATTCGATTAACCATGGAACGTTTTCGCACCACGTTTACTCTTGATTGATAACTCGCATCCCCCCAGAGACGCTGTACGGTGCGTACAGAAGAAGCTATTGCTGCTGTAGAGCGTAGCATTGAGGAAGACCCGAATGAGTCCATCCGCCATCGAGCACAGGAATTGGATCTGTGTCCATCCAGCTTTATGGAAGATTTTGCGGAAGGATCTTGATTTGCGTGCTTACAACATCGAACTCGTGCACGATTTGAAGCCAAACGATCATCAAGTAAGGCGTAGATTCGTCGAATGGGCCCAAAACGAGATTACCGTTGTTCCCGATTTTCATAAGCGCATTTTGTTTAGCGATGAAGCGCACTTCTGGTTGAATGGCTACGTCAACAAACAAAACTGCCGCATTTGGAGTGAAGGTATGTGGAAACACCATTACATCCAGAAAAACTGACTGTTTGGTGCGCTTTATGGGCGGGCTGGTGGAATCATTGGTCCGCGTACTTTTTCAAAAACGATGGTGGCCAGAACGTTACAGTCAATGCTGATCGGTATAGAGCCATGATTACTAACTTTTTCATTCCTGAATTGAATAACCATGATGATGTCCAGGAGATGTGGTTTCAACAAGACGGCGCAACATGTCACACACAGCTCGTGCCACAATAGATTTATTGAAAGACACGTTTGGTGACCGCCTAATTTCACGTTTTGAACCTGTGAATTGGCCTCCAAGATCTTGTGATTTAACACCGCTAGACTACTTTCTGTGGGGCTATGTAAAGTCAGTCATTGGTCTATGCGGTAAAGCCACAAACGCTTGACCATTTGGAAGACAACATTCGCCGTATTATTGCCGATATACGGCCACAAATGTTGGAAAAAGTCATCGAAAATTGGACCACATCCGCGCCAGCCGTGGCGGTCATATGCCAGAAATCATTTTTAAAATGTAATGCCACAAGATTATCTTTCGGATAAATAAAATTCATGTCAATCGAATAATTCATCGTTGTTTTATTGCCTACTTAAAGTTCTATACCTCTATAAAAATCTATAAAGGTCAAGCGTTTGTGGCTTTACCGCATAGACCAATGACTTTACATAGCCCCGTAGCCCATTCAACCAGAAGTGCGCTTCATCGCTAAACAAAATTCGCTTATGAAAATCGGGAACAACGGTAATCTCGTTTTGGGCCCATTCGACGAATCTACGCCTTAATTGATGATCGTTTGGCTTCAAATCTTGCACGAGTTGGATTTTGTAAGCACGCAAACCAAGATCCTTCCGTAAAATCTTCCATAAAGCTAGATGGCCACAGATCCAATTCCTGTGCTCGATGGCGGATGGACTCATTCGGGTCTTCCTCAATGTTACGCTCTACAGCAGCAATAGCTTCTTCTGTACGCACCGTACAGCGTCTCTGGGGATGCGAGTTATCCATCAAGAGTAAACGTGTTGCGAAAACGTTCCATGGTTAATCGAATTAACTGCTCTGATGGACGATTTTGTCGACGATAAAATGTGGACGTAGTGCGCGTTTACGTTTTACGCACAGAACCATTATTTTCGAAATAAAATTCCACTAAAATTGCAAGCGTTGTTCAGGCGTGAGTCTATTCATGATGAATTGCCAAACCAAACTGAGAATAAATCACTTGACAGCTGTTAAATCGGTCGCCATCTTGAAAAGTAATGCCAACATAAAGTTCTATACCTCTATAAAATAACACCCTTTATTACGGTTCGGCAATGATTCTCATAATTGGTCATTACAACCCTTCAGTCACGATTACGACGTAGTTTCTCACACCTCTTTTGTTGGTTTTAATTTTATACATGAGTGGTGGGACCGGCAGATTAAAGTCGACTCCGAACAACAGATGTTTGAGAAACTTTTTCATGGCAATTTTATTTACTCTCAGAGTTTTTGCCAGAAATCTGCTGAGAGGAAGTTGCCGAAGAAATATCTTTTTTTATATTTTCGTTTTGATGTCCAAACTGGGATTAGAGCCGTGGCCTTACGTCTAATAAGCCAATACACTACCTATTAGACCGCGGCGACTTTACAACGTAAATGCTTTTCTAAAAACAAACGTACGTTCCATTACGTTCAGTGGACGTTTGGGTAACCAGGACTTAATGATTGAAAATGTTTCTAAAAATTATTGAAAAAGTTCACAGTTTTTGACTGGCCATCTCAATCTCCGGCCATAAAATTGAGAATTATAAGTAAAACAACGAGGAAGAAAGGTAAGAAGAGGATGATTTTGTAAAAATTTGATTTCAAAATTTAATTTTTTCTCATAAAATAAGAAATATTTTCAAAACGAATTCGGTTATAATGTAAACTTGCTTAAAACATTTTTTTCCAATTCATTTTTTTTTTATTTTTTGTTATTTATTATTGTTTTTTAGTTTATTTTGTATTTTATTTAATTTTTTTTAATTGTTTAATTACAAATTAAAAAAAATTCACCATTATGAGTAATTTGTGGCCGAAAAAAAAAATTGTAAAAAAATTAACCAAAAAAAAAAATAAATATTCACCTTTTAGTTGCTAGGATAGGTTTAAGGAGTAGAGAGATTTTTTTATAAATAAATTTAACTAAAAAGCAATTTTTGTTTAATCCATTTGACAGGTATAAAGTTGAACATTGATGAGGTGTTTTAACAGGATTTTAAAATTTTTCTTTAATTTATTTTTGATTTTTTCAAAAAGAAAAATACTTTATTTTTTTGTAACCAATTTATCACAATTTTATGCAGGTCAACAGGTTTAGGATTTAATTTTTATTTTATTTTAATTTTTTTGTATTTTCAATAATTTCTTTTTAAATTTTTTATTTTTTTTTAATCAACAGGTTGTGGTGTGTTTAAGGTAATATTTTTCCAATAAAATTTCTTTTTTTGCACTTTTCTTTTCTTTCTTTCTTTATTTTATTTGACTTTACTAATGATTTTTTTATTTTTATATTTTTTTTATTAATTTTAAATACTATTTTTAAAAAAGGTTTAAATTTCTTTACATGAGTTGAGAAAAAAAGTAGTTTTTTTAACACAACAACACTTAGTAGTAACAACTCTGCATATAACTTCTTTTCTTTTCTTTACTTTACTTAAAAGACTTTGGAGAGTAAAATTAAGCCACACACAAAACAAGACCTTGGCTGTTTTAATAAATGCGTGTCGTTGTGTGTGTGTGTGTATATGTGCAAGTGTGAAATGTCTTCTTCTTCTTCTTATCTTTTATTGTTTTTATTTTGGTTTTTAAAAACAAGCCAGACGCATAAAATTATTATTATCCACCAGTGTATAGAATTCCTTCAGGATTTTAAAACACTTACACACTTACGTTACGTTACGTTTAGTTTAACTCTCTTTAAATTGTCTTTACGCGTTTTATTTACTTGCAGTGAGACAAACGAAATAAATATAAAAAAATATAAAGAACAAGACCTAGAGAGAGTTTTAATCTTGTTGATTGTTTTTGTTGTTGCTATTTCAAGTCAATAACAATAATATAACGAAGTTAGAATAACACAATCCAACGAACAAAGGCCAGTCAGACTTCGTTTTTACACACGCACATCATAAATATTCGCGTCTTGCATACACATACATGCACTCTCTATTTATTCCAAATTGTTCACTTTTTCCTTTTATTGACGTAGCCGAACAAACAAACAATAACAACAAAAAAAAAATGTAGGGAACGAAGACGTTTTCCTTTTTTTCTTATTTTTGCTTTCAAATTGTATTTCGTCTGAGTAAGAAATCAAGTTGTTTTACTCTTGTTGTTGTTGTTGCTGTTTTTGTTGCTGCTGCTGTTGTTGCTGTTTTGATGCAGTTATTATTAGACAATGTCCACAAAGGATGTGGGTATGCATTGTGTTGCTGTTGGTTGGTTTGTTTGTTTATTATTGTTTAGTAGTCACAGGCACGGCACCTTGAATTTTATTTTTGGTTAAAATTCTTTTAAAAACAGGCGTTTTAAAGCCATTCCTTTAAAAAAAAAAATCTTTTTTTTTTGTAACAATTTTGTTTAATTTTTTTTTTGATTTTTTAACTTAAAACAAGAAAAAATATTTTTTCTTCTTCTTCACATGATAATTTTAATTTTAATTTTTTTTTTATGATAATTAAATATGCACGTACGTTATTAACATTTATTTGATTTTGTTTTAAAAAACACAATTTCTTTTTATATTTTCTTTATATGAAAAACTCTTTATTGAGTTTCTTTTTTCTTCTTATTTACAAAAAACAGCAGAATAAAAATCAAAAAACTACTAATAAAACCCCTGAATTTGTTGTTTTATTTTCGATCTGTAAAATTCACGCAACAAACTTTGTTTTCAATGCACGTCTCTTGAACATGTGTGTTGTTTTTAAACTAAAAACGAAAAAAATTCATGTGTTTTGATTTCTTTGCGTTAAAAAATTTTATATTTTTTTTTCTCTCTTTTTTATACTAATAATAATAAAAAAATAACAACAACTTTACATATACATATATTTTCTTTATTCTTCTTCACTTCACTTAACGCGCTACGTCGCTTACGTTGCGTTTTAATACTCCGCTAACGACGATGTCCAAACAAATACTAAATCAATGATTTGTCAGTCATTGCCAGAGTCCTGAGTTCACGTTCACTGTGTATATATAAAAAAAAAACAACACAAAACGACAACAACAACATCTACATTTTATAACATACACAAACAATATCAACAATGTTAATCATTGAAAAAAGACGAGATACTTTATAAAAGAAAAACAAAAATAAGAAACAAAAAAAAAAAAAAACGAAAGAAAAAAACACAAATAAATACACAACTAAACGTCTCGTAAACGAAACGAAACGACGCGAAACAACTCACTCTCATCATGCTCTCATCCACATACAATTCATTCATATGCATGTGTACGTATTCTCTGCAAATTCTTTATGAAATCTTTTGCTCCCTTTTAAAACATTCACTACAAAAGAGAGGAGCACATACATAAATGAATCATACAATTTAAGAGAACAACACCCAGGGTTTTAAGATTCAGTGATGTGCATAAAAATGGCTGAGAAAACTAAAATAAAACAAGTTTAAGAAAAACTTAAAAAGAAGCGTTTTGAAGAACCGATAACCCACTTTTTATGAAACATAAAACATTGAATAACCGAATAAACAGGTGGAGAGTACTACAGCTGGGAAAATCTGGAAAAATCTCGTACAAGATCTTTGTTACAGACCGGATGACAACTGCAGCCTTTTTCAAGCAGAGATATTTGCTGTTTTGAAGGCCCTTGCAGTGACATGCAGACAGTGACTGAACTTGTTTTTTTCTAACGAGAACTCTTAAGTGATTTTCGTTGACAGTCCTGAGGTAAATTGTATCGACCTGGTATAAGCATAGAAGTAGCAGTGGTAGAACCAGCTTGTCACTGGGACTTAATTAATCCAATGCGATGACTGTGTCGCCATAGTCTAGTGGGTATTACATTAATGTATGTACAATTACATAATTGGTCATTACAACCCTTTAGTCAGGATTACGCTTAGTTGCTCACACGACTTATGTTGGGTGTGTTAATCTTATACATGAGTGGCAGAACCTGCAGTTTAAAGTCGACTCCGAACGACAGCTTTTTGAGGAACTTTTCATGACAATTTTTATTTACTCTCCGAGTTTTTGCCAGAAATCTGCTGAGAGGAAGTCGCCGAAGAAATACTTTTTGTATTTTGTTTTGATGTCTGGCCTGTGGTTTGAACCCTGGCTTTACGTCTAATAAGCCGACACACTGCCTGGGCATTGTGTTGGCCTATTAGACGAGAGGCCTCGGTTCGAATCCCAGGTCAGAAAACTCCAACAGAACGAGATATGAAAAAAAATATTTATTTTTATTTAGCAACGAATTATGTATGAATGATGTCTGAGTTCCTTGTGGTCACTGACGCCGATGTAAGACAAATATCACCTGAATTTCTGCAGGATATGTGAACATGAAAACAATTGGAGACGATAGGGCAACACCTCTGTAACTGTTTGGAAAAGCTTGAAAGCAATAGAGAAGGAGTTCTCTATGGAGCTCATCGAATGAGGAGTGTGCTTTCATTCTCATCCATTATTCTGTTATGTTTTCTGCACTTTTCTGTCACTTCAACAACCAGATTCACTCCAAGGCCGCGGGATATTTTTATGTTAGCCCCTCTAGATCTTCATTTGAAACAGGATCCCAACTGTTCTCTAATTATTCTTTAATTGTGTACATAAATTCACAAGTTGTGCTAAATTATTACACTTCACTGTTCAGTTCACTTTAAACCTGCACTCTTTGCAGTTTAACTCTGTTTCCAGACAAGTTAAAAAAGCTCTCTCTTCGCATACACTGTATACTCTTGTTCATGGCATATTCATATAAATATGCCATGCTCTTGTTAAATCAAACGAAACAAAATTGTAAAGAAACATTCACTCTCTTTTAAATGATGATTCACACACACACTTCTACACATAATAGAACTTTTAAAAATTTTAGCATGACTAAACAACATACAATTGAAAAATCATATGCCAAGAGAGAAGTAGAGAGAGATTTAGCAAATTTTTAAATAAACATGTTTACCTTCTTCTTTATTTTCTATTGCATTTTCAATTTCTCTTTTGGAGATAGGCGCCTAAATCACTCTCAGAGTATAAAAACGAGAGCGACTAATCAGACATTCATTTGCCGGCAAAAAGAGCTTTAGCAAGAAGCAGAATAAGAAAAAAAAACATGGGTTGTGTTGTTGTTGTTACACATACACAATCAGTTTTCATTGTTGTGTAGAAAAAAGTTTCTCTTGGCTGGGCTCTCTCACAAATTCAAATATTATTGAATGAAAAATACCGATGCATGGCGATTCTTTTTAGATTTTCATAGTTTTTACATGCTTGTGAGTGTGTGTGTGTGCGTGTGCATAAGTGCGTTTTTATTTGCTAAAGAGCACAAGGTCTAAGATTAGAACATGTATTACCACTCTCCCTCTCATTGCAAGGCAATAATATAGTGTTTGGGTTTTTAGCAGAGAGAGAGACAGAAAAAACAAAAACAAAATATGCAGAGAATGCAAGTGCAAATAAAACGAATAAACAGATAAAAAGAAATTTTAAATGTTTGTTATGCTTCTCACGTACGCATGCATATATTCATATATTAGAGAGTGTATGCGTGTCTACAGTATAATAAATATGAATCTCAATACTGTATAGAAAAATCACCAAAATACCCTTAAAAGAATAAAAAAACCGGGTTTTCAATTTTCGTAATTTTTAAAATTTTTTCTTTAATCGCAGAACTGTTTTCAAAGAAAAATTGTATAAAAAAGCCTTTTATAGGAAAACCGAATTATCAAAATTAATCGATTAATCGATAATCAATATTAAACGAATATTCGAATTTTCAGAAAGAGATTTTTTGCATTAAAGTTTAAAAAGAATTGGGAAAATAAGAGTTTTTGTAAACTCTTTTATAAAACCGGTTTTTTTCAAATTATTCGAATACTGACTTTCAATAATGTCGGGTTCTTGAAGTGTCTGGTCTAAAACTGTAGGAGAATGTTTAAAAGAAACACGGTTAAAAGAAAATAGAAAAAAATAATTCTTTCAAAACCGGTTTATAGGAGAACTTGATTTAAAAACTAATGGAAAACCGGTTATTTCTTGTAAGAACATTTATTTGTCATTTTCTTATTTATTCTTGTTTTGTGATTATTTTTTATGAAATAAACTAAATTTTAAATGATACAAAAACCGGTTTTGCATTCGAATAAAACCGGTTATTGATCTTTAAAAATCCGGTTTTTTTGTTTTTGAGTGGTAGTTTGTAATTAAATTATTAGGATATCATTTTCAAAATCAAATTTACAAGATTTTTATATTTTAATCGGGATTTTAAAATAATTCGAAAACGGGTTTTCGGTTTTGGTAACCGGTTTTCTTAATTTTTTTTAAGGATCATTAAATAAATTGCAATTTAAATCAAAACTTTTGGTTTTTTGGATAATTTAAACCAATATAGGTATTCGATTTGTTTGAAAACCGGTATTTGATCCGGGTTATAAAAATTATTCGAATTTTTAGAAAAAAAAAACTTTTTATCACAAAAAAACGTATTTTAAGGAAAAAAATTGTATTGAACCACCACGCCAAAATAACAATTTGAAGAAGAGAGTACAAAAGCAAAACAAATGAAAATGTCATGGTATGTATATACAGATTGGTAACTCCTATACATAGTATATAGCAGTCAGCCATAGTGTGTGTAATTGCAACAATTGATTGACAAAGAAAATCCAAAGCCAGACAACAATTCATTTAGCGACCGATACAGGGGCAACAACAAAACTATTGAGTGCAGACAGCAAGAAAAAAAACTGAAGCTTTCATAAAAAAAAGATTCCAAGTCATACACATCAAATAAAAGTTACAAAAACAGACCAAAAAACAACAAGCACACAGAGAGAGAGAGAGAGAGCTTAAGAAACATAAACAAAAGATAACAAAACTTCAGTGTCACAGCGAGAACAACAGCAACAGCAACAACAAAATTCAAGCTTAGAATGGGCAAGTTCAAGTGTATGAAAATATAAACATCGCGCCACTTACATACATTATTGCAAAACATAAAATATGCTTCGTTCTCTCTCTCAGTCTGTCTCTCTCGGCATTTTACAGAATTTACACGTCAAGAAAAAAAGCTTTAAAAAATGCTTGCACACCGGCATTGTTTTTTTTTTGCACAATGTTGACTAATGCCGACGATGGCCAATAATTTTGCATTCAAGAGAGTTTCTGTAAAAATCTCAGCAAAACACTCATCTTTTACAAAAATGGAAAATCTGTTGCAAAGAAATAATAGAGAGAGCGAGAGAGAGCACAACTAATACTGCACATGTGTTATCAAACAACACAAACAAACACTCGCCAACAAACCTGCTTGCAGAACAAGCATGTAAGAAACAAGCAACAACAATGTAACAAAAACAAAAACACAGATGAGTCAAAGTCAAGAGAACAAAATTTTTTGTGTTTGAATGGAAAGAGAACACAAAAAAATGTGTGCAACATATGCACACACACTTGTGAACTGTGATGTACTTTACAGCGTTTTTTCTTTCTTATTGTGAAATAAAAGCGCCAACTTAATACTAAAACAAGAAATTCTACGTTTCTCACGCTGTATGAGAGCGATTTGAACAATTTTGGTGGCATTGGAAAGATAAAAGGCACTAGATCCACTTGTATGCACCAAATTTGCTATTTGGTGATTTAAATGTACATATTTTCAGCACAAAAAAAATTCGTGACATGTGTCAGTATTAAATATGTTTTGTAATGTTGCTACTTCACCAAGAATAGATTAATGCGACCCCTACACGTTGCGACTTGGTTGTACAACTTTAGAATTGTGTACACAAGTGTTTCCACCTTAGATGTATTAATGATATATACATTATGCTGGTGTGCTGGTATGCGTTTTCTTTGCACAGAATCCCCATAATGGGTTTCAAGCGATTTTTAAATTAATCGGCTGTTTCTTCATCTTTATATTAATCGGATGTATTTTAGCTCTATAATGCTTGGCCAGAAGACTGGTTACTATACGTAGGTTACTTAATGGATGAGTACATTCCACTATATCTACCCCAAACAGTTATCAGCTTGAAATGCTGCATTCGTGTGTAATGTTACAGGTATTAACGCTAAAATACAGGTCCAAATACTGCAAAAAGTGTACAAAATTTGCAACTCACAGACAAATTGCATGAAAAAGCATTTAAAAAATATGAATGCCAGGCATTAATTTGTCGCTTTAATTCAATATTTTATCACTTCAGCAAATTTTCTGTTTTTTTCCAATTTTCAAGAACCAAAAAATTAAAAAACACTCGTTAAAACAGCGTTTAAATCAAGTTAAGTTAAGTTTCGATTCAATATTATTTCCTTTACGGGAAACCGAAATCCCCAGGTTTTTACTGTAACAGCGAAAATAACGCGTTTTCTACACTTTAATTGCATGCGTTTTAAAAATGTTACGCGTTTTTTCTGTTTAAATGGTGGCAATGGTCATTACATTTACACGGTAATCAACATCAACGAATGTGATATCATCGTATATTTTTTTTTTTGTTCTACTCCTCTGTGAAAACAATACATAGGCAGGAACAGAGACAGAGAGCCTATATTAAAACCAAACGAATGCAGACGACTGCTAACGAAATGCACAAAAAAATAAAAACGCAAACAAAATAAATCAACAACAACTTGAAATGACTGGCCAACTGACTGAGTAACTGAATGACTGACTCTTGATTGCATGTTAATGTGATCGTTGTTATTGTTATTGTTGTTACAGTTTCTGTAACAAAACCAAGTAAGAGAGCAAAGCAGAGAGTCTGGATGTTGTTTTCTTTTTTTTTCTGATAGAATTTTAATACAATGAGGAGACAGACGACGACGGCGACGGCAACGACGACGACTTTGTTGGGCCGTGTGTATATAAAATGTATACAAAAAATATTAAATTGTTGTGTTGATAATATAAATTGTAAGAAAGTAAAGAAAACAAAAACAACTACAAAGTATACTTTTAATATGTTGAAGGTGATGGTGAGGGTGATGGGGTAGGGGAGAGAGAAGAGTAAAAGAAAAAAATAAATAAAAGAACAGCAACAAAATGAATTTCAATTAAAATGTAAGTGTTTTGTTTTGTGTACATCGTTATTTTTAAACGAAGGCGTATAGAAAAATACGAATGCTTTGAAACAAACACTTGCACGCACACATATGCTCTTAATATGATATGTATGTTGACTGCCATGCTTGTATTGTTGCTTTTATTTCAGGCAATTGTAATTGTAATTTAATGGTGATGATGATGGTGATGATGGGTGGTTTTGGTGGGCTATGTATATGTACATACCTCAGATGAATGGCTGCTGCTGTTAGTGGCTGATTTAATAGAAGCTTATCAAGTGATGCGTTTTTTTTTTTGTGAAAGAAATCACAGATTGTGTAGGAATTTAGGAAAAATTTTATATTTTTTGAAAGGATTTAAAAAATAAAAATTTTTAATAAAAAAAAAATATAAAACATAATAAAAAATTTATAAAAAAAAATGCAAATGAAAATTGTAGGTATCTTTTTTTATAAGAAATATTAATAAGTATTTTAATATGTGATGAAATAAAAAATATTAAATATTCAATATTTAAAAATTAAAAAATTTTTGTAAAAATATTTTGTTTTATAAAAATAAAATAACATTTTTAACAAAACAAATAAAAATTTTTACAAAAAATATATTTTTTATATAAAAAATACCTACAATTTTTTTTATAAAAAAAATTTTTATAAAAAATAACACTTTTTATGAAAAAAATAATAATTTTTTATAAAAAATAACAATTTTTTATAAAAATAACAATTTTTTATAAAAAAATAACAATTTTTTATATAAAAATAACAATTTTTTATAAAAAAATAACAATTTTTTATAAAAAAATAACAATTTTTTATAAAAAATAACAAAAAAAAGCAATTTTTTTATAAAAAAAAAAATAAAATTTTTTTATAAAAAAAAATAAAATTTTTTTATAAAAAAAAATAAAATTTTTTTATAAAAACAATTTTTTATAAAAAAAAAATAAAAACTTTTTATAAAAAACAATTTTTTATAAAAAAAAAATAAAAATTTTATTATAAAAAATAACAATTTATTATAAAAAAAAATAAAAAAATACATTTTTTTTATAAAAAAACATTGAAAACAAAATTAAATTTTTATAAAAGAATCAGTTTTTTTAATAAAAAAATAAAAAAATTTTTATAAAAAATATAAAAAAAATTTTTTTTATGTAAAAAACACTATTATCACAAAAAGCCTTTAAAACACATGTATTTTAGACGACGCCATTTTTTCCTGCATTGCCAACTTCAATAGCAAGTGTATGTTTGCCAATAAAATAGAGTCGAATTATCAAACAATTCCAGCACATAACTTAGGCGAAAAAGTTTGGAGCCAACAAACAACACAATAAAACAAAAGGAAACAAACAAAACAAAAAAAGAATCCAAACTTAGAAGAATCGCAACAATAAAATAAAAGAGACAGAAGAAATAAACAAAAAAAAAAAAGAAAAAAATAACATTACCGGCATTGTATACAATCCCCTCAAAAGAAATACAATAACAAGTAAAAATCATAACACGGCGGTCAAACACGACCTTAAGAAACCGTACACCACCACACAAGATATTGTATTTTTTGTATTTGAAAGCAATAACTTTTAGCTTCAATTCAACATTCACCCACTTTACATCCATCAATCTCTCGCTCTGTCTCTCTCTCAGGAGACAAATACTTTCTCACCACCTTTTCGGTATATATGTGGTGTAGTAGGGTATAATGAATTACACACAAAGCCAGCAATCAATAGCATGCATTTAATAGGAGTTCCAGTGTCTATATCAACAATAACAATAGTCAGACATACTACTCTGCAGGCTATTAATAAACAAAAACTAAAATAAAAATAAAAAAACAAAAACAACAAGAAAAAAAAATATGGCAACAACGAAGCTAAAAACACACACACACACACACATACTCAACCATATGTATTGTCTGAATTTTAATGGGTTTTTATAGAACATTTTTAATGTTGATGCACATACACACACACACCCATACACCACACATAAGGGCAGTTCTATACTTAAATGAAAAGCAAAATATACTTCGTTTCCATTTCGTAAACTTAGGAAAATAAATCCTTTCTCTTTTCGTTGATTTCAACAAACACTTTAAATTGTTCTTTCGAATTCAAATTGCAACGGTCTTGTTGTTATGGAACTTTCCATATGCACAACATGTTGTTGTTGATGCTTTCATTTCGTTATTTTTTAACGTTTATTATTGTTGTTATTTTCCTTTTCATTTATTCGCAATAAGAAAATGAGAGAGAGACACCGTCTATGTGTAGGTTTTTATCTGGCTATGTACAAGAAAAAAAAGGCACAGGCAATACACTGAAAAAAATTTGTACGCAGGCAGGTGTACGTATGTAAAAAGCACAAGTTAGACATGGGAATAGTTTTTTTTATGCTTATTATTGATATTGTCGTTTAGAGATTCTAAAGTAGATGAATGCCTAATCCATTGGCATGTTTTCCATTATGACAGTGGGGCGTAGGAATCGCAAAAGGAGACAAGAACCAGTTCTCTCCTTATGCATACAAATTCACCAGAGTCTAGCAATATTTCGTGCACCAAAGGCAATCGGAACACCTATGATCTGTAAAGTTCAGGCCGTTTAGTCATTTGCCATTACAAAGTAGAAGAATACCTAATCCATTGGCATGTTTTCGAATATTGGAGAGCCGCAAAAGGTGAAAAGAACCAGTTCTCTTCTTATCCATACAAATCCAGCAGTGTCTAGCAATATTTCGAGTACCTTTCTGCCGCCAACGAACTAGAGCCTTTCTAGTCTAATGCGGCCTTTACACGTTGCGGCTGGCTGTACAACTTTGTTATTTTGTACACACAATCCTATGCTAAATGGCTGGTTGGTCGTCGGTTGAATGAAAATCAAAATTTATTGATTACGACCAATACGTTGCTACGTGTATAGAATACGCTACGAAACCTGTGAAGAAGACAACCAACTGTTGATTGAACATGTTGTACAACTAATCGCAACTTGTAGGGGCCGCACAAGATAATCGGAATACCTAAGTTTTGCAAAATGTCTTGGATTGTGAACTCCATGTTGCCATGACAAACTCCAGGATGCCGTTCGTTGTCAGTAATACTACGAGCATATAAAAGGCACCAAATGCTGCACGCCAATCTATTAAAAATAGAATACATGCTTGTACGAGTACATGGAAATGTTTACTTTAAGACAACAAGCTCCGATACAGCTGCTGCGCTAAATTCCGTTTCTGCTCTGGGTAATGGAGATAAGAGTTGCCAATACAATAAGATGTATGAAAAAGAGGTTTTTAAAAACGAAATACATACAATCTGACTATTAAAACGCTAATAAAACATTTTACTGTCGCCATTGACAAAAAAAGTTCACTTTTAATTATGCTTTGCCGCCTTTAACACTAAATAACTAAAGCATTTGCTGCATACATGCAATGTATTTATTGCAATCAGCGTTTTAATTTTTCAACGTGTATTTTCTCTCTCTGCATAGAAAATAAAATGCCCACACAACAACATTACCATGATTGGGCACAACCAGTGTTACGAGTATTTTTGTTTTTATTTCTATGCTAACACATAGCTTTTGTGTGTACAACAACTTCTATATGTATTGGTGACATTAGTTTTCAACTGACTGAGTGACTGACTAAACGAAAGAAAAAAAATTCGAAAAAAAATTAAAATTTTGCAGACAATTTATGCGAAGGCACACATATCCAGTGAACGAGTCTGGAACATTGACTACTAAACCAAAAAAAAAAACACGAGAGAGAGGGAAAAAAAGAAACAACAACAACTACTAACACAGCTAAACTGCAGTGAGACTTTGATCTCCCCAATCGCACACAAACAAACAAACAAACTCTTTGGCATTAACCCCCTGAGCAATAATTTTATTGCTGTTTTATGTGGTTGTTGTTGTTGCTGTGAATAACTCTGATGCAAAAACTTGTTTTTAAATTCAATGTTGTGTGTGACACAAACAAAGAAATAGCGGCAGCAGCAGCAGCAACAGCAGCATCATCATCAATAGAAGACTTTGAAAAGTTTAATAATAAAAAAAAACACCAAAAATAAGAGAAGAGAATTAGAGAAAAAGAAGCAGAAAAAAGAGCATTGTTTTGTATGCATATCATGCATACAAAGGCTGGCAAGTGTGTAACGATATACGTACATATGTATTGTGTATGAGTTTTTGGCGTTTTAAAGGCATTGAAAAAATGAAATCCAATGAAGCCTGGTTTGTTTTAGAAAAAATAAATAAAAAAATAAATAAAAAAATAAATAAAAAAATGAAAAAAAAAATCCAAAACTAAAGGATTTTCTAGACAGAACATGAAATATTAATTTTCTGTCAAAAGAAGAAACAAAAACATTCACGTTGCCAATCTCAGTTTTTTTTTTTTTTTTTTTTTTTTTTTTTTTTTTTTTTTTTTTTTTTGTTCAAGTCAAAAGTACAGTGTTGATTAGTTAGGTTGGCAATATTTATGATAAGAAAGAGCATCAAATAATAGATGGAGAGTAATTAATATCATTTGCAAGGCAAGATTTTATGATCGGAGGCCTGCCTGATATGTGAAGGTATCTGAGAACTAATACGTGACTGGCTGAAATACTTTGTTTGATATCGCAACAGCCTAACCACTTTAGAATTCTTAGCATGATATTATATATGGGCTACTGCACTATTCATATGTACAGCTGTGTTCAAAATAATAGGAGTGCTACCATGTAATATTTTCAAAGTTAAAATTTTTTATTCTACCAATTTGCAAAACATGATATATTTTAATGGTAGTTACAACGATATGTAAGAAATAAAATACAAAAGAGATTCTCGTAATATCTTTAATATTTACGATGAAATTAATTCATTTCTGTGTTTGCCCCCGAATTCAGTTGATCAAAAAAATAGGAGTGTGAGTGTTCTTTTAAAAATAAAAATATAACAGCATATAATTTAAAGAAAAAAGTGAAAAATAAGTACGGAAAAATGCAGTTAAAACTATTTCTACAGAGTGATTCACATAAATTTTTGTAATAGTGGGACGAGGAAAGCACTGTACTGAAGAAAAGAGAAAACTAATTAAAAATCTTAGAAAAAAAAGGCAAAACTTCTAAAGAAATTGAAGAAACCTTAAGTTACTCCGATCAAATGATCACAAATACATTAAAATATAAAAAAAGCCCGAAACGCGTGGACGCAAGGCCAAAACATCTACTGTCGATGACCGCCGAATTGTGCGATACAGCAAAATAAATCCTTCAGCGTCTTCAAATAAAATTCAAAAGGATCTGAATCTTGCCGTAAGTGGCCCTACTATTCGTAGGCGTCTGATGGACAACAATTTATTCGCAAGAAGTTCACAAAAGGTGCCATTGTTGACATACAAAACAGGCAGCAGCACGCTTAAAGTTTGCCCAAGAACATATCAAATATCCGAAAGAAAAATGGAGAACTTATTGTGGACCGACGAAAGCAAAATTGTTTTATTTGATGGCATTTGGGTCTAGACAGCATGTTAGACGTCCGCCCAACACCAAATATAAAGCTCAGTATACACAAAAGACAGTTAAACATGGTGGCGCAAAACTAATGATATGGGGAAGCTTTTCAGGCCCAATACATCGAATTAGAGACATAATGGATAGGAACGTCTATGTCAGCATTGTGAGAGAACTGATTTTACCATATTCCACGCCTCTAAAATGGATATTCTAACAAGACAATGACCCGAAACACACCAGTAAATTAGCAAATGAGTGGTTTCCGGTTAATGGGCTGAAGGTTATGGCGTGACCAGCTCAGTCTCCTGACCTTAATCCCATAGAACATCTATGAGGGATGTTAAAAAATATGTTGCCGAGCGAAAACCGTCAAATGCAACTGAGTTGTGGTCTGTAGTGCAAGATGGGTGGAAGAAACTTACACTAAAACGATGTCAGCATTTAGTTGACTTCATGCCTCGTAGATGTGCTGCTGTAAGAAAAAGTAAAGGCTATTTTACCAAATACTAATCGCATTTAAAGTTTCTGACTATAGTCATAAGCATTTTTAACATTTTTCATAGTAAATTTTTATGAAAACTGAAATACTCCTATTATTTTGAACAGCACTTTTTAAGATATTTTTTTTAAACTTCCTGTTACTTACTTGTTGAAAGCTTGATTTATTTAATGAATAACTTAAATAATTTAGTATTGAATCAACATTACATTACACCAAAAAATTTAATTAAATCATGTTTTTTATTTGTTAAAATTAAAGTTTTTGTTTTGCAATGGGCTCACTCCTATTTTTATGAACACAACTGTATGCATATATCTCCAGTATGTCTTGACTCAAGCTCCAAGCTCACACAATACTGGGCTTCATATTTTTTTTTTTTTTTTGGATTCTTGATGAGATGATCGTAAGTCTTTTCACCTCTTAGATGGGAATCTAAAATTATTACATCAACTGACGATATTGAATACGATGAATGTACTGAATGGATATCCACCTGACATGGGAGAGACCTAAAGGCGCTTACCCTCACAATTGAGATATGGTTACTGCTCCCAAACTGCCAACAAACTCCTTACAACACAAAGCACCTTTTTTTCGTTGCTCTAATATACTTGCGGACTTGCTTACGATCGATCTGCGGCTAAGGTTAGGCTAGTACCAAAGAATATGGATATAAAGAATGCGCATTATGTAGAAGTAAAATTTCTTATGGCGGGTTGTAACATTACGACCCGCTCTCACCAAAATCTTTTTTAAAAATCATTTCTTGATGAGGGGGAAGAAGACAGAAGGAAAATGAACACAAACAAAGTGCGTAACAATGTGTTGCTCTCATCGTGCGTTTTTGTTGTTTGACCACTTTTTTTTTATTGATTTTTCTGGTGTTAAAAACGTCGGCACCAATGTCCCTCAGGGGAAGAACATCTTCGGCTTTTTACACACATAGGACACGAACATCAAGAATGTTCGTTAAAAAGAGCGTAAAAATCTTCTCAGTTTTTAAAGAAGAACGTTCATGTCGCTTTTTTCAGACTTCAATGATACACCCAAAGAAATATCACTGTAGAATTCACTAATGATTCAATGAGAAATGATTTCGATTTTTGGCAGAATACTTGCCAAATTAAATACGGTGTCTTAGTGTCTTAGTGCAGTACAATTTTTCTATATTTTCCGATCACATATACATATCATTGGGTTAATAAGTAGACTTGAAATTATTACTAACAATTTGCCTCTAGGTTAACACATGCCTATGGTTATGGATTTGTCAGTAAGAGCAAAGAATATGGATATAAAGAATACGCATCATGTAGAAGTAAAATTTCTTATGGCGGGTTGTAACATTACGACCCGCTCTCACCAAAATCTTTTTTAAAAATCATTTCCTGATGAGGGAGGAGGAAGACAGAAGGAAAATGAACACAAACAAAGAGCGTAGCAATGTGTTGTTCTCATCGTACGTATGTACATGTGTATGTATTCTTGTGTTGTTTGATTTAGTTGTCGATCAGACTGCGACAAGAGTACATAAGCTGCGGATGCTTTATCATTTTATTTCAGAATAACACTCGAAGAATATTTTGTGTTAAAAATGTCATTAGCTCGGCGTATTTCATTCTTTTATTTTGTCCCATAGTATAATTTTTTTTAAATGCTTTGGAATGCTCGTTTTTTTTTTTCTTTTAATAAAAAATTGTTTTTTTATTCTTTTTATTTTTATTTATCTAAAAAACATGGCCTAATTTTTAAGCCAAAGATGGATGGCTTTATGTTCTTTTAATAACAAAATCGATGTTTTATTTTATTTTTATTTATCTAAAATTCTTAAGCCAAAGATAGACAGCGCTTTACAGATGTATGTTGATGAAATGAAAATAAAAATAAAAACAGCGTATATTACTAACACTTTTCCATGGCTGTAAATAAATAAATTCTCTCAACTTAGTTTCTCTCTCTTACTCACCAATCCATAACCATAGGCATGTGTTAACCTAGAGGAAAATTGTTAGCAATAATTTCAAGTCTACTTATTAACCCAATGATATGTGTATGTGATCGGAAAATATAGAAAAATTGTACTGCACTGCACAGTCCCTAAAGACACCGTATTTAACTTGGCAAGTATTCTTCCAAAAATCGAAATCATTTCTCATTGAATCATTAGTGAATACTACGGTGGTATTTCTTTGGGCGTATCATTGAAGTCTAAAAAAAGCGACATGAACCTTCTTCTTTAAAAGCTGACAAGATTTTTACGCTCTTTTTAACGAACATTCTTGATGTTCGTGTCCTATGTGTGTAAAAAGCCGAAGATGTTCTTCCCCTGAGGGACATTGGTGCCGACGTCTGTTTTTAACACCAGAAAAATAAATAAAAATGTGGACAAACAAAAAAAAAAACCCACGATGAGAACAACGCATGATGAGAACAACGCATTGTTACGCTCTTGGTTTCTGTAACCTTCCCTTCTATCTTTCCCCCCGCGTCATGAAATATTTTTGAAAAATATTCCAAAATATGCTAAAATGCACATTCTTTATAAAGGGTGTTTTTTTATAGAGGTACAGAACTTTAAGTTGGCATTACTTTTCAAGATGGCGACCGATTTAACAGCTGTCAAGTGATTTATTCTCAGTTTGGTTTGGCAATTCATCATGAATAGACTCACGCCTGAACAACGCTTGCAATTTTAGTGAAATTTTATTGCGAAAATAATGGTTCTGTGCGGAGAACGTATCGCGCACTACGTCCACATTTTATCGTCGACAAAATCGTCCCTCAGAGCAGTTAATTCGATTAACCATGGAACGTTTTCGCACCACGTTTACTCTTGATTGATAACTCGCATCCCCAGAGACGCTGTACCGTGCGTACAGAAGAAGCTATTGCTGCTGTAGAGCGTAGCATTGAGGAAGACCCGAATGAGTCCATCCGCCATCGAGTACAGGAATTGGATCTGTGTCCATCCAGCTTTATGGAAGATTTTGCGGAAGGATCTTGATTTGCGTGCGCTTACAAAATCCAACTCGTGCAAGATTTGAAGCCAAACGATCATCAAGTAAGGCGTAGATTCGTCGAATGACCCCAAAACGAGATTACCGTTGTTCCCGATTTTCATAAGCGAATTTTGTTTAGCGATGAAGCGCACTTCTGGTTGAATGGCTACGTCAACAAACAAAACTGCCGCATTTGGAGTGAAGGTAATCGTCAAGTGTATATGGAAACACCGTTACATCCAGAAAAACTGACTGTTTGGTGCGCTTTATGGGCGGGCTGGTGGAATCATTGGTCCGCGTACTTTTTCAAAAACGATGGTGGCCAGAACGTTACAGTCAATGATGATCGTAATATAGAGCCATGATTACAAACTTTTTCATTCCTGAATTGAATAACCATGATGTCCAGGAGATGTGGTTTCAACAAGACGGCGCAACATGTCACACACAGCTCGTGCCACAATAGATTTATTGCAGGACACATTTGGTGACCGCCTAATTTCACGTTTTGGTCGTGTGAATTGGTCTCCAAGATCTTGTGATTTAACACAGCTAGACTACTTTCTGTGGGGCTATGTAAAGTCATTGGTCTATGCGGTAAAGCCACAAACGCTTGACCATTTGGAAGACAACATTCGCCGTCTTATTGCCGATATACGGCCACAAATGTTGGAAAAAGTCATCGAAAATTTGACGTCCAGATTGGACTACATCCGCCGCGCCAGCCGTGGCGGTCATATGCCAGAAATCATATTTAAAATGTAATGCCACAAGATTATCTTTCGGATAAATAAAATTCATGTCAATCGAATAATCAATCCATCGTTGTTTTATTGCAACTTAAAGTTCTATACCTCTATAAAAAACACACCCTATACTTTATTTTCTTTGCTAGAACTGAGAGCGAATTGTCGGTTCATCGATTTAGCGACGATTGCGTCAGTCAGAGTTTGGCGTTCAGTTACTAAGGACTGCTGCGACTGTTATGAATAAAAAAATATTTTTTCTCATAGAAATTTTCAATTAATTTACCCCAAACCCATAGCACTTCAAACGGTTAAACATTTTCCACTAAATTAGGTATCAGCCTCAGAGCTGTCGCCCATAGTCTAGTAGGCAGAGTGTGTTGGTTTAACAGTTGGGTTGCGGAATTTCCATGATTATTTGAACTGATCACGCAATCCAATAACATTTTAAGATAAAAACGCTTAAATAAGATTCTTTAAATTCCTAAATACTTAAGCGAAACTTAATAAAACTAATGGACTTACCTAATGGACTTAGAACTTCTTAAGTTTAAATTGTCATTTACCTGCAATGAAATAGACAGTGAGAGACAAATATTATTTAAAAGTTTAGTTGCGGGTTTATGTTTTAATTTAAAAAATAAAAATTTTAAATCACTAAAAAAAATTCAGCCATGATTTCTAGTTTTGCTCGAAGGTTAGTGTAGGTTACTAGTTATCCCCGATGCTAGTGGAGACGTTAGACACCAAAAAAAAAAAGAGGAAATGACGGTGGAATGAAGTTACGAACCTAAATTAAGACAACAGAGATCAAATTATGGAAAACAGATAGGCGACCTCTTTTATAAGGACTTAGATTGTAATGGAGTGCTAAGAGGAGAACACGCTAGTGTTTAGGGTGTTAGGTAAAGTAAGCTAGGGACAGATAGACAGGCATTCAATGCGATTAGCGAGTAAAAGAAGAAACAAACCGTTAGTAGTAAAGGGTGTTTTTTTTTCTAGAGGTATAGAACTTTATGTTGCAATAAAACAACGATGGATTATTCGATTGAGACATGAATTTTATTTATCCGAAAGATAATCTTGAGGCATTACATTTTAAATATGATTTCTGGCATATGACCGCCACGGCTGGCGCGGCGGATGTAGTCCAATCTGGACGTCCAATTTTCGATGACTTTTTCCAACATTTGTGGCCGTATATCGCGGCAATAATACGGCGAATGTTGTCTTCCAAATGGTCAAGCGTTTGTTTGTGGCTTTACCGCACGCATAGACCAATGACTGACTTTACATAGCCCCACAGAAAGTAGTCTAGCGGTGTTAAATCACAAGATCTTGGATCAAAACGTGAAATTAGGCGGTCACCAAACGTGTCTTTCAATAAATCTATTGTGGCACGAGCTGTGTGTGACATGTTGCGCCGTCTTGTTGAAACCACATCTCCTGGACGTCATGGTTATTCAATTCAGGAATGAAAAAATTTGTAATCATGGCTCTATACCGATCACCATTGACTGTAATGTTCTGGCCACCATCGTTTTTGAAAAAGTACGCGGACCAATGACTTCCACCAGCCCGCCCATAAAGCCCACCAAACAGTCAGTTTTTCTGGATGTAACGGTGTTTCCACATACACTTGAGGATTACCTCCACTCCAAATGCAGCAGTTTTGTTTGTTGACGTAGCCATTCAACCAGAAGTGTGCTTCATCGCTAAACAAAATTCGCTTATGAAAATCGGGAACAATCGGGTAATCTCGTTTTGGGCCCATTCGACGAATCTACGCCTTACTTGATGATCGTTTGTCTTCAAATCTTGCACGAGTTAGATTTTGAAGGCACGCAAACGAAGATCCTTCCGCAAAATCTTCCATAAAGCTGGATGGACACAGATCCAATTCCTGTGCTCGATGGCGGATGGACTACTCATTCGGGTCTTCCTCAATGCTACGCTCGACAGCAGCAATAGCTTCTTCTGTACGCACCGTACAGCGTCTCTGGGGGGATGCGAGTTATCAATCAAGAGTAAACGTGTTGCGAAAACGTACCATGGTTAATCGAATTAACTGCTCTGATGGACGATTTTGTCGACGATAAAATGTGGACGTAGTGCGCGATACGTTTTCCCGCACAGAACCATTATTTTCGAAATAAAATTCCACTAAAATTGCAAGCGTCGTTCAGGCGTGAGTCTATTCATGATGAATTGCCAAACCAAACTGAGAATAAATCACTTGACAGCTGTTAAATCGGTCGCCATCTTGAAAAGTAATGCCAACTTAAAGTTCTATACCTCTATAAAAAACACCCTCTACTACTTTCTAGTTTCTTGAGTGAAAAATAATGCATGGAACGGCTAAATCGGTCCATGGTTCTTACTAGAACTTGCCAGGAACTTTATCGTTTATTTTGGCCAACTGTGCCCTACAGCAGAAAGTGGTGCACAGGAGCAGACCACTAGTTACAAATGTAGATTCATTTGCCCAACAACGTAAATAAATGGTGCGTTGTCCAGCATATCCAAATTCATAAATCTTTCCTCACTGCATTCATGCTACTGCTTTCGATTGGATCTCAGATCCAAACCTAGACTCCAGTTTTAAGTTTTTGAAAGTTAGCCGTACACGATTGGATCTCAGATCCAAATTCAGTTTCTAGTCTTAAGTTTTTTTACACAAGAGCCGTTACTGTGCGGTTGCCTGAAGGTTATTCCCGAACGGTACGTAACTACACTTTACACAACTGCTGTTGCTGTGTGGCTTACCGCTGCCGTTTAGGGGTTTACCCCTCAAGTTTCTGGTTTCGATTGGATCTCAGATCCAAATTCAGCCTCCAGTCTTAAGATTTTTTTACAAAACCGCTGTTACTGTGCGGTTTGCCTGAAGATTATTCCTGCACGGTACGTAACTGCACTTTGCACAACTGCTGTTGCTGTGTGGCTTGCCTTGTTGTTGTTATGGGCTCACTCCTCCAGACTATCTGTCTTTAATTGAAGTCGCAAGAAGCCTCGTATTTTTGTGCAACTTATTCACGAGAATTATTTTAAGAATGTTTTATCATCTTCCGGCTTCGATTGGGTCTTATAAATCACGTGATACCTGAATCTCAGCTTCGAATTCAACCTCCAGTCGTGAAGTTCGTGAAAGATATTCGTGCACGGTACATAACTACACTTTGCACAACTGCAGTTACTGTGTGTGGCTTGCCTTGTTGCAGTTAAGGGCTCATCCCTCACGATTATCTGGCTTCTATTGCAGTAGCAAACAGTTTCGTATTGTTTTGCAATACCTTCCGGTTTCTATTGGCTCTTATAGATCACGTGATACAAGCAAATTCACACACCATTTTCTTTAGGACCTGCATGAAGCTATTGTTATCGATGATGACATACATAGTCTGTCTCGAACATTTTTATCGTATACAACACAATTGTGAAATTTAAATGGAAAATAATGAAGATTTGCTTTCAATTTGATTTTGAAAATTTCAAAAAAATATTTTTTAAAGCAACATGTGCTTAAATTGCTAACCCCCTCCTATTCCTAATTCCTATTCCCCTTAACACTTGTTAGAACTCGTTTGTGTGTTATTTTCATTGAATGTGTTTAAGTGTGTTACCCTGTATTATATTTAGCAAAAAATAAATGGTCGCTGACATTTAAATCTAATATAACTCAATACAGTGTCTTGCTCTTCCCTATTTCCCCACAATCCCGTTTTCATTTTTAACATTTGCCACCATTAGTTAAGTTACAGTTGCTCTCGGTCTCGCTCTTGCTCCGTCTTCGTTTCCCTTCTTAGTCCTACTCTTTTAGTCTGTGGTCTAATAAATAATGCATTGCGCATTTTATTGTGTATGAAGTGATGTGTTGTTGTTGTTGTGGGTTATAATAAGCATTTTATTGAATCAGTGTTTGCTTTTGTTCTTGTTGTTGTTGTTGCTTTTGTATTTTATAATGATTCAAAAATCAAATTATTTAAGCAAACACAACAAACAGAAGAAGAAGAAAAATAAAACAAGAAATATGCACATGTGTGTCGCTCGCTCTCTAATATTGTCTATACAACACACCACACCTCACTCACCTCCACAATACAATGGTGGCCCATATACCGTTGTGTGTTGAAATGTATATCGGCGTAAATGGTAAATAAATGCATAGAATGTGGCGACGCAGTCAACGCGTTTAATGTCAAGTTTATTGAACTGAATTTTTCTGTTTTTTTTTTTATTATTTTTATTTAAATGAAATCAAATTTCAATTGTTTAAACAAAAATTAACGAAAAAAAAAACAAAATAAAATAAAAGAAATATTTTGAAATTTTTTTTTTAATATTTAAATAATATCGTATGATGTCGAGGTTTTTTTTGTTGGTTAAAATTTAATAAAATTATGAATAGAGACTGTCTGGTGGATCTGCATGTATGCAAATCTTTAATTCAATTATGGTGTTAAATAAAAAAAAAATAATTCAATTTTAAATTTGCAACCGTTAGCCATAACGGCTTTTTGTGTTGTTAAGGGTCATGTAAAAATTTATAAAAAAATCGTCTTTAAAACGGGGAAAGGAACTTCTAGAGGTAGTCTAGCCAGTGCCTGACCTTTCGACAATGCTTGTTGCCAAAGTTATCCCTTGCGTAGCAAAATTCCCTCATGAATGGATTATTTGGAGAGGAATTGCAGGCTCTTAGGTTAGGTTAGGTTAGGTTTGAGGACGTGTACTTGTCAATTAAGACAAGTACAGTACCCGGAGATCGAATTGACTCATTGTACAACGTCCTAGTTTCTCACACCACTTATGTTGTGTGTGTTAATTTTTATACATGAATGGTGGGGACCAACAGTTTAAAGTCGACTCCGAACGACAGATTTTTGAGAAACTTTTTCATGGCAATTTTATTTACTTGCAGAGTCTCTGCCAGAAATCTGCTGAGAGGAAGTCTTCGAAGAAATACTTTTTATATTTTGTCTTGATGTCTGGCCTGGAGCTTGAACCCTGGCTTTACGTCCACACACTACCCACTAGACTACGGCGCCTTCATTGCAGGCTCTTAATATTAAAAGATATTGTTTGTCCTTCTTTAGTAAAGAATATTGGAACCAAATGATCACCCTGGGATCATCAGAGAATGCCCAGGGTAACTAGAATTGTCTACAGCGGCACCAATCCCTGCAATTGCTTCTCCAACAGACAGAGGGACAGGCCCAAAAGCCATGTTGAAACACCAACTATTCAGCTCACGCAAGGAAGTCAAATAGAACTCCGATAGGTATGTACAGTGGTGGCCTTATAATTAGCAACGACTAGGCCACATGTATGTTTGTTAATTTGTTTTACAGTTTTCACTGTGTACCTGGCATCAAAGGCTTTATTTGGAGGACGTCTTACATACGTTTTTGCCATCGGATTGGGACAAATTAAACTTGGATTCGTCACTCCAGAGAACTCTGTTCCAGAAACATCGTTTCTAATTATAAGGCCACCACTGTATATGCTTGTTTTCCCCTGGTTGCGCTTGAAGTTATGCAACCAGGTCCTTAGCCAGCGCAATGCAATTGCAATCCTCCAAACAGAGGCGCCACTAAGTCTCTTCCATGCAACATAACCCATTGACAGTGTGTTTGATCTGAGGACAACATCGCAAGAAGCAATCCTCCAGAGTTTCACCGATAAGGAACCAAGCAAAACACTAGGAAAACGCCTAGTTCGGATATTCATTTTCAAACGGCTTGTATTGACCTCTCAGGGAGAAAAGCCTAGAGTTTTTACAGTTTGAAGCTTACAATAATGAAATAAAGGCTTATTCCGAATATTTGGGAGCGTACTGAAGAGTTTAGAGGCTCCTCTGGAGTGCTAGTGCATATGGTCGTGCTGGGATTCTGGGCAAACTTCTGGGCCATCGGCTACTGTACTCCCAACCTTAAACTCGATAACAAGTTGTGATGAAAATTCTTTTACGCACAAATTGGAATCGTAGCAATTCCAGCAATGGCTGGAGGATGAATTATGGCGTTGCATATGGTGTTTTCTCAGTCGAGGATCCCAATTCTGATTGCTAAGGTCTTAGAGAAGCATGTTGTTGCTAAGGGTGTGGTGTAAAAGAAGAGGAAACAGTTGATCATGTGCTTTGCAGCTGTAAAGCCCTTAAAAACCGCCATCGAAGGATCTTTGGCGAGTGATTCCTACATTATAAAGGGTGTTTTTTATAGAGGTATAAAACTTTAAGTTGGCATTACTTTTCAAGATGGCGACCGATTTAACAGCTGTCAAGTGATTTATTCTCAGTTTGGTTTGGCAATTCATCATGAATAGACTCACGCCTGAACAACGCTTGCAATTTTAGTGGAATTTTATTTCGAAAATAAATGGTTCTGTGCGGGAAAACGTATCGCGCACTACGTCCACATTTTATCGTCGACAAAATCGTCCATCAGAGCAGTTAATTCGATTAACCATGGAACGTTTTCGCACCACGTTTACTCTTGATTGATAACTCGCATCCCCAGAGACGCTGCTACGGTGCGTACAGAAGAAGCTATTGCTGCTGTAGAGCGTAGCATTGAGGAAGACCCGAATGAGTCCATCTACCATCGAGCACTTTATGGAAGATTTTGCGGAAGGATGTTTGGTTTGCGGGCTTACAAAATCCAACTCGTGCAAGAATTGAAGCCAAACGATCATCAATTAAGGCGTAGATTCGTCGAATGGGCCCAAAACGAGATTACCGTTGTTTCCGATTTTCATAAGCGAATTTTGTTTAGCGATGAAGCGCACTTCTGGTTGAATGGCTACGTCAACAAACAAAACTGCCGCATTTGGAGTGAAGGTAATCCTCAAGTGTATGTGGAAACACCGTTACATCCAGAAAAACTGACTGTTTGGTGCGCTTTATGGGCGGGCTGGTGGAATCATTGGTCCGCGTACTTTTTCAAAAACGATGGTGGCCAGAACGTTACAGTCAATGGTGATCGGTATAGAGCCATGATTACTAACTTTTTCATTGAATAACCATCATGTCCAGGAGATGTGGTTTCAACAAGACGGCGCAACATGTCACACACAGCTCGTGCCACAATAGATTTATTGAAAGACACGTTTGGTGACCGCCTAATTTCACGTTTTGGGACCTGTGAATTGGCCTCCAAGATCTTGTGATTTAACACCGCTAGACTACTTTCTGTGGGGCTATGTAAAGTCAGTCATTGGTCTATGCGGTAAAGCCATAAACGCTTGACCATTTGGAAGACAACATTCGCCGTATTATTGCCGATATACGGCCACAAATGTTGGAAAAAGTCACCGAAAATTGGACGTCCAGATTGGCGGTCATATGGCAGAAATCATATTTAAAATGTAATGCCACACGATTATCTTTCGGATAAATAAAATTCATGTCAATCGAATAATCCATCGTTGTTTTATTGCAACTTAAAGTTCTATACCTCTATAAAAAACGCCCTTTATATCCGGGATGCTAGGTAGTGAGTCTAGCGAACTTATTAGATGAGACTGTAGACACTAAATCAGGGATTCGAGTGGTGTAGTTTAGACTCTCATCTCGTACAGTGTAAGAGTGTCTCATGACACTATTTGATGCACGTGCTAGTTGCACTCGCTCATATAAACCAACGACCACCACAGGCTGATTAGAATATTGAGTTGCACTACAGACGGCAGACAGCGAGCGCGACACTTAAGAGAGGCAATTTGTTCGCTCCCACCAAACAGAATGACTGGCTTCTACTATTGAGGTGTGGCCATCTTAGAATTTCACATTTTTGTGAAATTATTTCAAAATTTTAGTCACGTTTGCTTAAATATTTACAATGAATACGTAGAATAAACGAACGTTGTTGGCTGGTGGCCAAAAATAGAAAAAGTGCAATCACCACCTACAATAATACCGTTTATTACGATCAATCAATCAAACTAATCAATCATCCGGACTTATACAATGTTTCTCAGATCTTTATGGGGGGACAATAACATTGGCAAAGTTTGACAGCTGCTGTCAATATACATCATCATCATCACACAGTGGACCTTGAGTCACACCCAATAAATGAAAATTAATCATCTGGCGTAGACAAAAAAATTTTTATGCGAGATTCTAAAAGCCTAAGATGCTAATCCCATGGGAAACCGCAGAAGTTGTGAACATCTGGATTGCAGAAATTGGCAAAAACTTTCCCTTCTCTGACCTAGGATGACACACTGGATCTACACTGCGGTGGTCAGACCTATCTTGACCTATGGATGCCTAGTTTGGTGCGAATCCCTTGAAAACAAAACTAATTCGAAACTAATACAGCGACTGCAGAGATCTGCCTGTATTATCATTAGTGGTGCCTTGCGCACTACACCTACGTCGGCATTGGAGATAATTTTGGGCCTCTTTCCGCTTGACCTTTTCTGTAGGGGAGTGGCTGCTAAAATAAGTAAACGTCTCTGGGCGACTGGACAGTGGCATGACTCGGACATAGGCCACGCATGGATCCTGAGGGAAGTTGGAGCTGTCGGGAGCAGTGACTACATGACACCGAGGTACGACTTCACGAAAAGATTCAGGACATCGGTTCCGGAAAACGGGGCCTGGAAGGGTGGTGTGACCCACCCGTTTAGAGACTCCGTACAAATCTACACCGATGGCTCTAAGCTGAACGGAGCGGTTGTCAGTGGAATTTTTTCGGAATCGGTTGGAATAGCTCAGTCTATAAGACTACCAGACCACTGCAGTGTCTTTCAGGCGGAGGTGGTGGTGGCCATACAGGCTGCTGCGAGTATTATTGGGCATGGAAGGGTCCCCAAGCGGAGCGTTACCATACTTTCTGATAGCCAGGCGGCTATCGGGGCTTTGAGTTCTAACGTGATGAACTCCAAGACGGTGTTCGGCTGTCGCAGATATCTCGACGAGATAGCGGAACGATATGACATCCATATCGTATGGGTACCGGGACATAGGGATATTCCCGGCAACTGCAGAGCGAATGATTTGGCCAGAAGGGGCACGACCATCGAGCATACCAATGAGGACCTGCAAGCTCATAATTGATAATGCGATCGTCGATTCCGTCAACGACAGGTGGGCGGCCTCGGGCACGGCTAGAACGGCTCGTAAAATCTGGCCAATGCTGGATGAGGGGCGCACAATGAGTCTACTTAAACTCCAAAGAGGCGCGCTCAGTGTGGTTGTCGGTGTCATTACGGGGCATTGCATTCTGGGTACGCATGCAAGGCGCATTGGACTTGGACACCTTGCGAACGACTTCTGTAGAAGCTGCAGAGATGAGGAAGAAGAGGAGACTGTCCCTCATCTGCTGGGTACATGACCGGCTCTATGCCAAAGGAGAAGGAAGTACTTGGGTACTTACTACATGGATGATCTGGAGGAACTGTCAGAGATTGACATTGGCAGCCTAAATCGCTTCATCAGGAGCTCCGAATGGTTTCGAGACTAGGGGACAACGGATGACTGTGGCAGCACAATGGGCCCAATGCGGCCTATGTGTGTCCATCACCAAGAAAAAATTTTCTTGGATGGGCAGCCACCTCTACCTACCTACCTACCTACCTCCCCTCTCTGAGAATGAGAAGTAAAACTAAACGAAATACTGCCAATCAATCTCTTGCACAAACTTACAAGCGCACAAGCCGTAGCACTTCATACCAGAAGCCTTTGATATGACCTCTGTGCCTACGAGCACCTGATCAATGACAGCGTAAACTCAATTTGATCATTTTAACGGAGATTCGACTATGCCGACGCATCAAAATACCTGCCGCGCCGAAATATTCTCGTCCACGTAGACTAGCCGCTGGATGTTAATGCGCTGAACAACGTCCAGGTTGCTGAGAAGCTCATACAGACCGTGGTTGGTTTGCATGTAGAAATCATTACCACCTCTTACTGGACCGAATTTCTTGCGTATAAATTTTCTTTCGTTTACTTCCAAGGCAGTTGATGATTCAAGGACACACACACACACACACCAAGAACCCGCGCCGCCATGCTTTACAATAATTTGGTGAAAAAAAAAATTGTTTGTGTTGCCGTCCACTTTACACCACATTGTTTAAGAGTTCAATCTCCTCTATGAGAGTCACATAACGGTTGACTTAGAAATTAAACTCACCTCTCGCGTCGCTGCAATGTAAACAGTGTTGAGACAAATTTAAACATAATTTTTGTTAAAAAATGAATTCGTAATCATACATACATACATACACATTCTATTTGAAATTTATTTAAATTATCGTGATGATTCAAAAATAATTTTATAATTTTATGCAATCGGGCAGGGTAAGTAAAAAGGGGGTCATTGTCTCGTGCATTATTTTTTTCCCCATTTCGTTTCGTTTAATTTGTTGTTTTATTTACTCAATTAGGATGATGTTTATAAAAGCAAAAAAAAAAAAAGTTAAATATACGATATAATTTATTACGGTATTATTTATCTCTGCGAGAGAGTAACAGCTAGAAATAGAGAGAGGTGAAGAGAGTATCTAGTGTATATAAACAAGTGTCTTTTTTTTTGCATGTATTGAGAGGATTTTAATATTTTTTTCTTCAGTAAACAACATTCAGACACATACACATACACAGACACTATAGAACAACTAGTATAAAAAAGTTATTAACAGGCAAGACCGACTGAATATGACACTGTATACGTAGCACTATGAACACAAAAGGGCCTACAAATGCTGTCTGCATGTGGAAATAATTATTTTACAGGAAGTAAGCCAACAAACGATGATGTTTCTGCTTAATGGCTTAAGCCCCGGGTTAGCCAAACGTACATGGAACGCATGATCGTTTTTAGAATACGAAAAGCAATGACAGCGATTAAGCATTTACGTTGCTTAAAGTCGTCGTAGTCTAGTATGTAGTGTGTTGGCTTATTAGACGTAAAGCCAGGCCAGACCTAAAAACAAAATACAAAAAGTATTTGTGCGTAAAATAATTTTCATCTCAACTTGTTATCGAGTTTAAGTTTGGGAGTACAGTAGCCGATCGCCTAGAAGTTTGCCCAGAATCCCAGCACGACCATATGCACTAGCACTCCAGAGGAGCTTCTAAACTCTTCAATACGCTCCCAAATATTCGGAATAAGCCTTCAATTCATTATTGTAAGCTTCAAACTGTAAAAACTCTAGGCTTTTCTCTCTGAGAGGTCAATACAAGCCGTTTGGAAATGAATAGCCGAGTTAGGCGTTTTCCTAGTGTTTTGCTTGGTTCCTTATCGGTGAAACTCGGGAGGATTGCTTCTTGCGATGTTGTCCTCAGACCAAACACACTGTCGATTGGTTATGTTGCATGGAAGAGACTTAGTGGCGGCGCCTCTGTTTGGAGGATTGCAAATGCACTGCGCTGACTAGGGACTTGGTTGCATAATTTCAAGCGCAACCAGGGGAAAACAAGTGTGTTCCCATCGGAGATTTATTTGACTCACTTGCGAGAGCTCAGTAGATGTTGTTTCAACATGGCTTTTAGGCCTGCCACTTTGTTTATTGGAGAAGCAATTGAATGGATTGGTGCCGCTGTAGACAATTCTAGTTACCCTGGGCATTCTCTGATGTAGGGGTGGTCATTTGGTTCCAATATTCTTTACTAAAGAAGGACAGACAAGATGTTTTAATATTAAGAGCCTGCAATGAAGGCGCCGTAGTCTAGTGGGTAGTGTGTGGACGTAAAGCCAGGGTTCGAGCTCCAGGCCAGACATCAAGACAAAATACAAAAAGTATTTCTTCGAAGACTTCCTCTCAGCAGATTTCTGGCAAAAACTCTTGAGAGTAAATAAAAATTGCCATGAAAAGTTTCTCAAAAATCTGGCGTTCCGAATTGACTTTAAACTATAGGTCCCACCACTCATGTATAAAATTAACACACACAACATCAGTGTGGTGAGAAACTAGGTCGTAATCCTGACTGAAGGGTTGTAATGACCAATTATGTTTGTATGTATTTACGTTGCTTTTCATATGCTAAAACCGAACGTACATTCCCTTACGTTTAGTGGACGTTTGTCTATAGGCATAAGACTACCTACCCACTTAAATTCAAATGCGAAAATCTGTTCCAAAAGCCGTTACGTTCCGTTGACGTTTGTGCGCCTAAACCTACCAATCCACCTAAATGTGGACGTGTGTGCGCCTAAACCTACCAACATACCTAAATTCAAATGCGAAAATCTGCTCCAAAAGCCTCAACCCTTTATTTGTGTGCAGGAGTGTTACAATTCTCAAACTCTATGGACTGCTGCCACCTGTACGGTATTTAAGTGCAGGTTATACAACAACAACAGCAGCAGCAACTACACAAACACTTGAACGACTCAAAAAGGCACTGACACAAATACGTCAGGGAATACTTTCTAGTTAAAGTAATAACTGCAACAACAACACCAACAAGCCACACACATCACGAGAGTAGACGCCATTTATAAAGAAAACCCGAATATTTTGTGTTTGTTCTAGTTTTTCGTTTTCATTTCATTCGTTTTAACGTTTATCGCTTCTCTCTTCCCATGCTCTCTTTTTTCACTATTTTTTTGTTGCTGTTTTTCTAGTTTTCTTATTGAGTAGTTCTATGTGGGGGAACCCTGACCCCAATATATTTTTTTATAGAATTATTGTTGCTGTGGTTGTTGTTGCTTTGCTGTTGCCATCACTACTGTGTTGTATGTATACACACAGCCACCAACGACGACGTAGTTATGGCTGAGAGTTTGTTTCTACGAGTGTATTTCGTTTTTAATTTCAATTTCGTTTTCGTTAAAACGTCAACGACATTTTAGCGTCAGCCATACGGTTTTGTTTTGTTTTTTTTTCTATTTTTATTGAATAGTTTTCACCTATAAATTCTTAAATACTCACTCACTCACTCGCTCGCTTACTATTATCAAATATTTTTAGTTTATCTTTGATTAAATATTTTCCATAGCAAAAGCAAAGAAGAGTAAAAGAGAGGGAAACAGTTTTTTTTTAAGGAATTTCAACACACTATTCTTCGTAAGTTTTACTGACGCATGCATACACACGTATATACCAAGCAACCTGTGCTGTACTGTGCTAACAAGTAGACTCGTTAAGTGATAAGGAATGTTTATGGTGGCTGTGCATGGGTATGTGTATATGTGTGTGTATGATTATTTATAGGTTATCATTACGGTAAATTGAAAGTGACGCTATTTTTTCTGTATAGAAATATTTGGAATATTTTTTCTTATTGTTGTAGTCAAAAAACAAAAATAAAGAAATTCTTTTAGAAATTAATGGAACAAACAAGTAAGAACTGAAGGAAATGTCAAGGTTATAGCGGTTAATCCCATTCAATGGTTTCAAAACAGCCATTTTACAAAAGCAGACAGCTGAAGTGTTATTTATTTAGTGAAAGGTTTGCAATTTACATTGGATTTTGAATCGTTTAACAACCGAAGAACGTAAAAATTAATTAAAAACGATTGCAAAAGTGGTGAATTTAACCTGGACACTTTTCTTAGCTTTATGCGGTAATTATGGGCTTTATAATCAACTTAAAAAGCAAGGAATTTGCATTTCTATACAACAATTAAGACCAACTGGGAACTAAAGCAACAGGCGTCCAATGCTGATTATTCGTACGAAATTTTTTTAGTAATACAGCTTATTTCTCACCTGCTGGTTACGTCAACAAGCAAAGCTGTTGAATTTGGACTCGGATAACCTAAAGGTGATTGTAGAAAAGTCATTGCTTTCGGAAAAAGTAAATTATTATGGTCCGAAGGTCTCATTAGGCCGAATTTTTCGGTAATAACCCTGTAGGAAGTATTACAGGCAATTCCCAGCTCTTGCAGCGTATGAATACTCAGTTTTTTTGCCTGCAATTCTTGTGGTTTCAACAAGAAGGTGACATGAGTCACACGAGTTTCCAGAAAGAGCATTTCCATGTTTTTGTAACATCAATTGACAACCAGAATTATGCGATATCACGTTATTATACGCTTTCTGTGGGTATACATAGAAGACAGTGTCTAATCCTGTTAATCCCGTTAGTGAAACCTTAAATACCTGCATTAGAACTCAATTGAGGGCATTTTGTTGACACCAGAAAAGAGAAAAACACGGCAGTTACGTAGTACATGCTCGGAGATGTCAATTAAAAAAATCATACCCTATCTGATGTCCGTTTCACAGCCTTTGCATCTCAGCTAATTCAGAGAATGAATGGAGCGAACAAAATTCACAATCTCCTTGATTATGGAAAATTACTGTGGCTGAATGGGTTTTCTTAGATCTTATTTTCTGGGATAGTAAAAGAATTTTTAGGTTTTCCAAGCAAAAAATGATCAAATTGCATTTTAAAGGCTTTTATGGCAGTTTTTCGAAATTCAGAGAGTATTACAGAGATAGAAATAAATTATGATCGGTGCTAAATGGTGCTTTCTTAGTTTTATTTGTGTTTTCTGAAACCATTCGTCTTACAGAAACAGGGTATAAGTTGAACAACCTGAAATCCACTCATCTTTTCTTGCAGTGTAACCACAACAGTAGGTTAGGACTACGATTAAGTTTCACACACCACTTATTTGTATTAAAATCTTCCTTATTCACCATATTTAATATGTAAAGTGTCACTCTCTTTTACTCTTTCTCTGTTGTAAAACCACAAAACACACCTCACTTGGTAGATATGCATATGCATTGCACCCACTATGAAATTTAATTGCTAACAATATTAACAAGAACAATAATAAGAAAAAAAATCTCTCGCGCTCTACTTATATTTCAAACAGGAATTCATTGTTAAATCCCTCTTTATTACCCATAAGAACAAATAATCTCTCATATTATAATTACTCTCATAGTCCCCTACTCTCACTCTATACTTTGTTTCCGAAAAGGAATTCGTGTAAAGATATTCTAACTCTTACTCTCCCTTGTAAACTCGAGAAACCCATCACACTTTAGTTTACATACAAACATAAGCATTGCAGCACACAGTTTTTACGGTTATAATAACAATAAGAAGACATAATAAAAATAATCCTCTTTTCTTTCATACACTCACTCATACTTCTTTGCTTAGAAAGGCTTAAAATGTCAACCTTAACATACAAAGGCACACATACGCTATTTTACAGTCATCATGGTTGTTTTTATTTTTTTTTTATTATCACAGAAAAACTTTCTTCGTTAAGTGCGTGCACGCATAAAAATAAGTTCAAAAGTGTGTGTGTGTGACTCCCTCTGTGTCAAACATCAATATTACCATACCATACCATACCACCACACCACATATTAAACGAAACACCCTGACCCACCACAATCTATTTCTTAGTCTACCCCACTTCCACAGTTATTTCTTTTTTTTAGTTTTCATTTGTTTTTGTTTTTGCATTCAACATAGTTTTTGTGTCGTGTTTTTTCTTTTCTGCTAAAAAAAAAGTCATTGTTTACTTGTATTGTATGTTGCTGTTGTTGTTTGATTTGTGTTGTTTAACGGTTTTATTGTGGTTTCATTTTCTGATGATGATGTTGAGATTTGTTTTTGTTTTCGTTTATTTTTTTTTGTCTATTTTCATAGTTCATTTACTTTTTAGAATTAGAATCGTTCTCTGTTTATAAATATGAATCGTATGTTTGTTGTTGCTGCAAAAAACATTTTTTTGCGATAACTTAGTTCTACGCACTATTGCGTACGCACAAGAACGAATGTTGTGCGTATTTTTTTGCAAACAAATTTCTTGTTTTTGGTGTTAATGACACAGAGAGAGACTCTCCCCTTTTCCCACGCTACATACATGGTGAGTTGTAGAGAAAATAACCACGAATTTTTGTTTTTTTATTTTACTTCGGCACGAGCCTGGTAAATATTAGAAGAAGAAAACAAAAATAAATAAAACCAACGTAGACAATTTGTCTGGTGGTTTTAAATAAAAAAAAAATAGAATAAAAGAACAATTAAAACAGAAACAAAAAGTTTGAAATTTTACTCATGCTCCATACGGTGAAATTAAATTTTTTTTAATTAAAATTACTAACAAGCAAGCCTTCCAAAAGGTTCTACACTGGGTGATGCAGAGATGATTTAAGAGTGTTGCAGGGTTGCCAATTCAAAAACCTAGCGCTTAGAAGCGTGGATTTTATTTTGTACGTGCAATATTTCATACAGAACGGGACCATAAATTGCAGTTTAATCTCGAAAATGTTAAGTAACTCGATTAGAAGCAGCACTGCATCATTGTTATGGAATCTTATGTTACTTGACATGCTATTCGGACTAAATAGGAAGTGTGGTGAGTAAGGGCGATAACTTAAGCTAATGTTGTGATGCTAAAAGGCTTTATACTCGCTAAAGGGGACTGTTTGGTATACTCGTTGAAGGAGGAGGGTATTGTTTATTAGAGAATATCCCTTCGATTATGATATCTACTCTGTAAAAGATTCTTTGTAATTAGTCATGATGCAGTTTCATGCTACAAACACATTGGTCGTGCCAAGTGCTGCACAGCAATATATTAAAAATAGAATGCATGCGTGTACGTGCCCTAAGTAAACATGCGCCCTTAGGCTACCTAATAACGGATTAGTACTATCAATACCATAACGTGCATGAAATAGAGATTTTAAAAACGCAAAAAAATAACCTGCTGCTTTCCTAAGGCCGTAATGGCAAAATTGCTGCGCAGCAATTGGCTTTTATAGTTTTCTTTATTAAATGACAAAAAATAATAATTTTTTTTTTCATAAACAATGCATCGATAACAATAATTTTCTAAAAAAAATTCTCGATATCAATAATTTTCCGTTAAAAATTGATCCGATAACAGTTATTATACATAGAAAATAATTCAAAAATAGCAATTCACACTCAAATTAATACTAACAAATACAAACCATAATTTTTAATAGAAAATACTCCGATAACAATCATTTGTTATAGAGAACAGTTCGATAGCAGTAATTTGCAATTAAAATATGTACCAAAAAATATCAATAGAAAATTTTCTAACGATTGTAATCTGCAATAGAAAATAGTTGGATAATTACAATTTTCAAAACAAAAGATTTCGATAACAGCAATTTTCAATACAAATTAGTTCGATAACTATAATTTTTAATAGAAAATATTCCGATAACAATAATTTGATATAGAAAACAGTTCGATAGCAGTAATTTTCAATTAAAAATGTTCCGATAACAGCAATTTCCAATAGAAAATAGTTCGATAACTATAATTTGTAATAGAAAATAATCCGATAACAGCAATTTCCAATAGAAAATAATTCGATAACTATAATTTTTAATAGAAAATATTCCGATAACAATAATTAGATACCGAAAATAGTTCGATAGCAGTAATTTGCAATTAAAAAATGTACCAATAACAGCAATTTTCAATAGATAATAGTTCGATAACAGCAATTTTTAATAGAAAATGTTCAACCGATTGTAATTTACAATAGAAAATAGTTGGATAATTACAATTTTCAAAACAAAAGATTTCGATAACAGCAATTTCCAATAGAAATTAGTTCGATAACTATAATTTTTAAAAGTATATAGAAAACGATCAGACGATTGTAATTTGCAATGGAAAATAGTTGGATAATTAGAATTTTCAATACAAAAGGTTTCGACAACTGCAATTTGCAATAGACAATAGTACGATAAATAAAAATTTTAATAGAAAACGTTACGATAACAGCAATTTGCTATAGAAAATGGTACGATATATACAATTTTTAATAAAAAATTTGCCGATAACATTATTTTTCCATAAAAAATAGTTCGATAACTACAATTTTTAAAAGAAAATGTTCTGACGACTGCAATTCGCAATAAATGCTGTTATAGAACAGCATTTTGCTATATAAAATAGTTCGAAAACTATAAACGCTGGTATAAAATATACCGATATCAACAATTGGCATAGAAAATGGTTCGATAACTCCAATTATTAAAAAAAATCTGCTGATAACAATATTTTTCCATAGCAAATTGTTCGATAATTACAATTTTCGACATAAAAGATTCCGATAACAGCAATTTGCAATAGAAAATTTTTCGATAATGAAAAATTTTAGAAGAAAATATTCTGTTATCAGAAATTTCCATAGTAATAGGTCTAAAACTACAATTTTTAATATAAAATCTGCCGATAACAGTATTTTTCGACAGAAAATAGTTCGATTACTACAATTTTGAATAGAAAATGATCAGACGATTGTAATTTGCAATAGAAAATAGTTCGATAACTATAATTTTTAATAGAAAATGTTCCAATAACAATAATTTGATATAGAAAATAGTTCGATAGCAGTAATTTACAATTAAAAAATGTACCGATAACAGCAATTTTCAACAGAAAATAGTTCGATAACAGCAATTTTTAATAGAAAATGTTCAATCGACTGAAATTTACAATAGAAAATAGTTGAATAATTATAATTTTCAAAACAAAAGATTTCGATAACAGCAATTTCCAATAGAAATTAGTTCGATAACTATAATTTTTAATAGAAAAGGTTTCGATAAAAATAATTTGATACAGAAAATAGTTCGATAGCAGTAATTTGCAATTAAAAAATGTACCAATAAAGTATCAATAGATAATAGTTCGATAACAGCAATTTTTAATAGAAAATAGTTGAATAATTACAATTTTTAAAACAAAAGATCTCGATAACAGCAATTCTCAATAGAAATTAGTTCGATAACTATAATTTTTAATAGAAAAGGTTTCGATAGCAATAATTTGATACAGAAAATATTTCGATAGCAGTAATTTGCCATTGAAAATGTAGCGATAACAGCAATTTGCAATAGAAATTAGTTGGATAATTACAATTTTCAAAACAAAAGATTTCGATAACTATAATTTTTAATTGAAAATGTTCCAATAACAATAATTTGATATAGAAATTAGCACTAATTAAAAATTTGCCATTACAAATGTCCTGATATCAGCAATTTCCAATAGAAAATGTTCCGATAGCAGCAATTTCCAATAGAAAGTAGTTCGATAACTACTATTTTAATAGAAAATGTTCAAATTGCGATAATTACAAAATTGCTGCCTAGCAATTAAGACACCTCGAATGTGTTTATAGCCTCAATTATAACGAATGGCTGGAAGGTGCTCCATACTTTTGTCAGTAATTTTTTGAATATTTTTTTTTTATCAAATCTGCCTAACATTTGAATTTAAATTTCTTTAAATTTAGCCTTCATTCCATATGAAAATAGATGCTTTTTTTTCAAAATATAATAATTCTTTTATTTATTTAGCACAAGTGTAAAGAAGCCAGTGCTTCACGATTGATTTCAATTTCTTTTTTTTTTTCTTTTCATTCATTGAGACGGCATCAGCCAGCAGCATTCACTCGTACGACTTCAATTGCAATCAAAAAATTTATGAAAAAAGAAATGAAAAGGAAAACCAATTTTATTTTTCTTTTTCTTTTGTTGTCTACAACAAAAATGTCTGGCAATGAAATTAAAAAAAAAGAAAATATAAAAAATAAATGATAACATAAACATTAAGAGATAGAGAAGAAGAAAAGAAAACAGAAAAAAAATCGTAAAACGTAGAAAACATTTGAATTACAGTATTTTTTTTCTGAGTGTATAGGTTTATTAAGAAAAAGAGAGAGCACTTCATCTATTTTTAGATAGAAATTATAGGAAATTTTAAAAAGGATTTCCCTACAGACAGATGTTAACAGTCCTACGCTTCATTGCAATGTACACTGTGACGAAAATATCACTTCTGTTCAAGAAATTGTGGCGTATAAACCGATTTTGTCGATAACTTAGCTTTCTCAGAGGATTCTCGCCTCTTTTCCTATAAAATCCAAGCCAAGCAACGATTAAAAATCCGCCGAACCTTTGACAACTTCGCAGATATGCTCACTGGGTGCTAGAGCACGAGGATTTTAAGTTAATTTCTCACACGCCAACAAACAAAATGCACGGCACGGAAAACGTAAAAGAAACTAAAGGGTGTTTTTTTATAGAGGTATAGAACTTTTAGTTGGCATTACTTTTCAAGATGGCGACCGATTTAACAGCTGTCAAGTGATTTATTCTCAGTTTGGTTTGGCAATTCATCATGAATAGAGGCACGCCTGAACAACGCTTGCAATTTTAGTGGAATTTTATTTCGAAAATAATGGTTCTGTGCGGAAAACGTATCGTGCACTACGTCCACATTTTATCGTCGACAAAATCGTCCATCAGAGCAGTTAATTCGATTAACCATGGAACGTTTTCGCACCATGTTTACTCTTGATTGATAACTCGCATCCCCCCGAGAGACGCTGTACGGTGCGTACAGAAGAAGCTATTGCTGCTGTAGAGCGTAGCATTGAGGAAGACCCGAATGAGTCCATTCGCCATCGAGCACAGGAATTGGACCGGTGTCCATCCAGCTTTATGGAAGATTTTGCGGAAGGATCTTGGTTTGCGTGCGCTTACAAAATCCAACTCGTGCAAGATTTGAAGTCAAACGATCATCAAGTAAGGCGTAGATTCGTCGAATGGGCCCAAAACGAGATTACCGTTGTTCCCGATTTTCATAAGCGAATTTTGTTTAGCGATGAAGCGCACTTCTGGTTGAATGCTGCCGCATTTGGAGTGAAGGTAATCCTCAAGTGTATGTGGAAACACCGTTACATCCAGAAAAACTGACTGTTTGGTGCGCTTTATGGGCGGGCTGGTGGAATCATTGGTTCGTACTTTTTCAAAAACGATGGTGGCCAGAACGTTACACACAATGGTGATCGGTATAGAGCCATGATTACTAACTTTTTCATTCCTGAATTGAATAACCATGATGTCCAGGAGATGTGGTTTCACACAGCTCGTGCCACAATAGATTTATTGCAGGACACGTTTGGTGACCGCCTAATTTCACGTTTTGAACCTGTGAATTGGCCTCCAACATCTTGTGATTTAACACCGCTACACTACTTTCTGTGGGGCTATGTAAAGTCAGTGATTCGTCTATGCGGTAAAGCCACAAACAAACGCTTGACCATTTGGAAGACAACATTCGCCGTATTATTGCCGATATACGGCCACAAATGTTGGAAAAAGTCATCGAAAATTGGACGTCCAGATTGGACTACATCCGCCACGCCAGCCGTGGCGGTCATATGCCAGAAATCATATTTAAAATGTAATGCCACAAGATTATCTTTCGGATAAATAAAATTCATGTCTCAATCGAATAATCCATCGTTGTTTTATTGCAACTTAAAGTTCTATACCTCTATAAAAAAACACCCTTTATAAGCTGAACGACTTTGAATTTATTGTATGAGAAGTATCCAGAAAGAGAAATTTCTTTTCAACTGGTCACCCAGATCTTGCGGTTTGATGTCGTTTGGGTGGAGCACGGGGATAGACACCTAACGTTGGAACATTTGAAAACCAACATTCATCAAGTTATTGCTGAAATACCGTCTGAAATGAAAATTAGTAACCAAAGGCGGTCATGTCATACAAAATGACAAGTGTTATCGAAATCATAGCTTGAGAAGCTATTTAACTTTACATTGGAAACCTTAAAACAAATCACTCTATGCAATTTTTTCTAATTTTGTTGTTGTTTTTCTGTATTAAATTGATTTTTTGCTTGAGCGATAAACCTATTAATCGATATCTTAAAAAAAAGTTACGAAAAACGTTTTAAATTTTCTTACAACATTCAAAAACCATCACATTAAGTAAGTGTATGTAGAGTTTTTTTATTTGACTGTAAGTCCGTTACACAGAGAATGAATGTTTAATTGGGCAATCACACACGAGAACAATTATGCTGGCACAAAATGGCAGCTGGTAGGCAAGAGAGCTGAGGAGAGTGGTTTTTTGCTGGCATAATTTTTCAACCAGCTTCTACCTCGCACAAAACCAATACACATAAATTTATAAAACAGCTGGTTCAGAAAAATTAAACTAATACACACAAAGCAAGGTACATGTATACAATTTTATGCCAAATGAAATAGTCTCGTGTGTGACTGAAAGAACAAAAATTGTGCGGCTTAAAAAATAGTTTCGCGTGAAAACTATGCCCTACACACAGAAAGCAAATCTTCTCCGTTATTTTATTATTCTCTCCCATTTATATATGATGAGAGAGAGGAGACTTTGAATACAATAATAATATGCATGTATGTCGAGTTTAAGGAAAAATGCCTCAGCTACCAATACATTGAATGTTGTTTAGGGATTTATTTCTAGAAAATATCCCAAAACTCCTACATTATATGATCACAATGGTAAGAAAAGGAAATTTCATTCAAAATAATATTTATGCTCAGAGAAGTACTCTCTCTGTTATTGTATTATGTTCGCCGATTTAATGGCTGCGCTCTCTGTTATTTGCATCGCTGTTAAGTGTGTGGGAAATTACGTTTTAAGGTAAAATGCTGTTTATTATCATAATCAAATACATTTTAATTTAAATGTACAAACACTTGCATACATATGCACACGCATGCATTTAATATATAAACAAAGAGTAGCTCTAATCATGAGAAGAAATTCAAATAGAAATTCAATTGTTTTGTGTACGATAAGGGTTTCTTTTATTTTTTTTAATAATAATTTTCACTTTTAATCATTATTATTATCATTCAAAAATTTTGTTTCTTTTTTTAATTAATTTTTTCTTTTATTGTGTTAATAGGTCTCTGACCTGATTTGATAAATAATAAATCGAAATCAAAACCCGAAATGAATCAAAATAAGAAATAAAACAAAACCACACAAAGCAATAATTTAGAATTGAAATAAAAAAAAAACAACAACAACAACACAACCTTCAATTGAGAGCTGCAATCAAATGAAATTAAAATTAATGTCTCTTATTATTCTACACATACAAACAAACATATTATTCTACACATGTAAACATATGAGTTTACTTACAATGGTTTTGTATACCATCATGACTTTCGTATTTTTTTTTTGTTATTCTATTATTTTCTCTCTCTCTCTCTCGACCTCTCTCCCTAATTGGGTTAAATTGATCATAAATTTTGTGTTTTTATATGCGGTATGTAATTGCTTACACACTCAAACACACACACAGTGATATAAAAACTCGATTTCAATTGCAATGCTTTTTTGTTTTTGTAATTGTAAGCACCGAAATAAAAAACGAAGTGTCATACACTAAAATACTTTCAATTATTCATCCCCCCCAAAAAACACACACTCACATAAAGAACAAAGACTAATTAATGAGTGTTCATTTCTTTTTTTGGGGAGTAAAAAAAAGAGTCTGCAAGGGAAAGGAATTGTGTGAGAGATCCACAAAATTTCTAGAACAAATTTGCTACAACAAAACCTACACTGCAATTAAAAATTACTCATACCCACCACCTGTTCTGTTGTAATGCGAAAAAAATGTTGCCAATTTTAGTGGCAATTAAAGCAATTTAATTTTTTTATTTAATGAAAACCACTTATGACTCTGTTATCGTGTATACAAAATTTCTCGATAACAATTTTCTTGCAAAAAAAAATCGATAACAAAAATTTTAGTTTAAAAAATCTATCGAATTTAACAATTCTTATATCAAATAGTTCGCTAACAATAATTTTCTGTATTAAATTGTTCCATAATAATTACTTTCTACATAAAATTCGCTTTTTAACAACAATGTTCAAAAGAAAAAAATCGATAACAAATATATTTGCATCGATCTAACAATTATTTATAGGAAATAGTTGCATAGAAAATTATTTTCCATATAAAGTGGTTTATAACAATTATTGTCTACAAAAAATTTAACGATAACAATAACTTTCTATAAAAATTATACGATAATACAAGTGTTTACAACAAAAACCGTTAGATAAAAGAATTTCTTTATTAAATGACAAATAACAATAATATTTTCATAGAAAATTTATCGATAACAATATTTTTCTTAAAAAAATTGTCGATAACAATAATTTTCCATTAAAAATTGATCCGATAACAATAATTATACATAGAAAATAATTCAAAAACAGCAATTTAAATAGAAAATAGTTCGATAACTATAATTTTTAATAGAAAATGTTCCGATAACAATAATTTGATATAGAAAACAGTTCGATAGCAGTAATTTGCAATTAAAAATGTTCCTATAACAGCAATTTTCAATAGATAATAGTTCGATAACAGCAATTTTTAATAGAAAATGTTCAATCGACTGCAATTTACAATAGAAAATAGTTGAATAATTACAATTTTCAAAACAAAAGGTTTCGATAACTGTAATTTGCAATTGAAAATAGTTCGATAAATGAAAATTTTAATAGAAAATCTTACGATAACAGCAATTTGCTATACAAAATGGTACGATATATACAATTTTTAATAAAAAATTTGCCGATAACAATAATTTTCTATAAAAAATAGTTCGATAACTATAATTTTTAATAGCAAATTTTCTGACGACTGCAATTCACAATAGAAAATATTTCGATAATTATAATTTTAAACGCAAAAGATATCTATAACAGCATTTTGCTATATAAAATAGTTCGATAACTATAAATTCTCGTAGAAAATATTCCGATATTAACAATTGGCATAGAAAATGGTTCGATAACTACAATTCTTAAAAAAAAATCTGCTGATAACAATATTTTTCCATAGAAAATAGTTCGATAATTACAATTTTCGACATAAAAGATTCCGATAACAACAATTTGCAATAAAAAATTATTCGATAATGAATAATTTTACAAGAAAATGTTCTGTTATCAGAAATGTGCATAGAAATAGTTCTATAACTACAATTTTTAATATAAAACCTGCCGATAACAGCCTTTTTCGACAGAAAATAGTTCGATAACTGTAATTTTGAATAGAACATGATCAGACGATTGTAATTTGCAATAGAAAATAGTTGGATAATTACAATTTTCAAAACAAAAGGTTTCGATAACAATAATTTGCAATAGAAAATAGTTCGATAACTAAAATTTTTGATAGAAAATATTCCGATAACAATAATTTCATATAGAAATTAGCGCTAATTAAAAATTTGCCATTAAAAATGTCCTGATAACAGCAATTTCTTATAGAAAATGTTTCGAAAACAGCAATTTCTAATACAAAATAAATCGATAACTACTACTTTTAATAGAAAATGTTCAAACGATTGCAATATGCAATATAAAATAGTTTAATAACCAAAAATGTTGGTAAAAATATTCCGATAACAATAATTTCATACAGAAAATAGTTCGATAGCAGTAATTTATTATTGATAATTTTCCGATAACAGCAATTTTCGATAGAAAATAATAAGATAATTACAGTTTTCAATACAAAATGTACCGATAACAGCAATTTGAGTTACAAAATAGTTCGATAACTAAACATTTTTAGTACAAAATGCACTAATATCACAAATCTGCATAGAAAATGGTTCGATAAATACAATTTTTAATAAAAAAAAGCCTACCGATGACAATATTTTTCAATTTTGAATAGAAATTATTTCGCTATAGGCCATCAAGGTAAATAATTTAGCCTTTAAGAGGTTTTAAAAGGTGTACTGTATGTACTCGTATGTATGTATATGGGAAACCATGTTTTTTTTGTTGTTGTTTTATTATTGATAATAAATATTTATTTCTTCTTTTTTATTTTCACTTTTTGTTTTGTGTACACATTTTATTGCCTTTGCTTTTTTTCTTTCTTTTTTTTTTGCAATCATTTTTCGTTTGATTGTCTGAAATTAATGCACATTTTTTTTTTCGCAGCCACCCCCTTATACCACTCCCACCAGTTTTTTTGTCGCTTGTCCAAAAAAAAATGCCAATTTTTTTGTATATGAAAAGAAAAAAAAAAACGGCTGTTTTTTATTTCACTCTCTGTATACAGTAAATACAGAAAAAAAGCGAAATTATCACATGACCTTGAATGCGGTTGCTTCACTTTTTTCTGTTGTTGTTGTTGCTGTTGTTATTTTTTTTTAATGAAATTCTTTCATTTTTATTTATACACACAATATATTTTCATTACGCTGTTGGTTGGTTTGTTTGTTTGTTCGTTTGTTGGTTGATTAAGGATGATAAAGCCAGTGTGAGGGTGCAAGTGAGAGAGGGTGGAAGAGAGTGCAGAAAGTTAGTGATATAGAGTAAGTAAAATTGAAATGCATAAAGAGGGAAAGTGGGGATTAGAAAGAGGAGAGTATAAATAAAATAAAATAAAAAGAAATTATAAATGCAAAAACAAGAAGAAGAAGAAGAAAAAATAAAATTAAATCAAACAACAACAACAACAATAAAAGCAAAGATAACATAATACGTGTTTTATTAGTAAATGAAAATGAAATTATTTAAACAATAAAACATGCATATGTACATATGGGTATGGTTTATGTGTGTGTGTGTTTGAGTATGAGTATTAAATCAAATTCAAGTGAAAAGAAAGGAAAATAGAGTAATAAGTGCGTTTCATGTATTTCAGATGAGAAAAAACAACACATACACATGTGCATACACATCTAAACGTCATGTAAGCAGTCAGAGAAGTCATTTACAAAGCAGTAATTGTTTTTTAAATAAGTTTTGTTTTATTTAATTTTTTTTACTAAAAATAGCAACAAATCAAAGCATATTTACAAATAAAATAAAGTTTTGTTTACTAAATAAACGGTTACAAAAACAAATAAGAAATTAAGTGCACTAAAACGATTGTCTATGACTGTACTTAACACACTTGCACTCATATGTACATATGTACCATGTATCGTATAATTTTCTCTTTCAAAAGAAACGCACAAGAAGAAAAGAAAGCAGTTGCGAGTATCATCAATATTTTAGAAAAGCAAAGAGAAAGAAGAGAAAGCTTTTCTTTCTCAGAGGTCTGGGTCTGGGTCTAGTTGTGGTTTGTTTATGTTTTAATGCGTGTAAGGTTGAGCAGAGTTGAGTTTCTTTGCCAGAAAGAGCAAGAAAGAGACAGTAAGAGAGTTGTATTATTAAACCGTTAATTATTTTGCGTGTTATGTTTCCATTGAAAAAAAAAACCAGCAAAACAATGCAAGAAATGAAGAAAAACATGTCTTTGCACGATAAACTTTGCAATTGCTTCTCTGTTTTTTTTTTGTTTTTGCTAATAATACTGCTGCTGTTGTTGTTATTGTCGTTGTATATTGCTGTTGTTTTTACTTTTTTTTTTCAATTTAAAACAAAGTTAAAGGTCACTGCTTGCATTCAAGGCCAATTATACAACAAAAACAAAATAAAACTCACATAAAAAAACTGTATACACTCAGTCGTATAAAAATATACACAAATATACACACATCTCTTATACAAGCCTTATATTAAAAAAAGAACAGATAATGGTAAAACACAACAAAAATAACAACAAAAGCAATAAATAAATAATAAAAAAATTTAAAATTTGTTTTGTGCAAATGAGAGAAGAAAAGAAACAAAAAAAAACATGCGTTTGTTTTAAAAATAATTAAATTTTATTATTTATTTATTGTTTTTGTTGTAATTTTTATTGTTTTTAAATTAATAAAGAAACACACAGAGAGATTTACTTATATACAGTTCAGGAGAGAACTCTACATACAGCATAATACCTTAAATTAAGAGAAATATTAATTCAGCAAAAATCTGAATCAATCCTTTAATCAGGTTGTAAGGGGACTTCAATCAGGGACTTACAAGCTTTGACAATTGATAAACGACCATCTTATTAAAGCTACATCTGCAAAAAAATGCACTTAGTAAATAGCGGGAAAAAAACAAATGCAAGTAGTGTCCGTAGACTTTTTCTTAAACTGTATAGAAGCTTTAGTAAATAGCGGAAAAAAACGCTACCCCCACCCCCTTCATGCAAGTAGTGTACGTAGACTTTTTTCTTAAACTGTATGGTAACTTTAGTAAATCGCGGAAAAAACGCTAACCCCACCCCCCTTCATGCAAGTAGTGCACGTAGACTTTTTCTTAAACTGTATGGTAAATTTAGTAAATAGCGGAAAAAACTCTTCCCCCACCCCCCTTCCTCAGAAAAATAAGAGAGTATGAGTGCATATAGAAAAATATATAACACTTCAGCCTACAGTGTAATTAGTCTGTGTCTGTTTGGTATGCACAGGAAAAAAACACTCTCTCTGCCGCCATAATCTCACCTCCATTAAAAAGTAAACAAAGAATAATACAGTTACGGTTCTATATAAGAAAGCATAAGAAATTTAAAAAAAAATATTAAAATGAAATATAACATAAACAATGAGTGTAAATCTAAAGCGCAAAGTAAAATCAATTATCATATGTAAGAGAGAGAAAGAGATTGTTTTACTACTAAACTACCACTTGAGGTGAAAATATCCTTCATTTGTATGCAAGCAGACACTGAAATGGTGTGTTTATGAGATGGCGCTTCAGTTATATGCTCATTTTAATAATCAATGAGTTAATGTAAGATGACAATAAGAAAAACTTTTTCTCTCTCCCTCTCTTTCCAAGAGAATGCTGTTACAGTAATCTATGTAAGACACCATAATTGATTACAGAAAAGGATGTCCTGTTAGTCTAGTTTGATTCCCACCAGAGACTCTGGTATGTGATACTACACCCCGAGCATATGGTCAAGTTGCTCTCTGCTCGTATATAATCTTCTTATATATAAAAAATTAATGGGTGTTTGTTTGTATGTTTGAAGTCTATATACGGCTAAACGGCTGGACCGATTTTCTTGAAATTTTAACAGTACCTTCCTGTATGTCTGGAAGGAACTATAGGCTACTTTTTATTTTAAAATTTCAAGTAGGCGAGGTGCCACGCCCACATACCCAATAAGTATTTAATGTCGCATATCTCATAAACTGCAACAGCTAGAGTCCTCAAATTTTGTATGGACGACTTTGACGTATATATGAACAAAATGGACAGCTTGACTATAGTGGGCGTGTCACCTCCCATCCGACAGGTGGCGCTACTGAATATTACTCAAAATAAATTAAATCGTAAACTGTGCATTTGATCATGATATGATCTTTAGCAAAGTTGTTCCGCATGAGTCGACGAAGGTTTCTAAGTTGGTATGACCAATATCGATAGGTGGTGCCACTGAAAATTACTTAAAATGAATTAAATCGTAAACTGTGCATTCTTTAACAAAGTTGTTGCGCATAAGTCGACGGAGGTTGGTGCGATAAATTTCCGATGAATGGCGTCACTGAAAATTAATCAAAATGAATGACAAGCAATTGGTCGACCGACTTTTCAAGATGGCGACCGATTTAACAGCTGTCAAGTGATTTATTCTCAGTTTGGTTTGGCAATTCATCATGAATAGACTCACGCCTGAACAACGCTTGCAATTTTAGTGAAATTTTATTTCGAAAATAATGGTTGTGTGCGGGAAAACGTATCGCGCACTACGTCCATTTTATCCATCAGAGCAGTTAATTCGATTAACCATGGAACGTTTTCGCACCACGTTTACTCTTGATTGATAACTCGCATCCCCCCAGAGACGCTGTACGGTGCGTACAGAAGAAGCTATTGCTGCTGTAGAGCGTAGCATTGAGGAAGACCCGAATGAGTCCATCCGCCATCGAGCACAGGAATTGGATCTCTGGCCATCCAGCTTTATGGAAGATTTTACGGAAGGATCTTGGTTTGCGTGCTTACATAATCCAACTCGTGCAAGATTTGAAGCCAAACGATCATCAAGTAAGGCGTAGATTCGTCGAATGGGCCCAAAACGAGATTACCGTTGTTCCCGATTTTCATAAGCGAATTTTGTTTAGCGATGAAACGCACTTCTGGTTGAATGGCTACGTCAACAAACAAAACTGCCGCATTTGGAGTGAAGGTAATCCTCAAGTGTATGTGGAAACACCGTTACATCCAGAAAAACTGACTGTTTGGTGCGCTTTATGGGCGGGCTGGTGGAATTATTGGTCCGCGTACTTTTTCAAAAACGATGGTGGCCAGAACGTTACACACAATGGTGATCGGTATAGAGCCATGATTACAAACTTTTTTTATTCCTGAATTGAATAACCATGATGTCCAGGAGATGTGGTTTCAACAAGACGGCGCAACATGTCACACACAGCTCGTGCCACAATAGATTTATTGAAAGACACGTTTGGACCTGTGAATTGGCCTCCAAGATCTTGTGATTTAACACCGCTAGACTACTTTCTGTGGGGCTATGTGGTAAAGCCACAAACGCTTGACCATTTGGAAGACAACATTCGCCGTATTATTGCCGATATACGGCCACAAATGTTGGAAAAAGTCATCGAAAATTGGACGTCCAGATTGGACTACATCCGCCGCGCCAGCCGTGGCGGTCATATGCCAGAAATCATATTTAAAATGTAATGCCACAAGATTATCTTTCGGATAAATAAAATTCATGTCTCAATCGAATAATCCATCGTTGTTTTATTGCAACTTAAAATTCTTTATACCTCTATAAAAAAAACACCCTTTATATGCAGGCAAAATACGATCGTGTAAAGGCACTTTAGCTTTGGTAATAAAAAGCAGTTTACTCTTAAAATAACGGAAAATAATGAAATGAAAATCATAAGGCGGCAATTACGTTAGCGAAGTTCGCCTTCAAATACAATCCAATGAGAGGGAGTGTTTCGCTCCTACACATCCAGCGAAATATAAAAACTTTTTGATATTCAGCAGAACAAATTTTCATACGAACATCACTAGTGTAATAGCCGCTTAAGAAGAGTTAAATAGTTATACAGTGTTACTCACTTGGCGTTCTTTTATTTTCTCCTCAAACAAGCATCTAAAGGGTCCGCCAAATAACTTTTTTTTAAATGCTTTAAAAAAAAAACTACTGCATATTTTCTCAAATTTCTTTTTTTTTATTTGAAAGTACAATCCTTCCGGTTAATAATGGAAAATAATTTCATTCAAATGGTTGCCTAGGCAGGCCTACACCAGAAGATGTCGATTTTGGCAAAAAAAAAATCATCTTTTCAGATGAAGCTCATTTTGATCTTGGCTGGTATATGTAAACAAGCAAAATTGTCGCATTTGGGGCACAGAAACCACGCACGCATACATTGAAAAGCCGACGCTCGCAAAACGAGTCACTGTTTGGTGCGGATATTGGTCCAGAGGCATAATGAGCAAGGAGTGGCTGTTACAGTCAATGGCGATCGTTATCGGGCCAAGTTGAACGAATTTTTGTTCACAAAAATTGAAGAGGAGGATATTGGCAACATTTGGTTTCAACAGGACGGCGCTATGTGCCACACAGCCGAAGCTACACTCGATGTTTTGCGCCCTCTTTTTGAAGATCGCATTATTAGCCGCAGAGCTGATGTCGTCTGGCCACCTCGAAGCTGCGATTTGACACGGTTGGACTATTATTTGTGGGGTTGCCGTCAAAGATAAGTGTAACGCCGACAAGCCAGAGACAATTGACGCTTTAAAGGACAATATTCGTGAAGCCATCGGTGAAATACAGCTGCACACAATCGATAATGTGCTTAAAAATTGCACCGTTCGTGTAGGCGGCTACTGCATGGCCAGACGAGGCAGCCATTTGAATCAAATTATTTTCCATTATTAACCGGAAGGATTGTATTTTCAAATAAAAAAAAGAAATTTGAGAAAATATTCAGTAGTTCTGTTTTTTAAAGCATTTCAAAAAAAAAAAGTTATTTGGCGGATCCAAAATATAAGTTGAAACCAAAACATTTTACAACTAAAATTAGAACAAATGAAGAAGCCGTGTTTAGTCTGGAAAAATGAAGAAGGAAAACAAAGATATGACGTGAATAGGAACAAACATAGAGCAAATGAACAAAACAATACTACTTGGACAGATCGCAGATGATAGAAACAAATAGTGAGGTTCTAGAAGTTGTCAGAACATAAACAAGTGAAGTACAGCTAGAGCAAATGGTAGCATAGCTTGTCATTTGTAGTAAAAACTGTAAAACCTATAAACACTGTTGTATTATACCAAAGAATATGGATATAAAGAATGCGCATCATGTAGAAGTAAAATTTCTTATGGCGGGTCGTAACATTACGACCCGCTCTCACCAAAATCAGACAGAAGGAAAATAAACACAAACAAAGAGCATAACAATGTGTTGCTCCCATCGTACGTATGTACATGTGTATGTATTGTTGTGTTTTTTGATTTAGTTGTCGATCAGACTGCGACAAGAATGCATGTGCTGCGGATGCTTTATCATTTTATTTCAGAATAACACTCGAAGAATATTTTGTGTTAAAAATGTTCTCAGTCATTAGCTGGGCGTATTTCATTGTTTTATTTTGTCCCAGAGTAAAAGTTTTTTTAAATGCTTTGGAATGCTCGTTTTTTTTCTTCTTTTAATAAAAATGGTTTTTTTATTCTTTTTATTTATCTAAAAAACATGGCCTAATTTTTAAGCCAAAGATGGATAGCTTTATGTTCTTTTAATAATAAAATCGATTTTTTATTTTATTTTTATTTATCTAAAATTTTTAAGCCAAAGATAGACAGCTTTACATATGTAAAGTTGATGAAATGAAAATAAAAATAGAGTATATTACTAACACTTTTCCATGGCTGTAAATAAATAAATTCTCTCAACTTATTTTCTCTCTCTCTCTCACTCACTAATCCATAACCGTAGGCATGTGTTAACCTAGAGGAAAATTGTTAGTAATAATTTCAAGTCTACTTATTTACCCAATGATATCAATGATATATGAGCGGAAAATATAGAAAAATTGTACTGCACTAAGCCACTAAAGACACCGTATTTAACTTGGCAAGTATTCTTCCAAAAATCGAAATCATTTCTCATTGAATCATTAGTGAATACTACTGTGTGATATTTCTTTGGGTGTATCATTGAAGTCTGAAAAAAAAGCGACATGAACCTTCTTCTTTAAAAACTGACAAGATTTTTACGCTCTTTTTAACGAACATTCTTGATGTTCGTGTCCTATGTGTGTAAAAAGCCGAAGATGTTCTTCCCCTGAGGGACATTGGTGCCGACACCAGAAAAATAAATAAAAAGTGGTCGAACAACAAAAACGCACGATGAGAACAACGCATCTTTCCCCCCGCGTCATGAAATATTTTTGAAAAATATTCCAAAATATGTTCAAATGCACATTCTTTATATTTTATTTTCTTTGTCCGTACCGTCCTCTACACAATGGTGCAACGACGTTAAATTTTCGATTACTTTTTCCAACATTTGTGGCCGTATATCAGCAACAATACGGCGAATGTTGTCTTCCAAATGGTCAAGCGTTTGTGGCTTGACCGCATAGACCAATGACTTTACATATCCCCCCGGGAAGGAGTCTAGCGGTGTTAAATCACAAGATCTTGGAGGCCAATTCACACGACCAAAACGTGAAATTAGGCGGTCACCAAATGTGTCCTGCAATAAATCTATTGTGGCACGAGCTGTGTGTGACATGTTGTGCCGTCTTGTTGAAACCACATCTCCTGGACATCATGGTTATTCAATTCAGGAATGAAAAAGTTTGTAATCATGGCTCTATACCGATCACCATTGACTGTAATAAAGCATAAACCATAAAGCGCACCAAACAGTCAGTTTTTCTGGATGTAACGATGTTTCCACATACACTTGACGATTACCTTCACTCCAAATGCGGCAGTTTTGTTTGTTGACGTAGCCATTCAACCAGAAGTGCGCTTCATCGCTAAACAAAATTCGCTTATGAAAATCGGGAACAACGGTAATCTCGTTTTGGGCCCATTCGACGAATCTACGCCTTACTTGATGATCGTTTGGGTTCAATTCTTGCACGAGTTGGATTTTGTAAGCGCACGCAAACCAAGATCCTTCCGCAAAATCTTCCATAAAGTGGATGGACACCGGTCCAATTCCTGTGCTCGATGGCGCATGGACTCATTCGGGTCTTCCTCAATGCTACGCTCTACAGCAGCAATAGCTTCTTCTGTACGCACCGTACAGCGTCTCTGGGGATGCGAGTTATCAATCAAGAGTAAACGTGGTGCGAAAACGTTCCATGGTTAATTAACATGGGAATTAACTGCTCTGATGGACGATTTTGTCGACGATAAAATGTGGACGTAGTGCGCGATACGTTTTCCGCACAGAACCATTATTTTCGAAATAAAATTCCACTAAAATTGCAAGCGTTGTTCAGGCGTGAGTCTATTCATGATGAATTGCCAAACCAAACTGAGAATAAATCACTTGACAGCTGTTAAATCGGTCGCCATCTTGAAAAGTAATGCCAACTTAAAGTTCTATACCTCTATAAAAAACACCCTTTACATGCATACATACATAGTTGGTCATTACATAACTTTAGTCAGGATTAGGACCTAGTTTCTCACACCACTTATGTTGTGTGTATTCTGAATGACAGAATGAATTTTGATGGCAATTTTTATTTACTCTCAAAATTTTTGCCAGAAATCCAGCTGGGATTTCAACCACGATTTTACATCTAAAGGCAACACATAACCTACTAGACTACGATGCCTTCCTTAGTACTATAAAAATCAAAATTAACAAGTTTAAAGCTTCACAAACTGTATTAAACGTTATTTATTTACAGTTTGGCAACTTCTAGAATCTGAATGTTGATTTGTTATTGTAATCTTGCTATAGAGTTTTTTTGAATGTGTATTTGATGTGTTTTTTTATTCCTATTCCCATAATTTTTTTGGTTTTGTTATTGTTTTCTAGTTTTCTTGTACTCTCTTCATGCTGTGCAAATGCGCTCCACATTATATTTTTGTAGCTGAAAGAAAAAAAATTCCGTTGTTTGACAAGCCACTCACTTGTTTAAATTATGCAGCTTTAAAGATGTTTTTTTTCATATAAATAACCTCTCTCTCTCTTTCCCTTCTACTTTATAAAAAAAAGAAAAACTAAATTTGTTGCGTATTTGTACATGCCATGCCATGCCATGCCATTTGAACACAATCATTTGCTTTTGCCTTCAGAGCCTCTAATCTCTTTTGTTGCTGCAGCATAATTTGTTTACCGAAACTATAAAAACACGAGAAAAAAAAATCGAAAAAAGCCGAAATCTTTATGTGTAGCTGTCTGTCTGCCTTCTTATTGTCTTTGACTATGAAGCTTTGTTGCTTTTATTTTGGTGTAGGTGTGTGTGTGTGTGTTGTGTGTCTTTTTCTTTAAATTTTTGGTGTGTTTTTTTTTACCATTTTACCCAACTCTTTAGCTCTTTACAGTAATTTATTCTCTTGACAATGATTGTAGACTGTTGGGGTATAGAATATCAAATAACACACACACACACATACTTACACATAAAGAAAGAAAAAAACACAAACGAATACATAAACAGAGCACAACTTGTTTGTGCAGTTTTTGGTTTTCGTTTTTTTGTTGTTTTTTTATTTTGTGTTTTTTTGGTTAATGCTGCCATTAAATGCTGTTTTGAAAACAACTACTACTACAACAATAATAACAACACCAAACAACAAACAGCAGTCATAATAACAAAAAAATACAACATGTGCCGGTGTTGACCTTGATCTTGAATTTGAAAAAAAGGCAAACAAACAACAAAAAAATTATGGTATACATACGTACACACAAACAAAAAAGGAATAAGAAACAAAAATACATATTTTTTTTTGGGGATTACAAAAAAATTTTGGCTCTCTTTCTTTCTCTTTCGCTCATTGTAAGTGAGTGCTTCTTCGTATTTGTAAGGCTAGAGTTGCTCTTTCTGCGTTGTAAGTGAGTGCAATATTATTAGAGTTCAAAATACTGTTATTTTCGTGTTGTTACAAATAAAGTTAGATTGGGTGTGTGTGTGTGCGTGTTTTTTTAAAGCAAAGGGTTTTTCTATTATATTCCTTTTTTTTCTTTAGGAAAATCAGCTTTAAAGCTTCGTGTTTAAACACTAACAGCTGCTTTCGTACAAAAACACATACACACACATGTACATTCATACAAAAGCCAAAAAAAAAAACTTTTAATTGTTTAAGGGTTAAATATACAGCCGGTGTTTACTTGTCTACTTTAAATTTTTTTTTCGTTTTCTTTATAAGCGTGTGTGTGCTTAAATTGCATTTTGTTCTGATCAAATTTTAAAACTTTGTACCTGGTCATCATCATATACAATATATAGGCCAAATGCCATCATTCTTAACACACACATACACAGGCAAAAAAAAATCAAACTTGATGTTTCACAGTGTTGTTTGCTTGTTTTGTTTTTTTTTTCAACTCTTTTAAAACTGGTTCTCCTCTTTTTCTCTCTCCTTTTTCTATAGAAAACAAACGCCAAAAAAAAGAGTTTCAAAAACATGCAAAATTATTACCCAAATTTGTTGTCCTTGAATTTTGCAAAAAAAAAAACAATGCATGCAAAACAACAATGTTTAGATTTGTATGTGTGTTAAATGCATTCGTTTTTATCTTCGTTATTTTTTTTTATTTATTTTTGATTTGTTTTTGCCTTTGTCGCCAGTTGCATTGTGTTGTTGTTATACTATAATTGGAAGGGCATTATTGCTTGTATTGTTTGCCTCTAAATATTCTAAAAACAACTTTAATAGTCTCTCTCTTCTCTTTCTTTTTCTTTTCTTATTAACTTGACATATTAATAACTTCCTTCTGTTGGAGTAATTTCAATTCTTATACATACACGAACGCCTTACTCTATACATTAAAAAAAAATGTGTACGATATACACATACATACAGTAACAGACAAAACTGACTGATATAATTGACATCGTATTATTTTGGAATTCAATGTTTATCGATGTTCGATGGCATAATCGTCCTACTAAGCCGAATGCAATGTTTTTGTAAGACACGCTATTTCACTTGCTTGTCTGTTTGCATGGAAAACACAAACAAAAACACTCAATTACAAAAACATCACACAAGCAAGTTCTGGATAAGACTATGTAAACAAATTTCAAGAAAAGACTGCAAGCGTTACAAATTGCGGCGAATAAAGTCGCCATAGTCTAGTAGTGACGCCTGCGTTCATACGCTTTTTCGCTACTCATAAGTACCCATGCAATTTTGAGTATAAGTGAGTCAACAGTATTGAAATCCAACTACACTACACTACATTCGTACACAGTACAACATTGATTTATAAGTACAAGTTGCAATGAGTATGAGTACAACGTTGACATCAAACTCATAACATTCGAAATATGTTTGATTCAACGCCTACTCATTCGGATTCATAACTTTAGAAAAATACTCGAATAATACTTATAAATGATTCGATTGATTCGAATCATTCATCAAAATTTACACTCTCAGTTGTTGTTGCATTTACAAAGAAAGAAGAAAGACACATAAAGAAAAAAGACAAAGACAGCAAGCATAGCAAACACACAACCTTCTTGTGAGTATTGTGTAGTGTTCGTACGCGAATCATACTTATTTTGTGATTCGTGTATACGATGAGTCATGGAGAGTCGAAATCAACAACCAACATCATACGTGTTGTTAAGTACGAGTACCATTAAAACAAGTATGAATGCGTATAAGTAACAGAAATTATAAGTATGATTAGAATCTATTTATATCGTTTTGAATACTCATTGCTGACCTCTGGTTCAAAGCCCAGGTCAGATATCTCCCACTAAACGATACTAAAGGGTGTTTTTTATAGAGGTATAGAACTTTAAGTTGGCATTACTTTTCAAGATGGCGACCGATTTAACAGCTGTCAAGTGATTTATTCTCAGTTTGGTTTGGCAATTCATCATGAATAGACTCACGCCTGAACAACGCTTGCAATTTTAGTGGAATTTTATTTCGAAAATAATGGTTTTGTGCGGAAAACGTATCGCGCACTACGTCCACATTTTATTGTCGACAAAATCGTCCATCAGAGCAGTTAATTCGCACCACGTTTACTCTTGATTGATAACTCGCATCCCCCAGAGACGCTGTACGGTGCGTGCAGAAGAAGCTGTTGCTGCTGTAGAGCGTAGCATTGAGAAAGACCCGAATGAGTCCATCCGCCATCGAGCACAGGAATTGGTTCTGTGTCCATCCAGCTTTATGGAAGATTTTGCGGAAGGATCTTGGTTTGCGTGCTTACAACATCCAACTCGTGCAAGATTTGAAGCCAAACGATAATCAAGTAAGGCGTAGATTCGTCGAATGGGCCCAAAACGAGATTACCGTTGTTTCCGATTTTCATAAGCGAATTTTGTTTAGCGATGAGGCGCACTTCTGGTTGAATGGCTACGTCAACAAACAAAACTGCCGCATTTGGAGTGAAGGTAAGCCTCAAGTGTATGTGGAAACATCGTTACATCCAGAAAAACTGACTGTTTGGTGCGCTTTATGGGCGGGCTGGTGGAATCATTGGTCCGCGTACTTTTTCAAAAACGATGGTGGCCAGAACGTTACAGTCAATGGGTGATCACGTATAGAGCCATGATTACAAACTTTTTCATTCCTGTATTGAATAACCATGATGTCCAGGAGATGTGGTTTCAACAAGACGGCGCAACATGTCACACACAGCTCGTGCCACAATATATTTATTGAAAGACACGTTTGGTGACCGCCTAATTTCACGTTTTGGTCGTGTGAATTGGCCTCCAAGATCTTGTGATTTAACACCGCCAGACTACTTTCTGTGGGGCTATGTAAAGTCATTGGTCTATGGGGTTCTGACAGTAAATAAAATTCCTATGAAAATTTTTTCAAAAATCTGCCGCTCGGAATCGTCTTTAAACTGTAGGTCCCTGGCACTCATGTATAAAATTGACACACATAACTGAAGTGGTGTGAGAAACTAGGTCGTAACCTTGTATGTATGTGGATAATACGAAACCGCAATTGAGTCTCCCTTAAGGCTTATTATAGCGTATTTTGCGCTTAGGTTTACACGTCCATGCCTATAACCATTAAAAAGTAGCCCAGTCCATAAGGCTGTCAAAATCACACGAATACAGACTGAAACAAGGATTCTTCAAGATGGCGGGATATTACCGATCTTGCTGATAGCCGGATGGCTCTCAAAGCACTGAATTCCAGGCACTGAACTTCAAGGCATTGTACAGCTGTTGCATACATACATACATACATACATAATTGGCCATTACAAACCTTCAGTCAGAATAACGGCCTAGCTTCTCACAGCACTCATGTTCTGTGTGATAATTTTATACTTAAGTGGGGCGGGACCTACAGTTTAACGTCGACTCCAAACGATAGATTTTTCGAGAAACTTTTTCATGGCAATTTCAAATTACTCTCAGAGTTTTTACCAGAAATCTGCTGAGAGAAAGTCGCCGAAGAGATACTTTTTGTATTTTGTTTTGATGTCTGGCCTGGGGCTCTAACCCTGGCTTTACGTCTAATAAGCCAGCACACTACCTACTAGACTAGGGCGACTTCTGTCGCAGATATCTCAATGAAATCGGGGCACGATATAAAATGTAACGCGTATCATTTGGCTATCAGGACACAATGAAATTGCAAGTATATAACTGTACAGCCGATGTATTGGCCAGATGCGGCACAATCAACAAACTCTCCAATAAATTCTGTACTTTAGGAACCTCTTTGAGCCCGCTAGCTAAGAATTCCATCAACATTAGATGGGTGGCTGTAGGCACAGGCCAAAAGGCATAGAAAATCTGATTAAAACTGAACCGAAATCGCGCGAAAATTGTGCTTAAACTTCAAATTAGCACGATCAGTGTGGTTGGTTGTTGGACTCATTACTGGGCCTTGATTGCATAACAGGCACTCATGCAAAGCGCATTGATCTTAAACACTTGCTAAATGATTTCTGCAGAAGCTGTAAGGGACAAAAAAGAGGAGGAGGGACTATTCTTTATCTCTTGGCTACACGGTCAACTCATGCAAGACGCATTGGTCTTAAACACTTGCTAAACGATTTCTGGAGCAGCTGTAGAGATGAGCAAGAGGAGGAGACCTATTGTGTACATGGCTAGCACTATGCTGGAGGACGGAACGATATTTTGGTGTCTATCACCAAAATACCAGGATGTACAGCTGCGGTAAAAAAAATAGCACTAAGGATGGCATAATTATTTCGTCGCAAATTTTTCTAACATTTAATTTTGGAATTTTAAGTATTATGTAAAAAGATAACTAATACACAGTTGTAAGTAAAATTAAAAATATTTCAGACATATTTATTTTAATTTAGTCCAGCGATTAAACAAAATTAATTTAAAACCTTAAATTTGATCGGTAAAAAAATAGCACTTCAACTAACAGGTACAAAAAAAAAATAGAAAACACATTAAATTGGAAAAAAAAAATTGTATATGGTCATAATACAGTTTTAAATAGACATTTTAATATTTTGTGGCATGGCCTTTGTTGGCAATAACGGCAGCACAACGTCTTGGCATGGAGTCAACTAGTTCTTCACATCTTTTTTTTTTTTTTGGATATTGTTCCATGCCTCCTTCACTGTAGCCCATAGTGACTCATTATTGGTAGGTTTCATTTCCCAAACGTATTTTTTAACGTCAGCCCAAAGATTTTCTGTTGGGCTTAAGTCTGGCGACTGCGCCGGCCACTCCATAACATTTATTTTATGTTCGTCGAACCACTTCTTGGCTTTTCGACTGGTGTGTTTTGGGTCGTTGTCCTGTTGGAAGACCCATGACAATGGCATTTCCTCTGAAGCATACGGTAGCATAACATTCTCCAGTATATCAACGTAAACATGTTGATCCATCAATGTTTTGATCCAGTATATTGGACCCACTCCGTAAAATGAAAACATCCCCAAATCATAATGCTCGAACCTCCATGTTTTACGGTCTTGCAGGTGAATTGGGGATTATATTCAGCGTTTGGTGGTCGTCGTACAGACGCTCGAGAGCCTTTTCCACCATACAAAACAATTTTGCTCTCGTCAGTCACAAAATGTTTCCCCATTTACTTACGGGCCAGTGTTGATGTTCACATGGCAAACTTCATTCGTTTTTTCACATGCCTTGTTGTAAGAAGCGGAACTTTTCTCGGACTGCAAGCTTTTAAATTATGTTCCCGAAGCCGATTTCGGATTGTTTCAACGCATGCCGCAATTTGTAGCTTTTTTTCAACTCCGTTGCTGGCTTAAAAGGATCCTTTTTGCTCTGACGTACCACGTGTTTCGACTTTTTTTAGTATAAATAATGGCATTTCTAATCATTTTGTTTGAGCATTTGAGAAACTGACCAATTTCCGCGTAAGTTTTTCCCTCAGAAATCATTTTTTTTAATAATTTCTCTTTTTTTCCTCAGAACAATGCTTTCCACGACCCATATTTATTGCTTTTTTTCACTTGAATTTTTTTTAAACTCCTTTTAAACACTCGCTTCTACAATCTGTTCACGAATAACTACATAATGTTTGCTTAAAATAAAATTGCAAAAGGAAGATCTTGCAAAAACAATGAGAAGTGCTATTTTTTTACCGTCAGATTTCATATGTTACTCTTAAAATTGTTTGATAATAAAAAAAAGTGTTCATATTTTAAGAAAAAAATTATTATATCAGAGAGGGCACAAACTGCACTATATCTAGTGTTACCATGAAATCGAAATAAAATATTAATAGGAATTTTATGTACAATGAAATAATATATGCAGATTTGGTGCTATTTTTTTTACCGGCACTGTACATTGGCAATCGGAGTGGTTTCATCAGAAGCTATGAATGGTACCCGAAATAGTAGAAAATTGGAAACTATGACATCACAATGACCCTCATGTGGCCTAAGTATGTCTACCCAACTTATTTATGGGTAGACAACCACCGCTACCTATATACCTGAGCCTTATAATGAAACAAAATTTTTATTGCAATCCTAGCTTTACCTTTGAAACCAAGATATGGATAACCCTATAAAGAATAAAAAATAATTTTTTTTTTCATTACTAAACGTTTTAAAAACAGTTTTACAAAAAAAGTAGGCTTACGAACGCTTTCCATATGGGAGTTGGAGATTGTGAAACACAGGATGATTCATTTAAATCATTTAACAGGGTGTTTTAGTGACGCCTGTGTTAAATAATTGAAATTAATTTGATCAGCCTTTGGTTTTAAGCACTAAAGACAGACAATTAAAAAAAACGGTCTGGTATTTTGGTTTTTTATCGTTTTTCGGCTGTCCACAACGAAAATAGTGTTAAAAACACAACAACAATAACACAAAAGGAGTAGCAAAAGCAGCAGTAGGTAGTAGCCCTAGTAAGTAGTTGTAGTAGTAGAACAACAGTGGGTGGAGGAGAGTTCAAGTAAAAAATATTAAATATCAACGAGAGACGACTTTCTTTAGAAATACATACGAAATACAATGCTCGTTAAACGAATGTTTCTTTATTTACAAATGACTGTCTACGTTAGTTGTGCAGAGTGGGTGAAAGAAAGACAAAGGAAGAGAAAGAGAGTGGGGGGGGTTAGAAATATAAAGTTTCACTGCAAAAAAAAAACCAAAAACATACGGTTTAATGAAAGTGTTCTTTATACAAAGAGAAGGAAAGAGAAAGAGGGCAGCAGTTTGAAGAAAAGAAAAGAGCCTTGCATTGCGTGCGTAATAAAATAAAAAGAAAAATACATACAATGATAATTAGATACTCTTCAATTTATTGTTGTTGGTTATTTACTGTTTTTTTCTCTCTTCTTCTTGTTTTTATACTTTTAGAGGAGGTTTTAATGTCTTCGTCTAGACAGGATGAATGTTACGAATTTAAGGTGAGTTGTTCTTCGGTAACAAAAACAAAAAAACACGCACTTACTCACGCACGATTAGTTTAAATTACTCAAAAAAAAAACACTCACTTTTGAAAATGTAGATGAGCAAGTAAATTATAAACTAAGGATCAATATTTATTGTTTATAAGCACCCCTGTCTTCTCTTTATCAATTGCAACGTTCATCATCTCTACATTACTGTATGACTTATCGTTTCTAACCTAACTTTTCTTTAATTTTTTTTCATGCTGCTTTGAAAAACAAAATAAACTACTAAACACTGCAATAAATTAAAATGGCCACTCTCTCTGCCACAATAATAATACCACATGTCCTTTAGCTTTCCTTAGCGGCTGTATGCCAACAAAACATTTGTTTTTTTCTTTCTTGCAATTGTTTTTGAATTTCAAATTAAACGGTGTTTCAAATAAAAACCAATTAAAGAAATATTTTCAAAAAAGACTGGAAAGAAAAGGTGTTTCTATAGAAGACAAACAAAAAATTCAAGAATAATGGTAAACCAAGCAAAAAAAAGAAAGGAAAGAAGAAAAAAATTACTGAAGTTTTCTGGAATGTGTGACGGCTCTAACGCACCTTTTGTTAGATAATAATTTTATTCCGTTATTTATTGTTTCTTGCTTTCCAAGCAGAGGTCATAACGGTCGCGGTATTTTGCTTCAAAATAACTTGATTTTCTTGGACATGCAGGCTGCAATTAAGTGCGTAACGAAAGTAGTTTCAACGTCTGTTCTAGTCCGAGGAATGCCGAGGAAATTTTAGAAAATTCAAAGGCAACTCTTTCATGGGTTCCGGGACATAATAAAGGGTGTTTTTTATAGAGGTATAGAACTTTAAGTTGCAATAAAACAACGATGGATTATTCGATTGAGATGAATTTTATTTATCCGAAAGATAATCTTGTGGCATTACATTTTAAATATGATTTCTGGCATATGACCGCCACGGCTGGCGCGGCAGAAGTAGTCCAATCTGGACGTCCAATTTTCGATGACTTTTTCCAACATTTGTGACCGTATATCGGCAATAATACGGCGAATGTTGTCTTCCAAATGGTCAAGCGTTTGTGGCTGTACCGCATAGACCAATGACTGACTTTACATAGCCCCCACAGAAAGTAGTCTAGCGGTGTTAAATCACAAGATCTTGGAGGCCAATTCACACGACCAAAACGTGAAATTAGGCGGTCACCAAACGTGTCTTTCAATAAATCTATTGTGGCACGAGCTGTGTGTAACATGTTGCGGCGTCTTGTTGAAACCACATCTCCTGGACATCATGGTTATTCAATACAGGAATGAAAAAGTTTGTAATCATGGCTCTATACGTGATCACCATTGTGTGTAACGTTCTGGCCACCATCGTTTTTGAAAAAGTACGCGGACCAATGATTCCACCAGCCCGCCCATAAAGCGCACCAAACAGTCAGTTTTTCTGGATGTAACGGTGTTTCCACATACACTTGAGGGTTACCTTCACTCCAAATGCGGCAGTTTTGTTTGTTGACGTAGCCATTCAACCAGAGTGCGCTTCATCGCTAAACAAAATTCGCTTATGAAAATCGGGAACAACGGTAATCTCGTTTTGGGCCCATTCGACGAATCTACGCCTTACTTGATGATCGTTTGGCTTCAAATCCTGCACGAGTTGGATGTTGTAAGCGCACGCAAACCAAGATCCTTCCGTAAAATCTTCCATAAAGCTGGATGGACACGGATCCAATTCCTGTGCTCAATGGCGGATGGACTACTCATTCGGGTCTTCCTCAATGTTACGCTCTACAGCAGCGATAGCTTCTTCTGTACGCACCGTACAGCGTCTCTGGGGGGATGCGAGTTATCAATCAAGAGTAAACGTGATGCGAAAACGTTCCATGGTTAATCGAATTAACTGCTCTGATGGACGATTTTGTCGACGATAAAATGTGGACGTAGTGCGCGTTTACGTTTTCCGCACAGAACCATTATTTTCGAAATAAAATTGCACTAAAATTGCAAGCGTTGTTCAGGCGTGAGTCTATTCATGATGAATTGCCAAACCAAACTGAGAATAAATCACTTGACAGCTGTTAAATCGGTCGCCATTTTGAAAAGTAATGCCAACTTAAAGTTCTATACCTTTATAAAAAACACCCTTTAGTATCGTCAGGAGCTTACAATCTCCGATATCTTGCAGGACATAAGTACTGCGATTGCCTCAGTTAAATTGTAACTTAGCCTCTCAACTTACGGGGAGACTCAAGAGGGTAACATGCAATATTGTAGGATACGTATGGATAAGTAGACGAACTACTCACTTCTATTCTTGAATCCCATGGCCATCCATCGCACAATAACTATTTTCACGAGCCACTGTGCTTTTGGTAGGCATGCCGAAACACTTGGTGTTTATGTCCGGAGATCGAAAAATCCCTTCCCTGGCGATCAACCAGAAGAATCCTAACGTCCAATAGAGGGCGCCACATTAATTTAAGCTTTCTTGTATTTTTGTTTTTTTTTTTCTTTATACAATATAATGTAATGTAATTAGAGCTTTTGGGACTTTCTAACATTTCATTGTAACTTAAACTAACTTAGGCCTTTGAGTTATGAAATCCTTTAAAAAAGAATCATTCGTTTGTTAACCAGCATAAGCTGACATTGTTTAATTAGATAGAAAAGTAATATTAATCAAATTATAATATAAATGAAAAATGCTGTGAAATGTGTTAAATTGATATTGAATATATTGTACAAAAAAATTAAGTTATGTATGTAAAATACTAAAAGAAAAAAAATCTATTTGAAATTAAAATAAATAAATAAAATAAATATATACCAAAAAAAATATATAACTGGGTTTGTGCTTTTCAACGATTGCAACCTGAAGTGAGTGAATAAAAAAAGGAAGATTTCGATTGTCAAACCAAGAACAAAAAAGGAGGAAAGTGTCGTTTCGGTGAATTTATTAGCAATTTGGAACTTCACTAATTTTGGTTCCTTTTTTTATAGTGTTCCACAATTGAAGCCAAAAGACGACTATTTACAGCCTTTGCCCTTCACACCTTATATACAGTCCATAGCGAAGAAACAGGAGGAGTCGCCACAACCACCAACCACCACAACAGCATCTTCGCCACCATCGACATCCATACAGTCCACGAATTATCACTTGGCATTCCGGTAAATAACTTCTGCAGCAGCTGTGGGTCTGAGGAGGAGCAAGAAACTATCGTTCACCTCCTGTGTTATAAAAAACGGAGGTTTTTGACGTCTCACTTCTTTAATATAAAGATTGCTGCATTAGCAAGATTAATTTTAAACTTGAGTTGATTTCTTCTAGGAAATGTTTCATCTGGGAAATCACAACATGTCTTCGGAGCTACGTACAAAGGATAGAGTCGAAAATAAACACTGAATCCATTCATTTAGGACGTTTAGATACACGAAACAGACTCTAAAGATTCCAAAAAAAAACGTTTAATTATAAATCAGTCAAGAAATAGCAATTATTCCTTGAGAGCTAATGCCAATTGGTGTGGTATTATCCTTCACAACTTGTTGAACAAAATAATGTTCCATTTTTATATCAAAGAGACTGGCCACAGAAGGCTGGGTGTAATATCGACAAATATACAGTCCAATGACACCTCCCGAGCATATTGTTCACCAAAAAAAAAAAAAAAAAAAAAAAAAAAAAAAAAAGAAAAGGATTTTTCCTGGAGGCAATGGTTTCTCTACAATCATTCTTGCTTTTTCCGGGACTCAAACAGCGATTAATAAATGAGTTTCAATTGCTGAAGCAACTTTTTTATTCGAAAAATTTGTCTCTCTAACCAAAGAATATGGATATAAAGAATACGCATCATGTAGAAGTAAAATTTCTTATGGCGGGTCGTAACATTACGACCCGCTCTCACCAAAATATTTTTAAAAATCATTTCCTGATGAGGGGAGAGGAAGACAGAAGGAAAATGAACACAAACAAAGAGCATAACAATGTGTTGCTCTCATCGTACGTATGTACATGTGTACGTATTCTTGTGTTTTTTTTTGATTTAGTTGTCGATCAGACTGCGACAAGAATACATAAGCTGCGGATGCTTTATCATTTCATTTCAAAATAACACTCGAAGAATATTTTGTGTTAAAAATGTCATTAGCTCGGCGTATTTCATTCTTTTATTTTATCTCATAGTATAATTTTTTTTAAATACTTTGGAATGCTCGTTTTTTTTTTTTTTTCTTTTAATAAAAAATGGTTTTTTTATTCTTTTTATTTATCTAAAAAAAACATGGCCTAATTTTTAAGCCAACGATGGATAGCTTTATGTTCTTTTAATAATAAAATCGATGTTTTATTTTATTTTTATTTATCTAAAATTAGTAAGCCAAAGATAGACAGCTTTACATATGTATGTTGATGAAATGAAAATAAAAATGGAGTATATTACTAACACTTTTCTATGGCTGTAAATAAATAAATTCTCTCAACTTATTTTCTCTCTCTCTCACTCACTAATCCATAACCGTAGGCATGTGTTAACCTAGAGGAAAATTGTTAGTAATAATTTCAAGTCTACTTATTAACTCAATGATATGTATATGTGATCGGAAAATATAGAAAAATTGTACTGCACTAAGCCACTAAGACACTGTATTTAACTTGACAAGTATTCTTCCAAAAATCGAAATCATTTCTCATTGATATTAGTGAATACTACTGTGATATTTCTTTGGGTGTATCATTGAAGTCTGAAAAAAAGCGACATGAACCTTCTTCTTTAAAAACGGACAAGATTTTTACGCTCTTTTTAGCGAACATTCTTGATGTTCGTGTCCTATGTGTGCAAAAAGCCAAAGATGTTCTTCCCCTGAGGGACAATGGTGCCGACGTCTGTTTTTAACACAAGAAAAATAAATAAAAAAGTGGTCAAACAACAAAAACGCACGATGAGAACAACGCATTGTTACGCTCTTGGTTTCTGTAACCTTCCCTTCTATCTTTCCCCCCGCGTCGTGAAATATTTTTGAAAAATATTCCAAAATATGTTAAAAAGGCGCATTCTTTATACTTGATTTTCTTTGCTCTAACCCAAATCAGCATATCCACCACATTATGAATGGTAAGCCTGCTTTAATTGTTGCATGAGTGGGGCTTTGTTTCGATGCAGATACAAATCCAAATGCAAAATACGCCGTAATGGGCAGTAAGACAGGTCAAGTTGCTAAGAACTCAGAGGAATTGATAAATTCGAAGTAAACGCGATATTTTTTGCATAGCGTACACAGTGGTGATGACTCTCACTACATCTGTAGCGTTGCCAGTTTCTTTACCCCTTTGCACTCCCTTGTCGCCCCATTTGCGACATTTCGTATGTTTGGAATAAATCCGTTGTCGCCGCGTTTGCGACGCGTTTCTTTATCGCACTCAGCGCTCTTAATTCTTAGGCAACAAAAGTGTTTACGTTTGCGTTCCAAAATGCGTGATCTGCATTTTGTTTTTACAATGGTAAGTGGCTTGGAGTTACTGGTTCCTACTATTGCTTATTAGGTTGGAGTGCAAAGGGTTAATTTTCTTTATAATTTTGCAAATTGCTTGCTTAATAGATCGTCTATGACTACCATAAACACGGCGTAAAATGTTCGCACCAGCTTTGGAGTCAGTTTTAATGATTTTTTACGAGTTTTTCGGTTGTTCAATTCAGCCATCTGTATTCGTACGTGGCAATACTTCAGTTAAAACATATTTAACAGACGATAGTCTTGCCAGAAATACGGATTTGTAACCATTAAATGGTTAATCCCATATAAAACTGCAATGGGACCTTTGACAGGACCAAAGTGTCCTCTTTAATCCGCTTAATTTTAGTAGCATTGATCTTCCTAGCTTTACATTAAAAATAAAATCCCAATTTAGCTTAAGAAGACGATTTAAGTTTGTTTTCTTTGAAATTCTTTGTAAATAATTGTGAAATTAAATGGAGGATTTATTTTTAAAAATCAATTTAAAATTTGCAACCATACAAAAACAATAGAAACACACACACTGCATCATACACCACCACACACAAGTACAAAAAAAAAAAGAAAAAAAAACTCCCAATAAAAATATATCCTGCGCGTGTACGTATTTAAGCACACCCAAAACCTATTAAATCGTCAAATAATAATAACAACAACAATGGAAAAAAATAAATACATTAACAGACTACAGAATCCTAAACTAAAGAAAAAAATGATACATACACAGCAACCCTACAATGTGGGCGAAAGTAGAGAAAGAAAAAATCAAAACAGCAACACAGTAAGAACAATATTGTAATAGAAATACAGACCATGGATGTCTATAACAAATAAAAATAACACACAAGAAAAACAAACAAACAACAACAACAACAAACCTACAAACGGTTTTAATATATTGTTAGTCAAAGAAGAGTGGGTGAGAGTTGATCCAGACATGAGAAGACGCACAAAAAACAAAACAAAAAATCAGGCTCATCTTTGTTTACAGCAAATAAAGTATGGGAGAGGCAAGGCAAAGAGAATAAGAGAGATAGAGAGAGAACGAGTGTAAATAACTGCACGTAAATATGATATTTTCCTTTTATTACAAAGTAATGCAATAACATTAGACACCAGCTCTCGTAAACAGGCCAAGGAGAGGATATGAGAAGGCATCGGGTTTTAGTTACAATACGACGTATTATTATTATTGCTAATGTTGTTGTTGTTGTTGCTGTTTTCTTTTACAATTAGGTCCACTCACACTTTTTTCTCTCACTCCCTCATTCAACGTGTGTAAGCATTCACGAAGAAAACAATTTTGAGGCAAAATATTTACGATGAAAAAAATAAAATATGTATAGAGAGACACAATGTTGGCAGACAACGATGACGACGACGTCTGTCTGGTGACCTTCAACTTAAATTTTATTTTCGGTTAAGCTTAAATGTAAAGGAGGAAAAAAACAGTGGATGAGGGAAAGTAGGGTATATACACTATGTTACATATAAAACTGTGTGTGTATATAACAAACAATAATGTCTACCAATAACACCCACACATTTAGAAACCTATAGAAAATAAAATAAGAAATTATCCCGTATACCAGTAAATACGTATTTCTGCGTATATGTAAGTGTATGCGTTGTTGTTGTTTTTATTATCGCTTGGCCCAGACAGAAAATTTCTTTGTTTTGAAAAAGTCGTCCTTGACGAAAAACAATTTTTTTCTTCTCTTTTTCGTAAATAAACGAAAAACTTTTTATTGTTGCTGTTTTGTGTGTAAATGCCTAAAAAGGTCTTTATCCTATGAGTGATATACATAAACATCATACCGTTATATGCATTTACATTTACCCACAACGTATATATTACACACCCAACTTTTGTTTTTTTGTTTCTTCGTTTACAATATTAAAAAAGCTTTCTTATTTTGTTATTGTTTCATATTACTGTTGTGGAAAAGCTTTTATTTGCTGTTGTATATGCCAAAAGCTTTTATTGTTTATAAGAATATATTCTGCACATTGGCGCCCTCTTTTGTTAAATTATTTCATTTTGTTTTTATAAAATGGTTAAGCTTTCTTCATGTGTTTGTTTTCAAATGAGTCATGAATTTGTGTACGACTCATATTTATGTTCTGAATATAAGCCTTTTGGTTTCAACATCCTCGATAGTATAGTGGTCAGTATCCCCGCCTGTCACGCGGGAGACCGGGGTTCAATTCCCCGTCGGGGAGATATAGAATTTTTTTTTATTAATTTTTCTTTTAATATTTTATATTTTCTTTTATATTAATTCAAATTTGTTTGAAGAAAAAGGGGAAATTAGCACAAAAATGATAGTTTTAATTGAGTATACTTTACTGAATGTTATGTATCGATAATGAAGTAGCATTCTCATATTGACATCAGACAGTTAGGTCAATAGCAGAAAATTATAACGCGATATTAGTCAGGACACATTATAACCTGACAAATCGAATAGCTGGCAGTTCCCACCTTAACTATCCTTTGGATAGTACCAGTAAACTCTATGATTTTGGGAAATGCTACGCAACAAGACTGGGTAATAGGAAAGAAAGGCATAATTTGGCATTTAAATACTCTTTTAAGAGAGAGAGAGAGAGAGGAATACAAACGTATTAAGGACATACAGTGGGACATTCCGAGGTGAAATATGCGGAGCACATGTGGAATATTCCGAATTGCTTTCGAGCGAAGGTTTAGATCATATGTTCAATTCAACTGGGACAGGACAAGCTAGGACAGTGGACAAGGCATAGCACTACTATCTGACAGTCACGCTGTGCACCGTGCACTTATCTCCTATGAGTTTAACTCAAGCTTAAAATAGAAAACTGAAAGAGGTAGGCAGAAGTAGATATCCAGTCACATAGTATTTAGCAGCAATGAGCAGGAATATCAGTTTGCAGGAGAGATAGTTTCTATGCTGCTTAAAGCAGGGTTTCAAAGGGTTTATTTGGCGAAAGAAAAAAAAAACAAGTTTTGAAAAATAGCATTAGTTGAAAAGCAATTTCCATCCTTATAGAGTAGCATAGAATAAATACCTATTTTTATGGAATAGCATGGAATGAATTAAACAAATATTACAGAATAGCACAACATAATAATCAAATATCTTGGAGTAACTAAATTTAGTAACTGTTTGAAACGTATAGTATTAGTTGAGAACCAATTCTTATAAAATAGTAATAGAATAGCATGCTTTAAAGGCTTTTTTTTATAAAATAACATTGACTGAAAATCTAAACGTGTTTGAAACGTATAGTATTGCTTAAGAATTAATTCTAATAAAATAGCAAGTATTTTGAAGCTTTTCTTACAGAATAGCATGCTTTAAAGGCCTCTTATTATAAAATAGCATTGACTGAAAATCGAAACATGTTTGAAACGTATAGTATTAGTTAAGAACCAATTTCAATAAATTAGAAAGTATTTTAAAGCTTTCCTATAGATTAGTAACAGGTTTTCAATCAATAGCATAAGTTAGGAACCAATTCTTATAAAATAGTAAGTATTATGAAGCTTTTCTTACAGAATAGCATAGAGTAAGAGATGATTTTTGAACGAATTGCCAATTCTAATCAAATAGCATGCGTTTTATAATATATAGCATGCGTTTTATAATATATTGCATGGGCTATTTTATATAGCATTGGCTGAAAATCGATTTATGCAGAATAGCATGAATTAGGAATAAAATTTTCAGGAATAGCATGAATTAGTAACAAGTTGTCCACCAATATTACAAGTTGAGAGCTAATTCTTATGGAATAGCAAGGATTTTGAATCATTTTACTATGGAATAGCATAGACTATGTGTTTGTATCGGAAAGAAAAGCTTGGACTTGTACCAATTTATTAAAATATCCTGGACTGAAGACATTTATTATAAAATAGTATTCACTGAGAATCAATTCTAATAAAATAGTAAGTATTTTGAAGCTTTTCTTACAGAATAGCATGCTTTAAAGGCTTCTTTTTATAAAATAACATTGACTGAAAATCGAAACGTATTTGAAACGTATAGCAATAGTTGAGAAGCAATTTTAATAAATTATAAAGTATTTTGAAGCCTTCCTATAGATTAGTAACAGATTTACAACCAATAGTATAAGTTAGGAACCAATTCTAATAAAATAGTAAGTATTATGAAGGTTTTCTTACGGAACAAAATAGAGTAAGAGATGAGTTTTGAACGAATTGCCAATTCTAATCAAATAGCATGCATTTTATAATATATAGCATGGGCTATTTTATATAGCATTGGTTGAAAATCGATTTATGCAGAATAGCATGAATTAGGAATAAAATTTTCAGGAATAGCATGAATTAGTAACAAGTTGTCCACCAATATTACAAGTTGAGAGCTAATTCTTATGGAATAGCAAGGATTTTGAATCATTTTATTATGGAATAGCATAGACTATGTGTTTGTATCGGAAAGAAAAGCTTGGACTTGTACCAAGTTATTGAAATATCCTGGACTGAAGACATTTATTATAAAATAGTATTCACTGATAAACGATTTACGCAGAATAGCACGAATTAAGAATAAAGTCTTCTGGAATAGCATGAATAAGTGCCGGTTTTTAAGGAATAGTATTTTCCATAGAAAATCATACATCTGGTTGATTTTTAAAATATAATACGAACTAAGAAATCAATCCTAATAAAATAGCATATATTGGGAATAATTTTCATTAGAATAGCATAAAATAAGAACATAGAATAGCATATATTAAGATTCAAACTTACTATTAAAGCAGAATGAATTGAGAAACTCTTGTAGAACTGTTTAAAGTCAGACTTCTTTAGAGCTTCTCTAGAGCACAACAAATTGTTGTCAAAAGAATTTTAAAATTGGTCCCCAAGGGTCTCTAAATTTATTTACTATTTTTCTTTAAATAAAATCAAGAATTTATGAAAACTCGCGTATTAATACGTAATCAGATAACTTTCTTAAAACATACAATTTAAAAAAGAAAAAAAAAACAACTCACCTGTTTTGCCATTTGGACTAAACGGATCATAACTGCCCGCTGACATGGGTGAGGCGTAACCATTTGACATATTTGCGCCGTACATGTGATTTTGCGATTGTGAAGATGGACTTAATGGTGCTGTGCTGGGTACACTGCCGGGACTAGGTGTAGATATCCATTCTTCTCTTCTGGAAATTAAAAAAAGAAAAACAATTAAAAAATTAGGTTAAAGCCTTAAAAGTTAAGATCTTCCGAGTTGTTAAGCTAGATAAACCGGATAAAACTCTCTACAAGTCTTGTCAAAGAGTGTAAAACCAAGATTCACTTCATAACAAAGCCTGGCAATAAGTATTTAATGCCTGTAATTAAAGGGTGTTTTTTATAAAGGTATAGAAATTTAAGTTGGCATTACTTTTCAAGATGGCAACCGATTTAACAGCTGTCAAGTGATTTATTCTCAGTTTGGTTTGGCAATTCATCATGAATAGACTCACGCCTGAACAACGCTTGCAATTTTAGTGCAATTTTATTTCGAAAATAATGGTTCTGTGCGGAAAACGTATCGCGCACTACGTCCATTTTATCCATCAGAGCAGTTAATTCGATTAACCATGGAACGTTTTCGCAACACGTTTACTCTTATTGATAACTCGCATCCCCAGAGACGCTGTACGGTGCGTATAGAAGAAGTTATTGCTGCTGTAGAGCGTAGCATTGAGGAAGACCCGAATGAGTCCATCCGCCATCGAGCACAGGAATTGGACCGGTGTCCATCCACTTTATGGAAGATTTTGCGGAAGGATCTTGATTTGCGTGCGCTTACAAAATCCAACTCGTGCAAGAATTGAAGCCAAACGATCATCAAGTAAGGCGTGGATTCGTCGAATGGGCCCAAAACGAGATTACCGTTGTTCCCGATTTTCATAAGCGAATTTTGTTTAGCGATGAAGCGCACTTCTGGTTGAATGGGCTACGTCAACAAACAAAACTGCCGCATTTGGAGTGAAGGTAATCCTCTCCTCAAGTGTATGTGGAAACACCGTTACATCCAGAAAAACTGACTGTTTGGTGCGCTTTATGGGCGGGCTGGTGGAATCATTGGTCCGCGTACTTTTTCAAAAACGATGGTGGCCAGAACGTTACAGTCAATGGTGATCGGTATAGAGCCATGATTACAAACTTTTTCATTCCTGAATTGACCATAACCATGATGTCCAGGAGATGTGGTTTCAACAAGACGGCGCAACATGTCACACAGCTCGTGCCACAATAGATTTATTGAAAGACACGTTTGGTGACCGCCTAATTTCACGTTTTGGACCTGTGAATTGGCCTCCAAGATCTTGTGATTTAACACCGCTAGACTACTTTCTGTGGGGCTATGTAAAGTCATTGGTCTATGCGGTAAAGCCGCCACAAACGCTTGACCATTTGGAAGACAACATTCGCCGTATTATTGCCGATATACGGCCACAAATGTTGGAAAAAGTCATCGAAAATTGGACGTCCAGATTGGACTACATCCGCCGCGCCAGCCGTGGCGGTCGTATGCCAGAAATCATATTTAAAATGTAATGCCACAAGATTATCTTTCGGATAAATAAAATTCATGGCAATCGAATAATCCATCGTTGTTTTATTGTAACTTAAAGTTCTATACCTCTATAAAAAAAACACCCTTTACAACGAGGCTCAGTGCTAAGACCTGACGTCACGTCTAGGACTGAAGCACAGTGTAGATATTTCGATTATGGTTCCCAACTGTTCTGATTTATGCATGATTTTTTCAAAACTTTCAAATATCGGTTAAATAGCCAAAATTCTAGAGTTTTACGTTCAAAAATTCACCAGCAGACTGGAAGATGGCAAAAAACTTGCAAAATAATCGGGCAATGGGTCAGAATACAGTCAGAAAAAGGAGCCTGCAGTTTTGCGAAAGCAGAAATGGTCGTCGATATGCCAAAGATGATTTCTAATTCCATGAAATTAATTTGGAATTCGCTACAGGCTTCCCATACTGTTCTTGATTTCTTCAGGATGAAAAAAACGAAGGAGTTCAATACTCCAGTATACTTTGGAAAGTACAATGGGTCAACTTAACCTGCGGGTACTGTACTTGTTAAGTACACGTCCTCTAACCTAACCTTACTTAGGAAATCTTCAAGATCTCTCCACCAGACCAGCACTGAGCATGGCAATAAACTTCCGAATGTTCAATAGTCGCGATATTTCTGTGAGCACAGTCTGCGTATGTAATGCGCCAAGGTAGGCTTGTAATTCATTTTAGAAATCTCTACAGGAAACTTGATTCTGAAGCTCAACATGCTTGCAAGTGCAAGTCTGCTGTTGTTTGTTTCGGCTCCGTACGAAGTTGCTGTACTGCCGCCTAAATGTCGTAAATATTGTCAAGACTCTCAGAGTTTTTAGGGCATCAATTAAATGCCTAGATATAGGCCTCGTTTTTCTTTGTGAAACTACTCCAGCTATAGCGAGGAAAATGGCAATACATTGCGCCCAGGGTTCGAGGGAACCATGCAGCTGATTTAGTCAGAATCTTTATGTAGAGAGGAAGAGAGGCTTGGAGAGTTATAATCGGCGAAAGGGAAAATGGGCTTGAGATGTTACAAATTGCAATGGAAAGAGATTTAAGTCTTGCACCATATTATTCAGCACCGGCTTGAGGTTAGCAACAGACCTTTTGCCCGGAGAACTGTAGACTCAAAAAACACTTGTTCAGAATAGGGATGACCTCAAGCCTAATGGCTGAATGCTAAGATCAAGAGAATGAATCATAAGTACATATATCTGGAACCTAAGCGATGTTAATGTGTCTGAGAAGGAAAAATCTGGGGGCGCATCATGTACAATTGACACCGAACATTACGAAATTTATCAGGGTGACCGGATTCAGGATGTCAGAACAATTTGAAATAAAGGGTGTTTTTTTAACTTTAAGTTGCAATAAAACAACGATGGATTATTCGATTGACATGAATTTTATTTATCCGAAAGATAATCTTGTGGCATTACATTTTAAATATGATTTCTGGCATATGACCGCCACGGCTGGCGCGGCGGATGTAGTCCAATCTGGACGTCCAATTTTCGATGACTTTTTCCAACATTTGTGGCCGTATATCGGCAATAATACGGCGAATGTTGTCTTCCAAATGGTCAAGCGTTTGTGGCTTTACCGCATAGACCAATGACTTTACATAGCCTCACAGAAAGTAGTCTGGCGGTGTTAAATCACAAGATCTTGTAGGCCAATTCACACGACCAAAACGTGAAATTAGGCGGTCACCAAACGTGTCTTTCAATAAATCTATTGTGGCACGAGCTGTGTGTGACATGTTGCGCCGTCTTGTTGAAACCACATCTCCTGGACATCATGGTTATTTAATTCAGGAATGAGAAAGTTTGTGATCATGGCTCTATACCGATCACCATTGACTGTAACGTTCTGGCCACCATCGTTTTTGAAAAAGTACGCGGACCAATGATTCCACCAGCCCATAAAGCGCACCAAACAGTCAGTTTTTCTGGATGTAACGGTGTTTCCACATACACTTGAGGATTACCTTCACTCCAAATGCGGCAGTTTTGTTTGTTGACGTAGCCATTCAACCAGAAGTGCGTTTCATCGCTAAACAAAATTCGCTTACGAAAATCGGGAACAACGGTAATCTCGTTTTGGGCCCATTCGACGAATCTACGCCTTACTTGATGATCGTTTGGCTTCAAATCTTGCACGAGTTGGATTTTGTAAGCGCACACAAACCAAGATCCTTCCGCAAAATCTTCCATAAAGCTGGATGGACACAGATCCAATTCCTGTGCTCGATGGCGGATGGACTCATTCGGGTCTTCCTCAATGCTACGCTCTACAGCAGCAATAGCTTCTTCTGTACGCACCGTAGCAGCGTCTCTGGGGGGATGCAAGTTATCAATAAGAATAAACGTGGTGCGAAAACGTTCCATGGTTAATCGAATTAACTGCTCTGATGGACGATTTTGTCGACGATAAAATGGACGTAGTGCGCGATACGTTTTCCCGCACAGAACCATTATTTTCGAAATAAAATTGCACTAAAATTGCAAGCGTTGTTCAGGCGTTGATGAATTGCCAAACCAAACTGAGAATAAATCACTTGACAGCTGTTAAATCGGTCGCCATCTTGAAAAGTAATGCCAACTTAAAGTTCTATACCTCGATAAAAAACACCCTTTACTTTCCCTAATCTAAAATACTAAGATTTACTGAAAGCTATCATTACAACGTAAGGCAATACTTGATTTTTATACTTACAATTCTATGCGGGCTCTTTTCGATGGCACAAATACCAGACTGCTGCCATTTGAAGCTTCACCGCCACCGCCACTACCGCTATTAACACTGACACCAGGACCACCACTACCACCTGTAGATGGACCAGCTGCTATAACAACAGTAGTGCCAGTATTGCCAGCTGCAGAACTATGAGCCGCAGTCGTATTACTATTGCTGCTGCTGCCACTTAAAGCCACCACCTGGTTAATGGCATTCGTTAATGCGGAGGCATTTTTCAAAGCATTATTGACTTTAACGGCTGATGAGGAGGAGGAGGCTGTAGGCAAAGCTAATGCTGTATTCGAGGAGGCAGGTATAACAACGTTGGCGGCCAAAGCACTATTACAGGCGGCTAAGTTAATAATATCATCCTTATGAAGCTGGCTGCTGCTATTCGAGGCTAAAGTGCTAACTGAACTACTATGATGCTGGTGATGGTGGCTGTGGCTGTGGCTGTTGTTGTTAGTGTGGGCGGAGGAAATGGAGATGGAGGCGGTGGAGGAGGAGGAGGAGTCATGTTGCAAAGGTTCCGATTTAATGGCAGTCTTTAAAAGCTTTAAATTCTCTTCCACGGAAGTACTGTTTAAGGCATCAACACCCACCAACGACGATGCCGCGGAAGAAGTTGAGGGTTGTATGACCACAGCGTTGCCAGAGTTATTTGCCGTAGCAGTGATTACAATATTATTACTATTGTTCACATGCCGTGTAGATGATGATAATGATGACGATGATGATGATGGCTGTGTTTGTATGTGCAGTAAAGATGTATTCGTGGTGGTGGCATTCATGACAGTGTGGCCATGCTGTCTGGCTGTTAGAGGTATGGCATTATCATTATCTACAGCTGCTGCTGCTGCTGCCGCTGCTACTGCGGAAGTCGTTAAATTACTTAAGAAAACATGTTCGTTTGGGTTTTGATTAACGATCGCCGTAGTTGAGTTATTAACTGCAGCAGCAGCAGCTGCAGCCGCTATAGTGGCTGCATCCAATTGTTGTTGCAACAATATATGACTGGGTATTATTTGCTGAGTTTGCTGTTGCTGCTGCTGCAAAGTATGTGCTGTTGTTAACTGCGGTTGCGACTGCTGTTGTTGCTGTTGCATTTGTTCATTTGCCACATTTGGCAATTTTTGTCCTTGAGCATGATTTAGCCGGTACATCATCGGTGATATATTCATTCTCCAATGCCCACAAAACGTACAACAACAAAGTTTTCAATAAACATAAACCACAGTTATTTTAATGGCTCTCTCTAAACGCCGTTAGACGTTATTACACACTTCTCACAGAGAGACTTCATTAAATAGAAGAGAGCAAATGGGGGAAAAAAATAAACACGGATTTTTTCTTTTCTATTTTTGCTTTCGTTATTCAATTTCTCTCGTTTAAGGCTACATTTTTAGTTTTACGTAGAGTCTATGCATGTGTACGTAAGATGTTGAGAGACAAGAGAGCAAATGGCATAATGGCAACCTTTGCTCTCAGCTGAAAACAAATGCACTTTTTAACCTTGTGTTCCAGTTGTAGTTGTAGTTGCAGTTGTAATGTAGTTGATGGTGTAAATGACCCAATTTTGTGCTTTAAATTTACGTAGAAAATTAACAACAACAAGTTAATAATAACGATGATAAAGCACGATGACAACAACCACAACAAAGAAAACACATTTAAAGATGGCATCTAATACAGGAGGCATCCAAAAACGATAAACACACTAAAACGATATAAAAAAATAAAGAAGAAAAAAGTGAGTGAACAAGTAATTAGTAAAAAAAAAGTGTTTTCCAACACTACATAACTACAGTTATAAGAATTCCTTACAACAATTAAATCTCTTTTATGCTCTTGCCAATATGGTGGTGGTGAATAACATTACAAAACACAAGAATTTTTTTTCCATTTTAAACACTGACCCAGTTTTTCTTTCAACAAAAGTTTAATCTGCATATGAACAACGTGTACGAAAGAGAGAAAGAGAGAGAGTAGATATGACAATGTTAAACAAGGGTTGAATGTCAAAGTGTTTACGTGATTCCGTCGTTAGATGGCCGCTTAAAAATTTTACAAGTCAAGGATGTTAAGAGAAACAAAATTAAAATATTTGTTGTTGTTGTTGTTTTTTTTTTTTTTTTTTTTTTTTTTTTGTAATACAATGTACCCACTAAACAAAAGCAAAGAATAATAAAGATTCTTAAGCTTGCGATAGTAATTCGTTATTCGGCTGCCATTTGTCACATAGCCTCCGTGGCGCAATTGGCTAGCGCGTTCGGCTGTTAACCGAAAGGTTGGTGGTTCGAGCCCACCCGGGGGCGAATGTTTTTTATTTGCGTTTTTGTATTTTTTTATTCGAATTATTTTCGTAAGTTTTATTTTAATATGAAACGAATATTATTTATTAATAAAAATTATAAAATTAAATTAAAAATAAATATTTTTTATTGGAATTATTTTCTTGTTTAAGTTTTATTTTAATATGAAACAAATAAATTAAATATTTTATTAAAAAAAAGTAAAGAAAATTAAATTAAAAATAAATGCGCCCCCGGGTGGGCTCGAACCACCAACCTTTCGGTTAACAGCCGAACGCGCTAGCCAATTGCGCCACGGAGGCTATATTTTTCAGCGAAAAAATTCTTATTCTGGGTTTAGCCTTTCGACTTGATAGGCATATTTTTCTATAATTTATAATATATCATATCCTTACTAAAAAATTTCTACTTCAAACTCAGTTTCCTTAGTTAAAAAATAATCTCAAACTACTACTGCACTCTCAAAGATTTCCAAAAACAACATTAAAAATTATCTAAACAAACCTAAGTAGTAGACAGGCCGCTTTATCGTAAATCGCTTACATTGTGTTTACAGTTGTTTACATTTCTCCCTTCTATTGTTAGCAGTTCTTGTGCTCACTGAATAAAATAAACGAGTATATTTATGTAAAGTGTAATAATCTCTTACATATTCATTCTGAAAAGAAATCAAGAGTACAGTGTATTGAAGTAAAGCATATGTTTACACTGTAGACATGGCCTCCGTGGCGCAATTGGCTAGCGCGTTCGGCTGTTAACCGAAAGGTTGGTGGTTCGAGCCCACCCGGGGGCGCAAAATCTTTTTTTATTTTTTAAATTTATTTCTCAAATTAAACTTGTTTTTTTAAACTAAAATTTTTTGTTTGCTTTTTTTTACCGAGAAATATAAACATTGTTTTGATAACACATATACACAACAGGGGTTTCATTTAAGTTTGTTGTAAAACCGTAATGGCAACACCTTTTTATATTGGTAAATAGATGAGATTCTTTTTATTAAGCAATGTAAACAAATATTCTGCTAGTTTGATGTTAAAACTATGCTCGGAATCCCAACATGGCCTCCGTGGCGCAATTGGCTAGCGCGTTCGGCTGTTAACCGAAAGGTTGGTGGTTCGAGCCCACCCGGGGGCGCAATTACTTTTTTTGGGTTTTATTGTTTATTTTCTTATATTTTGCACATTTTTTATTTTTTAAAGAGGAACTACTTTGTCCTGGCTTAGAAAACCTGAAGCGGTCCTGAAGGTACAAAAAAATAGCGACTGACCAATTAACTACATTCAAGTATATTCACGTAGCGCTTACTCTGGAAGGCAATTCTATTACCCTCAAAGCAAATTCTAAAACTGCATCAGACAAATGCAGATTCTGGATTGCCAGATTTTTGCATTGCTTTTTGCATGTATGCATGTATGAGGGTAAGAACCCAATCATCTCCCCAATTAAGCGCCAACATTTTTGTTGAAAGTTGTGAGGTTAAAAGTAAAATTGTTCAGAGTGTCGTAAAAATCATTGGAGCAATTAACTAGGAATAGTACGAGTCTAGGTTGAACACCAGTAGATCCGGAGTTCTATGGATTTGTATTTGGTTGTCATAAGAGGTTTCAATAAGAGATGGCATATGACATACGACACAAGATACCTTGAACCTATTGAGAGACGACTTTGGTAGGCAATTAATTCCAACAAACATCCCACTATCCAGCATTCTAGCCATGGGAGACAATAACAATACAGCTGTCATGGGGGTTGTAAACTTTCAAATGCTGGTAAAATTATGTTAATTAAGGATCTCATGAATGGAGGGACACAATTTATAACAAATAATCTTTCTTTTATGGCTCCAAATGAATATTTCATACACTTTTGTAAATTTTCGGTGATTTTTCTTTAATTTGGTTATTTACTCACAATGCCAAGAAAAAACACTTTCAAACACTGATTTTTCATCCATCACGTTTTTTCCGCAAAAATGTTCTCTTCTTGTATCTGCTTCTCTATTACACCAGCTCTCTTACCTTGCTTTTATAATTTAAATTGTCAACTTAGCACATTAAATTCTTTAATATAATTGTCAATAAATTATTGCAAAAACAAAACAAAATCAAATCTTAATTTACTTTTAAACTTCACACACAAAATTTTTTGTTTTTTCTTTCTTTCTTGTTGTAAGTTGACTGCATATTTTGCAATTAAATAACCCAACAACATCAAGATAAAACACAAAGCAAAGCAAAACAAAAAAAACAGTGTTCGGCAATACTTTAATAGAATACTCGCGGCAATATAGCAATGCTGTATACGCTGCTACTGCTACGTCTACTATTACTGCCGCTGCTTCCTTTATTACATTTTCTGTTTCATAGCTTTTTGTTGTTGTAATGCTGTGTGTTTGTGGTTTACGATTAAAGAGCGCAGGCGTTATTTTTTGCGGAGAGTTTTTTGAAATGCAAAAATATTACCCCGATAGAAAGAGACTAGGCGCACGCACACATACATAACACTGTAATTCCCACATTCAGGAGCCATTGATGGTTGTTTTTATTAAAAATGCATTCTCTTATGACCTACACCACCAAAAGGGAGTACTGGGTGGTATATTGTGTTTGGTGTAATGAGAGCGAATAATGCCACACAACTATTGGTTTACTTAGGGCCTGTTTTTGTTGTAGTTTCACACGTTCGTCTGTTTATATGGAAACATGAATAATATATTGGCTTTAGGAGATTTAATTAATTGGCTTTAGAAGATGGCTTTAGAAGATTACATTGATGAAGTTAAGATTTGAATACAAACTACAGGCTTCAAGGCAAATATAACACGTTATAGCTGCAACAGTGGCATATAAATTTGGTTGGCTACTCTGTACTATAGGGCGCTTCATATATTCGACTTTGATTACATACGACTTTTCTGTTCTGACTTTTTGCATTCTAAAAGGAAGTTGATTTTATTATTTTGCTGAAGCTGTTGTTGCTGTTATTTTTTGTTGCTATAGTTGTCATTACTTTGATATTTTGACATTGAGTTGTTAATTAACGTTTTTATTGTTTATGTTTGTCTATTTTCCCCCAGTACTTTAATGCCAAACAATAGAATTCTATTGTAACACAGCATGCTGTACATAGAACAACACAAGGGAGGGAAAAAGAGTTTCAAATTATTGCGAAAAATTGCAATTTATGTATGCACACGTAAAACAATATATAAACAAACGAACGACCGCACCTCATTAAAAAAGACATGAATATACAAGCCAAAGCATGCTGTTGTTATTATATTTACACTTTAATCAATGAACACACACACACACTTGTACTCTTGGATGGGAATAAAAATGTAAATTTATTTACATATGTTTTGAGTTTTCCACTAAATTACGCTCTCGTGTTTCTATTTTTTTAATTTTCTCACTTCATATTGCTGGCTCTCTATCTTTGTTCGGCTCTCTTTTTCTGCGATTTAGTAAAAGATTTCTCAATTTGATGTAATTGCTGTAATTTCTTGTGTTTGTTTATTTTGTTGTTTTTTGCTAAACCTTAAAAACGATTTGAAAACCGATGACTCTACTATTCTCACACGATTTACTAAAAACAAGTTTTTTTAGTAGTTGTCTGTGCTCTAAAAAATGATTTGATTTTCTTGAAATGTGCATAAGCACAAGAGTGAGACCACAACAGCAATAACAACATCATGATTATTTTTGGTATGCATGTAAAAGATAGGCCAGGCATGTAAGTAGAAAAAAACAACACTAGCTATGCCTTACTACTACTACTGCAACAACAAATATTATAATATTGTATAGAAAAGACAGAAAGAAAGAAAGAAAAATAGCAAAAAAAAAAAACGAAGAAGACAAGTTGAATGACATAAAACATTAACTGACCTTCAACTTTAAGATTGAACTTATGGTAGAAAATAAATTTTCATACTAAAACAAATACATACAAACACACACTCAAGCATGCTCGTAAAAATAAATAAGTACTGTTGCACTTACTCTCGCTTACATTATTCTCTGTTTTTCTATGATAAAATCAAAGAGAGAGAGAGAGAGAACAACAAATGTATAGGATTTACAAAAACAATTTAAAGTGTTTTCATTGCATAGAAAACGTTTAATAATTAAAATTTTTAAAGATTTTTTTTACTTACATTTGGAATACATGGTGGAGAGAGTGAGAGGAAGAGTGCCAGTAAGAATTACAGAATAAGAGAAAACAAAAATGTCTTTACAACAAAAGTAAACAAAACTAATAATGATGGCCTGGTAATATTTCAACGAAAATGAAAAAGGGGGCCCTACAAGTCTTGTTCGATTTAAAACCGATTGAAATAGGGTTAAAAATGGTTTTTAAATTGAAACCCGTATTGAAAATGTACCGGGTTTTATAATCCTTAGTAGAAGTAAACATGATAGCTTCAATCTAATTTTGGAACTACGTATAAAAATATAAAACAAAGAACATTTAAACGATTAAAAACCAGGTTAATCGAATAGAAACCGAGTTAAGCGATTAAAAATCGGTTAATCGAATCAAAATCAGTTAATCGTTAAAAACCGGGTTAATCGATTAAAAACCGGGTTAAGCGATTAAAAATCGGTGAATCGAATAAAAATCAGTTAATCGTTAAAAACCGGGTTAATCGATTAAAAACTAGTTTAATCGATTATACCGATTACCGATCAATTACCGGGTTAATCGATTGTAAACCGGGATAATCTGAGGCTTATGGGGCAATGATAAAAAAGTGTTCCATTGTTTCGATGTCTTCAGCACATGCCCTGCATTCGTTTTTATCTACCACACTTATACGGTTCAGGTTTACATACATACATACATATGTACATGTCAGCCGAATGGTCTCGTAAGGTCGGTTATTAGTGTACTTAAGTCGCCCTTATTTAGTCTTTAAATATATGTACATGAGTTTTCTAAACACCATCAATCAGACAATTAGGCGACAGAAAAGAAAACTATACTACAAAAACACAATAAAAATAAAAAAAAACCGATTAATCGAATCAAAATACCCGGTTGTATATGGTATTAGTCTTAAACATAATAGAACTTTTCTTTTTTAAAGGGGTTGTTGTAATATAGGGGAGGTGAAAGGGCAACTAAGAGAATCTTCTATCTTTCACACTAAGCTAGTACAGTGGCAAATATCTTAACCAGATTAGTGCACGCAACTGATATAGCCTCCGTGGCGCAATTGGCTAGCGCGTTCGGCTGTTAACCGAAAGGTTGGTGGTTCGAGCCCACCCGGGGGCGCAACAACTTTTTTACTGACAAAAACATTTTTTTCTGTTTTTTAAATTTTTTCTTTTTTCTTTTTTAAATTCAAATATAATTTATATTGAACGCTTACAGCAACAACACCAAAAAAGTCATTGTTTGCAGCGAGTGGTTTGCATAAAATCACTAGATCTGTATAGTAGATTAGAATATTCACCTCGAGACCACGACAAAAGCCTAAGTGTAGCGGAGGCCAACTTAGATTTCCAAAAAACGAAACAAAATTAAACACAATCCAGGTATTAAAAACAAATTGCTATCAATCAAAGTTGTATTTGTTGCCCTTCAATAATTAAAAAAATTCTGTTGGATTAAAAAAAAAAAAAAAAATTTCTCTCGATCCTGCCAGGAGTCGAACCTGGAATCTTCTGATCCGTAGTCAGACGCGTTATCCATTGCGCCACAGGACCACTTGTTGTTCTCAACTATTTACCGCAACACAACAGCCATATTGGGCTCTTTACATTGAGTGCAATCATACAAGTGTGTGAAGTATTCTCATTTAATTGGGTTTTATAAATGCAGCAACACAACACTACACAACAGATCATCATTTCGTTTCGTATCGTTTTTGTATTATTGTTGTTGTTTGTTTATCGTGTTTGCTGCTTTTGATTTCGTGCATGAAAATTGTGTTTCAAGCAAGCCTCAACCGAAATTGAAATCGTAAAGTGGGTTTTTGGGCCTTTTGTGTGAGAAAACCAAACAATAACAATAAAACAACGATATCAAAAACAAAAACAAAAACAACAGAAACCAAATGAAAACATATTTTTTTTATTTTATTTATTCAGCTTCAGTTATGATGGATGGATGGATGGATGGCGGTGGCGTATGTATGTTTGTATTGTACATATGGGAACATACTGTGATAATTATGATAGAAAAAGAAACCGGTTTTATATAATTTTTATGTATGCATGAGTGTGTGTGTGTGTGTATGCATAGTTGTTATTATAAAAATATGATAACAAATCCAAATAAAAGAAATACATACATACTTGTAAATATTTATTGAATTTAATAATAACAACAAAAGCAAAAACAAAGACATCAAATATTTTAAAGTTTTCGTGGTAAGGTGATAACGGTCTCTCTCTCTCCCGCTCTCTTTGTGAAGAAAAAAAAGTGCACAGATGTGTGGAATGTTTTTTTTTGATACCCACAGTGCGTGTGTTTTATTTTCACTTTTTTTTTCTTGTGCCGGCATAATAAAATGCCTAAAAAAGTAATGTCAACAAAACATGTTTTCGCATGACAAAACGTTGTTCGCATTAAATAACGCTAAATAGGCCATCATGGAATAGCAATGTTGGCTTTATATGGCAACTTTACCTTTTAAAAGTAAACCTTTTCTTGGGGTAAAGGGATGCCACACCTTTTTTTCGAAGAGAAGGTTGGGAATAGATTTCTGCAATAAAATAAAACGATTATCCGATTGTGATTCATAAATTCAGAATCGGTTTTGCATTTAGAAAACCCGATTAATCGTTTAAAATAGTTTTAAAAGAATTTCAAGGCCACGTAGAATATCCACCACACCATGGTAATGCCCTGAGCTGCTGAAACAGGGCCACACTATCTCTATAGACCTGTGCAGACAACAATAAATTCGTTTGAATCAACTATTGTCCGAATATCCAACCAGACACGAGGCCGTAATTTTTTACCATAACAACGCTGGGTTGCATATTGTGGTGACAGTCAAAAACTAATTGAAAAGCAGTGGATGGAAAATTTGAACTCACGCGCCGAATAGTCCAGACCTTGCCCCTTGTGACTACAATCTGTTTCGATCTCAATGCAGAACGCTCAATTCACCTCAAAAAATAAGCGAATTTTTAGCAAAAAGGTGGCTAAAAAACAGGGACTCCAATGGACAATGGACTTTGAATGTCATGTTCTTTCACAACACGTATCTTCCGTATCTTTGCCTTCCGAATGACAACCTTATTGGAAAATCTTTTTCATGGCAATTTTTGGCAGAAGGCTGCTGAGGATAAGTTGCCGAAAGAATTTCCTTTTTAATAGAGGGTGTTATAGAGGTATAGAACTTTAAGTTGCAATAAAACAACGATGGATTATTCGATTGACATGAATTTTATTTATCCGAAAGATAATCTTGTGGCATTACATTTTAAATATGATTTCTGGCATATGACTGCCACGGCTGGCGCGGCGGATGTAGTCCAATCTGGACGTTCAATTTTCGATGACTTTTTCCAACATTTGTGGCCGTATATCGGCAATAATACGGCGAATGTTGTCTTCCAAATGGTCAAGCGTTTGTGGCTTTACCGCATAGACCAATGACTTTACATAGCCCCACAGAAAGTAGTCTAGCGGTGTTGAATCACAAGATCTTGGAGGCCAATTCACACGACCAACACGTGAAATTAGGCGGTCACCAAACGTGTCTTTCAATAAATCTATTGTGGCACGAGCTGTGTGTGACATATTGCGCCGTCTTGTTGAAACCACATCTCCTGGACATCATGGTTATTCAATACAGGAATGAAAAAGTTTGTAATCATGGCTCATATACCGATCACCATTGACTGTAACGTTCTGGCCACCATCGTTTTTGAAAAAGTACGCGGACCAATGATTCCACCAGCCCGCCCATAAAGCGCACCAAACAGTCAGTTTTTCTGGATGTAACGGTGTTACCACATACACTTGAGGATTGATTACCTTCACTCCAAATGCGGCAGTTTTGTTTGTTGACGTAGCCATTCAACCAGAAGTGCGCTTCATCGCTAAACAAAATTCGCTTATGCAAATCGGGAACAACGGCAATCTCGTTTTGGGCCCATTCGACGAATCTACGCCTTACTTGATGATCGTTTGGCTTCAATTCTTGCACGAGTTGGATTTTGTAAGCGCGCGCAAACCAAGATCCTTCCGCAAAATCTTCCATAAAGTGGATGGACACAGATCCAATTCCTGTGCTCGATGGCGGATGGACTCATTCGGGTCTTCCTCAATGCTACGCTCTACAAGCAGCAATAGCTTCTTCTGTACGCACCGTACAGCGTCTCTGGGGGGATGCGAGTTATCAATAAGAGTAAACGTGGTGCGAAAACGTTCCATGGTTAATCGAATTAACTGCTCTGATGCACGATTTTGTCGACGATAAAATGTGGACGTAGTGCGCGATACGTTTTCCGCACAGAACCATTATTTTCGAAATAAAATTCCACTAAAATTGCAAGCGTTGTTCAGGCGTGAGTCTATTCATGATGAATTGCCAAACAAAACGGAGAATAAATCACTTGACAGCTGTTAAATCGGTCGCCATCTTGAAAAGTAATGCCAACTTAAAGTTCTATACCCCGCTATAAAAAACACCCTTTATTTCGTTTGGTTCACTATGCCTGAGCTGGGGATTGAACCAGGAGCCAAGAAGGCAATGCACTAACTACTAGACAGACGGCGTCACAAACTTCCTTAATCAAGTTCTGTTAATTATACGTTCAATATGGCATAGAGATACGTGAGAGATGTAAGTCTTCTCGATCACCGATTGCACAAAGACCAGCCGGAAACAGACAGACAGAGAAGAGAACAATTTTGTTCAAGATTTCTGGCAAGTATTGCGTCTTGAGTACATCATTTATGTTCCTCCTCTAATCTTTACGAGCTAACTGCCCATCTTCATGAGGTACAATTGCGAAACCTGCCCTCATTTAAAATTATGCTGTGCTTAGCTACTCTGAAGCACTGGGTGGCTTAGCGTAGGAAGTAGGGATGCCGAGAGGGATTGATTTTTAAAAATTCCGGGATTCGGGAATATGGGAACTCCGGGATTGATTTTTAAAATTCCCGTTATTTGGGAATATGGGAACTCCGGGATTGATTTTTAAAAATCCCCGGATACGGGAATATGGGAATTCCTGATTGACATCCCAAGTGAGGAGGGTACATGGACTGCAATTATGAGAGAATTGTGCTGAAGGCAGTTGACCTAATCGAATAGCTTCTCCTTAACAGTTATTCCTATAAGCGTGTGTGTGTGAGTGACTTGCAAAAGTGAATGTATTTTTGAAGGGCATTAAAAAGGGCGTACAACACTGGCCATGAATAGTTTAAAAGCAATTGCTCTTGTAGGCAACACTACTTTACTTTGTTTTAATTTAAGTTTTAAATTTTTATTGTCGTTGTTGTTGTTGCTGTTGTTGTAGTTTTAGTTGTTATTGTTTTAAATCTAAAAGTGATTTGTAAAGGGCGCGCAATAAATTATTTATTTCCGCTTTAAAGTTTATTGACTCTATTACTACTGCCCCGTTTGCCCCCCCCCCCCCCCGCGTTTACATTCCATTCCACCATATTCGTGAAATGTGATTGTGATTTCATTTCTGTTCATTGTTGTTATTGCTGTTGCTGTTGGAATAATTAGATTTTTTTCTTTGCTTTCTTTGTTCTGTTTTTAATGGAATTGTTTTTGTTATTCATTTAGAAAAAATTGATAATTTACATGGAAAATCAAATCAAATGGAATGCATTGCTGTGAATAAAATTAAAATGAAAAAAAAAAAAATAAATACACCGGGGGAAATATCTCACAATTTACAAAGCTTTGTAAGTCATAACTCGGGGATGTACTGTTGCAGTTTGCTAGTGTAAGGTTAAGCTTCTAAACTTGCAATATATCGCCACCTGACATACATATTTTTCGCATTCATTAGGGAATATACCCCATGACCTAATGAATCAAATAGCTGGCAGCTCTCTCTCAATTAGAGGAGATCCGAGTCATGCATCAGACTGGTAAGAAATAACCTGAGGTTGAAAGCGGCTCTTTTGAGAAGCCTCAGGGTAGGCTCACAGTACATTTCTTTATAATGAAGGTTTTCCCGAGTCCAACATATAGATTCTGTGATGCTCAGAACGAATCTTTGGACCATATTCTTGGAACCTGTGAGGCATTAATGGCATCACAGGAAAGGAAACACTTGAGTGCAAGCCAAATGCTGGGCAAGGAACTGCCATTGTAAATAGCAAGCAGCCTACTGCAGTTTATCAAGGCAATAGGCTCGAAGGAAACATTATAGGTGGAGTACAATAGATCGTATAGGAGCAGTGCTAACGCATCTCTTCACCACAATAATATTAATGCAATCAACCTGGGGTCAGCTAGTGAGTGCCATCGATTAAGTAATACCAAAGAAAATAAAGTATAAAGAATGCGCCTTTTTAACATATTTTGGAATATTTTTCAAAAATATTTCAGGACGCGTGGGGAAAGATAGAAGGGAAGGTTACAGAAACCAAGAGCGTAACAATGCGTTGTTCTCATCGTGCGCTTTTGTTGTTTGACCGCTTTTTTATTTATTCTTCTGGTGTTAAAAACAGACGTCGGCACCAATGTCCCTCAGGGGAAGAACATCTTTGGCTTTTTACATACATAGGACACGAACATCAAGAATGTTCGCTAAAAAGAGCGTAAAAATCTTGTCCGTTTTTAAAGAAGAAGGTTCATGTCGCTTTTTTTCAGACTTTAATGGTACACCCAAAGAAATATCACAGTAGTATTCACTAATGATTCAATGAGAAATGATTTCGATTTTTGGAAGAATACTTGCCAAGTTAAATACGGTGTCTTAGTGTCGTAGTGCAGTACAATTTTTCTATATTTTCCGATCTCATATACATATCATTGGGTTAATAAGTAGACTTGACATTATTACTAACAATTTTCCTCTAGGTTAACACATGCCTATGGTTATGGATTAGTGAGTGAGAGAGAGAGAAAATAAGTTGAGAGAATTTATTTATTTACAGCCATAGAAAAGTGTTAGTAATATACTCTATTTTTATTTTCATTTCATCAACTTTACATATGTAAAGCGCTGTCTATCTTTGGCTTAATAATTTTGGATAAATAAAAATAAAATAAAACATCGATTTTATTATTAAAAGAACATAAAGCTATCCATCTTTGGCTTAAAAACTAGGCCATGTTTTTTAGATAAATAAAAATAAAGAGAATAAGAAAACCATTTTTATTAAAAGAAAAAAAAACACGAGCATTCCAAAGCATTTAAAAAAAATTATACTATAAGACAAAATAAAAGAATGAAATACGCCCAGCTAATGACATAGAACATTTTTAACGCCAAATATTCTTCGAGTGTTATTCTGAAATAAAATGATAGAGCATCCGCAGCACAACTAAATCAAAAAACACAAGAATACATACACATGTACATACGTACGATGAGAGCAACACATTGTTACGCACTTTGTTTGTGTTCATTTTCCTTCTGTCTTCCTCTCCCCTCACCCGGAAATGATTTTTAAAAAAGATTTTTGTGAGAGCGGGTCGTAATGTTACAACCCGCCATAAGAAATTTTACTTCTACATGATGCGTATTCTTTATATCCATATTCTTTCGTAATACGTCAATAGACCTTCCAGAGTGCTAAGCTCAAATGGGATGTTAGTAACAGTGCAACTGTCTTTGTACATTCATCGTCTGCTTAACCAGCTTTTAATGTCTTTAACTGCGCATGACTCTTCTGGCAAACAGTTCGTTGGAATGGCACCTTCTAACTCAATTAAAAATCTCAGTACTTAGGCTTTTAACGGTAAGTCTACAGCCAAAGACCGCCTCTAATGCCTGACATTCTTCTTTACGTGTTCGGCTGTTTTAGGCTCAACCATGCTGTTTGGGCACATAAAGTTTCTGCTGACATAAATCGACTCAGATATTGTCGGAGGCACACCGCATATATATGTGAGGCAGAAATCCAGTACGACGTAAAATCATGTAAATCACAGGAGTCAAGAGCATGGGACCATTTACCGTTGTGCTAAGTATATCGTCTTTGATGCCACTTTGAAGTCGCCGTAGTCTAGTAGGTAGTGTGTTGGCTTATTACACGTAAAGCCAGGGTTCGAGCCCCAGGTCAGACATCAAAACAAAATACAAAAAAAGTATTTCTTCGGCGACTTCCTCTCAGCGGATTTCTGGCAAGAACTCTGAGTTTCTCAAAAATCTGTCGTTCGGAGTCGACTTTAAACTGTAGGTCCGCCACTCATGCATAAAAATTAACACACACAACATAAGTGGTGTGAGAAAACTAGGCCGTAATCCTGACTGAAGGGTTATAATGATCAATTATTGGTCATGTATGTATGCCACTTTTTAATAGATTGTGTGCACTTCTAAATTCCGTTATTGCATCAGTTCTGCAGCTTACATAACCTAAAAAATTACCTAAAACAACGGCTTTCCCGAAATATCTTCTTCTGTACTCTCTTCTGGATCGAAAACCAAAAGAATCCATTGACGTTTGCAATGTTCAGATAAGGAAAATCGCTTCCAAGTGTTTAGATTTTTCTGAGTGTATTCTGAAGGTTATCGGCTGATCTCTTAAATTTGCTGATCGATTTTAAATCTTTTGTTCGTGAGAAAAATCATGATAATCAGTTACGATTTAAAGGTTAGGTTGAGTTGAGGCGCAATAATATTGTGCTTATTTTACTGTATTCGTACATATATCTGGCTGCCAATATACAGTCACTGAAAAAAGTCTACATATACCGTTAAATGTAGACTTTTTTCCTTTCTGTTTAAGCAGTCGATTGGTACACTTCCTATACAATATAGACCTAGTGAAAGTGTGTCATTAAAGCACAATATTTTCGCAGTCTAGGATTTGTTAGCGAGCAATAATAGACATAACATACGTTAGGGTATCCCAATAGTCATGAGTGAATTGATTTGGTAGGTTGTTAATCAGTTGTTACATTATTACCCGGATAGTAGTTATAGATACCTTGCTTAGGCTAGGTACCCTAGCATTGTTTATGGCCAATAACACGTCCTGAAACTCACTGTTGTTGTCAGGGAAGCAAGAAAGTATTATAAAATGAAGTTCTTTTAAGAAAATTCCTTATCTTTACAAAGCTTTGTAAGTCACACTCGGACTTACTGTTGCAGTTTGATAGCGTAGGATTAGGTTAGGTTAGGTTAGGTTGGAGGACGTGTCCTTGTCAATTAAGACAAGTACAGTACCCTGAGTTCAAATGGACCCATTGTAGAACGTCTTAGTTTCTCACACCAATTATGTTGTGTGTGTTAATTTTTATACATGAGTGGTGGGACCTACAGTTTAAAGTCGACTCCGAACGACAGATTTTTGAGAAACTTTTCATGGCAATTTTATTTACTTTCAGAGTTTTTGCTAGAAAACTGCTGAGAGGAAGTCGCCAAAAAAATACTTATTGTATTTTGTCTTGATGTCTGGCCTGGGGCTCGAACTCTGGCTTTACGTCTAATAAGCCAACACACTACCCATTAGACTACGGCGTAGGGTTAAATTTTTGAAGTTTCGAATTGTCAATGTCGACTTCCACAGACTCCCTAGAGCTGACAATGTCAGAGGACCAGTCCTATCTGCTTGAAATTCAAATTGAAATCTTCCATCAAGGATAGAACTCTCGGAGTGCTTACAGAGAACAATTTGCCAATGTGAGAGCATATTAAGTCGCATTACAACATGCGGTTGACCGGTTGTCTGGTCAGTAATTTAAATGGAAGCCCATTAAACAGAACAAATAGGGCTTCTGTAAGGGAGAGCGTTTAGAGAGAACAATTTGCCATTGTGAGAGCACATTACAACATGTGGTGCTCGTTGCCTGGTCAGTAATTTAAATGGAAGCCCATTAAGCGGAACCAATAGGTCTCTTTAAGGGTAGCGCTTAAAAGCATCTGTAATCTGTTGCAAAAGGCTTCATATTGCAAAATTTTATTAAGAAAAGTCGTCCTCCAGAAGACCCCATTTATTCCAGAAAGTGTAAATTGAAGTACTTTGCATCTACGCTCATGAACTGCGAATTCAAGTGTATCGAATTTGAACATGTTTTTCTCTCTTACATAACCCAACTTAATCCTAATGAAGGCTCCGCTTCAAATTCTCTAAACTTTACACACAAGTTCGCTTGTTAACCCTGCCATAACATCACTTTTGGAGCACTCTGACTTTACATTACTAAAAGAAAAGAAGAAAGAGGGAGAGGGAGAGCAAAGATAGTAATTATGATCAGCAAATAATGGCTGTTTAACTGTAAAATCTGTTCGAAAATCTTTACTTTCATTTTTAATCAATTAATTACCGTAACTCAACAAATTCTTGGTATAAAACCAAAACATAATCGAAAAAAACAGGAACAAAAGAGAAACAAAAAACCACACACACAACAAAAATTCTCTACAAATTGGAGAATTAAAAACGAAATTAAGTAGTAAATAAAACAACAACAACAACAACAACAACATAAACAGCAAATACACCAACAACAAACAACCAACTTTACCCGAACCTACGCCAATAGAGATGATATTGTCGTGCCATTGTTGAAATAGGAAACGAAATACAGGTGTATGCATGTATGTGTTAAGTAAGTTTGTTTCAATTTATGAGAATGCGTAAGTTCTTCTTCGGTTGTTTTCAATGTATTTGTATAGGCAAATAAAATAACAACAACAACAAGCAGAGTCAATGTCTGCGCATATTTCGGGTCCCTTTTGTAAAGCAACGTCATAGGAAGACAGTAAAGGCTACAATAATAACAATAACACACAGGACAGATAAAAAAAAAATAGAACGACAAGGAGCTTAAAAAGTAGAAGAAAAAAAATTAACAAGACAAATAGCCGATGACTGAAATCAAGTCATCATAGTAGTTCGTTTGCTCGTCTTCGTCTTGTTGCTCGTTATCGTTTATTGAGGAGGAATTACACTCTCATTGTGGCTTTCATTTCAAATGTTCTTTATTTGTTGTTGTTCTTGTTTCATGTAAAAATATAATTCAAGGGAAAAAAACGAATAAGAGAGAGTGAGAGAGAGAAAATAAAGTAATGTAGGGGAAGAAATATAATCAACTTTAAGAAGTCTGGGCAATTTGTTTGTCTATCTTGCTTGTTATCTCTCTACTTTATGTCTGGGAAATAGGGAGAGAAAACACAAAATATATACATATACACTCACGCACAGTGGGTTTGAAGTATTAAAAATAGAAGCTAGCATGACTTAAGGAATAATTCCTTAATAATTCCTTTAAATAATACTGGAGACTAAACTCAATTGATGTAAAACTGTCCATGTTTAGGTCGGTGTTTGAATTGGTTTTTTATCTGTGCTGCCATACTGACATTTTCACACCACCCATGTTGTGTGTGGTAAATTTTATCAATGAGTGGTGGGACCTACAGAGTAAAGTCGATTCCAAACGACGGATTTTTAAGAAACTTTTCTTGGCATTTTACTTTTACTCTCAGAGTTTTTGCCAGAAATCCGCTGTGAGTAAGTCGCCCAAGAAATATTTGTTCACAAACTGGAATTTGAACCACGGGTTCGCTTTTTATAAGCGAACACATCACCGACTAGACTACGGCGACTTCTCATCTACATACGCCTTAACACAATACAACGAGTAGGGAAAATTGGACTTCAGTGGCGAATTACGTGGAGAGGATTCTAAAACTGAAGAAGAGGGATCTTGAGGCTGCAGAAAATGTGGGCACGCCGGAATAGATGAAACTGGCACACGTGTCAAGCGAAATTCGAAGCAAGGATCTGGAGGAAAGGAATAGTGGAGACACTTAGATGTCTCTTCAACTTTCGACACGCAATCCGGACGCGGATATGAACATGCAGGGGCCAAAGAGCCAAAGGGACTCCACTCCGAAGTAATGCCACCGTAGTTCCGGAGTGGGCACAACAAGTCCATGAGACGAGGGGGGGGATTTAGTGGGTGAGAGACCCACACACGGAGGATGTGACGACTTCCTCTATGGTGCGGTTAGGTACATTTACCCCTCCTCGGCGTGAAAAAAAATGGACTAAAGAGCTCTCTATTGAACCTGGGACCCAGACTCTGTTTCAGGTTAAATAGCAAATTCGTATTTGAATTAATTTATCACATATGCCTTGACATATACTTGCGATATGAGCTCTGAAACGATAGGCAACTGATCATAATTTTCATTGACAAATCATCTTCAGCGAAAAGGCCCATATTTCTAGAAGAATGGGTACACGAACAAACTGGATTGTCACATACGTCCAAATGAGCTCCAAAAGTGTCCAATACATTCCCAAACAGCCACCGTTTGAATTGGATTTTAGACTGGCGGTCATCAACGGTCCATATTACTTTGGCAAGGCTATCACATTCAAGGGCGTCCGCCATAGTTCGATGATTACAAACTTATTTAGGCTTGAATACGATCTTCACACCAACATGTAGTTTCATCAAGACGGCACTAATAGCCACACACCTCATGCCACATTGGCTATGCCGTACGAACGATTTGAGAGCATGACCATCTCAAGTGGATGTGATGTGAACTGGTTTTGGTCCCGTTTGACTTTTTCTTGAAGGGTTTTCTTCTTATTTCTGTGCTAATAAGCCACAAACCACAGTGATACTCAAATCCAGTATTGCCTATGCCATCGATCAAATTCAGCCTGATTTATGAGTCAGAGTCAGAGAGAAAATTTGAACATTTCGTATGCAGACATTATGTGATCGTCGTGATCTAGTAGGTTGGCTTATAAGACGTGAGGCCACGGTTCAAACCTCAGGTCAGACATCATAAAAAAATATTTCTTCGGCAACTGCTTCTTAGCAGATTTCTGTCAAAAACTCTGAGAGAAAAATAAAATTGCTAAGAAAAAGTTTCTCGAAATTGTGTCATTCGGAATCGACTTTAAATTGTAGTATTCGAGGCTCATGTATAAAAGTAACACACACAACATAAGTGGTGAGAGAGACTAGGTCGCAACCCTGATTGAAGGGTTGTAATGATCAATTATGTATGCATTTATGATAGGAAACGCTTAATGAAAGACCCGATATATGTATGTATTTTTATTTCAATTCATTTACCACAATTTGGCAACTTTGTAGTAGGATTAGACGTTTCATAACGGCTTGCCAAACGTCACTAAACCGAAAATGTCAACACAGTTTTACATTCTCAGCTGACAGACAGCACATAGTCTGTTAGTCGGATTGCGATAGGAGATGATGCAGCTAAAATAACACAAGGATACACCAAAAAAATTTTTTTTAACATTTTATTGAAAAAGAAATCAAGCTTTTCAGGGGCTCATTACAACGAAAGCTGTTACCTACTCTCACTCTACACTCTACAGCCACTGTGCACAGCCCTTCTTGTATACATGCATAGTTGATGTGTGTAACAAATTTTCTGTGTTTTGTTTCTACACAACAACGAAAACAACAGTAACAACATCAATTCTTATCTATTTAAGTAAGACCATCATCATCATCATCGTGTTTTTACACTTTATTTGCTTCGAAAGAATATTTTATTTTCATTTTATTTTTCCTTTCGTTTCAGTTTTCATAACTGATTATACTATACTGTTGGCGTCACTAAGTCAAAATCCATATGTACATACATATATATGTAATGGGATAAAGTAATTGAAATTAATAACTCACTCACTCTCTATTTCTATGTCTCTCTCTCTCAAACACACTCTTCCTCATGCATGCATGCATACACCATGACTAGTAACGATAGAGTATATGTTTGCATGTGTATGAGAAATTTTCTTACTGTTCTTGCATTTGTTTGTTTTATTTTTTTTGTTTCCTTATGCTCTCTTATTTTCTGTTACTGCATTAAAATGCAACCATCATGGTTGTTTTTATTGTAAATATTTAAATGAAATGAAAGAAAAACAACAAACGAGTAAAATAACCAAAGTAAACTGCAACAAAATTAACGACTAGAACAATACAGAGAGACAAAAAGAGAGAGAGAGAGGCGCAATATATTTCATGTGGTGTAGGTTAGGAATACGAACGCAGTGAAACAAGCGAAAAGAAAAAAATACACACAGTAAAAGACTAAAAAAAAACAACATAACCAGCCCCCTTGAATAACAAAAAATTAAAAGAAAAACAAACATACGACGATACCTTATGTACGCTCCCTACAGTAAAGGATAAAACAAATCACCTCACAATCAAATTAGTTAGGGTTACGTCATCTCCCCTTTGCCTATATGGTGAAAGTAAGGGTCACGTTTAAACACTGATTGTAACAAAATTCCTTAACGATTCTGTAGATTGTCTTTTATTTTTGCCCTCACTGTATATGCATGCATGCCTGCCTGCCTGCCTAATAATAAACATAATAACAACAGCTGCAACAACAACAACAACAATCACAAATACTAACTTTCTTATTATTTTGCATACATGCACTGTCACTCGGCTCAGCTCGGCTTGTACTATGTACCTTCGTCTGTAGCCAGTCTTCTTCTTATCATGTTTCTGTTACATATGTATTTATGTTGTTGTTTTGTTTGCCTTTTTTGTTCTTCTTTTCGTTTGACAGACAGTTAAATGCAAAAAAAAAAAACAAAAACAAAAACTCAGACTGTCAGTCTGAAAAACAGAAATTAGTATCTGCATGCATACGGGCCTACATAGTATAAGTATTTATGTATGTATGTGTGTAGCTGTGAAACTGTGTTTATTCTTGTTCTCACATGACGCATGAAGGAAGTGAAAAGCAGGGAGAGAACATGCAAAAATGCACTTGAGTTCTTGCATGTACTACGCATACAGTTACACTCGATACGCACGCATACACACATGTTCTTTAAACTATAACTACCACCAGTCAATTACGCTACAGAAGCTACACACATTTTATTGATGTTATTAGAGTTGCCATAGTGTAATTATTTGGAACTCTTTAAAGGGAACTTAAACGTCTAACACAAGTCGTATGGCATGTCAGGTTTTTGTGTAGAAGAGCGAGTTTACGTGTAATTTTGAATTGAATTTGTACCTTCACACCACTCAACATTCACAAAGCCGTTGATATACTGATTGAGTGCTGGATCAATAGGCATTCAATGCTTATTTTTCAAAGTAGTGAAGCAGTTTATTTCTCAATTTCTCATGGAGGACCCCGCTTTACGGATAAGGTCCTACTTACGGAAGCATTTAGGTCAATTATAGTACCACAATTAATACCCGGAGATTAATTTAAGGAGCTCGTTTTAAGAACTGAAGTGGATCAGTAGAGTTTGGCAATATTGAGCAGCGTACCTTTTTGCTATCAATGAAGTTGTGACTTTCTGTATAACGACCGGATAATACCTGGTTCTCTAAAATGTTGTAGATTATGAACTCTAGACTAATCCTGGCCAGTTCATGAGCAATGCTGTTTCCGATGATATCTTTAAGTCTGATGTGAAATATTCTGATAAAATCCTTGATATTCATAAACCAGGGCGAACGTTCGTTTGGTATTTAACCGTAGCCTGAGTGCCCGAGTATGCCAATAGGTTTTCGTTGAAAATTCCACCATCCAACAAGCATTGCGCTGCTTTTAAAATGGCCATGATCTGCCCCTGGAAAACATTACAGCGCTTAGGCTAGTTTAATACCGCAACCCAACACATGTTAGCTACGAAAACTAACGAAATTTTTGCAAATTGAGTTCGGTGAACCTCGAAGTGACTTTGGAAAAGCCGTAGCAAACGGAAAACCCAATTGTTTGGCGTGTGTTATGATCTGGGGAGCTGTCATTGCCCCGAAAATTTACTCCAGAAGAATCATCACCTAGACATGACCGTTTGATTACAGATATTTTTGATCTGAAATTGAACATTAAAAACTACATGATATGTGGTTTCAACAAGACCTTGCCACGAGCCACAAACACGAACGATTTTGATTTTATTGCAAGAGAAGTTTCCAGACGAAGTCGCCGTAGTCTAGTAGGTAGTGTGTTAGCTTATTAGACGTAAAGCTAGGGTTCGAGCCCCAGGCCAGACATCAAAACAAAAATACAAAAAGTATTTCTTCGGCGGCCTTCTCTCAGCAGATTTCTGGCAAAAACTCTGAGAGTAAATAAAATTGCCATGAAAAGTTTCTCAAAAATCTGTCGTTCGGAGTCGACTTTAAACTGTAGGGCCCACCACTCATGTATAAAATTAACACACCCAACATAAGTGGTGTGGGAAACTAGGTCGGAACCCTACTGAAAAGTTGTAATGACCAATTATGTATGTGAAGTTTCCATAAAGAGTTGATCATGTGATTTACCGGTGTTAGTTTTTTTTTGTGAATTCAGGTCAAAGGCCATGTCTACACCAATAATCCTTTAACATTCCAGCATTTGAAAACCTACAATCGTCAAGTTATAGCCGAGATGCCAACCGAAATGTGCAAAAAAGTGATCGAAAATTTCTACCTTCAAAGAAAAGGTCCAAGCATTATAATGAAATCGAAAGTTTCACTGAAATCATGTTTTTTTTTTTGAAATTTTTTTTGCCTTTATGTGTGATCAAGACTTGTGACCCACTTTTATTACGTTTAACCTGAGCCTCAAAGTATAAACCTTCGGTTCTATTCACTATTCCTTTCAAAATTTCATAAAAAAAATTAATTTCCTTCTTTTTTTGCCATACTGGCAACACTGTTTAAAAAATATTTGCATGCACTTGCACTTACAATTTCCACGCACAAATTTTGCAAATGAAAATCTCAACATAGGGGCGTTTGCATTGGTATTGTGGTGGTACACATTAAAAAACATAAAGTCCTACTAATGACGTCAATTGCCAAAAGGCAGCCCCAAACACATAACACACACATACGCAAAAAGTGAGAAAAATCATAGAGAGTCAATGTGAGAAAAGCAAACAACAAAAAAGAAAACAAAAAGGAGCAGGGTAGACAAGCAGACAAGAGATGCTCGCTAGCAAATGTTTGATGTCAAGAGCATAAATGGCATTAAAAACGGGCAAAAGACAAAAACAGAGAGAAAAAAAACGATAAATATTACGTTAAGAAATGTAAAAAATGCAATGCACCAACCAACACACCCTCAAAGCACAAGCACGCACATAATCTCCGTGTGTTGTTTGTGCTCTTTGATGAGAGGACAAAAAGAAAACAAAAACTCTCTCTCTCTCACTGTGAGTTGGCCAGAAAATTGAGTATTAAAATAAAAGAGAGAGTAAGAGGCATGTTTTAGAAAAAGAGAATAAATAATAGAAAAAGGAAAACCAAAAACACAAATGAAACGAAACGCAATGCAACACAACGCATTGGGTATTTGAAAAATAGAGTTGCGATGTTTTCCCTTTCAACGAAGCAGACGGCGACTGCAGCCATTAACATTTTAACACAATAACAATTGATGAGGCGACAACGACACGAAGACTTTGTGTTTGTTCTCCCCGCAACCAAGCATACAAATGTATGCGTGTGCTTTCATCAATGCTAGAGAATGGCGAGACGACTCTACAATTACAACAATAAAAACAAGAACGCCTTTGCCTATAAGAGACACGATGATGTTGTTACATGTATTTACGAGTAAAATTAAATGGCAAAGTGGAGTTGAAAACGAAAACCAAACGAAGCAGTGATAAAATTAAATTGTTGTTGTTATTATTGTCTACCATAATAATGGTTGGCTTGTCTATTTCCTTTTGTGTTCTATGCTGGCTGCTGCTGATTAAACCAGTCAGCCAGCCACTCACAGTAGTGTTGCTTAGTGCAGTGCAAAGCAATGCAGTACACAGAACACCAATACTATAACACAGCGTATAATGCAGTTGCCAGTTTTGTTTTATTTTTTTTGTGCATGTTTTTGTTGTTGATTTATTTATTTTTATTGCATTTGTAATTCTATTTTTATTACTCCACTGACAGTGTTTTATTTGCAGTTGTATATGCATGTGTGTTGTGCTTGTTTTTCTTCTTTTTTTTTTGTGCATCTTCTTCGCCATTTTCCAAATGCCTTACTTGCCATTTTGCATTGTCAAAGTCAAAGTTTCAAGTGTTTAGAACAGACGGCAGCCAGTGATCAATTGATTTCAAATGTTATTTAAGACGAAAAGGAATAAAATTGTGTTCTTTTTTAAATGTCGTACAGATAAGATACTTCTTTTAGAGTTAACCTGAATTCAGCTGGCTGAATTAGCAGTTTATTATGTACGAATTAACATTTTTTTACTGATTGAAGAATTTAACGAATTTTCACCAATTCAGCTAGCTGAATAAGTCTAAAACCTTTGTTTTTATTAAAGAAATTCAAACAAATTTAAATGCCCTCCGCATTAAACACATTCAGCTAGCTGAATTGATATTAAATTCAAGATTTGTTTTAAAATTTATTAAAAATAAAGGAAATTATAAGTTTTTAATAAATTCAGCTTGCTGAATTAAAGTAAAATTCAGTATATTTTATAAATGTCATCAATATTTTCCTACAGGAGTCATGTTCTTGATATTCAGCTAGCTGAATTGTTGCAAAAGATTAATTATGTAATAAAATGTTGTAGTAAACTTATAATTAGCGAAATACGAATTTCTTCGTCTTGCTGAATTGGCATATAATGGAAGATTTGTTCAAATTTTTTTTATAAAACTAACAAAATTCAATAAAATACAAATTCAGCTAGCTGAATAGGCTTTAAATTATAATTAAATGCAAAATTGCTTTAAAATTTTTATATAACCTACATAGTAACGATATTCAGCAAGCTGAATTGATGTAAAGTTAAAAATTTAAACATAAAGTCGTTCATAAAATGCATAAATCCATATTTTAAACAAATTCAGTATGCCGGATTCACCATTCATTAGAAAGCTTGTAAAAAAGTGTTTAAACAAATACAGAAATTCAAAATTTTAACTTATTCAGCTAGCTGAATAGGCATTTAATCACAGTTATTTGCTGATTTTCTTAAAAATTTGTATATATCATTCATAATAACAATATTAAGCTAGTTGAATTGATATTTAATCAAATTTAAAATAATTCAGCTAGCTGAATAGGCCTTAAATTATAATTATTTGCTGATTTCCTTCAAAATTTGTATATATCACACATATTAACGATATTCAGCAAGCTGAATTGGTATTTAATCAAATTTAAACTAATTCTGCTAGCTGAATAGACCTTAATTTATAGTTATTTGCTGATTTACTTCAAAATGTTTAAATATCACTCATATTAACGATATTCAGCAAGCTGAATTGGTATTTAATCAAATTTAAACCAATTAAATTATAATTATTTACTGAGTTGCTTCAAAATTTTTACATATCATTCATGTTAGCTATATTCAGCAAGCTGAATTGGTATTTAATTAAATTTAAAATAATTCAGCTAGCTGAATAGGGCTTAAATTACATTTATTTGCTGATTTTCTTACAATCTTTTATATATCATTCATATTAGCGCTATTAAGCTACCTGAATTGGTATTTAATTAAATTTAAAATAATTCAGCTAGCTGAATAGGGCTTAAATTACATTTATTTGCTGATTTTCTTACAATCTTTTATATATCATTCATATTAGCGCTATTAAGCTACCTGAATTGGTATTTAATCAAATTTAAACTAATTCAGCTACTTGAATAGGAATAAAATTACAATTATTTGTTGATTTCCTTCAAAATTTGTATATATCACACATATTAACGATACTCAGCAAGCTGAATTGGTATTTAATCAAATTTAAACCAATTCAGCTAGCTGAATAGACCTTAATTTATAGTTATTTGCTGATTTCCTTCAAAATGTTTAAATATCACTCATATTAACGATACTCAGCAAGCTGAATTGGTATTGAATCAAATTGAAACTAATTCAGCTAGCTGAATATGCCTTAAATTATAATTATTTGCTGATTTTCTTCAAAATTTGTATATATCACACATATTAACGATATTCAGCTACTGGAATAGGAATTAAATTACAATTATTTGTTGATTTCCTTCAAAATTTGTATATATATCACTCATATTAACGATAATCAGCAAGCTGAATTGGTATTTAATCAAATTTAAACTAATTCAGCTAGCTGAATAGGCTTTAAATTATAATTATTTACTGAGTTGCTACAACATTTTTACATATCATTCATATTAACGAAATTCAGCAAGCTGAATTGGTATTTAATCAAATTTAAACTAATTCAGCTAGCTGAATAGGCCTTAAATTATAATTATTTGCTGATTTCCTTCAAAATTTGTATATATCACACATATTAACGATACTCAGCAAGCTGAATTGGTATTTAATCAAATTTAAACTAAATCAGCTAGCTGAATAGGCATTAAATTACATTTATTTGCAGATTTCCTTCAAAATTTGTATATATCACTTATATTAACGATATTCAGCAAGCTGAATTGGTATTTAATCAAATTTAAACCAATTCAGCTAGCTGAATAGACCTTAATTTATAGTTATTTGCTGATTTCCTTCAAAATGTTTAAATATCACTCATATTAACGATATTCAGCAAGCTGAATTAGTATTTAATCAAATTTAAACCAATTCAGCTAGCTGAATAAGCCTTAAATTACAATTATTTATTGATTTCCTTAAAAATTTGTATATATCACTCATATTAACGATATTCAGCAAGCTGAATTGGTATTTAATCAAATTTAAAATAATTCAGCTAGCTGAATAGGGCTTAAATTACATTTATTTGCTGATTTTCTTACAATATTTTATATATCATTCATATTAGTGCTATTAAGCTAGCTGAATTGGTATTTAATCAAATTTAAACTAACTCAGCTAGCGGAATAGGCCTTAAATTACATATATTTGCAGATTTCCTTCAAAATTTGTATATATCACTCATATTAACGATAATCAGCAAGCTGAAATTGTATTTAATTAAATTTAAACTAATTCAGCTAGCTGAATAGGACTTAAATTATAATTGTTTGCTGATTTCCTTCAAAATTTTTATGTATCACTCATATTAACGATATTCAGCAAGCTGAATTGGTATTTAATCAAATTCAAACTAATTCAGCTAGCTGAATAGGCTTTAAATTATAATTATTTACTGAGTTGCTTCAAAATTTTTACATATCATTCATGTTAGCTATATTCAGCAAGCTGAATTGGTATTTAATCAAATTTAAACTAATTCAGCTAGCTGAATTGGTATTTAATCGAATCGAAACTAATTCAGCTAGCTGAATAGGCCTTAAATTGTAATTACTTGCAGATTTCCTTCAAAATTTGTATATATCACTCATATTAACGATATTCAGCAAGCTGAATTGGCGTTAAATACAAATTTTATGTGACATTTGTAAGCAATTATGTAATTATCAACATTTCAGTTTATTCAGCTAGCTGAATTCGTCTTAAATTTAAATAGTGCAAGTATATAAGCAAAAATATTAAAAAAAAATCTAAAAAAAGCAACACGCTTAACGCAAGTACGCCAAGAATGCAGTGTGGCACTTTGCACGCACACATATTTTCATATTTTTTTGCGAAAAAAAAAAAGAAAAAAACAAAACTTCATGTCCATATAACCCACTAACCGGTTCCACTGAAACAAATCGCCAGGCAAGGCATATGGTTTGTTGTACGTTTGCAATGTCGTTTCTTGTGTTTTCGTTTCAGTTTTCAGTTTTCGGTTTTTTTTCTTTTCGTTTTCATGTTCATGTTCTTGTTGTTTTTGTTTCTTTTTCTTTTATCAAAAGCAAGCCAGTCAGGCTGCATAAATTTACAATCAACCGCCGGCCATGCATATTCGGCCAGTTCGAGAGTCGTGCAGTAGTGCAGGAGGCAACGTTGAAAATGGTTTTGTTTTCAATATGATGACTTGACTAGTTTTCGTGTTTGGTCGTCGTTTGGTTGTTTAGTGGGTTGTTGGGCAACTTGCTTGTGGTTGTTGTTGTTGTTGTTTTTTGGTTCACAAGTATATTGTTTTACGATTAAAATCCTTTCAAGGACCCATACGAACTTTAAACTTGATTTTCATTTTTATGGCAACAGGGCATGTGTAAATAAAAGAGAATGACTTGAGAAGGGTTCACAAAATATCTGAAGATCTGTAAAAGACTTGGGCAATGAATGAAGAAAACTGCACGTGTAGGTCATCGTAAACACGCTCCATTAAAATCAAGGAGTATCGGGTGTTTTGCACGTTTCAAAAATGGCGATTTTGACCGCGAACCCAAGGAGCGTTCGTGACGGAGTGAGTCAAAAAAGTTTGAAGATCATAAATTGCGAGGAAACACGATTTGGCACGATCAAGAGCTTGCACAATCATTAGACGTGACTCAGGCAGCCATTTTAAAGTGTTTAAAATTATCAGGGTTCAGTTCATTCATCAAAAGCAAGGAAATTTGAATGCCACATAAACATGAAGCCTGTAAACATTGAAACACGACTTTATAGGTCGCAAAAGCTGCGCAATCGCTTTGAAAAAGAAATTAATTTTTGCATTGAATTATCACTGCCTACGTAAAAGAGGTTGGTTATGATAACTCCGGGCTTAGAAGTACACGCGGTCAATAAGAACATCCATTGCACCAAGGTAAAGAGGTGGCATTTGGTGCCAGACTCTGAAATTAGTTTGAAGCGAGCATTCGACTAAAACCGACGCCCGGAGTATGCAACCACCTTTTTGGCCGCTCGGCCACATGTTGCTGCGTCGGTCAAAAACTTTCAGGAGAACAGAAGTTGCTCCTTCTGACTACAATTTGTTTCGATCGATGCACAATGCTCGCAGTGGAATATGCTTCACTTTAGGAAGTTTGCTCGATTCAACAACATCGGTGAGATTCAGCAATATTTCGGCGGAAAATCATGGAAAATTTTAAGAAAAAATGCAAAAAAATTTAAAAAACTCTGGCCCTGCAGAGTCTTTGCCGATGCTCATCATGGCAGAGGCTCGGAATGAATGTGCTCAACTGCTAAAGGCTTCCACCGCATTATCACAAATCCTATAGAAGTAGAAGTGGCTGTCCCCTCGATGGAGTCATGAGCGGACACACTTAGGCCGCACACAGGGCCCATTGAAAAAAAAGGAAATTCTAAAGGGTGTTTTTTTATAGAGGTATAGAACTTTAAGTTGCAATAAAACAACGATGGCTTATTCGATTGACATGAATTTTATTTATTCGAAAGATAATCTTGTGGCATTACATTTTAAATGATGATTTCTGGCATATGACCGCCACGGCTTGGCGCGGCGGATGTAGTCCAATCTGGACGTCCAATTTTCGATGACTTTTTCCAACATTTGTGGCCGTATATCGGCAATAATACGGCGAATGTTGTCTTCCAAATGGTCAAGCGTTTGTGGCTTTACCGCATAGACCAATGACTTTACATAGCCCCACAGAAAGTAGTCTAGCGGTGTTAAATCACAAGATCTTGGAGGCCAATTCACACGACCAAAACGTAAAATTAGGCGGTCACCAAACGTGTCCTGCAATAAATCTATTGCGGCACGAGCTGTGTGTGACATGTTGCGCCGTCTTGTTGAAACCACATCTCCGGGACATCATGGTTATTCAATTCAGGAATGAAAAAGTTTGTAATCATGGCTCTATACCGATCACCATTGACTGTAACGTTCTGGCCACCATCGTTTTTGCAAAAGTACGGACCAATGATTCCACCAGCCCGCCCATAAAGCGCACCAAACAGTCAGTTTTTCTGGATGTAACGGTGTTTCCACATACACTTGAGGATTAGCTTCACTCCAAATGCGGCAGTTTTGTTTGTTGACGTAGCCATTCAACCAGAAGTGCGCTTCATCGCTAAACAAAATTCGCTTATGAATATCGTTTTCTGTTTTCCCGCACAGAACCATTATTTTCGAAATAAAATTGCACTAAAATTGCAAGCGTTGTTCAGGCGTGAGTCTATTCATGATGAATTGCCAAACCAAACTGAGAATAAATCACTTGACAGCTGTTAAATCGGTCGCCATCTTGAAAAGTAATGCCAACTTAAAGTTCTATACCCCGCTATAAAAAACACCCTTTACAATCTTCTCTATATCGCCACGATCGATCGATCGCAACAAAAATGTCTCAAGGATGGCCTAATCGATCACCCACTTCACCCGAATCCACCATCTCAACCCTGTTGTCATACGCTTCTCATTGTAGAAGAGTTTTCATGAGCAGAAAACTGCAAATTTAATCCGTAATTCCTTTCGTTTGAGTTTGTTCGGGGAAAAATTCTTTGAAATCTTTTCAAATTTCTATCACTTGAAATGAATTGGCAACTCTCGGTGGCATGCTATCTCTCTTCCTCTCCTTTCTTTTGCCAAATTATTGTGTCTTTCTCTCTCTCTCTTTCGTTTTCGATTTTGTTTGGAATTTAAAACAGAAAAACGAAACATTGTTTTGGTTTTTGTTGGTGGGGTTCATTGGTTGGCAAGTCGGCTGACTATGAACGCACATACGCTCGTTCGTACATGCATGCATGCATGTATGACTGACTGGCAGGCTGTCTATTTAAAATAGCAACCAGAATGCTCTTGTTGTTGCTAGTGTTGTTGTATTATTAGCTTATTTTGTGCGCTTAAAAACGAAATAAAAAAACTTACACGAGAGGTACTCACTCGCATGTATGTTGTGCATGTGTCTTGTTGTTGCTGTTGTTGTTGGCGCTGCTAGTTGTATTTGTAGTTGGCATTTTTAAGTTTTTCCTACCGTCTGTCTGTGTGTCTGTGTGTATTCTAAAAACACAAGAGATTTTTTTTTGCAGGTTCACTTTGTTGTTGTTTCAGTCATAGAAACAGACAATGAAAACAAAAGGAAGGAAGAAAAAAAAAAGCAAATAAAATCTGCAAAACTTGACAAATGAAATGTTAAAGAAAAATTTAAAAAAAAAAAAAAAAGAACAAAAGAATGCCGTACACAAGTTAAGGGTTAATGACAAAGAAATAGGGTTTCTAAGTACACCTAGTTTGCTAGTTGGCAACGTTCAACTTTAATTTTTTTTTTATTAAATAGCAACAACAACATGGTTGCATTCCTTCCATTACTTCCTTCGCCTGCCAGCTGCTGTTATTTTTGCATTTTCCCATGTAGGTTAAGATGGAGGAGGTTAAGATGGGAGGCCGTAACAATTTTATTAAATCAACCATCACTTGAGGACTAACGGCAGTTCATTACAATATCATCTTAAGCGATAACGCTGAGATAAACTGATAAGTCCTGGTTAAACGCTTTTAACAATCAATATCAGGGATTCGCATTGACCTCAGAGTCAAATTGAAAACATGCTTGAAAATTCAATGATAACTCCTTTAGGCAATCGATAAAAAGCAAAGCAAATGACCAATCGAGTCCTTATCAAATGGTTGTCAATATCCGCACAAGTCATTTGCAGGTAAGCAAAAATCTATTCGCATGCCTACCCGCTAGATAGGGAACCGTGAGAATAAATAATCTGACAGAGATGTCCTTATCATCTAATTAAAGCGCTTTATATCCAATTTAGGCCAGAAGAGTCTGGCAACAAAGCAAGTTTCTTTCTAAGGTCAAAGTTTTTCAACGGCCTAACGGAGCCTGTACCCATAGCTGCCAGATTTATCGTCATTTTGACGATTTTGAGCTCCAAAAATATCATATTGACGATTTGACGATTTATGCCCTTATTTTGACGGTTTTCAGAAATTAAAAATTTGCGTCATACTCTTGACTTTATTATATTAAAAACCACTTTAGGCTTTGCATTTACTTTGCAATTGTTACTATTGGAAATTTATGTTAGTAAAAACAAGGAGTAAAGTATTATATTTTTAAGCTACTTTCGAATACTTACAACTCCTAAATAACCTCGTAGTTGAGAATAATTTATCACTTGTCGTTGCAGACAATTTTAAAAATTCGAGTATAGCTTCTAATATTACCATCGGAAGAACAAAGGCAAGCACCGTTATTTTGTTTCGTACAACCAACACTCAGGGGATCGATGGCATTGTGTTTGGAACTATGAAAATATGTTATGTGAAGAAGGAAAGAAAGACATTAGGCTTGTATATATTTATACCATAATTAACAGGAAAGGCCTCTGCAGGAAATGTGTTCCACATACGAATAGTCCGACTAAAAACCGTATTTTTACTGTAATGCAGTGTGTGATCAATCGACCACATACGGAAGTGGTGGCCGACAAAGACGAGCGTTACGTAGGAATATATGTTTTTCGGGAAAAGTCTCCTTACTTCGTTCGAGCAAAATCCTTTTGTCGAAGCGATAGAACAGTGAAACATAAACCACATTGCAACGATGCTCCAATGATTCAATGGAATTGGATACACTACCGTCATTAACGAACTACTATGGTCTCTCCTGTACGCGATTGAGAAACCTGAAAATAGACGTTGAGGTACCGACCCATACATGACAGTTGTATTCCAGTCTCGGTCGGTTACAAATGGTGTAAATAGTAAGATCATAAGATCTTAAGAAGGAACTGAAAAATGTGTCGGTTGAAGCCAAAATTACACTAAATTTTCATGCTCAGAATGTCAAGATCTTCTGATTCCTCAATATCCGCACCGCCCATAGGTATATATGATGTAATCTTATTGCTGCGCTTATGTGTCAATAAACAAGACTGCGATAGATTGTTTAATCCTTAAACAATTTTTTCCTGAAAATGATATAAAATTTCTCCGATTTTTGAAAAAAAAAAAAAAAAAAAAATAAATAAATAAATGAAGATGAGGGACGCCAGCTTTTAATTTTTTTTTTAAATTTCATTTTTGAACTCAGATATGTACATACATATTTTTAAAAACTTTTCATTTATTTAATTATTTTTCTGACGATTTCAATAAACGTCTTTGACGATTTTGACGATTTTTTCTCAAATATTTGATGATTTGGTGCCTCATTTATCTGGCAGCTATGCCTGTAGCTCTGTATACCTCTGTACATGTGCGAATTGATATTCGTTAGGAGTGTGCCTGCTCTATACGAAATTGCTTACAGAAAACTATTAGGAAAGTTGTAGCAGTCGCAGTCGTAGTAGTGTAGTATGTTAGCTTATTAGACGAGAGCATGTAGCTCAAATCCCCAGCTCAAATATATCGAACTACACGAAATATGAAATATGATAAAAAAAATGTATGGCATCGACCAAAAAAATGCAAGTCAGTGCTGAAAAAAATGGAAGTCATCGACTAAAAAGATGTAAGTCTGCGATAAAAAAGGCAAGTCATCTACAAAAAAATGCAAGGCATTCATTAAAAAATGCAAGTCATTCTTTGGAAAAATGCAAGTTATCGCTAAAAAATGGAAGTTATCGATCAAAAAATTGGAAGTCATCGACCACAAATGCAAGGCATTCATTAAAAAATGCAAGTCATTCTTTGAAAAAAAAAATGCAAGTTATCGACCAAAAAATGCAAGTTATCGTTAAAAAAATAGGAAGTTATCGATCGAAAAATGCAAGTCATCCGCAAAAATTGCATGTCATCGATCAAAAAATTGCAAGTCACTCATTAAAAAAAAATGCAAGCATCGACTAAAAAATGCAAGTCATCCACCAAAAATATGCAAGTCATCGACAAAAACGTGCAAATTATCGGCCAAAGAATACAAGCCAACGACAAAAAATGTGCTTCAGTGCTGACTGAGGATTTTAAGCGTTATTAGACGATACCTATATTGCTTGCTGGATACCAGCTTTCTGGAAAAAGTTTCAGCATTGCATAAACAAATAAATGACTGCCGTGTATATGCGGCATTAGCCTCCATTGACAAATAAGTAACTGTCTAAACGAAATATGAAATATGATAAAAAATGTATGTTATCGACCAAAGAAATGCAAGTCATCGTTAAAAAGAATGGAAGTTATCTTCAAAAAAATGCAAGTTATTGACCAAAAAAATTCAAGTCATTCATTAAAAAGAATGCAAGTCATTCATTAAAAAATGGAAGTTATCGATCAAAAATTGCAAGTCATCGACCAAAAAAATGCGAGTTATTGACCAAAGAGATGTAAGTCTGCGATAAAAAATGCAACTTATCGACCAAAAAATGCGAGTTATCGTTAAAAAAATAGAATGTTATCGATAAAAAAAATTGCAAGTCATTGGAAAAAAAATGCATGCCATCGACTAAAAAATGCAAGTCATCCACCAAAAATATGCAAGTCATCGGCAAAAATGTGCAAGTTATCGACCGGAAAATGCATGACAACGACCGAAAAAATATGCTTCAGTGCTGACTGAGAATTTTAAGAGTTATTAGCCGATACCTACGGTGCTTGCTGGATCCCAGCTTTCTGGAAAAAGTTTCAGCATTGCATACAATGTTGAAAACCATCACCATTTAAGTAACTATTTCAGCTAGAGTTTCATTATAGCGAATAGCTTTTTTATTTTTTGCTTTTTAGCTGGGTTTAGGGCTCTTAAACTTATCGCGACGGCAAGTGAACAAATAAATGAGTGCCGTGTATATGCGGCATCAGCCTCTCTAGACCAATAAGTAACTGTCGTATTTACAAAGACGTTACCAGCTGTGATGCACTTTTCGCATTGTCCCGAAATGGTTAAAGGTGATGTGAGCTTGTTTTTCAAGCGACTTATAGCATATTTGAAGTCGCCGTAGTCTAGTAGGTAGTGTGTTGGCTTATTAGGCGGGTTCGAGCCCCAGACCAGACATCAAGACAAAATACAAAAAATATTTCTTCGGCGACTTCCTCTCAGCAGATTTCTGGCAAAACTCTGAGTAAATAAAATTGCCATGAAAAAGTTTCTCAAAAATCTGTCGTTCGGAGTCTACTTTAAACTGTAGGTCCCGTCACACATGTATAAAAATTAACACACACACAACATAAGTGGTGTGAGAAACTAAGACGTTCTACAATGGGTCAATTCGACGTCCGGGTAATGTACTTGTCTTAATTGATAAGTACACGTCCTCTAACCTAACCTAACCTATAGCATATTTTATCCACTGTTCATCGGGTTTTACCGACTGTTTGAACAACACTTTGACAAGTTCGAGAATCGTTTTTGGGAAACCAATCGAGGAGGAAAGAATTTATATACACTTTTGTTTTGAAAATCTTTGGAAATCCATGTTTGTTTTCAAGCCTTTAAACCTCCAAACTTTTTTTATTTTTTTTTTTTTATTTGCACTTTAAATTATTATTTCTTCACTAAAAAGTTTAAACACAATAAATTAAAAAACAAAAACCAAAAAGAAACACTTGCAAAAGCCCTTTAAAATACAAAAAAAAAATACAGAAAAAGCAAAAAAAAAAACAAAGATAAATAACAGCTAAATTGGCAACCTTGATTAGTGTTGCATTGCTTTTGTATTGTTTTGTTGTTTTGTTTCACCATTTCATATACAAAATCTTTAATGTTGCCACTATTAATATTGTAAATGTGTTGTTGTTGCTGTTATTATTATTGTTATTGCAACTTGCTTTGAGAGAATATAATGCACTCACACACATTCATACATAAATAAAGAAAAAAAAAACCCAGTTGTGTTGATCTGCCTTTGAGAACCTTGTCTTTGTCTCTTGTTTTGGTTTTTAATATAAATTTCTTGCTCTTTCTGTCTTCTCTCTTTTTTAATAAAGCCTCTCCCTGTTTTATTTTTATATGGCAAAAAACAAAAGCCTACAGCATCATAGTTTTCTTATTATTTCAAACAATGCAGTTATAAAACACTCACTTCCTCTCTCTCTCTCTCACTATGTTATATTTCATAGAAAACCAAAGAGAGTTTGAGTGCAATATGAAATAAAAGAGCAGAAGAAGAAACAAAAAGGGAGTTTATTGTTTATGACATTGCTAGTGTGATAATGAAGATGACGTTATTATTAAACTCTCGTCTAAAACCAGGGTACATACAGTTGGGGACAAAAGTTCACATATACCCGATAACTTTAAAGAAAATTATTAAAAAAAAAAAATATAGAAACAGCAATAAAAATCACAAGGAAACTTTGAAAATTCATGATAATAAAATCCAAAAATCATTTTATTCTCTTAAAAAGTATAAAAAAAAAAATCACTTAATTCTGCTTACAATTTACTGTTTATCTCATTCCAAACTCAATTACGTTCGAATTTTCGGTTCAATTTTCTCAAAAACCTATCAAATATGCGTGATCGTAATAAGATTTGATGACTGGGTCTTCAATGTATCGAGTTTTCACTTACAATTCACAAAACGAAATCAAACCAGTTCTGAAGGGAACGGTTACAAGCGTTGAAAATTGTATCACGTACAACATTTATGGCTGCCTTCCAAAATGTATCAATACAAAGTTTGTATGCATTTCTACTACTGTATACAAACTATGCAGATATGCAAAGTAACCAAACGATGCATCAACTATAAATCGGATGCCTGATTGCCTTTTGACTGCGTTAAAAATACACATTGACGACATTTTAAAATAGAATACATTGTATATATTTTGTACAGCTGCATTATGAAACACGATACTTTATTTAAACATAAAGGAAGGCAAGTTCAAATATAAAGCAACTAACATTTTGGAAGGCGCCTATGTGTTAAAGATCGTAGACGAGGCAAGGTGATGGTGGTTTGAAACACGGAAAGTGTCAACCCGGATGAACAGTCAAAAAAGGCCATAAATTGGAAACTCGATGATCTTGCACAATGATTAGGCGGGATCCAATCAACCATTTCCAAAATTCCATTTAAAAGCAACAGAATTCATTCAAAAGCAAGGAAATTAAGCATCACATGAATATGAAGACGGGGGACTTTAAAAGACATGAATAAAATGCGATTCAGTCGCATTGATTTGCCACTGATCGGCAAAAAATGGATTCATTACGTCTGCCACAAGCTTAAGATATAATATGTGAAGCAGAGATCGGTAATGAATCGTTTTTTCGCTACTCATAAGTACTCATGAAATTTTGAGTTTGAGTGAGTCAACAGTATTGAAATCCAACTACTCTGATTCATTCGTACTCACTACAATATTGATTTATAAGCACAGGTTGCAATGAGTATGAGTACAACGTTGACATCAAACTCACAACATTCGAAATATGTTTGATTCATACGCCTAATCATTCAGATTCATAAATTTAGAAAAATACTCGAATAATACTTATAAATGATTCGAGTGACTCGAATCATTCACATCTAAATTTACAGTCTTAGTTATTGTTGCATTTACAAAGAAAGAAGACAGCAATCAGAGCAAACACACAACCTTCTAGTGAGTATTGTAGTGTTCGTACGCGAATCATACTTATTTTGTGATTCGTGTATACGATGAGTCGTGGAGAGTCGAAATCAATAACATCATGCGTATTGTTAAGTATGAGTACCATGAGTATTTCAAACTTTGAATATACGTAGTATAAGTATGACATTAAAATAAGTATGAATGCGTATAAGTATCAGAAATTATGAGTATGATTCGAATCTACTCATCGTTTTGAGTAGTCATTGCTGATCTCTGATGTGAAGCATGGGCAACGAACAAAAACGTTCAGAACATCCATTGCGCCAAGGTAATACTCTGTATTTGGTAGGATTACAATCGTGTGATCCATTCAATGCTAACATTGGGCCAGCCTAGCCTAATGACACCTCTAGAGACAACAATTAATTCAACTAAAGCGAGCATAGGATTAAAAACGCCCTGACTATGCAACCAGACAAAAGGTTCGTAATTTTCCCTACTATGACTACACGCTTGGCCACATATAGAGGTGCCGATTAAAAAGCTATTTAGAAAACAGTGGGTGGCAAGTTTTGCCTCACCCGCCAAATCAAACAGCAGACATTGCTCTTTCTTAACTACCCTCTGTTTCGTTTAAAGCAGAATGCTTTCTCACTGGAGCTCACTCTGCACTTTACAGCACTCACTGTAGCACACATATTAGCGCGATTAATTCGTCACCTCCAGGGGCGAGTGGTTTTTTTGAGACGGAGCCCATAAATTACTAAAAGCATGGAGAATAATCGTAGCTTTGGATGAACAATACTTTGCCAGGGTCTTTCAAAGAAGTGTCTTAATAAAGCATTGATATATACGTACATACATACATAATTGGCGATTACAACCCTTCAGTCAGGATTACGGCCTAGCTTCTCACACCACTCATGTTGTGTGCATTAATTTTATACATAAGTGGTGGGACCTACTGTTTAAAGTCGACTCTGAAGGACAGATTTTTGAGAAACTTTTTCATGGCAAGTTTATTTACTCTCAGAGTTTTTGCCAGAAATCTGCTGAGAGGAAGTCGTCGAAAAAATATTTTTTTTTCATATTTCGTTTTGATGTCTGACCTGGGATACGAACCCAGGCTTTACGTCTAATAAGCCAACACACTACCTATTAGACTACGGCGACTTATAAAGCATTGCCAATAAAAATGAACGGTTTTTTGGTCGTAAATAAAGGGTGTTTTTTATAGAGGTATAGAACTTTAAGTTGCAATAAAACAACGATGGATTATTCGATTGACATGAATTTTATTTATCCGAAAGATAATCTTGTGGCATTACATTTTAAATATGATTTCTGGCATATGACCGCCACGGCTGGCGCGGCGGATGTAGCCCAATCTGGACGTCCAATTTTCGATGACTTTCTCCAACATTTGTGGCCGTATATCGGCAATAATACGGCAAATGTTGTCTTCCAAATGGTCAAGCGTTTGTGGCTTTACCGCATAGACCAATGACTTTACATAGCCCCATAGAAAGTAGTCTAGCGGTGTTAAATCACAAGATCTTGGAGGCCAATTCACAGGTCCAAAACGTGAAATTAGGCGGTCACCAAACGTGTCTTTCAATAAATCTATTGTGGCACGAGCTGTGTGTGACATGTTGCGCCGTCTTGTTGAAACCACATCTCCTGGACATCATGGTTATTCAATTCAGGAATGAAAAAGTTTGTAATCATGGCTCTATACCGGTCACCATTGACTGTAACGTTCTGGCCACCATAATTTTTGAAAAAGTACGCGGACCAATGATTCCACCAGCCCGCCCATAAAGCGCACCAAACAGTCAGCTTTTCTGGATGTAACGGTGTTTCCACATACACTTGACGATTACCTTCACTCCAAATGCCGGAGTTTTGTTTGTTGACGTAGCCATTCAACCAGAAGTGCGCTTCATCGCTAAACAAAATTCGCTTATGAAAATCGGGAACAACGGTAATCTCGTTTTGGGCCCATTCGACGAATCTACGCCTTACTTGATGATCGTTTGGCTTCAAATCTTGCACGAGTTGGATTTTGTAAGCGCACGCAAACCAAGATCCTTCCGCAAAATCTTCCATAAAGTGGATGGACACAGATGCAATTCCTGTGCTAGATGGCGGATGGACTCATTCGGGTCTTCCTCAATGCTACGCTCTACAGCAGCAATAGCTTCTTCTGTACGCACCGTACTGCGTCTCTGGGGATGCGAGTTATCAATAAGAGTAAACGTGGTGCGAAAACGTTCCATGGTTAATCGAATTAACTGCTCTGATGGACGATTTTGTCGACGATAAAATGTGGACGTAGTGCGCGATACGTTTTCCGCACAGAACCATTATTTTCGAAATAAAATTGCACTAAAATTGCAAGCGTTGTTCAGGCGTGAGTCTATTTATGATGAATTGCCATACCAAACTGAGAATAAATCACTTGACAGCTGTTAAATCGGTCGCCATCTTGAAAAGTAATGCCAACTTAAAGTTCTATACCTCTATAAAATACATACATATATACATAAATGGTCATTACAACCATTCAGACAGGATTACGATCTAGCTTCTCACACAACCCGTATTGTGTATGTAAATTTCATCCATAAGTGGCGGGACCTACAATTTAAAGTCGACACCGAACGACAGATTTTTGAAAAACTTTTCATAGCAATTTTATTTACTCTCAGAGTTTTTGTCAGAAATCCGGTTATACTCAGTATCGTTATTCAAAACATTTTTCTATTCTATTTCACAAGTTTTTCAAAAACTTCAAAATCTTGTGCAGCAGTATGTAGACTTTTTCCTTCAACTGTAGGCATTTAAAGTTTTGTGTACGACTTTGTAAATCAAATTCCAAAGAGCAAACCAAACATTTTCAGAGTATGTAGTAAAGAGCATAAGATTTATTTATTTATTTATAAGAGCATAATATCTTAAGAGAGACCGAGAGAGAGAGAGCGAAAACGGGAAAATAAACAAAAAAAAAACAGAATGAAGAACGAACATCATAATGAAGAGTGTAAATGGAAGACATACCTTAAAATAAAACTTGCAGTCTGTTTTTTTTTTGCTGCTGCTTCTTCTTCTTCCTCTCTTTTTTACTTTGTTAAAATGCTTTTTTGTTGTTGTTGTTGTTATTATTTATAATATTTTTATTTCATTTGTTTTCTTTTTTATTTAATTTTTTTTGTTGTATGTAATACAAAACACTGTTGTGAATTTGTTGTTGTTGTTGAGATTTTGCAATAAATTTTTTTTATTTGAATGGAAAAAATTAATTTTTTCTGAATATTTCAATGGTTTTTTTTAGTATAAAATTGCTTAAAATTTTAAAACTTATTGCACATTTTCTTTATACTTTTTCTTTCTTTCTTTTATTCATTTGCTTTCTACTTCATTTTCTTAACTTTTTTTAAATGAAATTCTTTTATTTTTATTTGCTTTCCTTTTATTTTTATTTCATTTTACTTTTTTTATTTAATTTTGTTGTAATAATATTTCACTTCACTCACAGTAGTTGTTGCTGTTGTTGTTGTTGTAAAAAAATTATTTTTATTTTAAACTTTGCATGCACATACATGTTTGCAAATTTTTAACATCACACACACACTACAAACACATATCAAATCTAAATTCATTATGACTCTCTTCTGGTGCCCGATAGCTCTTTTTCTTCACTCACATTGCTGTTTAGAGCTGTTGTTGTTATTATTGTAATAAACCGTATTTTATTTGTAAATTATTTTTCTTCACTGTATTTAACTCACTTCGTTTTTTAATTTTTCCATTTTTATTTTTGTTATTATAATAATTATATTTTAAACCATTTTTATTGTAATTTTTCATTAAAAGAATTCTTATTCTTTTATCACATATATTCATTCATTCTTCTTTTTTTTCTTATGCTTGCTCTTCATAGAGTCTTTTTTCTTTTCATTTCTCATGCTCTTTTAAGTAATAATAGAGGCAACAACAATAATTTTTATAAACACCCGCATACGTATATTTACCGTACGTAACAACTTCTAATGAGAGACTAATTTCAGGCGTATGTTTAGCTGCTCACTAAATATTGTTTTTGCAAAACACACATATACACACATGTGCACAATGAAAATAAAAGCAGCAAAACAACAAGAATGAAACCAATACACCATGCACACACACACACACACATTTCAACCCAAGTAAACAAACAAAACAAAAACAAAATTCTCTCTCTATATATATGTATTCACAATATATTAATGAAAATGCAAAAACAACGAAAAAAGTCTCTAATTCACCACACTTGCCTTTACAATGTAAAAACAACAGAGACAATATGAGTTAACATTTCTTTAGTTAGTCTGCTATCTCTTTCTTGTGCAGGTATTTGTCCCATGAAACAGTTTTGTTTGGTTTTTTAATGCCTTATTGTGTTGTGTGTTCAGTGTTGCCAAGTAATGAAAAATTTTATAACCCAACTTCTGAAAAAGAAATCACCAGAGAGGGGAAAAATAATAAAATTTATTCATTTATTCACTCATTCATAAAAATTATTCAAACGAAACACAGTCGAAGGTCGCTCTTTAACGAAAATCCGCTTTAACTAGCGATTGATCAATTTTTTTTCTCTACAACAAACGAACGAACCGTACATAATACGAAGTAGAGAAAAAATTATTAATCCTTGACAATACTCCAAATTATTTGCCCTCAAAAGAATTTCAAAAGTTTGAAAGACATGGACTCTTTTTCTGTTTACCGACTATTGTGTTTCCTTATAATACAACCAAATAAATAGGCCAGAAAGAATGTCATTCGCATCGGTAAAATGTGTTGTAGAACCATCTACTCTTAAAAATTATTTCTTCAAAGACTGAAAACGTAGTCGACTTTCTAATAACCCTAAGCTTAATTATATACATACATATATAAGGCATTTTAATATAATTGATCTGACATGAAAGAAGAAAGTAAAGATAAAATATCTCCTCAGTTTATCGAAAGCGTCTGACATTAATTATATTATTCGTTATACCGTGCATCAGCTGTAATTTAAATTTTAACTTTTTACACCCGCTACACAATATTTTTAAATTTAATTTTTTTTAGATGCCCGTAATAAAAAGCAATTTACTGAGATAATGGCAACACTACTTGGTTTCCACCCATCTCTGTTACGCACCACAATTTATGTATGGTGGTGGTTTGTTTTAACCCAATGGCTCTGCTAATGAAGGTGAAAATTACTTATGCTAGACACACACCATTTAATTCACCAATGAGGGTAATGGGATCTATGTTAATACAGTACATATTTGGAATAATGGAACTTTGGTGAATTTAAATTTTATTCACCAGACCGGACGAATTCACCACACTTTGCAAAAACTCACCACCTTAGAAACTCACCACCTTGAATAAATCAACCATACTTCCAAAAAATTCAACGTGTTAGAAACACACCACACCTAAAAAATATAATTTAATAATTGGAATCCGTCCTGTCTCCCGTCAAATTCCAAATTCCAACTGTAACAACCACCACCACACAAACCACTCTTTCACCCCCCTCTTCAACACACACCCAGCAGAGACACAAAATTTAAGCCACACACAACAAATACACCACCACGTACGAACACGAACGTACACACGGACGTCATATAAATTCTTCTCCACAATGATGATGGATCTGCAAATGGCCTCAGATTCGGACGGTTCTGCAATGATTTTCGCTCTCGAACGGAGCGGCTGAGGTATCTGACTGATCCAGGGTAACTAACGACAGTCAGACCTCACCAAACCTACTTACTAATTTGATAGCCGCCTCATAGAGCACCAAAGATTGGAGGTTGGAGCAGACCATTACTTTGATACGCGCTTGGAACCGCCCTGCATCGCAGCAAATGAGGGAAAGGCGAAGGTTGGTGGCCATGAACTTCAAGAAAGACGTTCTTCAGGAGTGCCTATTCCATCGGATTTCTACTTATTGGGAGCCATCCGGGTATCCCTGATCAATTATTGCCCAGATAAGGCTCTCTCTCCTTTATAACCTCACTGAGAAGTTTGCATTGTTTACTGGGATCAGAGCGTTTGGGAGGCGCGGACGAGCGAGGGGTGAGAGGGGGAGCCTTTGGGTTGGCTACCTTGGGACGTTTGGGAGGCTGGAGGAAGGGGCAGTTTAGTTCGGCAGACCTTTGCCTCTTTGGTGCCGCCTCAGTCGTGACTGGAGAGCCCTAGCCCAAGCCAAGCGGCCTTTCTCCTCCTCCGAAAGCAGAGCGAGGTCTAAAGAGCCAATCCGCATAACTGATCTGCGATTTTATATGCCCTGACGCTCGCACTCAAAGTGTTGTTGACACCAAAGATGGGGCTTGGTGTCGGAGGCTTGTGCGGTCAACTTGTGTGCCGGTATCTTTGCGCCAGCCGAAGAGTGCATTGGCCTATTGGCGGCAGTTCTGGAGGTGGACAGAAGGAGCAGCAAAAAGGGGGAGGATGTGGCGAAGTCGCCGTAGTCTAGTAGGTAGTATGTTGGCTTATTAGACGTAAAGCCAGGGATCAAGCCCCAGGCCAGGCATCAAAACAAAATACAAAAATTATTTATTTTTCGGCGACTTCCTCTCAGCAGATTTCTGTCAAAAACTCTGAGAGTAAATAAAATTGCCATGAAAAGTTTCTCAAAAAAAATCTGTCGTTCGGAGTCGACTTTAAACTGTAGGTCCCACCACACATGTATAAAATTAACACACACAACATAAGTGGTGTGAGAAACTAGGTCGTAATTCTGACTGAAGGGTTGTAATGACCAATTATGTATGTATGTATGTATGTGGCGAAACTAGGCGCCAGTTTCGGAACTGATGCCTTGTGCGGAAAGCGGGGATTTCCTGATATAGAACGGGTTTTGGCCAAAAATGGGGGCCTTTATATGTGGAGGCAGCTACTTTCATAGCAGGAGCTTGCCTGGTAAGATATTTACCAGCGGGGGTGGATACTTTATGCTCACCATCGAGGGTTAGCGAGGGTTTGGGTTTCGAGGTACTGGAATTCATGGCAAAAGCGGTGTCCCCACTCAAAGCTGCTATCCTTGTTTGCAGTGTGTAGTGAATAAGTAAATATTTTCAGTATTTTTCTTGCCTTTAAAAAAGGTACTTTTTAAAAAAGTACTTTTTAAAATAGTACTTTTTAAAACAGATACTTTTTAAAAAAGGTACTTTTCAAAAACGGTACTTTTAAAAAAAGGTACTTTTAAAAAAGGTACTTTTAAAAAAGGTACTTTTAAAAAAGGTACTTTTAAAAAAGGTACTTTTAAAAAAGGTACTTTAAAAAAAAGTACTTTAAAAAAATACTTTTACTTTTGAAAAAGTACTTGTTTTTGACCACATTTCGATTAAATTTTACCTCTTAAATAATCCCCTCTCTATCCTTAAAAGTTATAGCTCTTGTCACCCCCTTTAATAAAATAGATTCCCATTAAAAAGTCTTTGTTTGAAATTAAACGGGGTAAAATGAATAGAAGATGAGATGACCGACATACAAATTGCAATTAAATTGCATGTAATTTGTCAATCAAAATTAGCAACACTGCCATTGAAAAAGAGGATAAAAGAGGGAGAACAAGTTTGCATTATAAAGTCAAAGAGCACAAGTGAGTGAGTGCATATCCTTGTAGATATCCTTAAGAAAAGAAAAACCAATAAATCTGGAGGGTACGTACCCTTTAAATTTACTTAAACAATAGAATGTCAAATTGTCCATAGCATGGCGGCAACATCTTACACTCACGCTCAAGTCACGCTCTCTCTCTCTCTCTCTCTTACTGCTGCTGTGTCATTCGTATATAAACTAACCACCCCAGATATGTACAACGAACGTCTTGTGTTCTCCTCTTTCTGCGCGTTTTAAATAAGTTTTCTTTGTCAAGATTTATTTGTTGCTATAAATCACAGCCATCAACTGTTAAAAGATTTCACAAATAGGGTGGCAACCTGTACATTTATTTCTTTTAATAGAAAGAACTCGTCTTCCAAATATCCCTTTAAATATTTTCTTTTTACCTTGAATGCACTTTTAAATCCTCTCCGTTACCAATAACTGTTATTGGTTGGTATTGACTTAAGCCACTGATGGCCACCCACTCATTATTATGCCACCTGCAGTGTTTTAAAGTGCTTAAGTACTGTTGGTACAGAAATTTTCCCCATTTTACTTACTCTCTTGCTTTTTTCTAGATTAAGTATCACGAACGCACAAGGTGACGTATGATTAAAACAATATTTTTATTATTTTCTAAGCATTGATTACTCCTTACATACCAACACATACAACTCTAGTTGCTGTAAGGATTCGGTTAAAATAAAATGTTGAACCGAATACTACAATATTTTAAGAAAAGGTACTTTCTTAAGAGAACATACTTTCCTATGAAAGGTACTTTTAAGATAGTTTTTAAGAAAAATGTACTTTTTTGAGAAAAAGTACTTTTTGCTAAAGGTACTTTTATAAATAAGAGACTTTTATAAATAAGGTACTTTTATAAAGAAGGTACTTTTATAAATAAGGTACTTTTATAAATAAGGCACTTTTATAAATAAGGTACTTTTATAAATAAGGTACTTTTATAGAGGAGGTATTTTTATAAAGAAGGTACTTTTATAAAGGAGGTACTTTTATAAAGAAGGTACTTTTATAAAGGAGGTATTTTTATAAAGAAGGTACTTTTATAAAGAAGGTACTTTTATAAACAAGGTACTTTTATAAATAAGGTACTTTTATAGAGGAGGTATTTTTATAAAGAAGGTACTTTTATAAAGGAGGTACTTTTATAAAGGAGGTACTTTTATAAAGGAGGTACTTTTATAAAGGAGGTACTTTTACAAAGAAGGTACTTTTATAAAGAAGGTACTTTTATAAACAAGGTACTTTTATAAAGAAGCTACTTTTTTAAAGAAGGTACTTTTGTAAAGAAGATACTTTTATAAAGAAGGTACTTTTATAAAGAAGGTACTTTTATAAAGAAGGTACTTTTATAAAGGAGGTACTTTTATAAACAAGGTACTTTTATAAAGAAGCTACTTTTTTAAAGAAGGTACTTTTGTAAAGAAGATACTTTTATAAAGAAGGTACTTTTATAAGGAAGGTACTTTTATAAAGAAGGTACTTTTATAAAGGAGGTACTTTTATAAAGAAGGTACTTTTATAAAGAAGGTACTTTTATAAAGAAGGTACTTTTATAAAGGAGGCATTTTTATAAAGAAGGTACTTTTATAAAGGAGGTACTTTTATAAAGGAGGTACTTTTATAAAGAAGGTACTTTTATAAAGGAGGTATTTTTATAAAGAAGGCACTTTTATAAAAAAGATACTTTTATAAAGAAGGTACTTTTATAAAGAAGGTACTTTTATAAAGAAGGTACTTTTATAAAGAAGGTACTTTTATAAAGGAGGTACTTTTTACAAAAGGTATTTTTATACAGAAGGTACTTTTATAAAGTTGGTAAAGAAGGTGCTTTTTACAGAAGGTACTTTTATAAAGAAGGTACTTTCTACAAAAGGTACTTTTATAAAGAAGGTACCTTTTACAAAAGGTACTTTTATAAAGAATGCACTTTTTACAAAAGGTACTTTTAGAAGTCGCCGTAGTCTTGTAGGTAGTGTGTTGGTTTATTAGACGTAAAGCCAGGGTTCGAGCCCCAGGCCAGACATCAAGCCCGAATACAAAAAGTATTTCTTCGGCGACTTCCACTCAGCAGATTTCTGGCAAAAACTCAGAGTAAATAAAATTGCCATGAAAAAGTTTCTCAAAAAATCTGTCGTTCGGAGTCGACTTTAAACTGTAGGTCTCACCACTCATGTATAAAATTAACACACACAACATAAGTGGTGTGAGAAACTAGGACGTTGTAAAATTCGACCTCCGGGTACTTGTCTTAATTGACAAGTACACATCCTCTAATATAACCTAACCTAGCCTAAAGGTACTTTTATAAAGAAGATACTTTTTACAAAAGGTACTCTTACAAAGAAGGTGCATTTTACAAAAGGTACCTTTATAAAGGAGGTACTTACTACAAAATGTACTTTTATACAGAAGGTACTTTTTACAAAAGGTACTTTTTACAAAAGATACTTTTATAAAGAAGATACATACTTTTTAAGAAAGGGTACTTTTTTAAGAAAAAGTACTTTTTTATGAAAAGGTACTTTTTTAAGAAGGGTTCTCTTTAAAAAAACGTTTTTTTTTAATGTCCGTTTTTTAAGAAAAGTTGCCCTTTTTAAGCAAATGTAGTTTTTCATGAGAAGGTACTTTTTACAAAAACTATTTTTCTACAAAAGGTACTTTTTACCAAAAATCCTTTCTACAAAAGTTACTTTTTATCGAAGGTGCTTTTCTGCAAAAAGTACTTTTTACAAATGGTACTTTTTTACAAAAAGAAAAATTATTTCCTAATATTTCGTTTGAATTTTCTTTTACTGGGAATTCGGTTTTCCTCCTTTAGAAGTCGCATCATCAAGTGACTCTACGTTTTTTAGTGTTCAGAGTGTTGAATTGTAAGCTACGGTTGTTGCCTCGTATGCGATTGGAATGTGTAATGCGTAAAAGGGAGCAAAATAAACGAACAGGAACCCATTGTATGTAATTCAATAAAAGTACGCAGTAATATGAACACATAGATTTAAGTTTTCTTTTACAAACGGCTACACGGTAATACGATGCAAAGAGTTTTAAAGGAATGAAATGATCCTAAAAGGGAAACTTTAAAAAAAAACATTTTTTTTGTTTTCAAAGATTTAATTCCTTTCCATTACTGCCATTCAGTTTCCCTTTAAAACAATGGCAGAATGAATGTCTTGTTAAAGTGCAAAGAAGTTGTTGTTGTTGTGGCATACAGGAGAGTAGGGGGACTAAATTAGCTTATGTTTCATAATACAAACAAGGTCGTTTCAATGTCAACTCTATTGCATTGCATTGTATACAACATGCAAAGCAGCAGCAGAAAGCAATTCAATGCTGCTGTAACACGCAATTGCACTACCCCTACCACCACTAATACATACGTACCACTGACGACAACAACTGCTGCAACAAATGTTTCTTCACAAATATTATCGCATTTATTTGTAACGTTTTCTGGTTTTTTTCTGTCTTTTTTTATTCTTTCTTAAACTAGCAAATGAAAGTTTTTTTATAAGTAAAGAAAAGAGCGACAGAGGGAGTATTTAGAGGATAAGAAGTGGGGGAAGAGAGAGTTGGAAGGTTCTTAAATAATTTGTGTTAATCTAAGATAAGTACTGTTGCAAATATTTTTATAAAAACTATTAAAAAAATACTTTCTTTCAAAAAGTACCTTTTATTGCAGACCGTTCACCTGTGGCGTCTCAACGGGCTGCTATGCGTGCTCAAGTGAGCTTTTGGTATTTTTTTAACGCCGAGGAGGGGTAAATGTACCTAACCGCACCATAGAGGAAGTCGTCACATCCTCCGTGTGTGGGGCCCTCACCCACTAAATCCCCCCTCGTCTCGTGGACTTGTTGTGCCCACTCCGGAACTACGGTGGTATTACTTCTGAGTGGAGTCCCTTTGGCTCTTTGGCCCCTGCGTGTTCATATCCGCGTCCGGATTGCGTGTCGAAAGTTAAAGAGATATCTAAGTGTCTCCACTATTCCTTTCGTCCAGGTCCCTGCTTCGAATTTCGCTTGACACGTGTGCCAGTTTCATCTATTCCGGCGTGCCCACATGTTCTGCAGCCTCAAGATCCCTCTTCTTCAGTTTAAGAATCCTCTCCACGTAATTCGCCACTGAGGTCCAATTTTCCCTACTCGCGGTCATAACCCCGACAATGTTACCGGGCGTGATCGTCCCAACTATCGACGTCAGTGCAGAGCGATAGCTCTGTCAGCGTGCACACTCGAAAACGGTGTGCTCTTCGTAATCAATTATCTCCCCGTCCTCGTAAAGACAGTAAAGGGAGGCGGCCTTGCCTATTCTGTGCAGATATTTCCTAAAATATCCGTGACCCGATTGCATCTGTGTAACGTAGTAATTTATCTCTCCAAATTTCCGACTAATCCATGGCCTTATGTCTGGAATAAGTCTCGCCGTCCATCTTCCTCTATCTTCCTCGTTCCATCGTTGTTGCCATTTTGAAATGGTGTTCTCCCTGATATGAACGGTTATGTGACTGAGCTTTTGGTATGGGAGCTACCACACTAACCTAACAGAACCTAACCCTTGGAAAAGTACATTTTTACAAGAACTATCTTTTCCAGAAAAGGAACACAAAAAGTACCAGACAAAGTAGCAAAGTGCACCGTTTATTACAAAAAGTACCTTTTATTATCAGAAAAACTTCATTTTTTAAAGAAAAGTAAATTTTTTAAGTACCTTTTTCAAAGCTAAAAAGTATTCCCTGGTTTTCTTCTAAAAGTACCCTTACTTCTAAAGGTATCTTTTCTTCTAAAAGTACCTTTTCTTCTAAAAGTAGCTTTTCTTCTAAAAGCACCTTTTCTTAAACAAAGTACTTTTTCTTCTAAAAGTACCCTTTCTTCTAAAAGTACCTTTTCTTAAACAAAGTACTTTTTCTTCTAAAAGCACCTTTTCTTAAACGAAGTACTTTTCTTTTAAAAGCAACGTTTCTTCTAAACGTACCTTTTCTTTTAAAAGAAACTTTTCTTCTAAAAGTACCTTTTCTTTTAAAAGGAAATTTTCTTCTAAAAGTACCTTTTCTTATAAAAGTGCCTTTCTTCTAAAAGTACCATTTCTTCTAAAAGTACCTTTTCTTCTAAAAGTACCTTTTCTCTAAAAGTACCTTTTCTTCTAAAAGTACCTTTTCTTCTACAAGTACTTTAGTACCTTTTTTCCAAAGAGTACCTTTTCTTTAAGAAGTATCTTTACCTCAAAAAGTATGTAAAAAAGTACTTTTACCAACAAATTATTTCTAACCTCTGTTCCGGCTACTCTGTTTCTTTTTTACATGAAGTATGTGTGTGCGTTTGTTTTTATTGTCTTCCCAAATTGCAATTTCACGTTGCACTCATAAATTTTGATACTTTTCAATAGAATTTCTTTTTTTTTATAAATTTTTTAAAGCCAAAAATAATTGAAGAAAAAAAAGTTGGTGTATAAAAAATGGGGAGTCGTTCCCTTTAATAGAATTATCCTTTAAGACATGCATGCGTACATACATTACATAGCAACAGTATTCCTTAAAAGATTTTTTTATTTATTTCAGCAGTTTTTCCAATTCAAAAAATTATTTTTGACAATTGGGGGGAATTTTTTTGGATTTTTTGTTTGCTGTTGCAAGTATTTTTGTATTGTGTTGGGTCAAGGATTTGTTTATCATATCCTTTAATAGTAGCTATGGATGGCGACAATAAAAGCAAAAGGATTTTCTTTTTTAAATGTTTTACACCCTCTTTGAGAGGATTAAGTTATTTTTTTTTTTGTTTGTTTGCTAAAGAGAAAGATAGGAGAGTCCTGTTAAATGAGTAATTCTGTATGGATTGTGGTATTCTTTTTATTTTCTTTGTGTTTCTAAGAAGGATCCTGTAATAAAACTAAGCAGTAATATGGAGACATAAAATACGTTTTTTATTTAAAGTTGTTTTCTTTTATTTTAAATCTTACATAACATAAGCAATGAAATTAATTTTATTAAATTCCATTTTAAAATTTCCAACAACCTGCTCTCTTTTATGCCAAAGGTCAGATGAAGTTTAAGAATGAGAACTTTTTCCATTTTCTGTTTTTTAATATTTTACAAGGTCATCCACCATCTTATTACAAGTATCCTTGGCAAAAAACTGTCATAAACGTAATTAACTTGGGTTAAACACAAACAACACAACACACCATTTACCGTAAATGGGACATTTGTGTGTGTGTGGGGAGTAAGAGAATTTAATTCACCATTTAGAAATTCATTTTCGCTTAATTTACTTTAAATGTGATGGTGACACGACAGCCATCATTACTCGTAGTTGCTTAATTGAAGGAGACAAACGTTACAGTTATAAAAACAAAAGAGAAAGAAATGGGGAGAAGTTGGGAGAGTGTTACAGAGAGAAAGAGAGAGTTACACAGTGTTTTAATTACTTTTTCAATTGGAGATTGTTGTCAATCGTTTTACATTAAGAAAGTCGGAAACTGTTTTAAAAAATATAAGGAAAGCATGTAGAGGGAGAAAAAGAGAGGGAGAGCGTGAGAGTTAAAGCATGGAGAAAGCGGTGACATTGCTTCTTTTGTTTCAAAGCTTGTATTTAATGTTTCTATTAAGAAAACTAAAAAAAAACTTCTCCCCGTCCTATTGCAATTTTGCTATCGTTTGATTAGAAGTACTGTTCATTAAAAACAAATAGTGTTGCCAATTAAAATTTTCCAGAACATTTAATTTGGCTTTGAATTAATTAAATTCTTATAAAATTTTAAATATTTACTATATTATACACACAACTTATATTAAAAAAATAGTGTTGCCAACTTAAAAGTTGCTAGATGAGTAGTAAATTAGCAAAACTTTTTAAATAAATTTTTAATATTTTTTGTTATTTTTCATAAGAGTTCATAATTGAATCAAAGAAGACTGTTTTCAAAATTAGTGTTGCCAATTAAAATCGATGTAATAAATATTTTCTCAGAAAATTGAATTTGTATTATGAAAATAATTTCACCACAATTTATAAAATATTCCATATGTTTCGGTATAAACTGGAAATATGTATATTAATAATAGTGTTGCCAACTTATTATTTTAAATCTATTTTAAGTATAACAATTTATAACAATTTATAAAATATTCCCTATGTTTTGGTATAAACTGGAAATATCTATATTAATAATAGAGTTACCAACTTAAAGTTTCTAGAAAAGCAGAAAAATATTTATTATTTTAAATCTATTTTCACAAATAATTCAGAATTTTTGCCATATTTATTAGAATTTATTAATAACAAATTATTTATTCTACAGACTGGCATTAGCATTAGCGTTGCCAACTAAAAAATATTTAATATAAATATTTATATGCTTTTAGAAAATGAAATTTATGTTACAGGAATAGCTTCATAAGAATAATTTTTCTACATCTGTAAGTGCTTTCAAAAATCGCTTCTATTGAAAATATTGTTGGCAACTCAAGGTTAAGGTTAAGACTTCAGTCTATTGTCTTAAGTGAAGAATATTTTTGAATTTCTAATAAGAATTCATAATTAACAAGTCATTTATGGGTTACCAACTAATGGGGATATAGAACTAGAACTGTTGATAGTTTTTAAAAGAAATTTTTTATTAAAGTTGAGTTGCCAACTTAAATATACATATTAATATTATTTTATGTGTTACAAATCTTTGTAACATTTAGAAATTATTCGAATTGTTTTCATTAGAGAAGAACTTTATTTTTTTTCGCTGTCAGTTAACAGAATCGCATATTAATGTATGGACTTGCCAACTTAAAATTATTGTCTTTAATTCGTTTTCAATAATTGTGCGATATTATTTGAATTGGTAACGTTAAGTTAACAAGTTTTGTTTCATAATTGTGGAAGAATTTTTTAAAGCTTACATATTTTGTTTATTGGAATTAGTGTTGCCAATTTATATTTACTTTTTATTGAGATTTAAAGCTTTAACATTTACTTTTTTTAATAATTTGTTGTTGAATTAGTAAATAAAAGTAAAATTTATTCTATTTTGATAAGAAAAACAAGAAATTTGTGATAAGGTCAAAAGGTTAAGTTTTTGATTTCTGCCTAAAAAAATAGCTAAGGTTAAGGAAATAAAACATTATTACATAATTATGTTGCAAAGGTTTAGGAAATTGAATTTTATTTTCCTTTTTTACATCATTTAAGGGAGAAGAAGAAACATAACAGTTGCTGTTAAAGTCTTAGCGATTTTCACAAATAAATTTACGCTTTCGATTGCAATTATTATCATTCCATTGGCCATCATTTAATAGTTCTATGCAATGTTCATTGCCATAGGCATTGTTGGGTTCACCTTGTCTCCACTTGGTGAAATGCTCAACAGATTCGCCATTACTTACCCACACCCATTGGCCATAATGACCCAAATCACTACCGCCCAGCCAAAAGTATGATGAATAGGATAGGCCTTGAAATTGTTAAACGAATATTAGATTATAACATCTGTATGTATGTTAGGCAGCGTATCATATTTACCATACTGGTGCAAAGTTTTAAACAATTGCTCATTGTCATCTATGTTGGTAATGGTGGCTAAGATCTGACCATAATAACTACAGAATTCCAGAGCGGTAAACCAATTGACCTCGTCAAAGTGTATGGTATAAGTTTTACCGTTAACATTCACTTGTGCAAAACGCGGTTGCGGTATTATAGAGCCTTCACTGACATTGAAATTGTGGGGCTTATACTCTTCTGCTGCTTCTTCTATGGCGGACATTTCCGTAGGTACTGCAGCAACTGAACCCAATAGAGTCCAGATAAAGAGGCCTAATAAGGTATAACTCCACATTTTGTTAGAGAATGTTGTTAACAAAGAAAAATAGGCGCGTTTTTATAACATCTTGAGTAGGCAATTAGCCAATTAGAGGGGAAGTAATTAATCATTAGGGCCGAGTGATTGATATAAGTTATCTTTGTAACTGTAATTAAGGTTTTTAATTAATTTTTAATTTGTTTTCAGAATTTCTAACATATTTTGCATTCTATTGAGAGATTTTAAAATCAATGACCTTGAGAAAACGGCATTGCCAACAGAAAACTTTGGTTTATTTTGATTTCTTCCAAACACTTCTCCAAATATCTTTGGTTGTGAAAAGTTTACTTAGCTTATGGGCATGTAAGACGTTGATAGCGATCAAGGCATTTAACCTACACTCAGGAAGAGGAGCGGGTTAGGTTAGGTTAGGTTAGAGGACGTGTACTTGTCAATTAAGACAAGTACAGTACCCGGAGGTCGAATTGACCCATTGTACAACGTCCTAGTTTCTCACACCACTTATGTTGTGTGTGTGTTAATTTTTATACATGAGTAGAGGAACCTACAGCTTTTTAAAGTCGACTCTGAACGACAGATTTTTGAGAAACTTTTTCATGGCAATTTTATTTCATTCTCAGAGTTGTTGCCAGAAATCTGCTGAGAGGAAGTCGCCTATGAAATACTTTTTGTATTTTGTCTTGATATCTGGCCTGGATCGCGAACCCTGGCATTACATCTAATAAGCCAACACACCTACTAGACTACGGCGACTTCAAAGAAGAGCAGCTATTTTCAGAATTTCTGGTATTTTGGATCTTGTGCATCCCTGCCCTAGTTCAGTGGGACTCTCGGTCAGTACAAAGACTGCGTTTACCTCTGGAGTCACAACGGGCATGCTCTAGTGAGCTTTTGGCATCAAAGCTACCACTCCAACCTATCTATGTTGCATCTAATCTTCACTGGATTCCGAACTTTCCAAAGCTAAAGGTCATCAACAGCTGAAAATCCTTTCCATTAATGTCGGAAGTTTATTTCAGACATGTTTCCTTAACGACAATGATGTTACCAGATTGGTTATTGAAAGGCTTCAATCTATTTCTGTTATTCACATTCTAGGCCTATGTCCAAAAGCACTTAGTTATGCTTTACGAGGTAAAAGTTAACATTTAAAATCCTGCTTTGGGTACTGCCAGCAGAAGCCTCTGGTATTGTTTATTTAACAATGAATAACGGTAACTAGTCCTCTTATGATATCCAGCACGCTTGGCAACTCTGGTTTATTTTGTAAAGCTAAAACAGGGGCAAAATCCTTGACATAAAGCCATTTTTTTATCTTGGGTAACCGATACTCACACTTTGTTATTACATGTGATGGCAACTCACCTATGCTATCGAAGGCAGTATTTATAATTATTGGTAATGAAGAGGCAATTCAAGATCCCCTTGCGCAAAAGCTGTAATGAAGCCCATAAAAGTTCAAATGCTATGCTATTCCAGAAGAGTATTTACAGATCTTTGCTGTGAAGACCGGAATTTTTATGTTAGCCAGTCGCTTAACCTTAATGTTTGCCGGCGTCACGTACTATTCACAGTGTTATCTCGTGCTCCGCTTTTCATAGGCGGCATTCTGTGTTAGGTTGCAGTCGCCGTAGTCTAGTAGGTAGTGTGTTGGCAGACGTAAAGCCAGGGTTCGAGCCCCAGGCTAGACATCAAAGACAAAATACAAAAAATATTTCTTAGGCGACTTCCTCTCAGCAGATTTCTGGCAAAAACTCTGAAAGTAAATAGAATTGCCATGAAAAAGTTTCTCAAAAATCTGTCGTTCGGAGTCGACTTTAAACTGTAGGTCCCGCCACACATATAAAGGGTGTTTTTTATAGAGGTATAGAACTTTAAGTTGGCATTACTTTTCAAGATGGCGACCGTTTTAACAGCTGTCAAGTGATTTATTCTCAGTTTGGTTTGGCAATTCATCATGAATAGACTCACGCCTGAACAACGCTTGCAATTTTAGTGCAATTTTATTTCGAAAATAATGGTTCTGTGCGGAAAACGTATCGCGCACTACGTCCATTTTATCGTCGACAAAATCGTCCATCAGAGCAGTTAATTCGATTAACCATGGAACGTTTTCGCACCACGTTTACTCTTATTGATAACTCGCATCCCCAGAGACGCTGTACGGTGCGTACAGAAGAAGCTATTGCTGCTGTAGAGCGTAGCATTGAGGAAGACCCGAATGAGTCCATCCGCCATCGAGCACAGGAATTGGATCTGTGTCCATCCACTTTATGGAAGATTTTGCGGAAGGATCTTGGTTTGCGTGCTTACAAAATCCAACTCGTGCAAGATTTGAAGCCAAACTTGAGCCATCAAGTAAGGCGTAGATTCGTCGAATGGGCCCAAAACGAGATTACCGTTGTTCCCGATTTTCATAAGCGAATTTTGCTTAGCGATGAAGCGCACTTCTGGTTGAATGGCTACGTCAACAAACAAAACTGCCGCATTTGGAGTGAAGGTAATCCTCAAGTGTATGTGGAAACACCGTTACATCCAGAAAAACTGACTGTTTGGTGCGCTTTATGGGCGGGCTGGTGGAATCATTGGTCCGCGTACTTTTTCAAAAACGATGGTGGCCAGAACGTTACAGTCAATGGTGATCGGTATAGAGCCATGATTACAAACTTTTTCATTCCTGAATTGAATAACCATGATGTCCAGGAGATGTGGTTTCAACAAGACGGCGCAACATGTCACACAGCTCGTGCCACAATACATTTATTGAAAGACACGTTTGATGACCGCCTAATTTCACGTTTTCGACCTGTGAATTGGCCTCCAAGATCTTGTGATTTAACACCGCTAGACTACTTTCTGTGGGGCTATGTAAAGTCATTGGTCTATGCGGTCAAGCCACAAACGCTTGACCATTTGGAAGACAACATTCGCCGTATTATTGTCGATATACGGCCACAAATGTTGGAAAAAGTCATCGAAAATTGGACGTCCAGATTGGACTACATCCGCCGCGCCAGCCGTGGCGGTCATATGCCAGAAATCATATTTAAAATGTAATGCCACAAGATTATCTTTCGGATAAATAAAATTCATGTCAATCGAATAATCCATCGTTGTTTTATTGCAACTTAAAGTTCTATGCCTCTATAAAAAACACCCTTTATAAGAATTAACACACACAACATAAGTCAGAGAAACTAGGACGTTGTTCGACCTCCGGGTACTGTACTTGTCTTAATTGATAAGTACACGTTCTCTAATCTAACCTAACATAACCTTCTGTGTTAGGTACGCACTCAAAGTTGAAGAGGTCACGCTTCAGGCGGCAGTCGACTGTTAAAAAACCAATACCTTCTTATATGATTACCATGCAACGGGCCGCTATGCGTGCTCAAGTGAGCCTTTTGATATCAGAGCTACCACTCCAACCTAAACCTTTATAATTACCTTGACAATGTCGCTCTGCTGTCTACTGTAGTTTTATCAATTCTCAGTTGTCGTTTATTTTCCCATATTCAAGGTCCCATCACAGTTTGGTCTTTTTTAAGTCTAGTCACGCTTTGCTCGTAACCGATGAGTGAGTGATCTGCCCTAAAAAAAAACTTACCATTTGCCTGTGACTTCGGCTAGCCTAGCCTAGCCTAGCCATTAAAACCAAAAAATTTTAATGCCATTCAAGAAATTATTATCATTTTATTATCATTATATAGTAGTATAGGGGAGGGGGCCTACAAAAATATTCAAAATATGATCAGCGGAACATTTTCGCATTCACCCGTTGAACCACAGGCTACTGACACCGGCCTCTCACAGATGAAATAGTGTTGATTGATGCAACTATCCCTCAGCCAATCGAAATTTTGATTCGTGTAAATGCAACGTCTGGCATCATTAGTGCCCGGATTGACAGCCCAACTGGTGTAAGTAAATTTCTGGCCAGTGCCAAGCCAAACGAATTCACGACTCTGTGATAGATCACTGCCCGATAGCCAATATCTATCGGATAAAGCAGCTGAAATTAAAGAGAAATTAAATGAGTTTCAAAGGAAATTTAATTTGGAACTTACAGTGTAAATATAAAAAGCTTTTCAGCTGAGTCTGCTCGGTTGCTGATTCAATTGAGGCCAAAGTCATGTTCAATTTATTGCACAACTGCACGGCTCTATACCAATTGACTTTGAGGCTATTTTCTATGAAATATTGTTTATCGCCTAGCGTTTCCAGAAAGCCAATGCGCGTCAAAGGCACTTGAGCATTAGCATTGGAGATGAATTTTAAGAAAATTAAAATCCAAATCGGCTGCAAATATTTTAAATTCAAAAACATTTTTAACGAGACAAAAATATACCAGGTTCTAACCAATAAATGTTTGAAAAGCATGGCTTTTTATATAAGCAAGCCAAGAAGCTTAATTACCCTTATCAAGATACCTTCTTTCTTATCATGCCCAGTCATTTACTTTCTCTTGACTTAATGATTAATGACTTCAACTAATTGATGAATTCTCTGGTTTTTAAAACATATAAAAGCGGGCCTATTTACAAACTTTAAAACATTGTCTAACAAAATGTGGAGTTATACCTTATTAAGCCTCTTTATCTGGACTCTATTGGGTTTAGTTTCTACAAAACCTACAGAAATTTCTTCCTTGGAAAATGAGGCAGAAGAGTACGAAACTAACAATTTCAATAATACCGAGGACCAGGACTCTATAATATCGCAGGAGCCTAGCTTCATTCAAGTGAACTCTATTGGTAAAACTTATCGAATATATTTTACCGATGTCAACTGGTTTACAGCCATGGAATTCTGCAGCTATTATGGTCAGAACTTAGCCAGCATTAGCTCTCAGAGTGATAAGTTACAAATGATAGCCACTCTAAGGCAGTACGGTAAATATTGACCCTACCGCCCCCACCCCCTTTCCCTCTACAAAATTGAGAATTTCTTTTCTTCCAATAATTTTTAGGTGTCCAATATTCAAGCAATTCCTTTTGGTTGGGCGGCAGCGATTTGGGTCATCATGGCCAATGGGTGTGGCTAACTAATGGCGTTACTGTACAGCATTATGCCAACTGGAGCTCGGGTTCACCAAATGTTAACGACCACTGTATGGCGGTATTAAGCAATGGCCAATGGATTAATGCAAATTGTAATGAAAAACGTAAATTTGTTTGTGAATCAATTTAAATCGACCCCTCAAGGTCAAATGTTATAAAAAAACTGTAAAAAAAAGAATTCAAATAAATTCCAATTTCTTAAAACCCTGCAACATAATTATGAAATGATGTTTTATTTCCTTCACCTCAAACATTTTTCTAAAAAGATAACCTTTTGACCTTCTCATTGGAGCATCGGTCATACAAGGATACTTGAAGAAACTGATATTGTCGGAAGCATTTTTTTTTTTTTCACGCCGAGGAGGGGTAAATGTACCTAACCGCACCATAGAGGAAGTCGTCACATCCTCCGTGTGTGGGGCCCTCACCCACTAAATCCCCCCCTCGTCTCATGGACTTGTTGTGCCCACTCCGGAACTACGGTGGTATTACTTCGGAGTGGAGTCCCTTTGGCCCTTTGGCCCCTGCATGTTCATATCCGCGTCCGGATTGCGTGTTGAAAGTTGAAGAGACATCTAAGTGTCTCCACTATTCCTTTCGTCCAGGTCCCTGCTTCGAATTTCGCTTGACACGTGTGCCAGTTTCATCTATTCCGGCGTGCCCACATGTTCTGCAGCCTCAAGGTCCCTCTTCTTCAGTTTTAGAATCCTCTCCACGTAATTCGCCACTGAGTTCCAATTTTCCCTACTCGCGGTCATAACCCCGACAATGTTACCGGGCGTGATCGTCCCAACTATCGACGTCAGTGCAGAGCGATAGCTCTGCCAGCGTGCACACTCGAAAACGGTGTGCTTTGCGTCATCAATTATCTCCCCTTCCTCGTAAAGACAGTAAGGTGAGGCGGTCTTTCCCATTCTGTGCAGATATTTCCTAAAATATCCGTGACCCGATAACATCTGTGTAACGTAGTAATTTATCTCTCCAAATTTCCGACCAATCCATGGCCTTATGTCTGGAATAAGTCTCGCCCGTCCATCATCCTCTGTGTTCTTCGTTCCATCGTTGTTGCCATTTTGAAATGGTGTTTTCCCTGAAATGAGCGGTTATGTGGCTTCTAGCCGATTTCGCCTTGTAGATCTCCATCCGCTTCGCTGCCAGCAGATCCACAGGTATAATACACGCTATCAGCACTACGGCTGGGGCGGATACCGTACGATATGCCGACGCGATACGCAATGCAGCCGTTCTCTGTACCGCTACCAGTGCGTTTGTACGCTTCTTAACATTCAGTGTTTGTCGGAAGCATTGACTATATGACACCGCGATATGACTTCTCAATGAATTTTAGGACATCCATTCCGAAAAGGGGAGGACTAGAGGATACTGCGGGGGATACCGCACACCGATGGCTCCAAATTGGAAGGAGCCGTTGAAATTGGTATCTATTCGAAATCAATCGGAATATCCAAGTCTATAACGCTACCAGATCACTGCAGCGTCTTTCAGGCGGAAGTGTCTGCAATTCAGACTGCGGTGAATATTATTGTGGACAAAAATGTTCACGGGCGAAAAATCATCATACTTTCCGATAGCCAAGCGGCCATCAAAGCATTGGATTCTAGTGTAATAAACTCCAAGGCGGTGCACGACTGTCGCAGATATCTCAATGAGATGGCAAACCGATATGATGTTTGTATCACATAAGTACCGGGACATAGGGATATTCCCGGCAACTGCAGAGCCGATGATTTGGCCAGAAGGGGCACGACCATCGAACTCTCTGATGAATTCTCTACATTGGGAATCCCTTTGGATACATGCAGCGCCTTATAATTGACAATGGACCTTCTCAACAGTAGGTGAGCAGCATCGGATAAGGGCAGAACGGCGCAAAAGATCTGGCCAAGGCTGGATAAGAGGCGCACGGCGACTTGGCTTAAACTCCAAAGAAGCAGGCATAGCGCTGTTATCGGGGTTATTACGGGGCATAGTATTATAGGAACGCATGCGAGGTGTATTGAACTTGGACACCTCGCGAACGATGAGGAGGAGGATGATACTATTCTTCACCTACTGTGCACATGCCGGCACTTGGTCAGAGGAGAAAGGGACACCTGGGCACCTACTACATGGAGGACCTAGGTGAACTGTCATGCATGGATATTGGCAGTCTGAGTCGCTTCATCGGAAGCTCAGAGTGGTTCCTTTAATAGGGGAGGATGTAAATCTGTGATATCACAATGGGCCCTTTGTGCGGCCTAAGTGTGTCCGCTCATGACTACATCGAGGGGACAGCCACTTCTACCCAACCTAGACCTTCCCATATATCCCTTACCGAACAGCAAAATTCCAAAATTGTTTTTACTACACCAACAAAAAAAGAACACTAAATATTACGCTAATAAGCCTAAGTAAATATAAATTGGCAACACTAATTCCAATAAACAAAATATGTAACTTTAAAAAATTCTCCTACAAATATGAAACAAAACTTGTTAACTTAACCTTACTAATTCAAATAATATCGCAAAATGATTGAAAATGAATTAAAGACAATAATTTTAAGTTGGCAAGTCCATACTTTAAAATGAGATTCTATTAACTGACAAAGAAAAAAATAAAGTTTTTCTTCTAATAAAAACAATTCGAATAATTTCTAAATGTTACGAAGATTTGTAACACATAAAATAAGATTAATATGTATATTTAAGTTGGTAACTCAACTTAAACAACAAATTTCTTTTAAAAACTATCAACAGTTCTAGTTATATATCGCCATTAGTTGGTAACCCATAAATGACTTGTTAATTATGAATTCTTATAAGAAACTTAGAAATATTCTTCACTTAAGACAATAGACTGAAGTCTTAACCTTAACCTTGAGTTGCCAACACTATTTTCAATAGAAACGATTTTTTAAAGCACAAGATGTAGAAAAACTATTCTTATGAAGCTATTCCTATAACACAAATTTCATTTTCTAAAAGCATATAAATGTTTATATGAAATATTTTTTAGTTGGCAACGCCTATGCTAATGCCAGTCTGTATTATAAGTGACTTGTTAATTATAAACTCTAATAAATATGGCAAAAATTCTGAATTATTTGTGAGAATAGATTTAAAATCATAAATATTTCTTATGCTGGCCAAGAAACTTTAAGTTGGTAACACTTTTATTAATATAGATATTTCCAGTATATTCGGAGACATAGGGAATATTTTATAAATTATGGGGAATTTATTTTCATAATACAAATTAAATTTTCTGAGAAAATATTTATTAAATCAGTTTTAATTGGCAACACTAATTTTGAAAACAGTCTTCTTTATAAATGACTTGGTAATTATGAACTCTTATGAAAAATAACAAAAAAAATATTAAAAATTTATTAAAAAAGTTTTGCTAATTTACTACCCAGCTAACAACTTTTAAGTTGGCAACACTATTTTTTAATATAAGTTGTATGTATAATACAGTAAATATTTAAAATTTTATAAGAATTTAATTAAATTTAAATTTAAAAAGATATTCTTGGAAATTTTAATTGGCAACACTAATTGTGTTTAATGAGTAGCCACTTTTAAAACTAAAGGGTGTTTTTTATAGAGGTATATAACTTTAAGTTCGCATTACTTTTCAAAATGGCGACCGATTTAACAGCTGTCAAGTGATTTATTCTCAGTTTGATTTGGCAATTCATCATGAATAGACTCACGCCTGAACAACGCTTGCAAATAGTGCAATTTTATTTCGAAAATAATGGTTCTGTGCGGAAAACGTATCGCACACTACATCCATTTTATCGTCGACAAAATCGTCCATCAGAGCAGTTAATTCGATTAACCATGGAACGTTTTCTCACCACGTTTACTCTTATTGATAACTCGCATCCCCAGAGACGCTGTACGGTGTGTACAGAAGAAGCTATTGCTGCTGTAGAGAGTAGCATTGAGGAAGACCCGAATGAGTCCATCCGCCATAGAGCACAGGAATTTGATCTGTGTCCATGCACTTTATGGAAGATTTTGCGGAAGGATCTTGGTTTGAGTGCTTACAAAATCCAACTCGTTCAAGATTTGAAGCCAAACGATCATCAAGTAAGGCGTAGATTCGTCGAATGGGCCCAAAACGAGATTACCGTTGTTCCCGATTAGCGATGAAGCGCACTTCTGGTTGAATGGCTACGTCAACAAACAAAACTGCCGCATTTGGAGTGAAGGTAAGCCTCAAGTGTATGTGGAAACATCGTTACATCCAGAAAAACTGACTGTTTGGTGCGCTTTATGGGCTGGTGGAATCATTGGTCCGTACTTTTTCAAAAACGATGGTGGCCAGAACGTTACACACAATGGTGATCGGTATAGAGCCATGATTACTAACTTTTTCATTCCTGTATTGAATAACCATGATGTCCAGGAGATGTGCTTCCAACAAGACGGCGCAACATGTCACACAGCTCGTGCCACAATAGATTTATTGAAAGACACGTTTGGTGACCGCCTAATTTCACGTTTTGGACCTGTGAATTGGCCTCCAAGATCTTGTGATTTAACACCGCTAGACTACTTTCTGTGGAGCTATGTAAAGTCATTGGTCTATGCGGTAAAGCCACAAACGCTTGACCATTTGGAAGACAACATTCGCCGTATTATTGCCGATATACGGCCACAAATGTTGGAAAAAGTCATCGAAAATTAGACGTCCAGATTGGACTACATCCGCGCCAGCCGTGGCGGTCATATGCCAGAAATCATATTTAAAATGTAATGCCACAAGATTATCTTTCGGATAAACAAAATTCATGTCAATCGAATAATCCATCGTTGTTTTATTGCATCTTAAAGTTCTATACCTCTATAAAAAACACCCTTTATTTAATGAATGGCAAATAAAACAAAACTTTAATGAAAAATTTAAATCTTTAAAGCTAGAGATAGCCCTTATTGAAGCAACTTAACAGGCTTAATTACTGTTATAAAGATAACGGTAAAAACTTAAATGTTTATGACACTTATTTTATCAGATCAAGTCACTCACACTTATTGCATGGGCTTAATGATTAATTAATGACTTTAATTGAATTAATTTCTGCCTTAAATGGTATAAAAACGGCTCAATTTTGAAGGTTCAAAACATTGTCTAGCAAAATGTGGACCAGTGCTCTATTCACAGTATTTTTCTGGACTCTATTGAGTTTAGTTGCTGCTATACCTCAGGAAGTTTCTTCCATTGAGAATGAAATTGAAGAATATGTTCCAAATAATTCCAATAGCACCGATGGCTCTGTAGTACCGCAACCGCGTTTTGTCCAAGTGAATATTAACTATAAAACGTATACCATTTTCTTTGAAGAGGTCAACTGGTATACCGCCTTGGAACGTTGTGGTAATAATGGCAAGAAATTGGCCAGCATTACCAGTCTGGATGATAGTCTCAAATTGATACAGACTTTGGATACTTTAGGTAAGCCGTTAAAGCCAATAAAACTAATGAACGGGAATAAAACTATCTTTTCAAATTTCCAGGTCAATTGTATTCTACAAATTTCTGGCTGGGCGCTAGTGATTTAGGTCATAACGGCCAGTACGTTTGGGCAAGCAATGGTGAAACAATATCCCGCTTTACCAACTGGCGTGCGGGTGAACCTAACAATTGGTGTGGCCATGAACACTGTCTGCAATTGTTATCGGACGGTCAGTGGAACGATCTGAACTGTGATCACAAACTTAAATTTATTTGTGAAAGCCTTCCGCCTAGAAGCAGCTATGATGTGCCTTTTTATGGTTAAATGATGTTGAAAAACTAAGAAAAAACAATTTTTAAAATAAATTTCAATTAATAAATCCCTGCAAGCTAACCATGGACTGATGTTTTAGTTTCCTAACTGCACCGGTTTTCTTGTTTAGGTTAAAACTTAAATCCCCAGGGCAATTAAGTTCGAGGGCAGCAAGGTCGATCATTTGGTAAAGCTAGAGTTTTTCTTACTGACACCGAATGGCAGGAGGCTTAACCATTTTATGTTCCAAATTAAGTTAATCGATAATTTAATTTGATGATTGGAGGAATAATTTGACGGTGTCCCTATATCAAGTCGTATTGTATTTGATAGGGGTTTCGACTTCCTGATCCCGAGCAGAAGTGACTGGACCCCTGACACGACCGTTCCACCCGAACTCCTGGATGTCTACACCGACGGCTCCAGACTCGATAACGGGGGTGGGCAGTGGAGTATACTCTGGGAAATTGGCCCTGAACACTCCGGCTGCCGGACTACGGCAGCGTGTTCCAGGCGGAGGTAATGGCCATCTGCCAAGCCGCACAGTGGATTTTCTCGCCTATGGTGTTCCTATCCCTCTCATCCGTATTTCGATCTACTCCGATAACCAGGCTGCGATAAAGTCTCTGTCGAACGTTGCGGATAATTCCAGGATCGTCAGGGAATGTCGCCGCTGTCGCAATCTCCTTTCTGGGCGCTCCGGCGTCACACTTGTCTGGGTTCCCGGACACTGCGACATTCCGGGAAACTGCAGGGCCGATGAGCTGGCCAGAGCTGACGCACTACTTCCGGAATCTTCCTCAATCAACTTGGGAATGCCACTTACCTCGCTTAAACTGGGCATTGCGCGGAAATTCCCCGGGATGCCAACCGGTCCTGGATCAATGAAGAGTCCTGCTCCAGTGGATCCTCGTCAACGATACTCCTTTCACTCGCGTCTCGATCTTTTCTGATAGTCAGGCCGCGATAAGATCTCTATCGGGTTTCGTGATTAGCTCTAGGATTGTTAGGGAATCTCGCCGCTGTCTCGATCTTCTCTCGGGGCGCCTCACCAGTGTCTCTCTGGTGTGGGTCTCCGGGCACAGTAAAATTCCGGGAAACTGTAGGGCCGACGAGCTTGCCAGAGTTGGTGCGCTCCTTCCGGAATCCTCTTCTGTTGAATTGGGTATGCCGTTTGCCTCAGTCAAGTTGACCATTGCGCGGGGGTTCTTTCGGGACGCCAACCTATCCTGGGTCAATGAGGAGTCCTGCTCCACCGCTAGGCTCACCTGGCCGAGATGGATAGAAGGCGTACCAACCGATTACTTGGTCTTGGTCGTGATATCATCTCGACTACGGTGGCCGTGCTTACAGGTCATTGCGTTATGGGTAGACACGCGGAAAGAATGAGGCTCCCTTTCAACGACTTCTGTCGTGGATGCAGGTCCACTGAGGCAGAGTAGACTGTCATCCACTTCCTCTGCCATTGCCCGTCTCTTGCTAGGTGTAGATATAGGTTATTTGGCTCCCCATTCCTTGTTAGCCTAACGGAGCTATCATCTATTGACATCAAGGACTTAGCCTCGTTTATCAAACTTTCTGGCTGGTTTTCTAGCGTGGGGTAGTCGTGCTTTTTGAAAAAGTGCAGCCCTTGCGCTGACCAACTTCCCACTCCTTAGATCGGAGGAACTTGGCCAGTACAGAGGCTGCGTTCACCTGTGGCATCACAACGGGCCGCTATGCGTGCTCAAATGAGCTTTTTGGTAAATTAAAGCTACCACGCTAACCTCACCTAACCTGACTTAACCTGAAACCGAATGGTGCCCTAAAATCTGTGGAGGCAATAATACAAGAATGCAATGCAATCTACCTATCGCACAACGAAGTATTTGTACCGAGTGCACCGCCACCGCTACCATTTATTGTCAACATCACTCAGGGCCTTAGCATGCATTTCAAGAAATTAGGTTGGATTCGATCCTTGGAATATTGTCGCTGTAATAATCAAATCCTAGTACTACCTACATACACCCTTCCGGGCTATATCTGTGCCCTAAGAGCTCTGCAATGGCGGCTCGCTGTTCCTTGGGAACTGAAGAAGTAAAGCAACTCTCCAAACTCTCCAAAACAGGACGTGTCATCGTTTGTCGCTACCACTTACTTACCTTACTTAATTGGGCCATTAACAACCCGATTAACGGATTTCGGCCTGCCACAACACATCCTTCCAGTTGGTCACTGCAATCGATGACAGGGCTTCCTCGATTTGGTCATTCCAACGTCAAGGTCGTCCTCTTCGCCGACTTCCGCAGATCCCCGCATTAAATACCCATCTCACCGGAGCATCATACTCCATTCGAATGACATGGCCGAGCCAGCGCAGCCGCTGGATATTAATACGCTGCACAACGTCTATGTCGTTGAGGAGCTCATACAGCTCACTGTTCGGGTCGGTTGTCGAAATCTTTGGGAAGTCACACTGGACCGAATATCTTACGTAGGACTTTTCTCCCGAATACTCTCAAGTCTGCTGCATCAGTGCTTAATAGGGTTTATGCCTCTGCGCCATAAAGAAGCGTGGGGAGGATAAAAGTCTTGTAGAGTATTAATTTTGTCGTACGAGAGAGGTCTCTGCTACTTAATTGCCTATTGAGACCATAGTAGCTAGCACCTGTTGGCAAGAGTGATCCTACGCTTGATCTCCATACTGACATCATTTTTGGTGGTAACGGCGGAGCCAAGATAAACGTGCGGCGTATTGATTTTCAGATTACGGCCGATAACTATACTTTTGATACAATCAAGCTAACACTACTGCAACTGATTCGGAATCTGGGTTCTGATCTCGTTGCTATTTATAAAGAATCTGGGGGTCCTCAACCTTATCAACCGTTTCCTCACCGAAGATTTTGGTGTTCAAGAGTTTCGATTTGAAGGGTTATTCGTTGATTTATTCGTCTCTGACTATTCATAATTTTCTTCAGGCCCAAATCTACCATTGTTTCCTTGTTAAGGAGTTAAGTTTCCCCAAACCTAACCAATTTTAAGGAAACCAGAAGATTGCGAAATCGAAAAATTCATATCAAAACGTGTCTTATTTTGTTAATTAACGCGCCTGTTCACACTTGTTTTTTGTGCAATTTTCGATGGTAAATTAACATCGGCTTCATCTGCTTTTTCAAAACCCAGTGAATTGCAATTATAACGGGTTTTTTTTTCCATAAGAAGTGAGGTTAAAAGCGAAAGCATTCTCAAGCATAATGGGGAGTAGTACTGTCGTAATACTATTTCTAGTGTCTTCAATATTAACGGACTGATCGGCACCACCTCTTATTATCAATTCCACTGTAACCAGTAAAGCTTATACCATGCATTTGAACAGTTTAAATTGGTTTGAAGCCATGGAACATTGTCGCCATGAGAATAAAATCTTAGGCTCCATACCTAGCATGGAAGTTAACCCTTTGACGGACACTGACATCTATAGACGTCATAACAAGGGTTTCTGGGGGTACATGACGTGTATACACGTCATAAATTGTTTCCTCCAAATAACGGAGATACAGCAAGTGTCCCACGGGAAGGTAAATATTTCCCTGTGCAATTACTATTGCCTAGCAGAAGGCGAGGTGCTGGGCCTGATACCTAAAAAACGATTTAATGTTTTGCCTTCAATTCACTCACCTCGATAGGTTATTTATTGCCAGTAAGACTAGCTAACTGCCTAGTCTAGTACTGAATTCGCATTGAGTTGCTTCCCTTCTCAGATATATGCTCTGATAATTCAGCCTTCTCATTACAGTATCAACATAGTAGACTTGATGCGTTCGCTATTCTAAACAAATCTTCTGTAAGTCTAGAGTGCTTGATCAACAAGGCTTTTAGTTAGCTGGCCTCAAATCCAATTGGCTTAAAAGAAGTCTTCGTCACTTCATGCATCATTTCTATCTCTTTTTGATTCACTAAACTTTGTGACATTTCACCGCCAGCCACGAAACAATCCGGTTTTTTTTTTAACAAAAAAGCGAAAGAAGTGTCTTCCTGCAGAAGTTTTTCCTTGTGCTCGTGCTATGAACAGTTTCAAATCTAACATCCATACACACCACTCCCTATTTATTCCCTGCCATAATCTGTCTTTCTAGTTCCAATACAGAGACATTGCATAAGTAGGAAACATCCCCTAGGTGTTGGCCGTAAAACACAATCAAACATAAAACCAAGATTACCTGTGCCGGATTCATTAAACGATGGCTTTATAGAATTCTGTCTGTTGTTTATAACCACCTGGTAGAGATAGTGATGGCGGAAAACTAAGCCAAGGGGGAAGGCCCCTGCATATAATTGTTTTCTTGATGACTTAAGAAGTATTTAAGTTGATCGTTGAGATGATGGAACTGAGTGAAGGTTTAGAATTTATTTTAAATTAACGTTCCACTGTGCAGCAATATGTGTGTATTTAAACTGTAACTGCATTTTTTTAAGGCATTTTAAATGGTTAATTAATTTCTTACGCTCCTCAAACATGACGCCGTTGGCTTTCACCACAGTTAATTACATTTATAATGGCTTTCAATGGTTTCTAAGCGTGGAAAAAGGCCGTGGAACAGTTATCACTGCGACGAATGAAGTGAAATTTTCAAATTTAATTTTCATGCAACAAATTTTATAAAAGCGGGCGTATTTCCCTAACTTAACAGTGTCATCACTGTTTCTAGCAAAATGTTGACTTCCAATTTATTAAGCCTGTTCATTTGGACTCTAGTGGGCTTATTTACGATAGTACCTAACGTGAGCGGTTATTGTGTGATTAAAATTATGTCATCTAGGCACAAGACCCAACTGGTTGTCAGCCGTAGAAGATTGTCGGCTTCACAAGCAGTCCTTAGCAAGCGTTAACAATCCAGGCAGCTGAGTTGGCAGAAAAGAGTTCCCTTAGAACACTTCTTCGGACAGAGAGAATGGATTCTTCATGACGAAAAAGGGGAGACTGTCAAATCTCTAGGCTTCTTTCGCCCAAGTTACATCATTTTTGATCAGAATAAATCCCAAAACATGGAAGATAATCTATTGGGATCTTATTAGGTTTTTTTACACTGCTTTGAGCCTTAAGGCCAACCATTAGTGTATGGAACAGGAGCACTCCTTCTTTTTACAGGGCTTTTATTAACGTATGGAAGTGGGAGTCAATTCAGTTGGTTAGTGACTTGATCCTATACAGAGAACTCTCTCTGTTTGTTGACTAGGTAGTGATAACCTTATCTCCACGTAATTGCAGTTGCAATCAGGAACATTTTAGTCTTCTGTCCTCTGTTTGAGTATCGAGAATTCTGATTCTCTGCAGAAGTTGTAATGCGCAAGACGTAGTTTACTTATGTAGGCCTATTGAGGCAGTGAGTTCATGTTGAAATGCCAGAGTTATAGATCGAAGAGATACAGAAAGAAATCAAGTAAAAATACTAGAATTCAAGATACCCCAGCCCGATAATATTAAACCCAAAAGTTGCAGTCTTAGCTGCAATTTATTCCCGTCTCATTTTCGTCTTTGAGACTTTAATGAAAGCTAAGATTACTACGATGCAAGAACTCGCAATCCACTCGTTAATTGGAGCAGTCAATCGAACCTTCTTTTTATAATAGAGTGTAATGAGGACCAATTACTGCTCCAATGCAATTACATCGTATATTTTTCTCTTGGCATACACCTTAGGAGGTCTCATAGCATCCAGTCACGCATTAAAGACGGATATCCTACCTCCTATTGGGAGCATGTGCCCGGCCATTTCCATACTCTTCTTATTCTGTGTGTGAAGAATTTTGTTTGTGTGATAGAATTTCGCTATAATTTTAAGAGGTTAAGAGGCTTTACTTCCATTTTACTGTGCATTAATTGCCCTTAATGGGGTGTCACGTTAAAAAAAATTACCCTGATTTGATGCACGATTACTAATAAGTTTTTAAATAAATTTGCCCGGAGGTAAACCACTTAAAAATCGTTCAATCAAACAATCAATCACTGTCAAGCATGACTCTGCATATACAATTTAAGACCCTAATTAATAACCCCTCTAACCATGTATATAAAGCCGGGATAAAATGAAAACTTTTGTTGTTAGACTTCAGTTAGAAGAGTGTCTGTTGGCAAAATGTCTTTAAATTTACGAAATATTATCGTGATTTTAAGTGTTATTACGCTTAAGCTTGTGTGTAATGTTAGTGGCGCTGGCACGGTTATAGGCGATAAGAATTATCAGGTGATAGTAACGGAAAAGCTTAATTGGCATAAGGCTTATCAAGCATGTGCTAAACTAGGCATGTCATTGGCATCGATTGAATCGGAAACTGAAAATAAAAATTTAAAAGATTATTTATATTCACAATGTAAGTGTAAATGCAATCAATCAATATAAGGCATTAAAATTGTTTATAATTATTATAATGTATAGAAGTATAGTAGTCCAAATTGAAGAAATTTCATATTATTTGCTTTCCTTTTCTAGCCATCTTATCGAATCAATTTTGGTTATCCGGTACTAATTTGGCTGATAGAAGTACATATTCTTGGCAATCAACTGGTAAACCAATGACATTTACCCAATGGGCACCAAATCAACCGGGAACTTTGGCTAATCGATGCACTTACATGAATTTCAATGGTCAATGGGTAACGGACAGTTGTTACGCTAAAAAATATTTCATCTGTACCAAGCCAGTTACGCCCATCTGTGGTGCGTCTGGCAGTTGTACATCGAGTTTTCAGTTGGAATTTTAATTGAAATATTGTCTTCGATTTCTAATGATAAAGAAAATTTAAATAAAATTTATTGACAGCATTAATCATAGGAAATACTTTTCTTTTTTTAATCAGCCAATTTATATACATATATAGGGTGGGCCATCTATCGGTTTATCTCTATCTATCTCATAATTTACTGTATTATCTACACTGAACGTAATGAATCGATTTAAGGTTGAGCAACGTTGGGATTTATTGAAAATTTTATTTCCAAAGCAAAGAGATTTGGTCGGAAATTGCGGAAAAAATATCGTACAATATTAGGTCGCAAAGAAGGACCTACAAAGCCGGGTGGTATTCGTGCCGTGGGTGGTTCGGGAAACTGGTGAGCGTGCTCGCTCACGCAACTCTTCATCGTTCTCAAGAATTGAACATTTCACGCACGTCGACGATCTCGATGTGAAACCTTATAAAGTTGACCTTCCGCTTCGTTTTCGCTTCGCTAGATGGGCCAACGAGAAACTGCCGGTTTATTGTCGATTTTGCCAAAAAAATCAGCTTTTCGGATGAAGCTCATTTTCGTCTAGGTGGGTACATTAATAAGTAAATTTATTGGGTCCTACGGTCTTACAGAAGCCAATGCACCCATTACGAGTGACTGTTTGGTGCGGCTTATAGAACGAAGGCATCATTGCCTCCATTACGGTCAATGGAGACACCTATCGCACCATGACAACCGATTTTTTGTACCCGCTCTTCATGGTATTGACGTGAACAATGTTTGGTTTCAACAGGATGGTGCTACTTGCCACACATCTCATGGCACAAACGATTTGTTGCGTCAAATGTTTAATGGTCGTTTAATGATGATGTCAATTGATGACTATTTTTGGGGGAGGGGCTGGCTTTAAAGAAAAGTGTTAAGCCGACAAACCAAAGACAATCGGGATTTTGAAGGGCAATATTCGTGAGGCCATTGCCGAGATACGACAGTTGCTGAGAGGATATCATTTTCGATTTTCATATTTCATTTTGTTGGAAATGTCTGACCTGGGGTCACGTCTAATAAGCCGACACATTGCATCTAGGACTGCCGATTATTCCTATCTTCTCAAGGATTGCAAGTATTATTATGCCACTAGCTAATCAATACGTTGAATATCTTCCGGATGGAGCATTCAAACTCTTAATATCAAACTAAATATAACAAAAAAAACTTTAAATGACCTTTGACCTTTCCAAATGACGACTAAATTAATTATTTTTAAAGACTAGTGCAGAGATACATATAGGGTGTTTTTTATAGAGGTATAGAACTTTAAGTTGCAATAAAACAACGATGGATTATTCGATTGACATGAATTTTATTTATCCGAAAGATAATCTTGTGGCATTACATTTTAAATATGATTTCTGGCATATGACCGCCACGGCTGTCGTAGCGGATGTAGTCCAATCTGGACGTCCACTGCCGATATACGACAGTTGCTGAGAGGAAATCACTGAAGAAGTAGTTTTGTTGGAGATGTCTGACCTGGGGTCACGTCTAATAAGCCGACACACTGCATCTAGGACTGCCGATTATTCCTATCTTCTCAAGGATTGCATAGCTTACTGAAAATAGACACATACACATGCATGTATTATTATGCCCCTAGTTAATCAATTCGTTGAATATCTTCCGGATGGAGCATTCAAACTCTTAATATCAAACTAATTACAACAAAAAAAACTTTAAATGACATTTGACCTTTCCAAATGACGACCAAATTAATTATTCTTAAACACTAGTGCAGAGATCATTCCTAACTTCTTAAGTGAAAATTAAAGATAAAACCCCATCAATCATTTCAACAATCAATTACTTCATCAATCATGTCATCAATCAATGTCAATAGGCTACCATTAAAGTTTACTTCAATTACCTAATCAATCATGTCATCAATCAATGTCAATAGGCTACCATACAAGCCTTGTAACTTGGCTTGTATAAAATCTTACGCTTTGAGTGCATAACTTCAGATCAGTTTACGTCAATTACTTAATCAATCATGCCATCAATCAATGTCAATATGCTACCATTAAAGTTTAATCAATCATGCCATCAATCAATGTCAATAGGCTACCATTAAAGCCTTGTGACTTGGCTTGTATAAAAGCCTACTCTTTGAGCGCCTAACTTCAGATCACTTTAGCTAGTTTTGGTAAAATGTTAACACTTCAGAAATCATTTCTATTGGCCTTGGGACTGCTGGCCTTTAGCTGGACTTCAATGGTTAAAGCCCAAAAAGGTATTACGGTGGATCTGGGTGATAAGCGATATTTCATTATAACATCTCAAACATATAACTGGTACAAGGCCAATCATGCGTGCTCCAGCAAAGGTATGTCCTTGGCCTCTCTGGAAACGGAAACGGAATATAAAACTTTAAAAGATCATCTTTACAACAAGGGTAAGTGCCCGCTTATAAAGAATAGCTATGATGGCATGATTTAATTAAGCCTTTATTTAATAGAACTTTTGTCAAATGGTTTCTGGTTATCCGGCAATAATTTGGATGGCACTTCCTCATATACCTGGTTGTCTACCGGAAATGCCGTCAGTTTTAGTAAATGGGCCACTGGTCAACCTGATGCGACAAAGAATTGCGTTAAAACCGATGGTAGTTTCAATTGGATCACAGCAAGTTGTACGGAAGACCCTGACAAAGCTTATGTTATATGCTCTAGGCCACTTGTACCGGATTGTGGACTAACTGGTGGCTGTAAAACAGATCCTAGTTTTTTCTATTAATTTCACTGTAACTGAACTGTAACCTGTAAATCATAGGCGAAGCTTTGTAAAATAATAAAAAAAAATTAAATTTTTGGAAGAACATTAGAAAAAATATGGTTTTTTGATATGTAGGCCTATGGAAATTTTTACTTTATGGAGCGTTACTGATAAAAAGGGGACTCAGGGGTGCTATTGCCTTCAATATGTTATTTAGGAGACAACGTTTGTAGGACCTTTCCGGCTATAGCACTTGGTATACTTGCAATTTACTTTAAACATATGCTTTACAACTTACAAAGCCGTATTCTAGTACAGTTTGTGGCCTCTAAATTAAGGACGAAATTTAATTAAAAGTCGTTTAAGTTTGAAAAGGTTTAGCTATGAAGATTATATTTAAAAAAAATTGGTTTTCTTTTACACAAATAATAGACAAGATATTTAACTGTGTTATAATATAGACTGGGGCCTCGAAAATGTGGACAGAATTTAATTAAGTAATAATACAATCCTAAAACAGCTTTAAGTGAAATTTAAGTCCATAATATAAGGTTCATGTTTCCTATTCAAATTATAACATAAAGAGAAAAAATTATAGGGTAGGGCCTCTAAATTGTGGACGATATAAAATGAGATGTTAAAACGTGATAAGGGGTTCTCAAACAACTTTTTCATTAAACAAATAATGAACAAATGTCGAGAGAAGCAAGTATTGGAGCGTTACTAGCGCCTACAGGACCTGTCACAATGCTGTTATCTGAATATCGTTCTGAGCTTATTGCCTATGATCTCCACCGGTTATCGCCTTTAATTCATAGCATAATCAAAATAAATGCACAGAGATCCTGCAGACAAGCTTACAATTTCATTAACTATGTCTTGCGGCATCTTATTGCCTCCTCGGTGGTATTAGGCATTAGCCTAGAAGCTAGGTACGCCAAGGTCATCGTCTTTGGAAGAGAGCAGGAATAAAGTAGAGGCAGAGTTCATGCAATTTCTGATATCACGGTCTTCACAGGCATTTTCCCACTATGAAACCCAACGTATTTGTTAACTTAGCTTGAGATCTTGAAGTTGCCGTAGTCTAGTAGGTAGTGTGTTGGCTTATTAGACGTAAAGCCAGGGTTCGAGCCCCAGGCCAGGCATCAAGACAAAATACAAAAAGTATTTCTTAGGCGACTTGCTCTCAGCAGATTTCAGGCATGAAACTCTGAGAGTAAATAAAATTGCCATGAAAAAGTTTCTCAAAAAAATCTGTCGTTAGGAATCGACTTTAAACTCTAGGTCCCTGGCACTCATGCACAAAATTAACACACACAACATAAGTGGTGTGAGATACTAGGACGTTGTACAATGGGTCAATTCGACCTCCGGGTACTGTACTTGTCTTAATTGACAAGTACACGTCCTCTAACCTAACCTAACCTAGCTTGAGGCCTTTATCAGTCGTAAATGTCGTATGCCACATTGAATGTTCCGCCCGTGCGATTTGAGGTCATGGTCGTTCTATGTTGGTCATTCTATGTTGTTGTTCTATGATAGGACTCAATACTCAGTTGATGTATTTCTGTGTTCAGCTCCCCTCGTTCTCCTTCATAAGCATGGACGCTCTTTAGCACTAATTCCGCTGCCTCGGGAGAATACGAGAGAAAAGTTTTACGCGAGAATTGTTTCTTGAGACAGTTTTCCCTATGGCGGGAGTAAAGCACAAATGCTGTTAGGCCCGAATTGCCTTGCCTTAAGACCTTGACTGCCGAATTTGAACCAAAAATGAACTAAAGGGTCCGCCAAATAACTTTTATTTTTTTGAGAATGCTTTAAAAAAAAAACTACTGAATATTTTCTCAAATTTCTTTTTTTATTTGAAAGTAAAATTCTTCTGGTTAATAATGGAAAATAATTTCATTCAAATGGCTGCCTCGTCTGGCCATGCAGTAGCCTACACGATCGGTTCAATTTGTAAGCACATTATCGATTGTGTGCAGCTGTATTTCACCAATGGCTTCACGAATATTGTCCTTTAAAGCGTCAATTGTCTCTGGCTTCTCGACGTAACACTTATCTTTGACGGCAGCACACAAATAATAGTCCAACGGTGTCAAATCGCAGTTCCGAGGTGGCCAAACGACATCAGCTCTGCGGCTGATAATGAGATCTTCAAAAACAGTGCGCAAAACATCGAGTGTAGCTTCGGCTGTGTGGCACGTAGCGCCGTCCTGTTGAAATCAAATGTTGCCAATATCCTCCTCTTCAATTTTTGTGAACAAAGTTTCGTTCAACATGGCCCGATAATGATCGCCATTGACTGTAACGGCACCTACTTGCTCATTTTCGAAGAAAAATGGCCCAATTATGCTTCTGGACCAAAATCCGCACCAAACAGTGACTCGTTTTGGGTGCGCCGGCTTTTTAATGTATGCGTGCGGGTTTTCTGTGCCCCAAATGGGACAATTTTGCTTGTTTACATACCCGCCGAGATCAAAATGAGCTTCATCTGAAAAGATGATTTTTTTTTGCCAAAATCGCAGGCCCACTTAGCAAAGCGAAAACGCATTGTATGGTCAATTGGCTTCAACTCATGAACCAATTGAACTTTGTATGGCGTCATACCAAGGTCTTTATGCAAAATTCGTCTCAATGATGTCTCCGAAATGTTCAATTGATGTTGATGATGGCGCTTCACGCACACTTTCTGCCACAGCAGCAATATTCTCGGGTGTACGCACTGTTTTTGGCTTTTCACGCTTTGGTTTATCGATGAGGATGCCAGTTTCTTTCACTTTTTTTCACAAGATAACGAACATAGGGAGCTGACGGTGCTTCTCTTCTTCCAAAATCTGTACGCAATTTTCGCACACATTCTGCAACATTACCATGATTTTCAAAGTAATGTCGCAATATTTCCCAGCGTTGTTCAAGCGTATACACAACCATATTCGTTCAGCGGAAGGATAAAATGGCGGACCATTTTAAAAGAGCTCCTTAAAGGTGTTGACATTGTTCAGCAAGATCTTCAATCCAATTATCTGTGAGCATAACTATAAGGATGATGAACTTGCCAGGTGGGGCACGACCATCGAGCTCACCGCTGAGTTCTCGAATCTGGGCATACCAATGAGGACCTGCAAGCTCATAATTGATAATGCGATCGTCGATTCCGTCAACGACAGGTGGGCGGCCTCGGACACGGGTAGAACGGCTCGTAAAATCTGGCCAAGGCTGGATGAGGGGCGCACAATGAGTCTACTTAAACTCCAAAGAGGCGCGCTCAGTGTAGTTGTCGGTGTCATTACGGGGCATTGCATGCGAGGCGCATTGGACTTGGACACCTTGCTAACGACTTCTGTAGAAGCTGCAGAGATGAGGAAGAAGAGGAGACTGTCCCTCACCTGCTGGGTACATGCCCGGCTCTATGCCAAAGGAGAAGAAAGTACTTGGGTACTTACTACATGGATGATCTGGAGGAACTGTCAGAGATTGACATTGGCAGCCTAAATCGCTTCATCAGGAGCTCCGAATGGTTTCGAGACTAGGGGACAACGGATGACTGTGGTAGCACAATGGGCCCAATGCGGCCTAAGTGTGTCCATCACCAAGAACATTTTTCTTGGATGGGCAGCCACCTCTACCTACCTACCTACCATAACTATAAGGACTAAGAGCTTTTTGGATGGAAAAGATGATTGAAAATTTCGTATAACACGACCTTAACTGCGTTCGGAGTTGCACGCGAAAAAATAGGCGACCGGCAGTTAGGGCAGAGGCAATCCAAATTAAGTCTTCGCTCCAACAAACAACCTAAAAAATTTTTTACGTTATTAATTCCATTGGAGTGCAGCCCTTGCGCTGACCAACTTCTCCCTCCTCGGATCGGAGGAACTTGGTCAGTACAGAGGCTGCGTTCCCCTGTGACATCACAACGTGCCGCTATGCGTGCTCAAGTGAGCTTTTTGGTAAATTAAAGCTACCACGTTAACCTAACCTAACTTAACTCCACTGGAGCCCTAAAAACATATCCTGAAAAGGCCGTCAGTGAATGCTTGAATCGGCAATCTATTTTGAAACGAGTTCCATAACGTGTTATTACGGTTGTGTAATTCCCTTCCCCTCCCCGCGACTGTATTAACAGTTTTTGATGGATTTTAACTCATGTAAACAATAAATTACTTTCGATAACAAATGACATTTTCAACGGATTTAAATGCAAATTGTATGGCCGATAACTACAGCCCGGAAGTCATTAATCAATGCCATTAGAATTCCATTGTATGTATATATAGAGGAGGAGCCCCCTTTAAACTTGATAATTCAAACGAGTCATTACAAAATGTTTTTAATTTTGAACACATTTGTTCTAATATACGTTGTATTTCTAAGCAATTTGCTATTGCCTAGCCTTGCACAGGAGGAGGGCCTTAACATACGGACAGGCAATAAGATGTATTACATTGAACTATCGGAACAGGCGAATTTCGTTAAAGCGGCCCATGCCTGTGCCACGCTAGGCATGAAATTGGCTAACCTCGACACCGATAGTGATCTCAAACGAATTAAGGCCACCTTACTTTTGAATGGTAATTACGGAAACTATTTCTTTAAAATACACTCAAAAAAAAATATTTTCTTTGGTTTTTTTTTCTTCAGATATTGCCGATAACTCCTATTGGCTATCGGGCACTACTTATGGAAACACAGCATTGGCGTTTATTGACTTCGTAACAGGCAGCAAAATTAAATTTGTACCTTCTACTCTTACAATAGCTGCCTCTCAGTGTTTATCAACCAAAGCTTCAACTTTTGAATATCAAAATACAGAGGCCTGCACCCTTTCGAAATATTTTATTTGCGAAAAGCCTTTAGTGCCCTCTTGTGGTAAATATGGTCAATGTCGTTATCGTTATTATTGATTGTAAAATGAATAAATAAATAAAAAAAAAGAAATTACACTGTGCTACCAAAGAAAACTAATATTCTTTTTATATTAAATGCTTTGGTCTCTAGCCCTAGCATTGATTTGTAATTGCAAGTCTAGGTTAGTTTTTATTCGATAACAAAACATGTTTTTCTGTTAGTAACAATTTGTTATCGTTGCAATGTTTAATTTTTTAAATAAATTTCTTATCGATAAACTATTTTAAATTTTGTTTTCGTTTCGATAACACATCTCATAAAATTATATTGCCCTGATGGGATGTATTTCGCCATTTATAGTATAAGATTTTTCCTCTTTGAATAATTTTTTACAATCGAAATTTGACTTTCCAAGAAGAAAATAATCGGAGGAACCTATATCTAACCAATAGATAAAGCAATTCAATGGTTATTAAACTCCCAAAATTCATTAAGTGAACTGCGTTAATATCTTCATAAAACAGGACTTTCTTTTTCTCTAATATCTGGCTTTTTATTTATATTTTTCCACCATATAAACTTTATTGATTAATAGTTATCGACATTGATTGATTAACATTTTTGGAGATGGTTTGAGAAAGATAACATAAAAAATATAGCTTTTTATGAAAAGAAAAAAATATTTTTTTGTAATAAAAACTCATCATCGATAACGTTTTATAATAAATTTTTTTCGATACCTTAAAAAAATTTTTTCATTAAAAAAAAAAATTCTAACTCTTTATAAGAAAAGTAATTTTTTTGTAATAAAAACTCATAACACCAATAACTTTTTATAATAAATGTTTTTCGATAACTAAAAAAAATCTTGTTTTATGGTTAATAACAATAGTTGATTGTTTTTAATCAAAGTCTAGAATTCTGGTAAGAAAACTTATCGTTATGAAAAGCCTTATCGATAACTTTTTGTAAGAATTTTCAGAAAATTTGTTGAATTTTATGTATCGATAATTTATTTTAATTTAAAAAGGCACTCTATCGATAACAATTTCTTATTTTTAAATGCATTGAAAAACATTGCATTTATTTGTAAGAGTATTTGCAGAAAATTTGTTAAATTTTTTGTATTGATAACTGTGGGGGTGAGAGGGGAACGAATAAAATAAAATATTTGGCGAGAGTTGGGGTAAATAAAATACAAAAGTATTAGATTAAATAATCAATTATTATTTATTTATGTACACAAACGTACCTTTAGCTTCGGGGGTGGATCGAGTACTGATCTCTTTTCGTTTATATATATTATAATTCACAATTGATTTATACTAACACAGGGGTGGTTTATACACTTAAACTAAACTTATATCTAAGACTTAAAAGTAGGGTGGCCAGCGTGAACATCCCGCCCCCCTTGCAACATTGCAACAAGAGGACCGAGAAGTCACCTGGCCAGATATCAAAATTCATATTTCAATAAAATATTAACAATTAATTAATAATAAATTTAGGGTATAAAATAAAAAGTAAATATAAGACTGGAACTGATGCTAGTACTGGAAACATAGTTTTATTAAAAGCCTGGTTGTGGGTTGCGCTCTTCTTTTCCCTTTGGCGTGAGTGGGTTCCTTCTTGTTGCCAGCTTTTTTCGAGGCGTTTGTCTCCTAGGCGTTCGACAATTAGCCTACAGCATTACACTATCTATAATTAAACGACAAACACGCAACAGAGAAAAAAGAAAACGAATTAGTTTTGCTCTTGACTAGGGAGCAGCACGAGCTTCGCAATCAGACGGGTTAGAACGCCATTGGCGAATCGAACATTCGCACTTCGAATAAGGGACGAAATAAATCCATTGGATTCAACCAAATTTCCGATCGTTAGGAGTAAATTGTCATGAGGAATGACAACAAATCGGCATCAACGAAGTCTCCTTGACAGGTTTTTGAGGCATAAAACGGTCATTATAGAATATTAACCTTATGTCGAGATTCCACGTGATTCCAATTGTCAGTGCCTACCTGGTCCACGATAAACGATACTCGATTTGCCGCAAATGTTGGAAAATAGCACGGGGGCTTCTTGAAGCCAGGACAGAACGATAGCCGAAACTGTCCCACAAAGGCTTCCGATCTGGTAAGATTTAGCTTCTTACGAAGTGAAAATACCATTTTTTGCCAATTGAGTTGCATCGCAGAGCTCTAAACGGGGTAAAGTTTACACTTATACAGGCACAACTTTGTCTTTGGCAGCGAGCAAGTGGGTGACAAATTCACCAAACGGGGTTAGGACTCTACTATACAGGATGGCGACGTATGCTTTCTCTGAAGCATCACAAATTGCATGAAGTACTTCACGCTGAGGGTTAAAATTAACCCAACGGGGGATGTTAATCCTGTCGATGTACGAGTAATCATCGACAAACTCAAGCCACCTGTTAAACTTCATGGGTTTCAAACATTCGTCACAATTTGTTCTGCCTTTACAAATTTGTCGCGTAATAATCTTAGCAACTACGATTTTAGGTGCCACTCACCCAACGGGGTCAAATAGCTTTGGCTATTTGAGACAAGACAGAACTTTTTGACTATAGAGAAATAGGGCGTTGGAGCTGGCTTGAAGCAAAATGTATCAATGCTCGCATTCCAACGTAAACCTAGAGTTTTAGCGGTGCTGGCGTCTGACAATTTCAAAAATTAGGAATGTAGTGGATGTTCGGGAGGCAAACAAAAACGAAACATCAATTATCTGACTTAAAAAGGGTATGATATGGCAAATAGTAACTGGGTTAGGAGGAGGATAAAATAGAGTCATAGTCGGCGTGTGGTCTAGGGACGGGTATTCCTCAATAAGTTCCTCGTATTAGGTTTTAACCTCGGGTTTCCGTAGCAATCGCATCTCAAATTTTGAGCAAACACACCTTTACGAGGACCAGGACCCAAGTCCGTAGGGGATTCGGACTTAAAGGATGACGAATTTGACTGACGTGTTTTGCCAGTCACAATCCAACCGAAAACGGCTCGTTGGGCGATCAGAGTGTTTTTGGGGTCCTTTCGAAATCCAGAAAGCATTATCTGGGGGTATACATCTCCACCTAATAGCAAATCCATATGGGAATATTTAAAATCTGATACCGGGAGATCAGGTGTACGAGTATCGAAATCATCATACGAGCATGTGGGTAATTGACCACTAAGTTTTTCAACAACATACGCCTCCGTGGTCAATTTAAACTTTGGATTAATGGGAGACCGTAATGAAACAATACAAACTTTTCTAGAGTTTGCTACCACTGCGCCATTAAGGCCCACAACAGCGGCAGCAGGTGCCGAATAGGTCGGAAGATCTAGCTTCCGTTGCAACTTTTGAGAGATGAAAGTAGCTTGAGACGCTGGGTCTATCAGAGCTCTCGCAGAGAAAATGGCATGACCCAATTCTATATTCACACGAGCAGTTCCTAACAGAACTGTTGAAGACGGGGTGGACTGTAGTCGGGTAGCGAAGTTCTGAAAAGTACGGGTAGTAGTGGATGTCGATGGATAATTATCCTCATCATTTCGCTTTTGTGCAGGAGACCGGGGAATTTCTAAAGAGCGATCTGGGGAAAATGGGCAAACGGGGCTAGTTTCAGCTCTCAGTCCCTCCCGGGTAGAAGATTCGATACGATGAAGTAGCGAATGATGTTTTTGTTTGCAAATGTAGCAAACGTTAGAGCTATGGCATCTGTTTGACTCATGGGAAACGGCCAAACAATTCGTGCAACACTTATGATCTTTAACAGATAATAAGCGTTCACCAACCGACATTCTTAGAAAATCAGAACACAAACGAATAGGGTGATTCTGATTACAAATCGGACACTTTCCTTGGGTTAGATTCGGGGCAACAGTCTCATAAGTTCTATATTTTCGGGGGCTACCAGAGCTGCTTTGATTAGTAGCCTGGGTAAAATTGTGACTGCCGGTAATGTCAGATACTGATTCCAAAGTTCGATATCTGGCCGTCAGGAACTCATCCATCTTGCTCCACTTAGGTAGGTCTGAGCAAGGCCCTTGAGACTGCTCCCAAAGACCTAGGGTGTGTTGGGGAAGTTTAGTGGAGCAAATGTAAACAAAGATGATATCCCAATTTTTAGTTTCTATTTCCAACAACGACAAATTTGAAATGCAATCATTAATTGTCCGCTGCAAACTCTTAATGGAAGGGCCAGATTCTTTGGAAATGGAAGGGAGGTTAAAGAGGGTTTTTAATTGAGAATTCACTAAAACGCGCTTATTCTCATACCGATCTACAAGATTCTGCCACGCCATGTCGAAACCATCATTCGTCATGGGGCAAGTTCGAATAATGTCGCTCGCCTCACCTTCTGTCTTCTGTAAGAGATAGTACATCCTTTGGATGTTGCTAATATGGGGGTTAGTTCCGTAAATGGCCGAAAACATATCTCGAAATGTTGGCCAAGACGCATAATCGCCAGAAAAGGTTGGGGTGTCACATGGAGGAAGGTGGATAGGGACAGTATTAGCAACCGGGTTCGCGGCCTTACTCTTAAGGCTATCAATTAATCCGTCAATAAATGAAGCGGATTGGAAATACAAGGTATATCCTGACATATATTTGGCTTTCGCGTCTTTTGTCGAGACTTTGGTTTCTTCGGCATTTTCCAACAAGTCTTCGTAACTGTCACGAAAGACTTCCCACAAACGGGTCAACTCCTGCCGATGAACACCTAGAGAGTGAACCGAATGTTCCTCTCGCGGAATAGCTTGAATAAAGCTTTCCAAATCTGCTAAGCGATTGTAATTCCTATTTAAATTTCGCAAAGCGGCCATTTTATTACAATTCGGGTTTTTGTAAAAATCCAAGAAGGGTTCAGAAATTTTAATCTAAATTAATTTAAATAATTCTAAAAATTTCAAGAAAACTCTAAAGAACAGGGTTTATCAAAGAAAATTGAAAGGTGGAGAACAAACGTATGAAAATCCTACTTTTATTTGAAACAAAATTTTAAATAGGTACAAAATCATAAAAATGGGTTAGCGAAAAATTAAAACAATATTCGAAAAGGTAGGGTAGATTGCAGAATTTAAATATAATTTATAGTATAAATATATATACATATAATTTATAAAAAATCAAATTATTAATTTAAAATAACAAAAAAAATATTTGTAAATATTATTGTGATAAAAATTATCACAATCTCAATTAAAAAGTATAAAAAAATTTTATTTCGATTTATATTAGTGCAAGAATATAAGATGCAAAATTTCTAAAGAAAAGCACACAATATTTAACCAAAAAAGCGGCCACCTTAATATGCGACAATCTTCCAACTGTTTTCTTTTTAAAGTAGTATATAACAACAACAACACGGCTAAATTTATATACTGTGTTGTTTGTATATTTTCGTTTTGTTTATTTTGTTTTGCTTTTCCTTTTTCTTTTATTCTTACACTCGCACTGCACTTTTGGATATATTTATTTTAAAAACACCAATTAAAGCACCTATTATAATTTATTTTACATACCTTATAAAAATCGGGTAGAAGATTATTAAAATAATTTATTTAATAAATACCAGCGAAATATTTGGATTAAGGGTATGGTTTATCCAACAACAAAAAACCAATGTGGCGACCTTCGAGACAAAATCTGTAAATAAAATCTCGCAAATATTTTATTTTATTTAAGGGATAATCCGGTTCGAAGGACCAAAATGTGGGGGTGAGAGGGGAACGAATAAAATAAAATATTTGGCGAGAGTTGGGGTAAATAAAATACAAAAGTATTAGATTAAATAATCAATTATTATTTATTTATGTACACAAACGTACCTTTAGCTTCGGGGGTGGATCGAGTACTGATCTCTTTTCGTTTATATATATTATAATTCACAATTGATTTATACTAACACAGGGGTGGTTTATACACTTAAACTAAACTTATATCTAAGACTTAAAAGTAGGGTGGCCAGCGTGAACAATAACTTATTTTAATTAAAAAAGGCATTCTATCGATAACAATTTCTTATTTTTAAATGCATTGAAAAACGGAAAAAATATTATCGCAACTACTTTTATTAAAAGATAAATAATTAAAAACCTTTTATAGATAATATTTTATAAAGAAAAGTATCGATAACATTTTATAAAAAATTGTATCGATAACATTTTATAAAATTTTTTATCGATTACTCTATAAAAGAAAAATGGAAAAATGTATACAAAAAATTATGTAGACAACTTTTAATACAAAACATATCGATTACTTTTTTTAAAAAATTTCTATCGAAACAAAAATAATAATAAAAAAAATATTTTATTGATAACTTTTTGTAGTAAATCTTTTATAGATAAATCTTTATTGAAAAAAAATATCGATAACTATTTACAAAAATTACTATCGATAACTCCATAAAACAAAAAAGTACAAAGAATGTATATTAATAAATTTTTATACAAAAATTATCGATAACTCGTTATAACAAATGTTATCGAGAACTTTTTATAAAAAAAAATCATCTAAACTACTTTTAGTTAAAAAAAAATTATTAAAAAAATAATGTCTTGATAATTCTGTATAGAAAATTTTTATAAGAAAATATCGATAACTTTTTAGAAAATTTTTTATCGAAAACTCCATAAAATAAAAATGTATAAAGGAGATATATTAATAACTTTTGATACAAAAAATATCGATAACATTTTATATGAAATTTTATCGAGAACATTTTAACGATAATCTTTTATACAAAAATTTTTCGTTAAATCCACCAAGGAAATATGTACAAAGAAATATTTTTTTATACCAAAATTATCGATAACTTGTTATAAAAATTTTTATTGAGAACGTTTTCTAAAAAAATTTATCTGAACTACTTTTAGTTTAAACAAAAATTTATAAAAAAAATAATTTCTCGACAATTCTGTATAGAAAATATCGATAACTTTTTGAGAAAATTTTTATCGAAAAAACCCATAAAATAAAAATGTATAAAGCAGATATGTTAATAACTTTTGATAAAAAAATATCGATAACATTTTATATGAAATTTTATCGAGACCTTTTTAACGATAATCTTTTATACAAATATTTTTCGTTAAATCCACAAAGGAAATATGTACAAAGAACATATATGTATCAATAAGTTTTTATGCAAAAAATATCGATTACTTGTTATAAAAAGTTTTATGGAGAATTTTTTAACGATAATTTTTTATAAAATAATTTATCGATAACTGAATCAATTAATTCAATAATACACATAAAAAATTTATAAATAAAAAATGTTATCGATAACTTTAAAAAAAAAATTTATCGATATTTTTTTTCAAAAAATCTTTTTGATAACTATTTATAAAAAAAATTAACGATACGTTTTATAAAGAAAATTCTTGTTTTAAACTGAATTACGTAAGGTAGTATATCGTTAATTATTTTATCTGTCGGTGCAGTGAACGATGGTTGTTGCAATACTTTAGAATTTTTGGATGCCATTTCTAAAGAACTTAATGAGTGCTTTTATCACTTAAACTGATTAACTCAATGCTAATTAAAGTAATTTATCATTGTCTTTGATTCTCATTAGAAGGCCTTTACTGTAGACTATAAAATGCTGATGGAGAGCAGTTAAAATGAATAGAAGTCTCGCTAACGTTAGGAAAATGTGTTTAAAACTTAAACTCCTAAATGGGCTGCTATACGCTCTAGTCTTTCTTAATGCTGTTTTATTGGCTAAAGCCCAATCGTTAAGCGGCATAAGTGTGGTTCTAGGCCAAAAGCACTACTACATTGAGGACAGCAATGTGGCAAATTTCTATCAAGCTGCTCAAATTTGTAAACAATTGGGCATGTCCTTGGCATCGATTGAAAAGGAGACCGAATATAAAAATCTAAAGAGCATTTTACTACAAAATGGTGAGCGAAATATTAAGTGATTGAGAGAGTATTTTGGTTTTCTTTTTCATTTTGTTTTTCATGTTTTAGATCTTTTGGACAATACATACTGGTTATCGGGAACGAAATCTGGCACCGATACGGTTTGGTATTGGCTGGGCACTGGCAAACGTATTACTTATACAAAACCAGATTCGCCTACAGGAGACGAACTATGTTTATCGACCACAAAAACCGATTTTGAATATACATATACGGTTAAATGCGATACAGAATCGCTGTATATTTGCGAAAAACCTTTAATTCCTTCGTGTGGCAAATATGGTCAATGCCGTTATCGTTATATTGCAAATACCAATTGAATTTGTTTTTTGAAAAATTTATAAAAAAATAATAAATTAACCTGCTTTATAAAATTATATAAAAAAAATATTATTTTGTTTTATTAATTTTTTTTAATTTAAAATTTTTTTTAAGTTTATAAAATAATAAAAAAAAATTTTCGTGTTTTTAATTTTTTTTAATTTTAAAAATTTATTTAAAATTTAATTTTCGTTGTTTTTATTTTACAGTTTAGAAAATATGTATGTACGTATTAAAAAAAATATTACAAGTTGTTTTTTTATTCTGATTTTAATTAATTTTTTTTTATTAAAACAATACTACTTAAAATTATTTATTAATTTATTTTATATTTCCTTTTTTATTTATTTATTTTATAGTTAATAGTTTTATTTTTACATTCTAAGGAAGTTATAAAAAACATGAGCTTTTTTCTCAACTTATATAAAAATTTAAAAATTAATAACAGACCCTTAATAAATAAAAAAAAAATAAAATAAAAAAATATAAAATAAAAATAAAATATTTATTTTATTTGCTATATAATATAAATAATTATTTTAATATTTATAAAAATAGTGACTATTTTATGGAAATTATTATTTCTAATATTTAATTACAATATTTAATGAATTTTTATTGAAAGAAAAAAATGCTTAAATATTTATTAAATGGTAAATGAGTATTTAATTATTTTTTTTGTTTATTATTTTTAGTTTTCAATTTTAATAAGAATATTTTAATACAACCCTTGTTTTTTGTTATAATAATATCTACAGATTTTTTATTTTTGTATTTCAATAAAATCTATAGCAAAAAATTATTTTAAATATAAAAAAATAATTAATTAAAGGCTTAAAAAATTATATCCGAAAAGTCAACACAAAAAAAATGTTTATAAAGGCATAAAAGGTAAATACTGTGAGGCTTATTAAAGTTTAAAAAATATTGTTTCTAATTTTCTTTACCAATAATTTTATTTTTAAAAATAATATATGATGTATCTGAAACTAGTTTAAATAAATGTTTTTTTATTTTTAATTAATAATTAATTTAAAAAAATTTTAAATTTAATTTTTTATTTAATTCACAAAATTTCATTATTTTTTATTTTATTTACAATTTTTTTAAAATACAATACAGAAATAACTGTTTTAAAATTTTAATTTTATTATTTTTATTTGTATTTTATTAATTTAAATTATTTTTAATTTATTTAAAAAACAATTTAATTAATAATAAAAAATAAAAAAATTAAATAAAAAAATATTAAAAAATGATCATTTTAAAACAATTAGTTCTTAAATTCATTTTTTTTAATTAAAAAATGTACACATTTTTAAATATTTTGTTAATTAAAAAATGGATTTAAAAATAATGAAAATAAGCTTTATGTTGGGCCAACGTATAAATATTATTTAATTCATTTATTTTTTTATTTTGTACCACTGTATTTTCATCATATTTTATTACAAAGTGGCCCACTGTTCATATTCTTGTTGCATATGCCGTTGGTAATCATAAATTATATTTTTGCTTATTTCTTCAAATCATATTGTTTTGTTGTTGTTTTAAAAATTTTAAATATTTAAAATTTATCTTAATAATATTTGTGTTTGTAAGAAATGAACCAATGTAAAGAAAGTACATGAAAACCGACAACAGTGGCCCTTTGGTAAAGAATATATGTATAAATTTCCTCAAATACATAAGTAATGTTATTTTAAGTAGAAAAGAATACTTTTAAAATTAATGAAGCATTGTTAATCTTGAAGTGAAACAAATCGGGCTTTTTTATTTTACACGGTCGCAAATTCTATAGGAACAATTTAATTTTTTTGTAGTGCCTCAAAATATAAGTTTAGCAGCTTATAGATAACAACTTTAAATTACCAAGTTGCTCTATATTGCTGCCGGTAAGGAAAACGCTTCTTATCGTACACTTTAATTTAATTTTTTAAAAATTTTTTAATTATAAAAATAAAAAAATATGAAATATTAAAGAAATGTTTAAATTTTTTTTAAATATTTTCATTATTTTATTAAAAAATATTTAATTTTTTTTATTTTTTAAATCCATTTTTTATTTAAAAATTTTTTAATTAATAAATTGAATTCTAATAATTTTTAAATATTTTTTAATTAAAAACAATGAATTTAAAAAAAATTTTAAATATTTTTTTAATTAAAAAAATGAATTTTAAAAATAATTGTTTTAAAATTGATAATTTTTTAAATTTTTTTATTAAATTTTTTTTTTATTTATTATTTTTAATTAAAAAAATGAATTTAAAGATTTTAAAATATTTAAATAAATTTAAAATACGAATTTTAAAAATTATAAAATATTTTTTTAATTAAAAATAAAAAATAAAAAAAATTTTATTAAAAAATTATTAAAAAAATTATCAGCTTTAAAATATTTACTTTTAAAATTATTCTTTTTAATTAAAAAAAATATTTAAAATTTTCAATCAATTTTTTAAATTAATTTTTGTAATTAAAAAAATATTGAAAAATTTTTTAAATTAATTATTTTAATTACAAAAAAATATTAAAAAATTAAACAATTATTTCTTTAATTCATGTTATTGCTATTTTTATTTAATTTAATTAAAAAAAAAATTATTTTTTAATAAAAAAAGATTTTTCATATTTTTTATCAAAATATTTTTAAAAAATGATAAAAAAAATATTTCAATTAATTTTCAAAAATTATTAGAATTATAAAAAATTATATTTCGAAAATATTTAATATTTTATTTTAAAATTGTATATTTTGTTAAAAAATAAAGAAATTTAAGAAATATAAAAAATTATGTTTCGAAAATATTTAATATTTTATTTTAAAATCGTATATTTTGTTAAAAAAATAAAGAAGTTTAAGAAATATAAAAAATTTGTTTCGAATATATTTAATATTTTACTTTAAAATTTTAAATTTTGTTAAAAAATATGTATTGATTTAAAAAAATTATTTTTTAATAAAAAAATAATAAATTTTGTAACATTTTTATAATTTTTATTTAATTAAAAATTTAAAGAAAAAATGATAAAAAAATTTCAATTCATTAAAAAGAAAATTATAAAAAAAATTTAAAAAAATTTTGAAAAATATTTTAAATTTTGTTAAAAAAATATTGTTTATGAAATAATTTTTTAAAATTAAAACTTTTTGAATTACAATATCAGTTACAATATTTAATCTAACAAGCCCTATTACTTGTTCATACACAGCATGCCAGCAGGCTATGCCATAATACATACCATCATACATGTATTATAGTGCCAGTTATCGGTCAGTTTGTCAAGTTGGCTTGATGACAGCAAGCTCATGCAATAGCTTTTCTGTCATACACAGTGGACACCTTCATTACTGATTTGTGAAGAAACTTATGCCTCATTTCCATTTAAAACTTTTCTTTTATAAGATTTTAAGCCTTTAATTATGCCTTTTTTCACATCAAATAACTGTTATACACTATAGTTTAACTGTTATACACTATCGTATAACTGTTATACATTAATTTTCTTTAACAATTCCTAACTAAAATCTACAAAAAATTTTTGTTTTTTGTAACTCTCACTTTATTCCTGTAGTATTAATAATAAAAAAACGACCTGCATAGTTTATAAATTACACGCTTCCCTAGCTCTCGTTCTCACTGTCTCTTTCATTTTCTCTTTGAACTTAGAGAATCATAAAGAGAAACTAAGAAGAAAAAAATTTATTTGCATTGACGAGTCTTAAACCCTCTCACCATATTTCACTCTTTATAAAACACTATCAGTGCTGGTAGTAGGGTCCACCAAACTGATAAGTGGGTGGTGGCGGCTGTTTGTGTGCATACAGATTATGATGGGAAGATGAACGTTTGGGCGGTTGGGGGGCACGATAACTAAAGGAATTCGGATAATCACCATCATCTTGCGAGGCCACATTATGCGATCGTGAGGGTGAATGTTGACGTTTCATGAAACGTTCTTCTATGTTCGAAGTGGGCCATCGTGTGTGATAGTGTCGTGTCGAGTCTTCGGACGAACGTCGACGCTGGTAGCGTTTAGCAGCAGGTGCAGGCATATGTTGATGCTGGAATGTGGTAATATCCTCACCACTGCCAGAGCTATTGTTTAAAGGTGTGCGATATTTTCTTCTCGAGCGCTCATCCAATGAGGAACTGGGTGTTACGCGTTGTTGTGCCATGATTATATCATCTACACAGCCACCTTGGCGTCTTTGTAAATCGGCGCCATAGTTATCGTAGGCAAAACGTTCTCTTTGCAATGATAGCTTGCGCTCTTGTTGTTCTTCCAAACGATGACGCCATTCATGGGCTGAAACTTTTTGATTGTATAGAGCCGCCGGTTGTGGCTGAAACTGTGTTGTGGTTGGGTTGTGTGCAAACAGATCATTATAGGAGGACTTACGCCAGCCCTCTTCATAGCGCCGTTGTGTTGTTTCATCCTCCAAAGCTTGTCGACGTTGTGAGCGTGAAGAACTGCTTTCAGAGGAGTCTTCACCAGAGGTGCCTATGCCTAAATCCTTTTCGTCTCCATAAGCCTTATAGGGTGCGCCCAAGAAACCTTTGCTTGTAAAGCCAGTTACACCATTTAGGGCTGTGGCACTGTAGGGCATATAGAAGGCATTAATAAAGTTCTTATCCATTTTAGCCATTTTCAGTTTATTGTCCAGATCATCGATTTCCTCCTCACTGCCGGTGTCGCGTCCCGTCCAGGTTTGCCAGCTCCCAGGGCCGAATAAGGATAGCAAAACCGGCAACAAAAATAGGCCATGCATGGCACCAAAGAAGATCACGAGGAAAACCATTTTGAAAAACACCAAAAATATATAACTTTGGGCCAATAACAAGGCCACTATGCCCAATATGGTGGAGCTGGAACCCTGTAGTATAGGCAAGCCCAAGGAATGGAAGGCCTCCCTGACGCGGGCCTTGGGACTTCTCTTCTTCGATGACATATAAGTATAGCAGATATGGGCAGTAAAGTCCACCGAGAAACCGATGCACATGATCAAATTAATCATGGATATGGAATCCAAATTTACATCCCACAAGGCCATATAGCCGGCCACGCCCATTTCAATGGATATAACCGAAAAGGCCACCCACAAAGAGCATAAAATATTGGGTATGAAGACAAACGATATGATCATCATTATAATGGCGCCTATAATCATGGCCTGCAACGAAGTGGGACGCACCAATTCAAACTGATCGAAGAACACAAAGTAGGGATGGAATATGGTGGCATTTAAAGGTGAATCCTTGCAAATCTGTCGTAAATCGCGTACCATTTCCTTTTCATGATTCGTATCGGTAATGTTAACAGCCTGTATGAGTAAACGTGAGGCTATAATGCGTGTCTCATTCTCATTGAACTTGACATCCAAAGAGAATGGATTGCCTGGAAATAGCCAATGCTCCTTAACCGCTTCAATGAACTCCTGTTCCGTGTCCAAAGTCAAGTTCAAATAGTCATTGTTACGATCTACAAACGAAACAAACGAACGCAACCAAGACTCGGTATACAGCGAAGATGTCACATACGAGGTATTCTCCAAATTGTGGGTCAATTCCTCAATTTGATCCTGCACCAACGGATCCGAATAGTTCAAGTCACCGGTTATTATAACCTGCATGCGATAGGGAAATTCACGATAATAATCATCCTCACGATCGAAAAATTCCACTGAATACGAATCTGAACGTGAGAGTTTACGACGTTCTAGGCCCTCTTTGATTTGGGTAATGCCATAGCAAGCGCCCGCCAAATATGTGGCAAATACCACAATAATCAACAGTTTGCACCATTTATTATTGATTACACAGGACATTCTGTTGCGGAAAAAGCTCATCAAGATGTGATCCTTATTATCCACGGGATTATCGGGATCCTCGCGATTAATACCGCCCGACATTATGGCACGATAGAATATGTTGCGTTTCTCTACAAATGAAAAAAAATATAAGAAAATCAATCAAATAAAGCCTTAAAGCCTAGCTAAGCAACAACGTACCTTTAATAGCCACCGATAACGATTGGACCTTGCAGCCAAACAAGGCATGACGGTTTTGCCGTTCCCTATAGCCCGATATTGCCATGCAGGCCGCAAAGAACGTTATGTGCCACAGGAAGGTAAATACCACTGCAAGTACCGAATATTTACAAAATATTTGCACTGATCTGAAGGGACTAATGATGCCAATTGAAAACGATATTAAATCGGTTAGGGAGGTAATGGTAATCGATACCGCCGCTTCAGACATCGTATGACCCATACGTTCAGCCACCGATTGCTTTAATGAAGTCCTTCTCCAGCCCGCCAACATAACAAATGTATCATCAATGCCAATGCCTAAGAGAAAAAGGGAATTTTTTTGTCATGTAAAAAGTACTTTATTATGTGTTTTTAATTTTTTCCCCTAAATTTTTAATAAAAAGTACTTTTTGCAAATAAAAAATACCTTTAGTATTTTTGTTAACCATTTAAAGGTACTTTTATTTTTTAATTAGAAGTACTTTTTTAATTTATATCGTAGGAAAGCAAATTTTTGTAAATGGTACTTTAAAAAGTACTTTTTAAAGATAAGAAGTTTTATTGTGGTTTTTAATTTTTTCTACAATTTTTAATAAAAAGTACTTTATTGTGTTTTTTTTTAATTTTTTCCCCTAAATTTTTAATAAAAAGTACTTTTTGCAAATAAAAAGTACCTTTAGTATTTTTGTAAACCATTTAAAGGTACTTTTATTTTTTAATTAGAAGTACTTTTTTTTATTAATAAGAAAGCTACTTTTTGTAAATGGTACTTTAAAAAGTACTTTTTAAAGATACCAAGCTTTTTTCTACAATTTTTAATAAAAAATACTTTTTGTAAATACAAAGTATCTTTAGTACTTTTTAAACCGTTTTAAAGGTACTTTAATTTTTTAAGATTTGTATAAAAGGTACTTTTTGTAAATGGGACTTATGGTACTTTACGAACTTTTTTTTTTACATAAAAGATACTTTTTGAAAATTAGTATTGTTTTGTAAAATGTAAAATGTAAACCGTTTTAGAAGTACTTTTTGTAAATGGTACTTTTGGTGCTTTTTTAATTTTTTTCGTGTAAAAAGCACTGTTTAACAATACACAGCCTTACTATGATTTTTAATTTTATTTCTGTATTTTTAGTAAAAAGAACTTTTTGTAAATACAAAGTACCTTTAGTACTTTTTTAAACCGTTTTAGAGGTACTATAATTTTGGTACTTTTTTAATTTTTTTTTTAACTAAAAGGTACTTTATGTAATATGATAGTTGTTTTAGAAAAAGTACGTTTTGTAAATGGTTCTTTTTGTTTTGAGGGATAAGGATACTTTTATTTTTTAACTAAAAGTACTTTTTGCAAATAAAAACTACATTTAGTACTTCTTAGAGGTACTTTTATTTTTAATTAAGGTTTATTTTTATATTTATGTAAAAGGTACTTTTTGTAAATAGTACTTTTGGTAGTTTTTTAATTTTTTTCATGTAAAAAGCACTCTTGAACGATACGGTGCCTTTTAATTTTTTCTGTATTTTTATTAAAAAGTACTTTTTTAAATACAAAGTATCTTTAGTACTTTTTTAACCCGTTTAATTTTAGTACCTTTTTTAATTTTTTTCTTAACTAAAAGGTTCCTTTTGTGAATGATAATTGTTTTAGAAAAAGTACCTTTTGTAAATAGTACTTTTGGTACTTTTTAATTTTTTTTCTTAAGTAAATCATAATTGTTTTAGAAAAAGTACCTTTTGTAAATAGTACTTTTGGTACTTTTTAATTTTTTTCTAAAGTAATTAATAATTGTTTTAGAAAAAGTACCTTTTGTAAATGGTACACTTTCTGTTTTGACAACTTACCGATCATTAGAAAAGGTGCTGCCAAATTGATGCCGATAAACTCAATGCCCATATACATGGCCAAGCCAAAAGCGGCCAAAGTGGCCATTACGGCCGATATGTTGCCCATTAAGCCAAGAAAAGGTTTTGAACGTACGGCATCACCCATCATGCAAGTTATAATGCTAAATAAGGCCATAAGCAAGAAAGTCGAACTAAAATACGGCACCACAGTTTGGGTATTCTTCTCGAGCTCATGATCCAAGGTACGTGAGGCAAAATAGGCCACCGATATATGCTTAAAATAACCAGAGTTTTCAGCATTGCCAACGACACGTAAAAATGTTTCCTCCCATTCGGCACCTCTGTGAAAACAATGAAGGAGGAAAAATTAGAAGAGATTTTAAAAGAGAATATATTAGAGAGCGGACTCACTTGGCATCTTGCCGTTTGGTATCGGCTGTAACGAAATACACCAGTTGGACGGCGGGCACACTTATAATATAATTGTCCGGCGTTAATTTTGTGCCACCAAAGAATACGGGAAAGGCGTGGGCATCCCATGTAACAGGATTAAACATTAAGGGAAATGTGAGGTTAAGTTCGCCCGATTCTATCTGTTTTTGTAAAAAAGAAGAAAAAAACAAAAAAAATGATTAGAAAACTTTACAAATGAAAAAAATTGTATTATAAAGTGTTTTACATCATCCATTATATAGTCCAGATTGAGTATATCATTCTCGAAACACTCATTTTCCCAACGAGCACAAGTATCCTTATAGGTGAAGGTCTCCCCATCATATGTGACAGTGGCATTCTGTATTATGTTGTCCAATTGCCGCAGTTCTTGGAATATTTCACGACGTATCATGTTCTCATCGCCATCTTTGGGTATCACAATGACACGACCAAAACGACCTGCAAGAGAAGAGAGAGAGAGAGAATATCTTTTAAGAGAGTGTAAACATTTTAAAGAGAAAAAGAGTTTTTTTTTCTTAAGAGCACATGAGGCATTTGCAGCTACGTAATCGATACAAAATCGAAAAACAAATGGTGATTGCCTGCCATATTTAATATGTATTTTTTTCCTTGTATGTTTTTCGTTTTTGTTTTGAAATGTTTATTGTTTTATTGTTTTTGTTGTGTATTGTTTAGTATTAGTGGCCCATTGTTTTCGTTGAATATTATTTATGGCGTTCTATTCAATTAATTGTACAATCTAATGGTCACCCATTATAAAGGCATGAAGAAAAGAATAAAAAAAACCAAAAAAAAAATATAAAAAAATGGTTTTCTAAAAATGCCAAACAGCCCTCGTTTAACATAAATATGCAAAAGTAACTGTAAAATGTAAAAAATTTTTTTTTAAAAAGAAATTCGAAATTCGAAATAAAAAGATTTCCATCTGAATATCGATTGTAAGAATAAACGAGGAGGGTAGGGGGCTACAACTTTTATGCTCCAGGTTAAGTTAAATTAGGTGGTGAACTCCCTGCAGAGTACAACCTTCGAACAGCTACTTCATAACTTTGGCAGTTGATAACGGTCATCTAATTGAAGCCATATTTGTCAAATTAGTTGTCTTTTATTCAGTCCGATTTTGCCAAAACACCATTGAGGACCAAAGAAGGAACGAAATTTGTTCGCTGAAAGGCCTTTGGAGAAGTTGGCAACTCTAATTTTCATTGAAAACTCATCTTCAGCGATAAAAAAACCATTTCTGGATGAATAGATTTGTAAACAAATAAAATTTCTAATTTGGGACAATACCAGTCCACATGACATCCAATAGCGGTCAATGCAATGCGAAAGAGTCAATGTTTCGGTTTGATTTTGGGCTGGCGGCCCAAATTCTGTACATATTGCTTTGAGAACGACAATTGTTTTAGCCTCAATTAGATGATCTGGACACCAACGACATGTGGTTCAAATAATACAATATTTTTTTGCTACCGAATTTCTAAGTTCGAATTTTCGAAATTAATTTTGAACCCAAGAGCATGCCGAAAAAATTAGTAAAGATTTAAAATTTATACTAGAGGTATAAGTTTTGTTATTTTTTGTACTGAAATTCTATGTTCGAATTTTCGAAATTGATTTCGAATCCATGAGAACATGCCGAAAAATGAGTAAAGATTTGAAATTTATACTAGGGGTATACGTTTTGTTATTTTTTGTACTGAAATTCTATGTTCGAATTTTCGAAATTAATTTCGAATCCATGAGCATACCGAATAATCAGTAAATTAGTTTAGCAGGCTTGAAATTTTCATTGGAGGTACACATTTTGCAATTTTTTCTACCGAAATTCTATGTTCGAATTTTCGAAAATAATTTCGAACTTATGGTTTTATCAAAAAATGAGCAAATTAGTTTAGCAGGCTTGAAATTTTTATTGAAAGCATACATTTTGTAATTTTTTCTAACGAAATTCTATGTTCGAATTTTCGAAATAGATTTCGAATCCATGAATGTACCGCATAATAAGTAAATTGCATTAGCAAGCTTGAAATTTTCATTTAAAGTATACATTTTGCAATTTTTTCTACCGAAATTCTATGTTCGAATTTTCGAAATTAATTTCGAATCCATGAACTTACTAAATAATAAGTAAATTAGTTTAGCAGGCTTGAAATTTTCGTTTAAAGTATACTTTTTGTAATTTTTCCTATTGAAACTCTATGTTCGAATTTTCGAAATTAATTTTGAATCCATGAACACACCGAATAATAAGTAAATTGGATTAACAAGCTTGAAATTTTTATTGAAAGTATACATTTTGGAATTTTTTCTATTGAAATTCTATGTTCGAATTTTCGAAATTGATTTCGAATTCATGAACGTAGCGCATAATAAGTAAATTGCATTAGCAAGCTTGAAATTTTCATTTAAAGTATACATTTTGCAATTTTTCGTACTGAAATTCTATGTTCGAATTTTCGAAATTGATTTCGAAACCATGAAAATACTGAATAATAAGTAAATTAGTTTAGCAGGCTTGAAATTTTCGTTTAAAATATACATTTTGTAATTTTTCCTATTGAAATTCTATGTTCGAATTTTCGAAATTAATTTCGAATGCATGATCTTACCGAAAAATGAGTAAATTACTTTGGAAGACTTAATATTTATATTAGAGCTATACATTTTTAATTTTTCCTATTGAAATTCTATGTTCGAATTTTCGAAATTATTTTCGAATCCATGGCTAGCTATAACAAAAAATTATTAAATTAGTTTAGAACACTTGAAATTTATATTAGAGATAAACATTTTGTATTTTTCCTATTAAAATATTATGTTCGAATTTTCGAAATTAATTTCGAAGTTCCATTTATTATCGAAAATTGTAAAATTTGGCAAGCAGAATTAATATTTATGTAAAAGGCGAATATTTTGTTACTTTTAAGTTGAGATTTCAATGTTCGAATTTTCGAACTTAATTTCGAAGTTATGGACATGCCTTTAAAAGTTGTATTTTTCTTTGTGATGCTGAAATATGGAAGAATATTTTAATTTTGTAGGCTTTTTGTTAAAAAATATACATGTTCGAAATTTCGAACATTGATTAAAAGTAGAATTTCGAATAAAATTTAAACAATTAGTTTAGGAAACTTAAGAAATCTTTATGGAATTAGAAAAATGAACAAGAATTAGAAGGCCGGTTGGTGGTGGTGGTGGCTTTTAATTTATGATTCATTTGATAATTTCATAAATAAATTGTAAACAATTGAAAGAAAACGTGATTTTCTGCATTTGTTTTCTTTTAATTCATATTCAAATTAAGGAAAAATAAAATCTAAAACAACAACAACAAACAAATCTATTTGCGACAAAATAAAAATTTAAAATGGGTGTGGGAATTAAGCGAAAAGAGAAAATATTTTCTAAGAACTTAATAAGACTTGACATTTTCATTGTGTGCACATGTTTGAAAGAAACAACAAAAAAAAATGGAAAAAATAGGCCTTCTGGATATACAGGCTACACCAAAAGGCAAAGGCATAAGGGGTGGTGCACCACATGTAAAGAGAGAGAGAGAGAGAGATTATGGTGATTATTTTAAATTGGTTCATCATCCTCACATGTAAAGATTTTTCTTTAGATCGCCTCTTTAGAAAGCAAGAAGAAAAGAAATCTTCGTCGTTGTGAATGACGTATGATGATACACTCTGGGGACTATTCCAGACGTTTCTCTAGTAATAATACTCTACACTCGAACACGAGTAGATGCCATACGATAATGATCATTAACATGAGCATTATTGAATCGGTTTATCGGTTTAAGTGGTGGTTGGATTGGCATGGCATGGTTTATAGAGACGTTTTGCTTTGGATTTAAATTGAATTAAATCGCGCTCTTATTTAAACAATGATAAATAATTTTCGGTAAAAAAAATTCACAAAAAAATGAAAAAAAAAAATAAAGAAAAGTAAACGAAACGAAAGAATAAAAGACGGCGTAGTATAAAGTATGATAATGTAACAGAAATATTGAAAAATTTTACAAAAAAAAAAACAGAAAGAAGAAGAAAAGTTTTATTAAAGAAAATTACGAAATTGAAAAATAAATTTAAATTTAAAAAATCAAAACAACAACAACTTTTATTGCATGACTACTTTGTACTCAAGCCAAGCGTATACATATGTATGACACATAATTTCAATTAAGGATTCAAATTTGTTGAACTCACCTGGCCTTGTTATGCGACCCACATTGAAACGATGCGTATAATTGACTTTAAAATACTGTTCAACAATGGCTCTCTCAGCCTTGCCCTCACCATTAATGGGTGAAAATAAATATTCAGGATCAATTTGATATTTTAACTGTTGATAACTGTAAATGAAAAAAAAATTAATTTTTTAATATTTTTAAACACAAGTTTAGAATATATTTTAAATTTTTTCTTTAAAATGTTTATTTCTAAGCTTTCGAACTTAATTTCGAATTTTCGATTATAGGCCAACAATTGAAAATTTCGTTACTACACTTAAAATTAAGTTTCAAATTTAAAAAAAAATTATTTTTTCGTATAAAAAAATCTATGTTCGAATTTTCGAAATTAATTTCGAATCTTAAATAAAGTCAGAAATTGCTAGAATTCCGCTAATAGACTTGAATTATAAAAATATTTATATTTTTTGGTATTTTCATACAGGAATTCTTATGTTCGAATTTTCGAAATTAACTTCGATATCCAAATTAAGTCCCAAATATGTTGAATTTCACTTAAGAAACTTAAAACTTAAATTAATTATAAAGATTTTGTAATTTTTGCATGCAAAATTCGAATTTTCGAAATTAATTTATAATTTTTGATTACATTACAAATGGTTTACAAATGTTAAGAAAGTCTTTTAAGAGACTTGAACTCCATTAAACATAAATATTTTGTAATTTTTCCTTCTAAAATTCTATTTTCGAATTTTCGAAAATAATTTCGAATTTTCCAGAAAGTCAGAAATTGTTAGAATTACTCTAATAGACTTAAATTACAAAAATATTTATATTTTTTTGTATTTTCATACAGGAATTCTTGTGTTCGAATTTTCGAAATTAACTTCGATTTCCAAATTAAGTCTCCAATTTGTTGAATTTCACTTAAGAAACTTAAAACTTAAATTAATTATAAAGATTTTGTATTTTTTGCATGCAAAATACTATGTTCGAATTTTCGAAATTAATTTCGAATTTTTAATTACATTACAAATGGTTTACAAATGTTAAGAAAGTCTTTTAAGAGAGTTAAGCTTCAATAAACATTAATATATTGTAATTTTGCCTTCTAAAATTCTATGTTCGAATTTTCGAAATTAATTTCGAATCTTCGATGAAGCCAGAAATTGCTAGAATTCCTCTAAAAAACTTAAATTATAAAAATATTTATATATTTTTGTATTTTTATACACGAATTCATATGTTCGAATTTTCGAAATTAACTTCGATTTCCAAATTAAGTCTCCAATTTGTTGAATTTCACTTAAGAAACTTAAATTAATTATAAAGATTTGTATTTTTTGCATGCAAAATTCTATGTTCGAAGTTTCGAAATTAATTTCGAATTTTAGATTACACTACAAATGGTTTACAAATGTTAAGAAAGTCTCTTAAGAGACTTAAGCTTCATTAAAGATAAATATTTTGTAATTTTTCCTTCTAAAATTCTATGTTCGAATTTTCGAAATTAATTTCGAATCTTCGATAAAGTCGAAAATTGCTAGAATTCCTATAATAAATAGACTTAAATTATAAAAATACATATATTTTATGTATTTTTATACGCAAATTCTAATGTTCGAATTTTCGAAATTAACTTCGATATCCAAATTAAGTCTCCAATTTGTTGAATTTCACTTAAGAAACTTAAAACTTAAATTAATTATAAAGATTTGTATTTTTTGCATACAAAATTCTATGTTCGAATTTTCGAAATTATTTTCGAATTTTTGATTACATTACAAATGGTTTACAAATGTTAAGAAAGTCTTTTAAGAGTCTTAAGCTCCATTAAACATAAATATATTGTACTTTTCCCTTCTAAAATTCTATGTTCGAATTTTCGAAATTAATTTCGAATCTTCGATAACGTTAGAAATTGTTAGAATTCCTTTTAGAGACTTAAATTACAAAAATATTTATATTTCTTTGCATTTTTATATGCGAATCTATATGTTCGAATCTATATTTTCGAAATTAACTTCGATATCCAAATTAAGTCTCCAATTGGTTGAATTTCACTTAAGAAATTTAAAATTTAAATTAATTATAGAGATTTTATAATTTTTGCATGCAAAATTCTATGTTCGAATTTTCGAAATTAATTTCGAATTTTTGGTTATACTACAAATGGTTCACAAATAATAAGAAAGTAATTTAAGAGTCTTAAGCTCCATTAAACATTAATATTTTGTAATTTTTCCTTCTAAAATTCTATGTTTGAATTTTCGAAATTAATTTCGAATTTTCCAAAAAGTCAGCAATTGCTAGAATTCCTCTAATAGACTTAAATTACAAAAATATTTATATTTTTTTGTATTTTCATACAGGAATTCTTATGTTCGAATTTTAGAAATTAAATTCAATTTCCAAATTAAGTCCCAAATATGTTGAATTTCACTTAAGAAACTTAAAATTTATATTAATTATAAAGATTTTGTAATTTTTGCATGCAAAATTCTATGTTCGAATTTTCGAAATTAATTTCGTTTTTGCAATTGTGGTTTAAATGATCCAAAACTTGTTTAAGAGACTTAAAATCAATATTAAACACAAGCATTTTGATATTTTTTCCTTTTGAAAATCCATATTTGAATTTTCGAAATTAATTTCGAATTTTCGAAATAGGCAGAAATTGCTTTTATTCCTTTAGTAGAATTAAATTATAAAAATATTTATATTTTTTTGTATTTTTATATACAAAATCTTATGTTCGAATTTTCGAAATTAGCTTCAGTTTCTGAATTATGGTTTAAATATGAGGAGTTTCACTTAAGAAACTTTAAATTTAAATTAATTATAAAGATTTTGAAAATTTCTCTTTTAAAGGTCCTTTGTTCGAATTTTCGATATTAATTTCGAATCTTTTTTCTTTTTTTTCTAATTTTAAAGATATACTTACCCCGTCATACATAGTAGGGTTAAAAGTATTGGCACTATAACAAAATATCCTGGATGTTTGGCTATGAATACACCCAAATGGTAGAAGGTTTTGTTTAAAGTTTTATCCACACAAGATATGCCACAAGTCATCTGTAAATAAATTAAAAAAAAATAAAAAAAAGTTAATAAATTATTTAATAAAAATTTATAAATAATAGAATATGCTTTAGAGCCATCATTGGCCCTAGGTCTTTCAGATTTTATGGAGGAATATATTTCATATGAATTTTTTGAGATACTGAAACTATAGTTTTCAACATTTTATGGAATTCCTGGCCATATGCTTTGAATCATTAGCTTTTCTTTCCGTGGATTCGAAGATTACAAATTAAATTTTAAAAAAATTATTCACTTTTTATTGTTGTTGTTAATTGATTTAAATAATAACACACTTTTATTATTCATACCTTAAATACCAGAACTAAGCACTTTTCATTTCAACTCTCTGATTATTACTGACAACTGACTGCAGTTTCGCAGCTGACTAAGTCTATTTATGCTGTTTTGTTTAATGTCTGGCAACTTCGAGATCTTTCTATGTAGTATTGTTCTGGTATTTGTATCTTTGTTTTGTTTCTTTGTTCCGTAATGTGTATTTCTTTTTGTAATTCTTTGTTTATTTGTTGGTTTTTCTTTGTGGAATTAATATTTTAGTGATTATTCTAACGCGTAACAAGTTTTTAACGACAAAATGAGGATCATTATATGCACGTAAACAAAGCTTTATGAAACGAGGAACAACTACCAAAGGAGCTTAAAGTAGCACAATTACGAAGACAGTAAGTTCAGCTAACTGAACTAATCACTCTTCGAAGTCATACCAAATGTCCGTTACGGGGAATAATATGTTGATATGGGAGAAGAAGACATAGGCTGCCTTCCAAAATGTTAGTTGCTTTGTGTTTGAACAAAGTATCGTGTTTCATAATGCCGCTGTACAAAACATATACAATGTATTCTATTTTAAAACGTCGTCAATGTGTATTTTTAACGCAGTCAAAAAGCAATCGGGCATGGGATTTATAGTTGATGCATCGTTTGGTTACTTTGCATATCCACATAGTTTATATACAGTAGTAGAACTGCATACAAACTTTGTATTGATACATTTTGGAAGGCAGCCATAGCTGCTATGTACCCCACTTAGTCTGTGGCAACAGAGGTCTGTGCAGAATTCCCATTTCAAAAAAAATTCCTACTTATTGCTACGATTACAGAGCATTATTCTACCATTTAGAATAGAAATTTGTTGTCGCTGTAGTCTAGCAAATAATGGGCTGCCTAACTAGACCAGAAATCATGAATTCAAACCTTAGTTCAGACATCTCAAAAAATAAATGAAATTTAACGGCAAGATTTCTCTCGGCAACCTCTTCTCAGCAGTCTGCTGTCGTAAATATTTGCCAGGAGCCGCCGTAGTCTAGTAGGTAGTGTGTTGGCTTATTAGACCTAAAAGCCAGGGTTCGAGCCCCAGGCCAGACATCAAAACAAAATACAATAAGTATTCCTTCGGCAACTTCCTCTCAGCAGATTTCTGGCAAAAACTCTGAGAGTAATTTGAAATTGCCATGAAAAGTTTCCCAAAAATCTAACGTTCGGAGTCGACTTTAAACTGTAGGTCCCACCACTCATGTATAAAAATTTACGCACACAACATAAGTGCTGTGAGAAACTAGAACGTTGTACAATGGGTCAATTCTACCTCCGGGTACTGTACTTGTGTTAATTGACAAGTACACGTCCTCTAACCTAACCTAACCTAAATATTTGCTCAGAAAAAGTTTCACAAATCTGTCATTCGGAGACGACCTTTAAATTGTCGATTTTGCCACACATGGATAAAATTAACCCACACAACTTGAGGAGTGTGACAAGCTAGGTTGTAATCCTGGCTAAAGGTAATTAAGTAATGGGAGTTTCTTATAGCGATAGCTGCAGTCCGAGCAAACAGTATGTGCTCTGGATGGAAGTGCAGGCATTTGATTTTCTATGATCGTTGCCTCTAAGGCAGTCTGCTCCGATGATTTGAATGCAGGTTACAGCCTGCCTAGCATTACTGTTATTTAGACCGCCCCGCATAGCTATTGCTTGCATTGCTTTCTACAAATCTCACAGGGTTCTTGACAAAACTATCCATCTTTCTTTTTGATTTCGATTCTACTGAGATGGTAAACACAAATGAAATATTTTACTTTGGAATTTGTAATGCTGTACTACAAATGTAGCCTCATGGTTAAATGGTAGCCTCATCATATATCCTAGCATATAGCTAGAGGGATTGCTCACATAACTGCCATAGTCCAGTACGTAATATGTTAACTTGTTAGTCGAGAGCTTATGAAGTCAAAGCTTAGCTCAGACATTTCAAACAAAATGAAATATGAAAACTAAAATTTCTTTAGGCGACTTCCCCCATACATACATAATTGGACATTACAACCCTTCAGTCAGGATTACGACTTAGCTTCTCACACCACTCATGTTGTTTAAGTTAATTTTATGCATGAGTGCCAGGGACCTACAGTTTAAAGTCGACTCCGAACGACAGATTTTTGAGAAACTTTTCATGGCAATTTTTATTTACTCTCAGAGTTTTTGCCAGAAATCTGCCGAGAGGAAATCGCCGAAGATATATTTTTTCATATTTCGTTTTGATGTCTGATCTGGGATTTGAACCGTGGCCAACACACTACCTACTAGACTACGGAGACATCCCCCATAGCGTCATTTTTTTTTTCAAAAACTCTGAGAGTAACTAAAATTGCCATGAAGAGCTTCTAGAATCTGTCTTTAGGAGCCAAATTTTAAACTGTAGGTCCTGCTACTCATGCATAAAAAATTTAGACACTCTATATAGGTAGTTTAAAAAGCTAGGTTGTACAGTAATCCTTCGATTTACGTTGCCTCGATTAACGTTGTTTCGATTTACGTCGTCAAATTTTTTGTTCCCTCTAATTTCAATTTGTCGCCTTTTTTTTGGAACCAACTGCGACATAAATCGAGGGATTACTGTACTGTACGCTTTTTTAAGTTCCTTGTTAAAAACATACTATTTTGTCGTATGAGCAATATGAAATTCGATTTACGTCGTTTCGATTTACGTCGCCTTTTTTTAGAACCCACTGCGACATAAAGCGAGGAATTACTGTAATCCTGACTTTAGACAATCAAGTAAATACGATTGCTTATGATTAAAGTTTTGTTAACGACGGGTTATACATTTTAAAATTGCCATTAAAAGTTGCTCAAAAATCTGTTGTTTGGAGTCGAGGTTTAAACTGCAGATTCTGCTACTCATGTATAGAAATTTAGACACTCGATATGGGTGCTGTAAGAATCTAGGTTGTAATCAAGTCAATCAAGTGAATACGTTTGCTTATGATTAAAGTTTTGTATTGGTGTCATAACGACGGGTTATACATTCTAAACATCTTTAAACTGTAGGTCCTGCTACTACATGTATAAAAATTTAGATGCTCTACTAGATATGGATTCTGTGAGAAACTATGTTGTAATCCTGACTTAAGTCAATCAAGTGAATACGATTGCTTATGATTACAGATTTTTTTATTGGCGTCATAACGACGGCCTACACATTCTAAACATCTTTTTTTAATTAGACAAGTTTACATACAGTCTTCTTAATTATTTTTTTTCTAGTTTTATGCAGAATACTGCATAAAAAATAAAAATTTAAAAAAAAATTAAAAAAAAACATTGATTGCAAGCCAACTACTTGTTTTGTTAGCCTCGACCCAACTAATTTACAATGAAAAATAAAAACAACAAAAAATTATTAGAAATATTTTATTGAAATGAATAAAAATGTTAATAAACAATTATAAACAACAACAAATAAAAACCAAATAATTATTTTTTCTATTTTTTTTTTTTCAATTTAATGTCAAACCACTAAATGACCACCAAACCATTAAAACAAAAAACATAACACGGCAAGACAATACAAGACAATCATTTGAGACTTTTTTTATGGTCAATTGAGCATATTGCCAAACTTTGTAAGCTGGTAAGTATAGGAAATGTTAATAAAATTATTAACAATTTAATACAATTAAATGAAATGATTTGATTTCTTAAGTCTTTGTTTGTTTTTGTTTTCCTCTTCAAACAGATTTGAAACCACTTTTTGGGTACAGAAACAGAGTGCCGGTTACGGTCTTTGGATTTTTTTTCAAAGGTTATTAATTTACAAAAGAGATGAAGAAGAAAACATTGTAATTATTTTCCAAAACTTATTGGATTACAGAATTCAAAGACAATTTCTTGAAGGCCTTCTTCATATTTCACGGCATAATTTTTTTCAATATGCTTCCGTGCACTACCCAACAATGTAACTTATTTACTACTTTTTTAAGTACAGTATTACGCTGTAGTATTGGGATTCCCCTAAATCACACACTGTATTGATACTTCTTGTAAAGGGTGTTTTTTATAGAGGTATAGAACTTTAAGTTGGCATTACTTTTCAAGATGGCGACCGATTTAACAGCTGTCAAGTGATTTATTCTCAGTTTGGTTTGGCAATTCATCATGAATAGACTCACGCCTGAACAACGCTTGCAATTTTAGTGCAATTTTATTTCGAAAATAATGGTTCTGTGCGGAAAACCTATCGTGCACTACGTCCATTTTATCGTCGACAAAATCGTCCATCAGAGCAGTTAATTCGATTAACCATGGAACGTTTTCGCACCACGTTTACTCTTATTGATAACTCGCATCCCCAGAGACGCTGCTACGGTGCGTACAGAAGAAGCTATTGCTGCTGTAAGACCAGCCAGAACGTTACAGTCAATGGTGATCGGTATAGAGCCATGATTACTAACTTTTTCATTCCTGAATTGAATAACCATGATGTCCAGGAGATGTGGTTTCAACAAGACGGCGCAACATGTCACACAGCTCGTGCCACAATAGATTTATTGAAAGACACGTTTGGTGACCGCCTAATTTCACGTTTTGGACCTGTGAATTGGCCTCCAAGATCTTGTGATTTAACACCGCTAGACTACTTTCTGTGGGGCTATGTAAAGTCATTGGTCTATGCGGTAAAGCCACAAACGCTTGACCATTTGGAAGACAACATTTGCCGTATTATTGCCGATATACGGCCACAAATGTTGGAAAAAGTCATCGAAAATTGGACGTCCAGATTGGACTACATCCGCCGCGCCAGCCGTGGCGGTCATATGCCAGAAATCATATTTAAAACGTAATGCCACAAGATTATCTTTCGGATAAATAAAATTCATGTCAATCGAATAATCCATCGTTGTTTTATTGCAACTTAAAGTTCTATACCTCTATAAAAAAACATCCTTTATAACAGAGGTCAACAATGAGTATTCAAAGCGATGAGTAGATTCGAATCGGTTGTAATCAATTGAAGACCCTATTTTCTTTATTAACTCATACATACTTAATCGATCATTACAACCCTTCCCTTCAGTCAGCATTACAACCTAGCTTTTCACACCATTTATGTTGGGTGTATTAATTTTATACATTAGTGCCAGGGACCTACAGTTTAATGGCCATTCCGAAGGACAGATTTTTGAGAAACTTTTTCATGGAAATTTTTATTTTTACTCTCAAAGTCTTTGGCAGAAATCTGCTGTGTGTCAGTTGCCGAAGAAATATTTTTCAATATTTCATTTTGTTGGAGATGTCTGACCTGGGGTTCGACCCGTGGCCTCACGTCTAATAAGCTAATCATACGCTTGATATCAACATGTCTTCTGTAACTATTATATTAGATTGTTGTTGAATTCCTAATGGAATATAAGTACGCAACAAGTCGCCGTAGTCTAGTAAGTAGTGTGTTGGCTTATTAGACGTAAAGCCAGGGTTCAAACCCCAGGCGTTAAACGAAGCAGCGTTCATACTGTAATTGCGACTTCGGAAAATACATTTGGTATCTTTATTCTGGACAGACCAATAAAAGAGCGTTAAAAAAGATACATAGTATACACCGTCGCTATATAATGCATCGCTTTTGCTTGGTACCAAAGATCAGCAATGAATTGCTTTTTCGCTACTCATAAGTACTCATGAAATTTTGAGTATGAGTATTGAAATCCAACCACTCTGATTCATTCGTACTCAGTACAACATTGATTTATAACTACAAGTTGCAATGAGTATGAGTACAACGTTGACATTAAACTCATAACATTTGAAATATGTTTAATTCATACGCCTACTCATTCAGATTCATAAACTTTAGAAAAATACTCGAATAATACTTATAAATGATTCGAGTGATTCGAATCATACATCAAAATTTACAGTCTTAGTTGTTGTTGCATTTACAATGGAAGAAGAAAGACGCATAAACAAAAAAGACAAAGACAACAAGCAGAGCAAACACACAACCTTCTTGTGAGTATTGTAGTATTCGTACGCGAATCATACTTATTTTGTGAGTTGTATATACGATGAGTCGTGGAGAGTCGAAATCAATAACATCAGGTGTATTGTTAAGCATGGATACCATGAGTATTTCAAACTTTGAGTATAAGTAGTATGAGTATGACATTAAAATAAGTATGAATGCGTATAAGTATCAGAAATTATAAGTATGATTCGAATCTACTCATCATTTTGAATACTCATTGCTGACCTCTGATACATACATACATACATAATCGGTCATTACAACCATTCAGTCAGGATGACGACCTAGTTTCTCACACCACTTATGTGGTGTGTATTAATTTTATACATGAGTGGTGGGACCTACAGTTTAAAGTCAACTCCGAACGACAGATTTTTGAGAAACTTTCATGGCAATTTTTATTTACTCTCCGAGTTTTTGCCAGAAATTTGCTGAGATTAAGTCGCCGAAGAAATACTTTTTGTATTTTGTTTTGATGTCTGGCCTTGGGCTCGAAAGCTGGCTTTACGTCTAATAAGCCAACACACTACCTACTAGACCACGGCGACTTCTGTCGAATCGCTGTAATAGCCTGGTTAAAAGGGGTTTGGCGTACCCAGCAAATGATATGCAAAACATTACCCCTTCTGGGATGCATTAATGCCTTAAAGATTACAAGAATGTGTTCTTCAGCACAGAATCTGCATGTTGGCAAACTCCATTCTCAACAAGTGTTCTTGAAGTCTACAATATCCTGGCAGGAGACCAATTACAAACCTTGTAATTACTTTGCAGAAAAAAAAACAACTACCAGACGCTAGAGGGCTTAATGCATTGAGAAATCCCTTAATAGAGGACACCTTTAATAACGAAAAATTGGGCGCCATAGTAAGCGCACTGAAGAACTTAAGCGTACAGAATTATAAGGTGAACTGGATGGCAACTGCTTTGCTAAAGTAAAACTACTCGACGTTAGAGAGCTTGGTGCTTTGAGAACTCCCGCCAGATATTTAGTCGCTATGGATTCATTTGGTATTCGGTCTTCTTAACTTAGTGTATGAAACTTGTAAAATTCATTCTGCAGGAACGTTTGCCTTTCAATATTTGGGCCCGAATGCAATATCCAACCACATACTCTATCGTAGAGCAGTTCAATAGCCCTTATCGAATGAAATATGCAGGCATAAATGGCTTTGAATTGATTATAACCTTTAAAAGGAAATCAAACAATATTAAGAAAATTACTATCGACTAGAATCTCCACGAGAATAGATGAAAAAGCCATTCTGCTCACACATAGGATGGCAATAACGTGTCTTTCCATACAAATTACTCAATAATCGTTATAGAGTGCGAACGTCAAACAGATTCTGCCGCTTTCCTTACCCTGCCCATTGTGTGCAAAGAATCTCGGGATGATGTTGCCATACTGTGAGAAAATTTGATGCAATTTGTAAACAAAATCACGACAAGTCTGCTTAAAATGTAATTTTTATGGCTTGTGCCTGAATGTATACAACGGCATGACAATATTTGAGGTTATGGCTGGCAATTTAATTAAGGGGGTGCATATTTTCGTAGTGTTTTGTACGATTGTAGTGTTTTTTATGTAATTTTTTATTTTGTGTGAATAAATGCTGTTGATTTTTATTTATTTTGCTTTTTAAAACTATTGAGTATCGTTGAAATTTTTTTAAAATTTCTCAAAAGAATCTCAACACTTTCATTCCTTTTTTTTTGCTTTACAGATTTTCCCAACAAACTTTACGTATGTCTATGAATTTGAAAAAAATCTATTTTTAACAAAAATAAGTTAAAAAACAAACTTAAGTTTTATTGTGTTACAGTGACTCATTTAAATAATCGTTTGAAATGCCTTACAGCACACTCTCAGTGTATCTCAGTGTGCAGTTAGTTTTGTGTATTTCTATAGAAAATTGAAAAACAAAAACAAAAATCGTTGAAAAAAAGTGTTCATGAAGGTGGCACGCACTAATAAATGTTGGTTGATCGTCAAGGTGATGTCAAATTACGTTAAAATTTCAATCAGGTACTATTTCTTGGCTTTACAACTTATGGGATCAATGACGTTGTTAGTTTTGCTTATTTTTTTTTAATAAAATTTTTATTTTTTTTTATTGTTTTTTATTTAAATATTATAGAAAATGAAATTTATTTATTGTTTGTTGTTGTGTTTTTGTCTTCGAATTCATTAAAAGTTTTAATGAATGAGTTTACGTTACGTAAAAGGGGAATTTACAGTTTGATTAAATGAATTTAAAATAAACACAGTAAAAAATAAAATAAATATTACAGCTGTAAAGTGTATTAAAATTGAAATATTTTCCAAACATTGTTTGTCAGAAATTTATAGATTAAGGATGCCCTGTAAATATAGGGTACGCCAAATAACTTTTTTTTGTTTTGAAAATGTATTAAAAAAAATACTGAATATTTTCTCAAATTTCTTTTTTATTTGAAAGTACAATCCGTCCGCTTAATAATGGAAAATAATTTCATTCAAATGGCTGCCTTGGCTGGTCGTGCAGTAGCCTACACGATCGGTCCAATTTTTTAGCACATTAACGATTGTGTGCAGCTGTATTTCACCAATGGCTTCACGAATATTGTCAATTGCCTCTGGCTTGTCGGCGTAACACTTATCTTTGACGGCACCCCACAAATAATAGTCCAACGGTGTCAAATCGCAGTTGCGAGGTGGCCAAACGATATCAGCTCTGCGGCTGATAATGTTATTTTCAAAAACAGGGCGCAAAACATCGAGTGTAGCTTCGGCTGTGTGGCACGTAGCGCCGTCCTGTTGAAACCAAATGTTGCCAATGTCCTCCTCTTCATTTTTTGTGAACAAAAATTCGTTCAACATGGCCCGATAACGATCGCCATTGACTGTAGTGGTCACTCCTTGCTCATTTTCGAAGAAAAATTGCCCAATTATGCTTCCGCACCAAACAGTGACTCGTTTTGAGTGCGTTGGCTTTTCAATGCATGCGTGCGGGTTTTCTGTGCCCCAAATGCGACAATTTTGCTTGTTTACATACCCGCCAAGTCCAAAATGAGTTTCATTTGAAAAGATGATTTTTTTTTCCCAAAATCGGCATCTTCTGTAAGTCGATCTTAGGCCCACTTAGCGAATCGAAAACGCATTGGATGGTCAATTGGCTTCAACTCCTGAACTAATTGGACTTTGTATGGCGTCATACCAAGGTCTTTATTCAAAATTCGTCTCAATGATGTCTCCGAAATGTTCAATTGTTGAGAACGACGGTGAATTGATGTTGATGGCGCGCTTCACGCACACTTTCTGCCACAGCAGCAATATTCTTGGGTGTACGCACTGTTTTTGGCTTTTCACGCTTTGGTTTATCGATGAGGATGCCAGTTTCTTTCACTTTTTTTCACAAAGTAATGAACATACGGAGCTGACGGTGCTTCTCTTCTTCCAAAATCCGTACGTAATTTTCGCACACATTCTACAATATTACCATGATTTTCAAAGTAATGTCGCAATATTTCCCAGCGTTGTTCAAGCGCATACACAACCATATTCGTTCAGCGCGAAGGATAAAACTAATTATCTGTCAAATCAGACATGAACTAAGTGTTACCATTCACGAAATAAGCACTAGTTGAAAAAAAAACGTTAGATGGCGGACCCGATAGCTGCTCTAATCTACAAACCGCAGGACATATGTCGTCACAGTTGCATAAGATCTTATTTCGCTGTTTATATTAAACCAATGGTTTCAGACGAACATCTGTTAGTACTGCAAACACAAACAAAATTGAATGTTTTTCCATACAAACAGACATTCGTCTTACATAAACTGGCCCTACTACATATAGCGGCCGTAAACCAGTAGGCCTTGGCAAAATGTTTATGGAAAGAGACAAGCAAAGTGTTGCAAAGGCTTCATTACTGCCAGGGTCCAAGAACTGTTACCAATTGACCCAATGAGTTGGAATTATCTTTCATTGGAACCAGTTATCAGTGCCTAGCAATCGCAAATAAATAACTTCGTATCATTCTACAGGTTTAAGCCGTAGTGCCTCATTTCTAATCAATGAATACATGAGCATTCAGTCTATTAAACAGCAATTCATTACATAAAACTCTTCTTAGTTAAGTCCAGAAAAAATAGAAGAAACATCTGTATTCGACTACAGGATATAGAGGATCTACAAATCGGCGGCTTCCTCTCAGCAGATTTCTGGCAAAAATTCTGAGAGTAAATAAAATTGCCATAAAGAGCTTCTCAAAAATCTGTCTTTCGGAGGCGACTTTAAACTGTAGATCCCGCCACTAATATATAAAAATTAACGCACTCAACATAAGTGGTGTGAGAAACTAGGACTTTGTACAATGGGTCAAATCAACCACCGGGTACTGTCTTAATTGTCTTAATTGACAAGTACACGTCCTTTAACCTAACCTAACTTATTGTTTATGCAAAGGGTGTAAACAGAGGAATAACAAAGCAAAGCAATTGTTGTTGTTTACATCAAGTTGTGAACAGTGGCACACAGATTTGTGGGAATAATAAAAACAATTTTGATTAAAATCTACGGTAGAAACTTAACAGTATGATTGATAGCAGCACTACATAGTGATGCATTGAGATTGTAGCTACACAAAGCTTTCCTACCATACATCCCAACCTGTGCTCTTTACATTAAGAACAAATCTCTGTCTTGCTTCTAATCTGAGGCATCAGATGCGGCTTCAATAGCAAAACATATTCCATTCCATGCCATGTATTGCCATGTCTTGCCATGTCTTGTTTTCATTTCTATTTCTTTTGCATTTTCTTCTGTCTTTTTTAGAAAGACGGACACTCTGCACTCACTTCAGTTGGCACCCAATTTTGAACAAGAAATTCCAATCACTTTCTATCACGATTTTTGTATTTTTTTTTGCTTTTTTTATGTTCTATTCTTTGGTTCTGTTTTCTTTTCTTTTTTCTTGCTATTCTGCAACGTTTTTTTATTACAAACTATTGCTTGGCTAAATGAGAACGAGAAGGTTAACAATTTTTTTATTGAATATTGGCTTGAAACAAAAAGTTAAAACAACAAGAAATTTTTTTTAAATATTGTTGTTGTAGTTGTTGTCTTCTTTTTATTTTATTGTCTTAAACCATAAATAGAACAAAATTGGGTCATTAAGCAAGAAAACCGATTCAAAAAAAATGTTTAGAAAATATGCGTCACACACTATTAAATATTGGAGACGTAAACTACAACAACAACTATTACACCGGAATAAATAAATATTTTTTCAACCAAAAAATAAAAATTTAATCAAAAACAAACAAAATTTATGCATAAAAATAATACAGAAAATAAAATCAATTAAAATTTCTGAAGAGAAATGAAAAGAAGCTCAAAAAAGTAATGAAAAGAAATGAAAAGAAAAAGAAAAAAATTTTGTTTTTATTAGAAAAATGGGTGAAATTTGTTTCAATCAAAAAAACAAAAAAAAAAACCAGGCTTAAGAATAAATCTTATTAAGCCTCGCCTAACACAACAAAAATTTTCAAACAAAAAACAAATGTTTTGCAAGAGATAAACAGCAACACCAACAGCAACAAGAAAAAAACAAAACAAAAACAGAAGAATTTCGTTTTCACTCTCTTTTTTCTTCTTTTTTTTTGTTATAAAAAGAAAGGCAATAAAACAACAATAACAACAACAACAACAACGAAAAATAATAAGAAAGTTACAGTCAGTTTAAGGTGGATTATATGATGCCCCTACAGTACGCAAAATATTATTAGTTAAGGTATAAGGAATGTAAGACTCCAAGGCAAAGGAAAAGGCCTTAGGGAGTGTAAGCATTAGAAAAAAATTTCTTGCCACTAATCTGCACCACATTAATTCAACTTACAAAGCCCCACGTGATAGCCTTCAAACAATTTGAATGTCTGTTATCCCATGCGGAAGGCTGCAAACTATTATCGATAGTCAGATAAGGCGATTTGCCTTTCACACATACATACATACATACATACATACATACATACATACATACATACATACATACATACATACATACATACATACATACATACATACATACATACATACATACATACATACATACATACATACATACATACATACATACATAAATACATACATACATACATACATACATACATACATACATACATAAATACATACATACATACATACATACATACATACATACATACATACATACATACATACATACATACATACATACATACATACATACATACACACACATATGTACATACACACTTCATATGAGGATCTAAGGCGTCAACTTAGGAGAGCCATTAAAAGGAGCAATTAACTATCCTTTCAGCGGATATGCCAGGAAGCTGACATCAATCCTTTTGGGACGGCGTACAAAGTCGTCTGCAAGAGAATCGGTGCTCGAGAACAGCCTAAACTAGGTGGTCCAGTTTTGCTACGGGAGATCATTGGTACATTATTCCCACGGGGCCAGCCCTACACTTTTATAACTAGGGAGCCGGAGGCCATTCATACTATACCCGAGGTAACAGGAGAGGAGGTACTCGCAGCATGCACTGGAATAGGAGATAGGAAAACACCAGGGCCAGACGGAATCCCAAATAGGGCACTTAAGGCGGCTATCCGGCTCAGACCGGATATGTTCGCCAAGGTGTTCCACAAGTGCTTCGTCGAGGGTTGTTGGTTCTCATTCCAAAACCCACCAGGGGAACCATCGTCGTATCGGCCCATCTGCCTACTTGACACGATGGGAAAAATACTGGAGAGGATAATATACAATCGACTACTAACATGTGCCGAGGCAGGAGGAGCTCTCTCGGACCTGCAATACGGATTTAGAAAAGGTCGGTCCACTGTTGGCGCGATAAGGAGGGTGGTCGACATTGCAAGAGATGCAATAGAGGGCGAAAGATGGAGATTTGGCACCAAGGAATACTGCGCGGTTGTCACACTTGACGTTAGAAACGCGTTCAACTCAGCGAATTGGGGGCGGATTATGAGAGCCCTCTTTAACATGGCTACGCCGCCATACTTAATGGAGATACTGAACAATTACTTTCAGGACAGGAAGGTAATATACCTAACGGATGAAGGAGAGCAGGAATACGTAGTGACGGCGGGTGTCCCGCAGGGCTCTGTACTTGGGCCACTACTATGGAACATTATGTACGATGGAGTACTTCGATTGCGATTGCCGAACGGGACTACAATTGTGGGCTTTGCAGATGACATAGCCATAGTCTCGGTAGCTAAGACGGTAAGGGAAATAGAGGAGAAAACGAACACAGCGATTCGAAAGGTTGGAGCATGGCTGGATGAAGCAGGTTTGAAACTTGCTGCGCATAAAACAGAGGCCGTCTTGATAAGCGGCCGGAAGATAGTGGAGAAGATGGAAGTGACCGTTGGAGGCACAAGGATCGAATCGAAAAGGGCGATAAAATACCTGGGAGTGATTATCGACGACAGGTTGAACTTTAAGGAGCACGTGAAATACATCGGCGAAAAAGCATCTGTAACACAGGGAGCACTGGCGAGGATGATGCCAAATATTGGAGGACCAGGTCCATTCAAAAGGAGGATAATTTCGGCGGTAATAACGTCGATAATGCTGTATGCTTGCCCAACATGGTCGGAGGCACTCTCCGTGGGGACGACAAGGAGGATACTGTCCTCGGTGTATCGTCTAAGCGCGATTAGACGGATAAGTGGCTTCAGGACAGTGTCTGATGAAGCGGTATTGGTGTTGGCAAAGACAATACCAATAGATATATTGGCGGATGAGATGAGGAGGATATACCTTCGCCGTCTCGAGCACCCGGGACGAATAGCGGCTATAAAAGCGGAGGAACGAAGGACTTCCATGCACAAATGGCAGTCACGATGGGAGAGCAGTTTAAAGGGAAGATGGACATTTCGTCTTGTCCCTGATGTAACCCTTTGGATGAATAACAAACATTGCGAGCTGAACTACTACGTGACTCAGTTCCTAACTGGTCATGGGTGCTTCAGGAAGTACCTGCACAGATTTGGTCATGACACCTCCCCTATATGCCCAAACTGTGTTGATGAGGAGGAAGATGCGGAGCATATTCTAATATGCAGTCCCAGATTTAGATAGCCCGGGAAAACGAGTTTAGGACCAAACCGGCTAATGGAAGAGCTGTTGAATCGTAGGATTCTATGGAGTCAATATAGCCAGAGAATGGCTGAAGTTATGATAGTACTGCGAAGACTAGAGGAACGGAGGCGAAATTGAAATTAATGTGATAAAAGTTTCAAGCTAACCAGCGTACTGCAGTCCCGCGGGGGGAGAGTGGTTGAAGTGTGTAGGGGGTGGGTTTAGTACGTAGGCACCAGTGATGGTGAATCGTGCACTCTTTTGTTGGAACAAAAGTGTCTTTCGAAGATGCCCACCTCCGGCTCAAGACAAAAAAAAAACATATACACATTCATACATATATACATACATACATACATACATACAAACATACATACATACATACATACATACATAAATACATATGTACATACATACAAACATACATAATTGATAATTACAACCCCTCAGTCAGGATTACGACCTAGTTTCTCACACCACTTATGTTGTGTGTGTTAATTTTTATACATGAGTGGAGCGAGCTACAGTTTAGAAACGACTCCGAATGACAGATTTTTGTGAAACTTTTCATGGCAATTTGTAGTTACTTTCAGAGTTTTTTTTGCGAGAAATCTGCTGAGAGGAAGTCACCGAAGAAATATTTTCTTATTTTCGTTTTGATGTCACACTACCTACTATTCTACGGCGACTTCGAATCGCCTTAGCCGAGTAAAGCATTTTACAGCAATTGAAGCTTCTGACAAAAGCTGGCGGAAAGTTAAGGCATTACAAGGTGATTATGATTATCCTAATCGACCTAAAGTCACCGTAGTCTAGTAGATAGTGTGTTCACCTATTAGCTGCCAGACCGTAGTTCAAATCCTAACTCGGACACCACAAATAAAAAAAAAACTGAAAAATGTATTCCTTTGGCCACTTCCTCTACACAGTCTTCTGGCAAAAACTCTGAGAGTAAATAAAAATATTTGCTTTGAAAAGCTATCACAAAAATCTGTTATTCGGAATCGAATTTAAACTAAAGGTCCTGCCAATTATGGACAAAAAACACATGAGTGGTATAAGAAGTTATGTGGTAATCCTGGCTAAAGGTTTGCAATGCCATTGCATTCGAAAAAAGTGTCTGCGAGGTTAGCATTATGGTCTGGAGGCGTCTTTCTCATTTAAAGCGCTATAATCGTATAAAGACGCAGCTGAACGGTTTCAACAGGAGGTTGCCACCAAGCGCACAAAGCTACCGATTTTGGCTTTTTTACATAAGAAGTTTCCAGATGACAGAATTCGACATCAGTTGGCCAACTATGACATGCGGTTTGAATTGTAAGACTTTTTTGTGAAACTACAACAAAGACCATAACTACGCGGATAATTCCCAATAATCTTCAAGTAACTTAACGCCTATGAAGTCGCCGTAGTCTAGTAGGTAGTGTGTTGGCTTATTAGACGTAAAGCCAGGGTTCGAGCCCCAGGCCAGGCATCAAAACGAAAGATGAAAAAAAAATATTTTTTCGACGACTTCCTCTCAGCAGATTTCTGGCAAAAACTCTGAGAGTGAATACAAAAAAATTGCCATGAAAACCTTCTCAAAAAACTGTCTTTCGAAATCGAATTTAAACTTTAGGTAACGCCACTCATGTATAAAATTAAGACATACAACATGGCTCGAACACATACTACCTACTAGACTACAGTGGCTTCACACAGATTTTTATAAAAATTTTAAATCGTGAGAGTAAAACGTGTTGTAGTAGCTGGCTTCAGTGAAAAAGCATCACCAAATCCAGCTTGTGAAGATTATTTGTATGCTGGCGGGCCAGATAACAGATTTTCTTAGGTTTACATCATTTAAGGCGTTGTTTGCTGTCCTACCAGACTTATTGACGTTTGAACCTTGTGCTGGCGTCTAATAAGCTAACACTTTATCCACTAGACTATGGTGACTACATTACTGCTTGAAATGTTATCGAAAACTGTTTCAAAAGTTATCGAAAACTATTACCATCAATTCAGGGGCATCCAAACATCATAATGTTTTAAAAATTTCAACGAAATCATAGATCTCAGGCTCTTTTGTAAACGAATAAAGAAAACAATTCGGGACAGAAATGTTTATTAACTTACAACGCCTAAAATATTATTTCATTTTTATTGTTTTTTAATATTTATCATACATTTTAACAAGGTATTCTTCTTTTATTTTCAATAAATCAATAAAAAAAAATATATCGATTAAATTCCTTTCATTAAATATTTGCTAAACGCGTACAACAATTAACTGCACAATGCACACAAAGTATGTGTAAAGAAAGAAAGCCTTTTACTTTAGAAAACAATAACAAAATTTACCCACACAAGCACTTACATTTAATCACCACACCACATTCTCACACTAACTAACTAACGGTTGCTCTTTCTCTTTTAAAAAATTTACTCTTTCACTTGTTTACTACATTTACAAAGCATTGACGCCATTCAATAACAAGAAGCAGCAGCAAAAGAAATGGGAAAACAATAACAAAAACAAATGTAAACAAAACACGAAAGACTTAAGACACAAAATTGAAAAGTGAAGGTTTTTATTTGAAGAAAACCAAAAATTTCTTACAACAAATGCTGGAGTTTCTTTTAGTTTTTTAATCATTTTTTATTATTTTTTTTCTTTATTTATATAATGATTTTATTTAAATTCTTAAGAATTTATGTAAGTATGGGGCTTTATTAAGCGTTTACAAAGGCAAAAATATTTTTTTTTTGTTAAATTTATTAGAAAACCAAACCAAGTTTTTTTTTGTTTCTTTTTTTGCTGTGAATGTCATTTCGTGTGGTTGCCCACGGTTGCCGTGGCTTGAATTTTTAAAATCATTCCATGGTTTAGTTATAGTTTTTAGTTTGTTTTTCTATTTTTTTTTTTTTTGTTTATCAACAAAATAAAAGAGGGCCAAAACGTCTGCTTAACTTAAGCGCTCTCCTTGCCTTAAATGTTGTACAAGGTTAGTGATCTCTGGCAAACTGGAAAAAATTGCTTAAAAGCAGGGTTAAATAACGTTTAAATATGGTAGTTAAAGTGTTTAGAGTGGGTGACAGTATTATTAGGAATTAATTGCTGATATAATTACTTAAAGAAGCAAATAAATTTTTAATTTATTTAAAATTCACCTGGAATTAATTGTTTTAATTATGAAAAGAAGAAAAAAATTTGTTTTTGTTATATCCTAAAACCTTAAAACTTTGCAAATAATTTGTTAACTTCTTTACATAGTAAATCTATTCAAAAATCTATTTTTTTTAATTTATTCTACAGAATTTGGTTTCGTTAGATTTTTAAAATATTTTTCAATTTTTTTTCTCTTTCTCGTAACCGTTTATTTGTGAAACAAAGAAAGTGAAACTTTTGATTTAATATTCTTGTTAAAAAATTTGCATTTTGATTTTAAGCAAAATCTTATTAAGAATTTTATGGCACACATTAATATTCATCAGTTTTTTATTTTTTATTTTTTTGCCTTAACGATTTAGACACGAGAGAATTATTGAAAGACTTCTTACATTCATTCATTCAATAGCTACAAAAACCTCTTGATTTTTAGACCATCAACACCCAATAGATGGTCTCTACTTATGCAGTGCAAATGCTAGCTTTTGGAAAACCAAAAAAGGGGAACAGATGTGTTTATGAACCCAGCCATTCGCTATTAAATTCTCAGGAAATATGTGAAGTACCATACACACATATTGGGTCATTACAACCCTTCAGTTAGGTTTACAACCTAGCTTCTCACACCACTTATGTTGTGTGCCTTAATTTTTATACATGATGGCGGGACCTACAGTTTAAAGTCGACTCCGAATGACAGATTTTTGAGAAAATTTTCATGGCAATTTCAATTGCCAGACATCTGCTGAGAAAAGATATCGCCGAAGAGTTGTTGGATATGCCTATCGTCTAACAAGCCACTGATGCCATTATATGGGGGATATGACGTCATGTAAATGTTGCACACGGTTACAGAGCTTAGCAAGCAGTATTCAAAACGATGAGTAGTATCGAATCATACTTATAATGTCTGATGCTTATACGCATTCATACTTATTTTAATGTCATACTCATACTACTCATATTCAAAGTTTGAAATACTCATGGTACTCATACTTAACAATTCGCATGATGTTATTGATTTCGACTCTCCACGACTCATCGTATACACGAATCACAAAATAAGTATGATTCGCATACGAACACTACAATACTCACATGAAGGTTGTGTGTTTGCTCTGCTTGCTGTCTTTGTCTTTTTCTTTCTTCTTCCATTGTAAATGCAACAACAACTAAGACTGTAAATTTTGACGAATGATTCGAATCACTGGAATCATTTATAAGTATTATTCGAGTATTTTTCTAAAGTTTATGAATCTAAATGAGTAGGCGGCTTATGAATCAAACATATTTCTTATGTTGTGAGTTTGATGTTAACGTTGTACTCATACTCATTGCAACTTGTACTTATAAATCAACGTTGTAGTGAGTACGAATGAATCAGAGTAGTTGGATTTCAATACTGTTGACTCACTCATACTCAAAATTTCATGAGTACTTATGAGTAGCGAAAAAGCGATTCATTGCTGATCTCTGCACGGTTACTCTGGGTGGAGAGCATCTGAAATGTATAATTTTCCATGACTCTGACACATAAATTAGCTTGAATTTGTCAGATGTTATGTTTCATACTGGCTTTGAGAAACGCCGTAGTTTCCTGCGACTTAGAAAAAACCCACAAGAAAAAGTCTAACAAGGTTAAAACACATGATCTCGGTGAACAGTTCATATCACTTGCCTGTGAGAGATGACTATGATCTTAAATCACTCGTGCAGAAGAATATTTCATGTGGCATATATGCTTGGCATTCAATTGAGGACAAAAGAAATTGGTAATCATCGGCTTAAAGTGATCATCGTTGTTAATGATGGCCTGGTCAAATAATTATGAAACGATAGGACCGCTCACCTAAAATCTTATCTTATCAAACAGTGATCTTTATGGAATGCATTGGACGCTCTTAGATCTTAGGCCCCTAATTCTATAGTTTTGTTAATTTACATACCCATTCCTCTAGAAATGGATGTCATTGCTGAAGATGACTTTTCAATGAAAACTAGAGTCAGTTGCCGCTCAACAGCCCATTCTGTGGACGTCTTCAATGAAGATGATTTTTTCAATGAAAATTAAGATCTCCAAAGACGGAACACATGTTGTTGCCCATGGTTATTTGGCAAAACAAACTCAATAAATGACAACTAATTTGACAGGAGCAACTTCAACATGATGGCCGTTATCAACTGTCAAAATTCGGAAGTCCCTGTTTTAAAACACTTGTTGCCTTTGTGTGATAAAATTTTGAAGGTAAAGGAGACCCAAATATTTTTCTATTCATTGGAAAATTGATACGCTGTTCCATTTTGTCTAGGAATGAAGTTCACGATGTAATTAAGACTTTTAATCTGGCTTGACAAGCCTTTTCGTAAATGAAGCGAAACGATGCTGACTCAAGGAAAAAATGGACAAGTTACGTGTAAGAAGCTAAGTCATAATCCTGACTGAATGGTTGTGATATCCAATTATGTATTTTTTTTATAGCTTTACTAGCTAAAGGTTGGGAATCTTCGAAAGACATTGGTAGCCCGGCCTGGTGCACGACTCGCCGCAAGACTTACTCTCGGCTTGCTAAACGCATACGTACTAAATCCAACCTAGTTCGTCACACTTTCAACCATTTGCCCCCCCGGGACCACAATCAAGTATTACTTCGGGGGGGGGAGGGGGTGTGGAGATTCAGCGAGTGCTGCCTTCAAATTCTGCTGACCTTGCTCTCTCCGCCAATCTTTGCTGCGTCAACACCTTTCTTGCGAAAACACACACTGCGTTCCAGTTGTCACATGAGGTTAACATCAGGTTAACTATGTTATCGGGCGTTACCTGGAATCCTACTGTCCTCTCCAGGCAATTTCGTTGAATAACATATCGCGGGCAAGTAAAGAAAACGTGCTCCGCCGTCTCCCTTTCATTGGGGCATTCTGGGCATGCCTCGTCTACATCATGACCATACTTATAGAGATACAGCTGCGTGCAACTAATTAAGGACACGAAGCTTACATGTGAGCTTGAAGCAAAAAATACAAATGGTTGTATGATATTGTCAAACTTTGTCCAAGTTTAGTTAATTAAACTGTTAGTCGTAGAAAATAACTACTTATTGGGTCAAATAAATTATTATTTTTAAAGCTGTGAGCCATTTTTTCAAAGAATATTGATTTCAGTCGTGCATATAATTAAGGACACACCGTAAACTTCATGAAAAACATGTATTTATTAGAAAAAAAATAAATATTTTGTTGCAAAACCATTGTTGTCGATAACAGCTTGACATTTCCGAGGCATCGAGATAACAAGACTTTCATATACACTAGTTGGAATGGCCTCCCAAGCTTTCTTTTTTTCGGCGAAGAGATCATCAAAATTGCTTATTTTTACTGAGCTTACTTTGGTTTTTACAACTTGTCATAAATTCTCAATCGAGTTGAGATCTGGACTGCATGAAAGCCAATCAAGTACAGCAACCGAATTGTTTAAAAACCATTGTTTGATGTGATGAGCAGTATGCTTCGGGTCATTATCTTGTTGAAATGTCCATGTTACTGGCATATTCTCGTCAGCATACGGCATCATTGCATCGCATAGGATTCTTACATATTAGAACTTGTCCATGTTTCCGTCAATTTTGTGCAGCGTCCCAACACCGCTTGACGACATAGCACCCCAAAGCATAATATAACCTCCTCCATGCTGTAAAGTGGCCCGGTTGTATCTGGGATCAAATTCTTTTAACTTTGGCCGGCGAACATATTGTTTTCCATCGGGAGAGACTCTATTAATTTTTGTTTTGTCCGAAAATAACACTCTTTTCCATTCCACAGCGGTCCAATGGCGGTATTTTTTGCGAACTATATTCGCTTCTTCCGGTTACGCTCAGACAAAAATGGTTTCATTCGGGAAACTCTTCCAAAGAGCCCAGCTGCTCGCAATCGACGTTTTACTGTGTCTACAGATGGTTTTACTCCGTTTTCACCAAAGACTGCTATCCGAATTTCATTTGCTGATTTATGCGGATTTTTTTTCGACTCGCGGACTATCAGTGCATCTTCACGAACTGTCGTAATTCGACTTCTTTGTTTACGAGGCAGCTTTTCAGCTTTCGAATGTCTTCTGAAATATTGAACCGCTTATGGCAAGTTGTAAAAACCAAAGTAAGCTCAGTAAAAATAAGCAATTTTGCTGATCTCTTCGCCGAAACAAAGAAAGCTTGGGAGGCCATTCCAACCAGTGTATATGAAAGTCTTGTTACCTCGATGCCTCGGAAATGTCAAGCTGTTATCGACAACAATGGTTTTGCAACAAAATATTTATTTTTTTTCTAATAAATACATGTTTTTCATGAAGTTTACGGTGTGTCCTTAATTATATGCACGACTGAAATCAATATTCTTTGAAAAAATGGCTCACAGCTTTAAAAATAATAATTTATTTGACCCAATAAGTAGTTATTTTCTACGACTAACAGTTTAATTAACTAAACTTGGACAAAGTTTGACAATATCATACAACCATTTGTATTTTTTGCTTCAAACTCACATGTAAGCTTCGTGTCCTTAATTAGTTGCACGCAGCTGTATGCTCTATAACATCCATGGCCGGTTAGTAACTGTGTCAGGTAGAAGTTCACCTGACCGTGTCTCCTTTTGGTCCATTCGCCTATGCTCGGTATGAGTCTGTGGGTCCACCTTCCCTTGGTTATCCAATTATGTATGTATGTATGCATGTGTGTGTGTGTGTGTGTGAAATACCATCGAGATTTCTTATTAATTTTCGAAACCCTACTGATGCCATTATATGGGGCATATGACGTCATGTAAATGTTATACGCGTTTACTCTGGATGGAGAGCATTTGATAAGCAACTCGATAGAAAACTCGATGTCTCGAATGGCTTATTTTATAACAAATGTTCCGTAAGGTTGCTGACACCCTGATCGGCAACTTTTATGGCAGTTTTGAAAGGCCGTTGAAAACATTTACTTGCTCAAAAATATTTTTTTATTTAAATTTTAATTAAAAACAAAATTTTGTTTGTTTGTTGTTGTTTTATTTGTTTATAATTATTTTATTTTTCTAAAAAAAAATAATAGGTTAACCATTATAAAAAGACGTTCAAACTTTAAACTCTATTTAAGGTTTTCAACGTAATTTTCAGTAAAAAAAAATTTTTTTTTAAATTTTTTTAAAATTTTTTAAAAAATTTTTTTTTTAATTTTTTTATTTTATTTTTCGTTCATGACCAAATAGTTTATTTGCTTTGTGTGTGAATGCATGTAGGTATGTAGAAGTGTAGCTAATTGTAGGTAAAAAACAAAAACAAAAAAAACATTGTAATTGAGTTTTGGTGTTACGTTTTCATGAATTAGGTACGTATGTATGTATGCTTGCTATGCGAGTGCCTTAGACAAGTACACGAACTTAAGGTACTTTTAGTTCAGTTAAGTATTATTTAATAGAGATTTTTTAAACTATTTTTTTTTACTATTTTTTTATAATTTTTTTTTGAGTTCAGGGAGATGACAAACAAAAAAAATTTTTTTTTTAAATTTTTTTTGAATTTTTTTCGTTTTTTTTTTAATTTTTTTTTTTTGTATTTTTAAGTATCTATTATGTTTTGTTGTTATTGTCATTTAAATCTGCCTAGTTTTGTTATTATTTTTTCTCTCTCTTAAGTTGCAAAAGTATAGATTACAATATCGTTTCAAAAAAATAAAAAAAAAAACAATTTTTGATGGGGTCACTTAAAATCCCTCATCAAAAATAATGTCATCATCCATCAAACCCATTCATCATAGCATTTGAAATACTTGCTCATTCATTCATTCATTCATTCGTTTGCTGATTTTTACTCATAATTTTATCGTTTATAGTTACCCATTAATGACATTTTAAGTTATTGTTATCGATAATTTGCATACTTCTTCATTATTTATGTTTGTTTTTTTTTGTTTTCGTAATTCTTCTTTGTTTTCCTTTTCCATTGTTTAAAAACAAAAACTGTCAGGAATTGCAACAAATTTTCTGTGAATTTCATTAAATGTGACTCACTTACAAACAAATTATTCATAACAATTTTATTCATACAATAGCAACAACAACATCATACAATTTATTATCATTTTTGACTTCTTAACTTTCCAAATAATTATGAAAAATTACAGAAAACAACAACAATAACAACAACAAAAGCAAATTATAAACAAAACTTTGTATGTGAATAAACCCATTTTCTTAATAAATTTCATTTAAAAAAAATGTTGACTCTTAACTGTTAAAAATAAAAAATAAAACAGACTTCTACAAGTACCGTTACATATTTAATAAATTAAAATTATGGTATATAGGCTCACGTACTTACTTAATTGGTTATTACAACACTTTAGTTAGGTTCACAACCTAACTTATCTCACCACTTATATTGAGAGTGTTAATTTCTAGCCATGAGTGGCCGGACCTTTAAACTATAGTTTAAAGTCGACTTTAAATGTTAGATTATGTTTTAACTCAGAGTTTTTGCCGGAAGATTGTTACGATTTTCTTCATATTTTTTTTTTGTACGAAAGATCTGAGCTAAGGTTTGTTAGGATGCTTGGATCCCATATAAATTTAAAATTTAACATTTCAGATGCTCTCTACCCAGAATAACCGTATCGATGGTATTTCACACACACATGCATACATACATACATAAATAATTAATTAGTCATCACAACCCTTCAGTAGAATTATGACTTAGCTTCTTACACGTGGTCGTGGGGGTAGTGTATTGGCTTATTAGACTAAAAGCCAGGGTTCGAGCCCCGGGCCAGACATCAAAATAAAATACGAAAAGTATTTCTTCGGCGACTTCCTCTCAGCAGATTTCTGGCAAAAACTCTGAGAGTAAATAAAATTGCCATGAAAAAGTTTCTCAAAAATCTGTCGTTCGGAGTCGACTTTAAACTGTAGGTCCCGCCACTCATGTATAAAATTAACACACACAACATAAGTGGTGTGAGTAGCTAGGGCGTAATCCTAACTGAAGAGTTGTAATGGCTAATTATGTATGTACTCACATATGTATGTTTGTATGAATAATTAAATTAAAAACATTTACAAAATTTTTTAAAAATCAATCAATCATAATATTTTTTCGCTTTTTTTTTAGTTTTAAAATTGTAATTTATATTTTAATTTAAAAAAAAATATTTTTTTTGTTTAAATTTACCATAAAATACATTCCAATTTATGCTTAGGCTTTACAAAGATGTTGAAAAATTAAAAAGAAAATTTTTTGTTACAAAAAAATCAAAAAAAAATTTTTTAAATTAAAAAAATTTGTAATTTTTTTCCAATTTCCAATTACAATGAATCAATCAATCATAATATTTTTTCCCTTGTTTTTTGATTTAAAATTTTAATTTATTTCTTAATTTTAAAAAAATATTTTTTTTGTTTAAATTTACCATAAAATACATTCTAATTTATGTTTAAGCTTTACAAAGATGTTAAAAAATTAAAAAAAAATTTTTTTACAAAAATATCGAAAAAAAATTAAAAAAATTTTAAAATTTAAAAAAAAAATTAAAACTAAAAAACCAAAGAAAATATTTTTAAATATTTAAAAAAAATTTAAAAATTAAAAAATAAAATTTTTAAATTAAAAAAAATTTGTAATTTTTTTCCAATTTCCAATTACAATGAATCAATCAATCATAATATTTTTTCGCTTGTTTTTTAGATTTAAAATTTGAATTTATTTTTAATTTAAAAAAACATTTTTTTGTTTAAATTTACCATAAAATACATTCTAATTTATGTTTAGGATTACAAAGATGTTGAAAAATTAAAGAAAAAAAAATTAAAAGCCAAAAAAAACGTTAATAAAAAAAATTCGAACATTTTTTAAATTAAAAATAATTAAAAAAACAATTTCAAAAAAAATTTTAAATTAAAAAAAAAAAAAAATTTTTTTATTTTTTCAATTCCCAATTGCATGAGTTATCAATTTCTTTTAACCATTTGCACTTAAAATATAAATTATTTTTTAATTTAAAAAAAATATTTTTTTTTGTTTAAATTTATCATAAAATTTTATGTTTAGGTTTAGGCTTTACAAAGATGTTGAAAAATTAAAAAAAAAAATTTGTTACAAAAAAATCCAAAAAACAATTTTTTAAAAATTAAAAAAAAAAATTTTAAAATAAATAAAAATTTTTTCAATTCCCAATTGCATGATTTATCGATTTTTGTTAACGATTTGCACCTGAAATATATATTTTTTTGTTTATTTAATTTTTTATTTATTTTTTATTTATTTTCAATTTTTTTTTGTAATTTTCTGTTGCTGCCATAGTCTTCATTCACTCTCATTATCATTTATAATCGTTAACCGGGGTGTACGTTTGTCATAATTGTGTTCATTAGCCATGAATTTGTTACGAAATTGTTGTTTTTTTATTTAATTCTCTGTCCGTCTTTTATTTTCTTTCTTATTTTTAAAATTTTTTTTGTATTTTTTTTTTGTTTTCCATTTAATTTAACGTAATTTTCAACATCATTAAAAGCAAACAACAACAATAATAACTTTTTGGACATTCATTTTTTCGTTTCTTTTTTTTCATTTTTTTTGTAAAGAAATAGAAACAAAAAAAACAAAAAAAAAAAACCCGAAGAAAAAATGTCGCAAAGTGCCACTAAAGTTCATTATCAAAGAAGTAAAGTTGAATGAAAATGAATTTTTTTTCAAAAATTTTTTCAACATTTTTTTTTTAATTGTTTTTTCACAATGAACAAAAATAAAAGCACAAGAAAAATTTAAAAAAAATACGTACGTATAATGATAGCAGAGACAACTTTTATTTAAAAAAAACGACATTAAAGCACTGGTTATCTCACAAACCAGTAAAATTTTCATTTCGTTTCTTAAGCATTTTGCAAGCCTCCATTGAATTCAAATACGCACAATTAAGCGAGAATTCCGCAGAGATCGAAAAAATTAATATTCGCAGATGTAAAGTTCGGGACGCTAATAAGCATAGTGTGTTGCCTTATTAGACGTAAAGCCAGGGTTCGAGCCCCAGGCCAGATATCAAAATAAAATACAAAAAAAAGTATTTCTTCGGCGACTTCCTCTCAGCAGATTTCTGGCAAAAAACTCTGAGAATAAATAAAAAATTGGCATGAAAAGTTTCTTAAAATCTGTCGTTCGGAGTCGACTTTAAACTGTATGTCCCGCCACTCATGTATAAAATTAACACACACGACATAAGTGGTGTAAGAAACTAGGCCGTAATCCTGACTGAAGGGTTGTAATGACCAATTATATATGTAAAGTTCGGGACGCATTAAAAAAAGGCGGCTTAGCTCCCTTAATTCCTGCCTGATCATCAAAGATGCCCAATGAAGGGACACATCGCACTTTCTGTTGATCAATTATGGCCGTTTTAATGGAATCACTTGCTTCAATATAGTTTTGTTGACCATAAACACCATGGGGACTAATTACCGGGCCCGTAAACGAAATAAATTCGAATTTATTTCGCTCCCAAAATCAATTGTTTGACCCGGTGATAAAAGCTTATAATGCACAATTCCCCTTCAATTCTACTAGGCACAGAGCTTACCTCTTCCTGGTATATATTCTGGTTATTTACAACCACCATTCTAGATGAATTTCCTCTACTTATTCAGTGCATTACATTGGAAGTAGGAAAATAGACCATGGAACGCAGAAAAGAGCGAGTTGTGTTTTTGGAACATGATTCTGTCAAAGAAATCAGACTGAATTTAATCGATTACATGGGTTATGTTGGATGTGAAGACCGCAGTGGTTTGTGGCCTACATACATACATAATTGGTCATTACAACCTTTCAGTCAGGATTACGACCTAGTTTCTCACAGCACTTATGTTGTGCGTGTTAATTTTATACATGAGTGGCGGGACCTACAGTTTAATGTCCATTCCGAAAGACAGATTTTTGAGAAACTTTTTCATGGCAATTTAATTTACTCTCGGAGTTTTTGCCAGAAATCTGCTGGGAGGAAGTCGCCTGGGGCTCGTACCCTGGCTTTACGTCTAATAAGCCAACACATTACCTACTAGACTACGGTTTGTGTCTTGTTCGCACATATATTTGAGGTTTAAGAAAAACCCACAAGAAAAAAAATCAATTCATGATAAAAGAAGTTGGTAATCATCGACCTATAGTCCTCAAGAAATGTGGGCATATGACGTCATCAGCCCAAAAGCCGCACCAAAGCATGACTTCTTCGAGAACCCCCCTGTGGTTTCTGACTTATTCGCAAAAAAAAACTGATGCATGATCTCGGTGGTTAGTTAACATCACCATGTCCTCAGATTCCTTGATGTTGACAGTAAGAGTCTCGCCAACGTTGTTTTTAAAGAAATGTGGACATATGACGTCAACTCACTCCTGAGGAGACTTGAATCCCCTGGTAATAACGTCATAGCCTATGCTGACGATATTGCCATTGCTGCATCGGGAATATGCCCGCAGACGCTGTCGGATAAGCTGAACTTGGCGTTGTCGATTGTACTGGATTGGTGCGGGGTTTTTGGATTATCCGTTAATCCCACCAAGACAGATACAATTCTTTTCACCAGGAGATACAAGGTCCTGAACTTCACTCTCCCTAGTATAAATGGGACTGGGCTCACGCTGAGTCTCGAAGTTAAATATCTCGGCCTGATCCTCGATCCCAAACTCAACTGGAGGGCCAATCTGGCTGCTAGGGCGCGGAAGGCGGCCGGTGTGCTTACTGCTGCAGCAGGGCAGTTGGATCCAGGTGGGGTCTCGGCCTAACCTAACGATAACAACACTGTGTGCTCGTTAGGAATTTCTGTAGAACGGCTGTGTGTCCAGCCAAGGCCAGGCTTGATGCGTTATATGTATTGTAATTGTGATGCTGTAAAGCTGATGAAGCACTTCATTACCAATTGCTTATATAAACTAGGTAAACAGGACCCACTAACGTTATAAAAGTTTGCATGCTCGTAGAGCAAAAGCTTGCCTCAGGCTTGATGTTAAATTACAACGTAGTGCGGAGAACTTGTTTAGATATTCCCAGAGCATTAGAAAATAAGAAAACAAAACTTAATAACTCCACATATTTTATCTTCAAATTTGATAATAATTTAAGCGAACAAGAAACTTTCTCTTGAGTATTAATTGCTTAAGTCTCTAGGCACATGTAAATGATGCAGCTTCTTCTATACAATTCTGTAAAAATTTAAAAATTATTTTCTGATAAAATTATTTTCGAATATGAAATTGAAAGTGAACAATGTTGTTAACGACGTTTTTTTTTTTTCAAAATATTGTTGCAACATGATTGACATCGATGTCATGAGTTATTATACGAGTTTGCATGCAAAAATTTTTGTTGAATTTTTTTTTTCTTTTTTTTTTTGAAATTTAGTGGATGACTTTTATTATTTCGTTTCGTTTTGTTTCGTTTTTCAATTTTGAAAGCCTAGTTTAGTGTTAAACGGTATTTAAAATGCGGTATTACAAAATAATTTAAATGTTTAAACGTCATTTCTATGAATATTTGGATGGCATTAGTTTTTGCACTCAACATAGTTTAAGAGACGACAACGACGCATGTATGTTTTAAAACGTATTTATTTTTTGCAGTCAAAAATTAAAAAAAAAATTGTTTAACATTTACGTCCTTGACCCTCTTCATGCATATTTGTTTTTCGACCGATTATAGCAAGCCCGCTAAACAAACTCAGCCGAAAAAGCAGCAGCAGAGATAGAAGCAGCGGGTTTAGCACATACTCAACTGTTACATCCGTATCACAGAGACCGATGAAAATTAAAGAAATTATAATCAAATCATCGTAAAACTCGTCGTAAACCTCATCGTAAGCCTAAGCAGGCAAGCGAGAGTATTCATATGCATGTAGTAACAGACCATCACTGATGTTTAAACTGTATGAGTAAGTAATACACCACCGAGCCATACTGCATACATATGTATGTGTGTACATATGCATGGCCGAAAAAAAATCATTGCTGAAATTGAAAAAATAATCAAAACTTGTATAAGCAACACTAACACCAACACCAATACTACCAACCGACCACAACTTGTATGTCTGTTTTTGGGTAAACTTTAAAAAACTTTCACTTTTTAGTTTCTTCAACCGCTCCCTCTCTCTTTCCTACATACATTTTTCTTCTTCTTTCGTATTTCATTTTTATTTTTCATTTTTTCTTTTCTTTTTATTCTTCTTTTTATTTTCAACTTTTTATTGATTTTTTCGCTCTTCTTCTTCTATTGATTGTAAAAAAAAAATTAAGTTTTCATATCTTAAAACTTAATTAAGAAATTGAAAGAAAGAAAAAAAAATAATTATTTATGAACCTGCTATCAAATTGCCGAAACTAGTCTAATAAATACGTTAATATTTTCATTATAATTATTATAATTGTTATACAATTAATTTATTTATTAATAACACAAATAAATTTAAAAATATTTTTCACAACAATGTGTTAAACAAGCAGTTCCAAACAAGTGTTGTTAACACTTCCTTAAATACCACACCGCAAAAAAATTTAACACAACAATTATCCGCCAATTGTAGAAATGCAGGAAAAAAAAATTGTAAGGCCTGCTTACCCTAACAAAATTGTTGAATTTGAAACGACCAAATGAATCCCGAAATAATCATTATTTGGCGTGGTTTTTGAGCTGTTAGCCTCATCGCTCCTTAGTTTTTTGAAAACTACTTTGATCAGGTCATCCCAACGTCAACGACGAGCACTATATGGTTTCAACATACCACACAGTCCATGCCCCATTGGATATTCTGCACGAATAATTTAAAGGCATTGCATTCTAACATGGAGCTGATATAAACTGGCCCTTAAGATCGGAAAAAAAATTTCCCAAACAAAATTGTCGAATTTGAGACGATCAAACGGATCCCGAAAAAGTCATAATTAGGTGTGGATTTTAGGCTGATAACGGCATCGCTCCATATTTTTTTGAGAACTACATTGATCAAGCCGTCTCAGTCAACAACGAGCACTATAGGCCTGTATTGGTTGATATAAACACAAACCACAAGTGGTTCAAGACACAACCCCTGCCCTACTAGACATCCTGCACGAGCGATTTGAAGGCATTGTTATCTCACGTGGAGGCATGGTTATCTCATGCACATGCCTTCAAATCGCTCGTGCAGAATGTCTAGTAGGGCATGGCAGGTGGTGTAAACTGGCCCTTGAGATCATTCGATTTGTCTCCATTAGATTTTCCTTAGAAGGTTTTTTTAAATTGCATTTGTATTTACCAGAATCATGGACAATTTGATATTTCCACCCAGAGAAGAAGTGCGTGTGTTAATTTGTAGTCGCCGTAGTCTAGTAGGTAGTGTGTTGGCTTATTAGACTTAAGGCCACGGTTCAAACCTCAGGTCAGACGTCGAAACAAAAAATATTTCTACGGCGACTTCCTCTCAGCAGATTTCTGGCAAAAACTCTGTGAGAGTAAATAAACCTGCTATGAAAAACATTTTCTCAAAAATCTATCGTTCGGAGTCAACTTTAAACCGTAAGTCCCTGGCACTCATGTATAAAATTAACACATACAACATGAGTGGTGTGAGAAGCTAGGCCGTAATCCTGACTAAAGAGTTTTAATGGCCAATTATTTATGTATGTATGTTAATTTGTATACATGTGTAGAGGAAACTGTAGTTTAACATCCACTCCGAACGACAGATTCCAGGAAGCAATTTCTTTAACTTAAACTACGGCTACACAATAGTGGTGGTGAAATTCAAACGCGGCTGCCTTTCAAGCTTTACGGCCATCATAATCGGCATGATAAGCAAGAAATTGTTAAAATTATAAGAAAATTTGAAGAATGAATGTCTCTTCTGTTACAGAAACTGTAGCGGTTAAACGGAATATAACAATTTCACAAAGTTCTCTGCAATTGAGCCTATTTTACGGATTCTTATGGCTTAGTTTTCATATCGATTTACATCTCTTCAAACATAAAAGCTCCAATTTGAGTAGCAATTCACAACGCCCTAGATATGCGAATAATACTACTGGGTGCTACTACAATAGACTGCTATTCAAACCAAATTTTCTTCAATGATGCTGCTTATATTTCACTTGAAAGAGCGATTTTAGACTGCAGATTCCCCGCCATTTATGAAAAATAATTAACACTGAATGAAGGATTGTAATGACAACTTAAGTCAGTACAAGTACAAGCAGTAGTAAATGTATTAACAGTTGTGTTAATCCTAGTAACACTTGTAGTACAAAAAGAAACAGTAGCAAGTAGCAGAAGTAGTAGTAACAGTTATAGTAATTCTTGCAGCTGTAGTAAAATAAAAATAAAAAGAGTAGCATTAGTAGTAGTAATAGTAAAACAACCCTCACCCTCACCTAGATTATCAAACTACCCACTAGACTAACAGGTCCTCCCAGTAATAGTAATAATATAATAGCGTTTGCAGTAAAACTAACAGCTCTGGGTGTGTTTTAATTTTTTCTAATGTTTCTTCAAACGATTTTCTGCATTTGATAAAATATTTAAATTGTTTAACCTTGTCTTTAGATTTATTACCTTTTTTTTATTGATTTTGATTAAAAATAACTATCAAGATAACGGTTTATGTTAACATTTAAACTATAAACATTAAAGACTATAAAAAAAACATTCGTTTTAAAAAGATTGCTTTATTAAAAGTTATTACCAAGAGCCACATCATATTGAGTTTAAAAGAGTGAGTCAAAAGCCAACATATTTTTGTGGCAGCAACTAAAGATATGAGACTAGCTAACACAATCTATTGGTAGAGTTTTCGACTTTCTAAAATTCTCTTTAAATCACGCTTTGGTAGTCAATCTATAGCTATTAAGGCTACTTACTGAATTTAGTGTTACAAGACCCTTTAGATAGGATTACAACCTAGCTTCTCACACCACCCACCCAAGTAGTGTGTGTTACTGTTTAAAGTCGATTTTTTGACAGATTTTTTGAGAAAGATTTTTCATGGCAATTTTATTTACTAACAGAGTTTTTGCCAGAAATCTGCTGAGAGGAAGTCGTCGACAAGAAATATTTTTGGTATTTCGTTTTGTTTGAACCTGTTTGAACCAGGGGTTGCATCACAGACTCTCGTTTTTAATAAGTCAACACAATACCTATTAGACTCGATGAAAATGGCTATTTACATGCATGCATACATAATTGGTCCTTACAACACTTCAGTCAGGATTCTAACCTAGCTTCTCATACCACCCCTGTCGTGTGTGTTAAGTGCCTATGTAATGTCGACTCCGAAAATCAGATTTTTTTGAGAATCTATTTATGGAAACTTTATTTACTCTCAGAGTTTTTGCTAGAAATCTGCCGAAGAAATATTTTTTTTTCATATTTTTTTTATTTTGGTGGGGATGTCGGCAGCAGTTAACTGACAGATGCCTATTGAAAGGAGCGGCGGCCCTTTCAGTTAATAAGCGATACATTCTCTGCACAATTTTGTTTTGGCAAAAACTCTAAGAGTAAAAGAGTGACGTTTTTCAAAAATCTTGATAAAACAAGCTAGGTTGTAAACCTTATTAAAGCGTTTTGTAATGAATAAATCAAGTAAGTAATACTATGTTCAGACATGCACGTATATTGAGAAAATCGCAATAAACAGCATTATTGATCTCAATATTTCATATAAAATGTCAATTAATTATTGCTCAATAAATTCGTAAATTGTTATAATATTGATTAAAACTTCAAATACAGCACTGTCATAAGTACGTTCAGTGAGCATATTACTATTTTCCGAACACTTTCTATTGATATTTGACAACTCAAATGTCAACAACAAACAAAACAAAAAAAACAACGAAAAACAAAAAATGGAAGGTCAGCAGGAAGGTTTGTATTTTATTTATTTATTGGAGTCAGAAATATTCCCTACTAAACGCAACAACTCGGCGATTCGGTTAATCATTAGTAAGACCTTTTCCAATGTTAAATTGTTTTCTATTTTTTTTTTTCAAATTTTTTTGCCACTAATTTTCGCAATTAAATTAAATGCAATATTGTTGAAGCACTCAGCTGTTTTGTTTACCAGCTGTCAAATAAATTTTGTGTCTGAACACTAAATATATTGTTATCAATAAACCGAATATTAATTCAATAAAAGTACATGTCTGAACATAGTATAATACTATGTATAATATAATATAGTATATAAGTCAGACCGAGGAGAAGATCTCATACGAAATTATTTTTTTTGTCTTAATTTTTGTTAAATTTTTTTATTTATTTTATAAACTTTTATTGTAAATTTTAACATATTTTTTCTTTTTTCCTTTTAAATCGGTTAAACAACTTTGTAACTGATTTTTATCTGTGATGGTGGTTGTGCTCAATTATATAACAAATGATTTGAACCAATTTAGGTTTCAAAAAAACCAGAAAAAATTATTTGTTTTCAATTGTTTCGTTTTCTTTTTGTTTTTAATTGCAAATTCATGTGAATGAATTTATTATTAATTCAAGTTGCATTTTTAATAAGTTTTTATGTTTCAGGCAGTCATTATGACAGATTAACTAGTGCACTTGCTTATGTACATACATACATATGTATTTCAGAAAAACAAACCGAAGCTGGAGAGTCGGGCATTTAATTATTCTCCGTAATATGAGTATGAGTATGGTGCCGGTATGGTAGGTAGGTAACACACTAGTTGTTGATTTTAAAAAGAAAAAAATAAAATTTTTTTTTTTTTTATTTATTTTAATTAATATTTTTCATTTGAAAACTATTAAAATAACAAAAATAACAACAACAACAACAATAAAAAAATAATAATTTGTTACCACATCTCTTTCATTATTAAGCCAAGACAATAATTTATTTGTAATGTGTTGTATGGTGTGGTGTGGTGTTGTGTGTTTCGTTAGATTATTTGCATGATTTTTTCAAAATGTTTCATTTTAATCGAGTCGAGTCGAGTCGAATCGAGTCAAATCGACTTACAGTCCGTCTTTAGCTGTACTTTTTTATTGTAAGCAATTGAGTAAATGAATGAATGAATGAATGAATGAATGTATGAATAAAGCAGCAGAAATAAAACCGGACTACACAGAAAAATGTATTGCAACCGACCAACTTCTTCTTGTCAATTCGAAACAAAAAAAGCTGAATTCTTATGTAATCCACTGGGCCGGGCCAAAGTATAAAACCAATTTTTTTTTCTTCTGTCATTTTTATTTTATTTTGTTTTGTTTCTTTTTTTTGCCAGTTTTTATTCATAATTATTCACAAAACAAAATGCCACATAATAAAACATTATTAAACAACCACAACATATTCTCATTCGTGTTATACATTAACACTCACTCCGTTGCTGCTGCCTTTGTTCAATTTGAACTTTTAAACTTTGTAACTTCAGAGCCACTACAAAGACGTTTTTTTTTTAAATAATTTTACAAGAATTTTTACAACACAATAGATTGTAATGGACAACAGGTTTCGTCTAAAAACCAACAAACAATCTAAAAACAATTATTTTTACAAAAAATTTCTTGTAATTCTGGCAACCCCTAGTAATTTTTTACCATAATGGCCTTGTCTTTTTATAAGCTGAAGGTCTAATTGCCGAATCTAATAAATAACGACAGAAAAATACAGTTTTGGTTACTTGTTTGCCTACAGAAAGTATACTTAATAACGGTATCATAGGCCAGGCCTTTTAACAGGAACTTCCAAACTTTGACAGGCATCTTGTTGTCACTACATCTGTCAAATTAGTTGTCATTTCTTTAGATTGTTTTGACAAATCACTATGATTATAGCCCTTATGGAGATATAACGGCAGAAACATTCTCGAGAAAATTTAGGAATTCCTAACACAATTTAGAAGTCGCCGTAGTCTAGTAGGTAGTGTGTTGGCTTATTAGACGCAAAGCCAGGTTCGAGCCCCAGGCCAGACATCAAAGACAAAATACAAAAAAAGTATTTTTCGGCGACTTCCTCTCAGCAGATTTCAGGCAAAAACTCTGAGAGTAAATAAAAATTGCCATGAAAAGTTTCTCAAAAATCTGTCGTTCGAAGTCGACTTTTAAACTGTAGGTCCCACCACTTTAAAACTGTAGGTCCCACCACTCATGTAATTGATGACGCAGAGCACACTGTTTTCGAGTGTGCACGCTGGCAGAGCTATCGCTCTGTACTGACGTCAATAGTCGGAACGATCACAGCCGCTAATATTGTCGGGGTTATGACTGCGAGTAGTGAAAATTGGACCTCGGTAGTGAATTACGTAAAAGGTATTCTGAGACGCAAGAAGAGAGATCTTGAAGCTGCAGAACGAGTAGGCATGTCGGCATAGATGAAAAGAAAGATCTAGACGAAAGGAATAGTGGAGACGCTCAACTTTCGATTCGCAATCCGGACGCGGATATGAACATGAAGGGGCCAAAGGGCCAAAAGGACTCCACTCCGAAGTAATACCACCGTAGTTCCGGAGTGGGCACAAACAAATCCACAGGAGACGAGGGGGGATTTAGTGGGTGAGGGCCCCACACACGGAGGATGTGACGACTTTCTCTATGGTGCGGTTAGGTACATTTACCCCACCTCGGCGAAGAAAAAAAACCTCTCATGTATAAAATTAGCACACACAACATAAGTGGTGTGAGAAACTACAGGGCTTCGCCGACTTCCGCAGATTCCCGCATCATATACCCGTCTCGCGTGGAACATCCCCCTCCATTCGAACGACATGGCTGAGCCAGCGCAGCCGCTGGATATTAATACGCTGCACAACATCTATAACGTTGAGGAGCTCATACAGCTCACTGTTGGATCGGATAAGGAAATCATTGCCAACTCCCACTGGATCGAAGATCTTTCGTAAGACTTTTCTCTCGAATACTCTCAAGGCTGCTGCATCAGTGATTCATAAGGTCCATGCCCCGGCGCCATAATTCCTATTCCTATTGCCCACGTTAATTTGTTAGCATTCAACAGCACGTGCAATTAAAAAACAAATGTTTTCTCAAAATGGATATTCTATTCGGGCAACGTAAAACACGTACGCATCCCCATTTTTCAAACGCCGCAGTTGTCCAACTATTCGCAATATGGTTGATAAATTCGTATTCAATAGTTCCTTAAACGATCGACCAACACCCGTACTTCTGCTGAAAACATTGCCGAGAACTTGTAGCGGTATCCAAGGCAATCGATTTCCTATTGCTCACGTCAACTCGGCCTTTTGCAGAACACACATTAGCAAATTTTGCAGCATGACTTGGGCCTAAACCCATATAAAATTCAACTGAACTGGGAAGTGAAACTAAACGACCATGCACAAGGATGTGTGTTCGTTTAATGGTCTCTAGAGAAGTTGGCAATTGATCCTAATTTTATCGAAAAATCATCTCCATTTCTGGATGAGTGAATATGTGAACAAATTACAAATTAACGAGCCAATATACATGAGATCCAAGAGCGTACAATGTAAACCGGGTGGAAGTGTCTTCAGTCCATATTTCTTTAGCAACGATGTTGGTCAGCCCATTACTGTTAACAACGAGCACTATAGGCCGATAATTACCAACTTTTTTCGCCTGAATTGAATGATCTGGACACCAACGACAAGTGGTTTTAACAGAACGATGCTACGTGCCAGATATTGAATATTCTACACAAACGATTCGAAGCCGTAGTCGTCTACGTGCAGGCAATATGAACTAAGCACTAAATCGTGTGATTTGACCTCTTGTGGGACTTACATCTTAAAGCCAAAGTATCTCATGGTCAATTAATGTCTGATTTACGCGCCAGAGTCATGGAAAATTGAGTATAAGAAGGACCATCGACAGAGTAGTAATGCCAACTGTAACGTATGCAACACCAGAATGATCCAGATGCCTCGAGACAAAGCAGACAAGATGGCAATTAGCATAGTTAAACAACAGGTTAACACTTTAAGTGTATGCTGGACCCACCGACCTAAAGACGCCGCCAACGTTTTGGGGATAATAATTTCAAGTCATATATATATTAACTAAAGAGACAAGAACAAAAATCTCGAAGGTATTACGTGAAGAAAAATCCCCAACCCAGTGAGAGGGAACTATCAACGATTACCTACTTAATGGGTCATTAAGACTCTTTAGTTAGTGTTAAAACCTATCTCTCGCACCATCCATCTTGTGTGTGCTAATTTTATTCACGAGTAGCGAGACCGAATGACAGACTTTTGGTAATTTTATTTACTCTCAGAATTATTGCCAGAAGACTGCTGAGAGAAAGTCGCTGAAGAAATATTTTTTAGATTTCGTTTTTTTTGATCTGATATTTGGACCACGAACTGAGTTTTATAAGCCAATACAATATCTACTAGTCTAAGGCATCTTCTATCTTAGATAAGATGACAGAATCCTTGGAGAGAAAATCGGAATGGCCTCAAGCTTATTCCAATAAATTCCATACGCATGAGAAGACGCCGTGGTGAGGTAAACTAGTCGAAGATACTGAGCAGATTATGTTTTTATGCCACAGCTTTGAAGCTTAAAGGCGGCGAATGGAAGCAATTTTAGGAGATGTATTCAGGTGGCGATAATGTTTAAAACTGAGAAAAACTAAGAGAGGCTGCCTTCCAAAATGTATCAATACAAAGTTTGTATGCAGTTCTACTACGGTGTACAAACTATGTAGATATGCAAAGTAACCAAACAATGCATCAATTATAAATCCGATGCCGAGGTGCTTTTTGACCGTGTTAAAAATACACATTGACGACATTTTGAAATAGAATACATTGTAAACATTTTGTATAGCGGCTTTATGAAATACTATACTTTGTTCAAACACAAAGCAACTAACATTTTGGAAGGCAGCCAGAATGTATTCAGTTTCTATAGGCTATCCTACGACATAATACCTTGAGTGGCAGTGTTGTAGGCGTTGATGTAGCCGTAGTAAGAGGTGATTTTACCCGATTTAAACCCGATGCATTTGTTATCTGGGGGTCTATATTTTGTTTTTGTTATTAGGAGCCTATTTGGTAAAGAAAACCACACTTGTTTGCTGGGACCTATGTTTTGTTTTTGCTATTAGGAGGCTATTTAACTTAGAAATAAAGAAAAAATTTATTGGACAGGGAATGAAAATATTTCTCACACAAAAAATACTTCAGTGCAACTGCAATTACACGTGTTTTTATTACTAGAGGCCTATTTACTTAAAAAAGAAGGTTTTAAGCACAATGGAATTGCCATTAACAGTGTAACCAATCAATTTATTTGACAACAACTGATTGGCCACGCTATTCCTTTCTAGAGAACTCTTTTTTTAGATACAGTATGTGACATAAAAACTGCAACAGATGGCTACTACAGCACACAGCAATTGTAATGATTTTGAAAATCATTTGAAAAAAGAAAGAAAAAAACAATATGGGAGCTGAAAACTGAAAATGAGCAGGTAAAGCAGGTAAAACAAATAGTAAAAGATGAAAAGGAAATGGGGGAAACCTAAATACATATAAGATACATACAGGTAATGAAGATTGTAAAACAGGTGTAACGAACAAAAATTTCCAATGATTGTAAAACAGCATGATATTAGAAAAATAAAGAAAGAAAACAAATAGAAATAAGAAAAGAAAGAAGAAAAAATTGAAAGAAGAAAGTGAGTAAAAAAAAACTTACCTTGAGGCCTGTGTTGATGGCTGGTTTGAAGTGAAGAAAAAAACAATTTTTAATCCAATATTTATAGGCTTATAGGCGACGAAATAACGAAGTTTTCGAACGTTAACAAGCAAATTATTTTTCTTTTTTCTTTGCTTTAAAGTATAAATAATTAATTTCTTTTATTTTTAAAAACTCATAGTAATTTTTGTTTTTAAAATTATTTTTTTTTATAAATTTTTATGTCGTGTTTTCTTTTTTCTTTTTAAAAAATATTTCTTTTCACTTTCAAATTTAAACGTAATTTTTTTGAATATTTTTTATTTAACTTTTTTCCATCAGTTAAACGTCGTTTTATGTTGTTTTTTTATTTCGTGGTTCCACTTAATTAATCTTAAACCGTACGCTGCGGCGTACCAATAGCAACTGATTGTGTGTAAATTTTTTTAACTCTCCCAAAATGCTAGTTTGGGGAGAAACTTACTAAAAAAACAACAAAAAAATATAAAACAACAAATATTAGAGTAAAAAAATAAATTTTTTTGAAATTGTTTGAAAGCCCGATTTCGTATAAGCGCCGAGGTTTATTTTTATTATAATTTTTTTTAATGTTTTATGTTGTTAAATAAATTTTTTATTTATTACTGGTTATGGTTTTTCAAAACAAATAAAAAAAAATTGATTTCAAAATAAAAATCTAAGCATTAAAATTTAAAAAAAGTATTAATTTAGATATTAAAACCTTATTTTAAATGTCTCTTTATGTTGGAAACCAATAGAAATGGAATAGGAATGTAATTGTAAAGAAAATTAAATTTGAAAATATTTTTTTATTGGTTAAAACCATAAACTTGTCTTTATAATTAACAAAATTTAAATTTAAAAAAATTTTTTAATTTAATTTAAATTAAAACAAAAAGAATATTTAAAAAAAATTTTTTTTGGAAAACAAATAAAAAATAAATAAAATTTTTTAAATTAAAAAATTGTAACAAAAATACTTCGAGCAACAATATGCCTGGCTCTCTAATATTTTTTACTTTCTTCAATATAAGAAATTCAAATTTAATTTAAATTAAAACAAAAAAAATATTAAAAAAAAAAATTTTATGGAAAGCAAATAAAAAAGAAAAAAATTAAATTAAAATTTAAAAAAAAGATATGAAAAATAATAGGCTTGACTCTAATATTTTTTACTTCTTCATTATAAAAAATTGAATTTAAATTAAATTGTAAAATGTTATATTTAATTAACACCATTTATTTATTATTTTTCTATAAATTAATTGTTTTTTATTATATTTCCATTAAAATAATGCTTAAAAATTAAAGTTATATTAAATTTATTTTGAAAACTTTTTAATTAAAAAATAAATTCAAATTATTTATTTTTTAAAACTTTATTTAAACTATTATTTGTTTTTATTGTTCTTTAATTTGTTTTTTTAATTGAATTTATTTTTTTATCAAAAAAGATTTAAAAAAAATCAATTTAAAATTAATTTTAATTTATTGTTTTGAATTTATTTTTTAATTAAAAATGATTTAAAATAAATAAATTTAAATAAAAAAATAAATAAATTTATTTAAGCTATTATTTGTTTTTATTGTTCTTTAATTTACTTTTTTTAAATTGAATTTATTTTATAATCAAAAAAGATTTAAAAATTAATTCAATTTAAAATTGATTTTTATATTTATTACTTTGTATATATTTTTAAATCTTTTTTAATTAAAAAGAATTAATTAAAATTATATAATAATATTATATATAATTATATATATATATATATATAATAATTTTAATTAATTATTTTTTAATTTATTGTTTTAAATATATTTTAAAATCTTTTTTAATTAAAAAATTAATTCAATTTATTTATTTTTAAATCTTTATTTAAATTACTATTAGTTCTTATTTTTCTTTAATTTATTTGTATATCTTTTTTTAATTAAAATTTAAATTCAATTTAAATTTTTTTTAATTTATTGCTTTAAATACATTTTCAAATTTTTTAAAATTAAAAAAATAAATTTAATTTATTTATTTTTAACACTTTATTTAAACTACTATTTGTTCTTTTTTGTCTTTAATTTATTTTTAAAACGTTTTTTTATAAAAAATATTTTTAAATCTTTTTAATTAAAAAATTAATTCAATTTATTTATTTTTAAATCTTTATTTAAAATATTATTTGTTCTTATTTTTCTTGAATTTATTTTTAAATCATTATTTATTAAAAAAATTAATTCAATTTAAAATTTATTTTTAAATTTATTGTTTTAAATATATTTTTAAATCTTTTGTAATTATAGAAGAAATTCAATTTATTTATTTTTAAATCTTTATTTAAACTATTATTTGTTCTTATTTTTCTTTAATTTATTTTTTAATCAAAAAAGATTTAAAAATATCCAATTTAAAATTTATTTTTATAAATAAATTCAATTCAAAATTTATTTTTATAAATTAATTCAATTTAAAATGTATTTTTAAATTTATTGTTTTGAATATATTTTTATTAGTTTTTTAATTAAAAAATAAATTCTATTTCAAATTTATTTTTATTATTTTGGATAATTTTGAATACATTTTTAAATTTTTTATAATTAAAAAATTATTCCATTTATTTGTTTTAATACTTTTTTATATATTTTTAAATCAAATAATAGTTTAATATTTGTTCTTATTTTTCTTTAATATATTTTAATGATTTTTTTTATTAAAAAATAAATATAAATATCAATATAAAATTTATTTTTAAATATATTGTTTCGAATATATTTTTAAATCTTTTTTAATAAATTCAATTCAAAATTTGTTTTTAAATTTATTTTATATATATATTCAATTTATTTATTTTTCAAAACTTTATTTAATCTATTTGTTTTTATTTTCTTGAATTTATTTATAAATCTCTTTTAATTAAAAAATAAATTCAATTTAAAATTGATTTTTAAACATTATTTCAATAAAAAATTAAAAAAATTAATTTATTTTAAAATAAAAAAGTTATTTTACACGTATTTTATTAAAAAAAAAAAAACAATAAGCCTGTGTTTTCTCATAAAAAAATAAAAAAAACATTTAAAAAAATATAAAAAAAATTTTAAAAAATATTTTAAAACTAAAAGAAAATTAATTTAAATTTATATATAAAAAACTATTAAAAATTAGATTTTAAAACATTATTTGAAATGCTTTTTATTTAAAAAGCAATAGCCCTAGACATTTTAAATAAACAAAATGTTTTTAAATATTAATTCTCACAACAAAGCTAGTAAGTTCTCTTAAATAACATTTAAAAACTTTTATTTTTCGATTCGATTCGATTTTAATGTTTTAATTTTTATTTTTCTTCAATTTTTTCCCCAATTTTCTTTTACAAACAAAAACTATTTTTCATTTATATTTCCACACACACTGTACTTGTATAAGAAAAACCACTTGCGTGCCTTTATTATTAACTTGTTATAGAAAGAAACACAATGAAAAATCTGCTGCTGCTACATACTACTGTCAGTTGTTTTTATCTTTTAAGGAAAATTGTTTGATTTTCTTTAGAGCAGCGTCTAGAAAGTGGGTTTCATTTTTCTATCATTCGATTTACTAGTAAATTTTATTTAAAAAAAAAACATCTTTTTAACCTTATTTTATAAAATTTTATTTCTTTGTTTCCACACACATACACACACTCTTTAATTAATTATTCTTTTAAAATTTAATTTTTTTTATTCGTTATTTTTTTTAACTAAAACGGTTTTTATTAATTTTTTCTCATCAATTTTACTAAAATTTCTTAAAATTTAAATTCAATTTAACCGTTACTTCTTTACTACTCGTGTCTTTACAGTTTGGCGTTCACGTTTTCAATAAACGATCGTATTGCATTCAACGTTTAAATTGCATCCGTACGTTCACTTATTTAAGTAAGTCACTGTTAAACTCGCTCTCTCTCTCTTTCTCTCTTTCTCTCTTAGATCTCCATGGTAAAACACTGTGGTGAACATTCTCTTTGTTTTGGTTTTATAAACAGTGTTGCCGTGATCTTATTAGTAAAAAATTTACATGTTTTTGCTGCAAACGTACAAAAGTAATTGAAGGCAAAGAAAAGCTGTCAATCTAAGAAGGCTTTATAATCCTCTACACCTAAAGAAACCTATTTTTTATGGTCAAATTATGGAGAAATTTTCACTTACTCATGCCATGTTTTGCGGTATCGAGCGGAGAAGAGCCCAGTTCTCGGTGTAGCCCAGCAGTCCGCGATCAATGGGACTAATGAACCACACAAATCCTTGGTAGCTACATTGTAGGTCAAGTTAACCTACGTATGTAATTGGTCATTACAACCCTTCAGGCAGGATTACGACCTAGTTTCTCATACAACTTATGTTGTGTGTGTTAATTTTATACATGAGTGTTGGGACCTACAGTTTAAAGCCGACTCCGAACGACAGATTTTTGAGAAACTTTTCATGGCAATTTTATTTTACTCTCAGAGTTTTTTGCCAGAGATCTGCTGAGAGGAAGTCGCCGAAGAAATATTTTTTGTATTTTATTTTGATGTCTGGCCTGGGGCTCGAACCCTGGCTTTTCGTCTAATAAGCCAACACAGTACCTACTAGGCCACGGCGACTTCTTATGGTCACTTGTGTAAATAATGGACACATTTTCACTTACTTAAGCCATGCTTTGCAATATCTAGCGTGAAAGAGCCATGAAAACCCAGTTATCGGTGTAGCCCACTAACAATAGGCGATCAGTTAGCCCAATGAACCACACAAATCCCTGCCAGCTACACTGTATGCCAGCTTATCCATTAACCTAGAAAATGGTTTAATCTCCATAAAGCCCTTGGAGGAAGCAGCTAGACTAAAATGCCAAATGCATTCCGAAAAAGTCAGTGTTTCGTGTATATTTTCGCTTGGCTATCCATATTCCTTTGAGAACGACATTAGCTAAGCCATCACAACAACAGCAAGCAGTATAGTTCGAAGATTATCAACATCATTTTACCTTAATTGGATAACCTAGACACAAACGACCTGTGGTTTTAATGGAACGGGTCTACGTGTCATAAAACTCATGTAAAATTGGATATTTTTCAAGAGCAATTTTAGGGCTTGGAAGTCCATATTGGTTGTAAAAGATTTCCCAACAAAAAAAGTGGAGTCTGACGTTGATACCAAGCTGAAGTTGTAGCCTTAGCTTTAATTTTTGTTAAACCTGTAAAGCAACATTCTTTTATCGCAACAATGGCAACACTTTTCTTATTTACATTTTCATCTGCGCTCTCATTGTGTTTTAAGCCGCTCTTTTTCTCATAATATTTTACCCACGCACACGTACTCTTTCGTTATTCTCACATCAAGTCATACAGAGCACAGCCACAGTAAGTTGTTGTTTTCATTTCTCATCGCTTTTACAGGTGGCACCGTCAGTCTCTTACATCAATCATCCATCCATCCATCCATCCATTGATACTTCTTTGATCATGAAAATGTTTTTTCGAATTTGTTTCCAAAATTTTCTTCAAAAATTCTTTGAATTTCTAAGAAAACTTACGAAAATCAAAGAAAATTCAAGAAAGAAAGAAAGTAGAAAAGGTTGCAACAACGGAAATGTGTGAAAAGCATGTGTGAAAATGTTATTGAAATCGGTAAACACTTGCAGTGAAGCCCATGGATTGGATTTCGTGTTAAAATTGTGAAAAACAAACGAATTTTCCAAGAAAATTCCAAAATTGTGTAAAAAGTTAAGCAGGAGAGAGAAAGAGAGAGAGAGAGAGAGAGAGAAAGGGATAGAGGGAGAGAGAGAGAATGTAAATATTGTTAAGATAAGAGCGTAGAATAGTTAAAAATAAGCAATTATGCACGCGATAGTACTCCTGCACACGAACAGTAATGCAAAGTAGCGCTTTTTGTTGGCTGTGATAGGTTAGGTTAGAGGACGTGTACTTGTCAATTAAGACAAGTACAGTACCCGGAGGTCGAATTGACCCATTGTACAACGTCCTAGTTTCTCATACCACTTATGTTGTGTGTGTTAATTTTTATACATGAGTGCTGGGACCTACACTTTTTTAAAGTCGACTCCGAACGACAGATTTTTTAAGACACTTTTCATGGCTATTTTATTTACTCTCAGAGTTTTTGCCAGAAATCTGCTGAGAGGAAGTCGCCGAAAAAAGACTTTTTTAATTTTGCCTTGATGTCTGGCCTGGGGCTCGAACACTGGCTTTACGTCTAATAGGCCAACACACTACCTACTAGACTAAGGCGTCTTCTTACCGTGATAATCTCAAATAATGTTTAAATAATGATTGCGTGAAATGTAAGGTAAGTCGTTGGAGGCATAAAGCTCTGTTCTATACTACTTAAGGCTTGACAGTTTTATTCTTAATTCTAATCTAAGCCGGGAGTCAATCTAACTGAGAGGTCTCGTTAAGCACATTTCGCTGCCTACTATTATGTTGGGGCAACAAGAACACGATTGAGACTTTGTCCTGGTGGAACTTAATCTTCTTTATGGAGTTGTCTTCTGGTGGACTGCCCTCCCATAAAAAATTGCAATGTAAAGCTCCTTGATAAAGTGAGGAGATCATTTGTGATATAAATTAAGTATGCTTTGCACACTACCCCTATAAAGACCTTCTTTATTCTGATTAATCGGTTTCCAACTAAATTACTGGCCAGACAACATGCGTCACTTGTCACATATTAGTCCCTCTGAAAGAAAATGATTGAATCTACTCTTGATGACTTTTGATTTCCATCTGAGCTCATGTGTATTCGTCAAAAGCCTTTACCGTGTAAAAATGGCCTGTAACTGGTAGATCTCATTAGAGTGCTATCGTGAGCAGTGCACACTTTCCACTTTTCACTTTCTTTTACTCACTGCCTCTCTCTCTCTCTCTAACTTTGCACCACCGTATATCGTTTGGCAATTCCGATAAAATACAATCACCTTCAAAGGTTTTTGAAAAGATTTCCTATCACCAGTGTACGTGCATTAAGGTATGTATAGGCTATTATACCGTTAATAAATTGTCAAAAATTTTACAACAACATTGCCGATACTGCCCAATAATTATTTAAGCGTAGCTTTTTAAGCGAAAGTGTAAAGAAAATTTAATATTGAGAACTAGCACGTGCCAATGTAGAAAAGGAAAGTGAATTTTTGTCTCTCACTATAACTCGCTTTTTGTTAATATAAATCATCGTTTATACTCAATTATGGATAAGTAGATTGACTCTAAAGCGGCTATTACACGACCTAATGAGAGAGTGTCTTGCTTTTACACTATCCATTCAAATATTAAATATTTTTGTTATTAATCCTATTTCTTATTCACCCTATTGCACGAGATTTATGATTTGCCATCAAGTCGCGTCTGCAGGCTAAGTTCGTTACAGTAACAGTCGCTTAACCCATTCGCTGGCAAGCCTAAATTATATGAAGTCATTCCCATTGCCATTTATATTTTGAGTGTTATTGTTTACCAAAACCCTATCATGAAGATAAGGTACCATAAGCGAATGGGTTAAGAAACAGGGTTTGAAATTTCTTGTTTATAATCTACTCTACTACTACAATCTACTCTTCTACAACTTGCCAATGGGGTTTAGTTAAAGGTAAGTGAACTTTAAAGTCACGTTTAACTTCTTTTCGTTATTACAACCTAAAGATAAAATAAAGTTAACTTTTCAAAAATATGGCAGTGCAATGCATTTTTTTGTTGTGTTTGCTCTTTTTGTTTATATTTGAAGTTGCCATATTGCAAATAATATATAATATGGCAAGCTCAAGATAAAGTGAACTTTAAAAGTTACATGCAGGATGATTTTCCCTTTAGCTTAACGCTCACTTCTACCTTATTGTCCACTTATAAAGGGTGTTTTTTATAGAGGTATAGAACTTTAAGTTGGCATTACTTTTCAAGATGGCGACCGATTTAACAGCTGTCAAGTGATTTATTCTCAGTTTGGTTTGGCAATTCATCATGAATAGACTCACGCCTGAACAACGCTTGCAGTTTTAGTCCAATTTTATTTCGAAAATAATGGTTCTGTGCGGAAAACGTATCGCGCACTACGTCCATTTTATCGTCGACAAAATCGTCCATCAGAGCAGTTAATTCGATTAACCATGGAACGTTTTCGCATCACGTTTACTCTTATTGATAACTCGCATCCCCAGAGACGCTGTACGGTGCGTACAGAAGAAGCTATTGCTGCTGTAGAGCATAGCATTGAGGAAGACCCGAATGAGTCCATCCGCCATCGAGCACAGGAATTGGATCTGTGTCCATCCAGCTTTATGGAAGATTTTGCGGAAGGATCTTGGTTTGCGTGCTTACAAAATCCAACTCGTGCAAGATTTGAAGCCAAACGATCATCAAGTAAGACGGAGATTCGTCGAATGGGCCCAAAACGAGATTACCGTTGTTCCCGATTTTCATAAGCGAATTTTGTTTAGCGATGAAGCGCACTTCTGGTTGAATGGCTACGTCAACAAACAAAACTGCCGCATTTGGAGTGAAGGTAATCCTCAAGTGTATGTGGAAACATCGTTACATCCAGAAAAACTGACTGTTTGGTGCGCTTTATGGACTGGTGGAATCATTGATCCGTACTTTTTCAAAAACGATGGTGGCCAGAACGTTACAGTCAATGGTGATCAGTATAGAGCCAAGATTACTAACTTTTTCATTCCTGAATTGAATGCCACAAATGTTGGAAAAAGTCATCGAAAATTTGACGTCCAGATTGGACTACATCCGCGCCAGCCGTGGCGGTCATATGCCAGAAATCATATTTAAAATGTAATGCCACAAGATTATCTTTCGGATAAATAATATTCATGTCAATCGAATAATCCATCGTTGTTTTATTGCAACTTAAAGTTCTATACCTCCATAAATAACACCCTTTAATAATGAAAAACAATTTATCTGCCCTTTAAAATCCTTCCTTTAGCTAACGGCAAGTTGTAATAAAGTCTGATAAACGAGTTTGTTATAAAGAACTCTCATATTCTCTCTCTTAGCTATAGAGAGCCTTCAAAAGGAGAGAGATAAACAAAGAGCGTATGTTTATTTCTTTTTACAAACACTGTTGGGCAACCAAATAAAAAAATTCCAAAGAAAGTGATTACTTTCATACGTGCCAGTAAGAATTTAATAGAGAGAGAAATAGAGAGAGGCTGTAATAATTATTTAAGATGCCGAGAAGTAATAACAATCAACAACAAATTATCATGTGTAACCATAACAATACATAAAGAGTGAGTGATGGAGAGAGAGAGAGAAAAATGATAGTGATGGTGTAACCATAACAATACATGAAGAGTGAGTGATGGAGAGAGAGAGAGAAAGTGATATTGATGTTGTAACCATAACAATACATGAAGAGAGAGTGATGGAGATTAAGAGAGAGAGAGATAGTTCAAGAAAGATTTTTGTATAGAAAACTGGTTTACCATAAGAAAAGAGCAAAAGAAAATTTCCTCTATTGAGTGGGAGATTCTTCCAGAAAATATGAAAACAAACTAATACACATGTACATACATATGTATGTATGTAGTTAAACAGGCCCATAAATAAAAAATTTAACCGCTATCACAAACAAAATCTCATTTGGAATTATAATCGAAATAATAATAAAAATAATGATGATCATCATGATGATGATGCTCATGATGATGATGATGGTAATTGTGTGAAATGAAAATGAAATTATCACAACTTCTGCTCATCACATCTCATTAAATTAAATCAAATTTACTCAACTATTTTAATAATATTTTGTCTACATTTTCGTTACGTTTTACAAGTTAATCTTTCACGCACACACACACACACTTGTATGCGGATACATTTTAACTAATGCTAAACTAACTCTTGTTCTCTCTCTCTCTCTCTCTCTCTTTCGTTCTTACTAAGTTTAAATTATTATCACAGCATTTGGCGTTTTAGCGATGTATACATCTCTCTCTCTCTCTTTCTCTCAGAAAAACAACAAACAAAAAAAATTGAAAAAAACACGAATAATTGTTTGATGAAATTTATATTCAAATGAATTTTATTGAAATTTCCGCTAAACAGCAATAAACGAATGAAAAAAAAAATCGAAAAAAAAAGAGAAAAAATATCACGAATAATAAAAATCCACACTTTAATCGTCACATATATCGTATCGTATCGTATCGTATCGTATCGTACATATCGTTGTCGTTGGTACGAGTGCTTTAGGCATTTTATTTTTTATGGATTGCACATCTATACTTAGCTTAAGTGTACGAGGTATGTATGTGCACGTGTGTATGTGTATGTGTAAGTGTTAAAGTAAATGCATGTAAATAATCACAGTTCCAATACACTGAGAAAAATTTTAACGGCATTAATGGCCAATTTTTATAGCTTTGTGAGGCATACGCGTCAGTGTTAAGTGCCTATCACACGGTCGCCTGCAAGCACGCCACACATACGTACATATGAGAGACAGTAAATGTCGACGACGCACTATGTGGCATTTTGCCTGAAAACCTGGCCAAAATTAGTAGAAGTGTTTTATGAGTTAATGGCTGGAATTTTTTGATAGTGTTAGTGATAATTAGGCCCAAGGATGAACACAACTGATTTTCGGTTCAAATCGGTTCGTGATTTCGCCTAGCCCCCATATAAATTCCCCTTGAAATTGCACTTATTTACACATAATTATGGTAATTATGCAACAATCATGATAAAATTTAGCATGGATCAGTTCTGTGAAGTAAGAAATCATGGTGTCATGTTTGGTGAAAATCGGATCACATTTGACCCTAGTCCCCATATAAAGCTCCCTTTAGAAATTCACGTTTGCGCTTATAAATGGCTTAAAAACATCGGTATCGTGATGAAATTAGGTATGAACGTGTATTTTGTAAATCTAAATCATATTACAAAATTTTGTTATGGTCGGTCCATAATTGCCCCTAGGTGCAAATTAGGGCCCCTTAAGAAAATATGTTTAACAATTATATTTGGCTTAAACATTTTATTACCGCGATGAAATTCGACATGAACATGTTTAATATGAATGTGAATCATTTATGATCACATTTTATTATGATCGGATCATAAGTGCCCCTAGGTACCACATACGGGTCCTTAGGAAAATCTAACATACATCTCGTATTGTTATAATAGTCGATATACATATGTAATTAAGTTTTTAAAGTTCTATGATAAATATTAATATTTATTTTACATTATTTAATACTTAACTTAAAAAAATACTTAAAAAGTGAAACCAACTACAATCGTTAAAATCGTTATCATTTTCATCATCAATGTCAGGAAGGAGTAATTTAATAGTATCTGAATTCCTTCGCAATTTTTGTGTACTGCAGCTTATAAAAGGGTCACTGCTTAAAATAAACCTATTCAGGACATCTCGATTGGTATCGCTTCTACTGAATTTCCTCGCATAATTCGTACGCCATATGGCTTTATTACACTGCGTCTAATTTTTTTAATTTTTCAAAAAAAAAAAGTAAAATTTTCAAAAAATCCGCAAAAATAATTGCGCAAATTTGCGCAAATTTTTCTTTTTGTTCCTGAATGTAGAGAGTTCATATTTTCTTGTGGTATATAACATTAAACTACTAAAAACTACTTTCACCTTTAAAATCCTTATGTTTTTTAGGAAGGGTAAAAAAATGTGAAATTTTTATTATTTTTAAATTTTGAACGAATAATTTTAACATTAATATATGAGATATATACATAAAAAAAAAACTAAAAGTACCAGTGGCTCATACCTTTCAAATAAAAAGAAAATCAATATAAAACCTCGATTCGTTTAGCCACAAAAAAATATCATATAAACATATTAAAATTTCAAAAAAAAACACCAAAAACGCATTTAATTTTCTTCACTTTCCTGACTTTGACATCGTCTCAAATCTACAAATCTTAACTTAAAGTCGTGAAAATTCACTATATAATGCAGAATTTTGTTGTCTATCGAACTGCATACTCAGTTTCTTAAATTTCTTTAAATTCATTTTTGCCTTTTTGGCCAGCTTTTCAGGGTAAATGCCACATAGTGCGGCACCAGAAAGCTAACCATACAACACTGGGCAAGAGAAATGCAACACTGCAACAAGTGGTAGAATGGACGGCGAAACTTCTCCCAGATATTACCCGCTGGATTGAGAGGAAATTTAATCAGGTTAATTACTATTTAACACAACTGTTATCCGGACACGGTTATTTTTGTAAATACATAATTGGTCATTACAACCCTTCAGTCAGGATTACGACCTAGTTTCTCACACCACTTATGTTGTGTGTGTTAATTTTATTATGAGTGGTGGGACCTACAGTTTAAAGTCAAATCCGAATGACAGATTTTTCAGAAACTTTTCATGACAATTTTATTTTAACGCTCAGAGTTTTTTGCCAGAAATCTGCTGAGAGGAAGTCGCCGAAGAAATACTTTTTATATTTTGTTTTGATGTCTGGCCTGGGGCTCGAACCCAGACGCAAAGTACAGACGCCGACTTTGGCCTCAAGATTAGTTCTTTCTAAACACCATCTCTCACAATGAAAGAAAGTGTGTTCCGCTTCATCGATCCTAGATTCCATTTGGTCGTGTCATCGTCCCCATTTTAAATAGATATTTGCAAAAATACTGTGGCGTGACCACTTCTGAGGCATTCGGGCATGTGTACCGTGAGGCTAGGGTCCCGCCATTACTCCTATGAGATTCTTACAATGGAAGCTCGAAGTCGCCGTAGTCTAGCAGGCAGTGTGTTGGCCTATTAGACGTAAAGCAAGGGTTCTAGCCCCAGGCCAGACATCAAGACAAAATACAAAAAGTATTTCTTAGGCGACTTCCTCTCTGCAGATTTCTGGTAAAAACTCTGAGAGAAAATAAAAATTGCCATGAAAAAGTTTCTCAAAAATCGGTCGTCCGGAGTCGACTTTAAACTGTAGGTCCCTGGCACTCAATATAAAATTAACACACACAACATTAGTGGTGTGAGAAACTAGGACGTTGTACAATGGGTCAATTCGACCACCGGGTATCGTACTCGTCTTAATTGACAAGTACACGTCCTCTAACCTAACCTAACCTAACATATGAACTGAAAAGGGCTGAGCGGAGAGCATTTCATTTTCGACGTGTAACAGAACGTAGGCTTTCCAAATGCCTTAGTTGAACTGGATATTCTCTGGTCGTTGTACACGGAGCATCAAATTAGTTGAGATCTTAAGAGCACATTCAGTATTATTAGCTCTGCTAGGGTAATAATAAATAAGAAGCGATTATTTTAATTTCTTGAATTGCATGGCCAGCCTTCCCGAAGTAATGCAGATAGCCGTCCCGGGAAGGGAGTATCCCTAGAAGAGGAGGAGGGATTGTTTTAGTGGAAGCCCCACTCGACGCAGCTGACGACGGTCACTGTAAGTGCGAAGGCATTTTGAATCCTATCTCACACGCCAAAAAAATGGTCAGCCATTGCGTTATTGTGGCTCTGCTAACCTGCATGTCCAGCTACCGCGTTGTTGTAATTCCCATTGGCCACTAGCATACTAGAAGCTATGTTGATTGAATCACCATTCCCTGCAGAAGATGTGAATATGCGAGGGAGGCGAAAACTATAGTTTCATATTTAAGCGCGTTATTCCTAGTCATTGGTGTAATTTCGTTGGTTTTTGTTTGTTGAAAATGAAAAAAAAAGAAACAATTTTTAAATCGTTTGCAATTGCTAAGTAGACCGACCGTATTTGTTAATCAATGTTCAGTTCAATTCACTTGTTTGCTGTTGTTGTTGTTGTTGTTATTTTACTTTATTTCTTTAAATCTTTTTTTCTTCTCTGAATTTTATTTTCATTTAAGTTTTCTTAAAAAAAAGCAATAACAACGACAACAACAAACAAATTAAACTTAAAGTATCGAACAGTTGTTATACAAACTAGAGAGCTTGAGAGAGCGTTTAATGTTTAAAAAATTAATTTTTATTTTTTGATTTTTTTATTGTTTTTATTTTTATTATTGTTGTTGTTTTTATTATTGTTGTTGTAAAATTTATGGCAATTTATTAACGTTGTAATAAACTATACTTTGTTGCACGTACAGCCGTTTATTAGTGGTGGCACAAAACCATAATTTCACGCATATTTTGTTGAACGATGTTGATGAGGAAATATTTTAAAAACCTTTGAAGAAGTGCCAACAGGTTATTAAACTTTTGGAATTTCCAAAAGGGATTGGATTCTATATAGGACAGGCCAGCTGTGTTCAAACCCTCATTGCCTGATCTAAAGCAGACATGACCTTTTTATATTGACTTTAATGGTGTTCAGAACTCTGTTCCTGTACAAATCACAGGGTCACCAATCCCACACTGTTTGGGGTTCAACTGGTAGCAGACTGGACTGCGAAGCCTGATCGGAGGCTTAATTCTGGTAGCACGGGTGTCGGTAGCTCCAAAGACAACGGTGAAGCCCCCTTGTGGGAGAAACATGGTGGCTGTGGTTTATACCCAAATTGCGGGGAGAGTTCAAGCTCGGTATGGTGTTACACTCTTAACCACTTTCACAAAGGATCTAAACTCCTTTGTACAAATCACAGGGTCACCAAACCCAAACTATTTGGGGTTCAACTGGTAGCAGACTGGACTGCGAACCCTGAGCGGAGGTTTAATTCTGGTAGCACGGGTGTCGGTAGCCCTAGAGACTCGCCTCAACGGCGAGGCCCCCTTGTGGGAGCAACATGGTGGCTGTGGTTTATACTCAAATTGTGGGGAGACTGCAAGCGGTGTGGCATTACACTCTTAACCACTTTCACAAAGAAGTTTAGATAGTCTCCGACCCCTAACTAGGAAAGTCATGTCCAAATGCACGGCATCGAATTGGTACTAACTTATGGTAATGCAATAAATGATATGCTTATGCATGCCATGTGGTTGCATCATTGTGCGTGGGGGCGCTGGTAGACACATTGTTTCCACTCGTGCTTAAAGCACCATGGGGTATGCCATCATGGCGATATTCACGTTACGTCCTGGACTAATGTAAAAGGTGTTTTTTATAGAGGTATAGAACTTTAAGTTGCAATAAAACAACGATGGATTATTCGATTGACATGAATTTTATTTATCCGAAAGATAATCTTGTGGCATTACATTTTAAATATGATTCCTGGCATATGACCCGCCACGGCTGGCGCGGATGTAGTCCAATCTGGACGTCCAATTTTCGATGACTTTTTCCAACATTTGTGGCCGTATATCGGCAATAATACGGCGAATGTTGTCTTCCAAATGGTCAAGCGTTTGTGGCTTTACCGCATAGACCAATGACTTTACATAGCCCCACAGAAAATAGTCTAGCGGTGTTAAATCACAAGACCTCGGAGGCCAATTCACAGGTCCAAAACATGAAATTAGGCGGTCACCAAACGTGTCTTTCAATAAATCTATTGTGGCACGAGCTGTGTGACATGTTGCGCCGTCTTGTTGAAACCACATCTCCTGGACATCATGGTTATTCAATTCAGGAATGAAAAAGTTAGTAATCATGGCTCTATACCGATCACCATTGACTGTAACGTTCTGGCCACCATCGTTTTTGAAAAAGTACGGGTCTTCCTCAATGCTACGCTCTACAGCGTGGTGCGAATACGTTCCATGGTTAATCGAATTAACTGTTCTGATGGACGATTTTGTCGACGATAAAATGGACGTAGTGCGCGATACGTTTTCCGCACAGAACCATTATTTACGAAATAAAATTGCACTATTTGCAAGCGTTGTTCAGGCCACAATGTACACAGTGACGACTCGGGATTTTGACATTTAACCGTATACTAAGAAAGAGACAGCAAATATTACCAAAAATTATTTCTGTCCCTCTCTGATTGTCTGTCTGTTTTGTTTGTTACATTGTGGTTCAGGCGTGAGTCTATGATGAATTGCCAAGCCAAACTGAGAATAAATCATTTGACAGCTGTTAAATCGGTCGCCGTCTTGAAAAGTAATGCCAACTTAAAGTTCTATACCTCTATAAAAAACACCCTTTACAAATCACAGGCTGCGCTACGAATTGATCTTCTAACACTCCAAGCCTGCATGAATCCAAACAAAAAAAACTGCAAACATGTTGACTGGTTGCAGCAGCCTATTCTTTTAAATTTAGGTTAGCGTGGTAGCTTTAATTTGCCAAAAAAAAGCTCACTTGAGCACTCATAGCGGCCTGTTGTGATGCCACAGGTGAACGCAGCCTCTGTACAGACCAAGTTCCTCCGATCCAAGGAGGGGGATGTTGGTCAGCGCAAGGACTGCACATTCTTTTAAAGTTGTTTTGGAACATTTTTTTTTCAGGCAGTATCTCGGAGATAGCTTTTGGTTTTCAAATGATCCATCATTAAGAGCTTGTCTTTCACGTGGCCCGACAAAAAGACTTTAACAGCTTGAAATTGCATGGCCTAGGCAGGCAATTCACGTTAACAAAACGTGAAATTGTTTTTTCTAGAAAATTATTCGGCAATAAAGCCAAAATCGATCATGTCGGAAGACTTGTGGCACCGTGTTGCTGTAACCATAATGCTTATCAAACAGTTACTATTTCCAGATGAATGGGGGTTTTACAAAAACACTTTTGTGTTCTCCGAGCCTTTATGACACAATTTTCCTTATTGACCGAGTGAGAAATAAGCTTCATCGGTGAAAAAATCGGTACCGCTTCCGATCTCTTCAAATTTCTTCACCAAATTGTCAATTTTTTGGGCAGTTGGTAGCATATGATGATCGTACTCACCATATCATAATCATATTCGTAAATGTCAAATGTATTCTTCATGCTGACGTCATACATCTCCTGTGATGAGTACGTGAATTTGAAGTTGTCTGGTCCAGAAAGCAATTTTTAGTGTTTATTTTGCAAACATGACCATGAACATGTTCAAAATATGTTCCATTTAGCCGGTAAACAAATAATTCCATTCGAGACGTGCTGCGATATAATGGAACTGATACCAACAATAATATTTGCACTCAAAATTAGCTTTTTTATGATCACGAATTTATGCTGAACGAAAATTTATGTTTCAAAATCACGTAATTTTTTTTAATCACATTTTTGTTTGTTTTTTTTTAATAGAAATTAAGACTTCTTAAATGGAACTGCTTTGGGAAAAAAAATGAATAATTTTATCGATAACAACAAGCAATTCAAAACCGGGTTTCGCAGATTTAAAGTGCGGCCTTGAGCGGTGTAGAAACGACCTAAAAAATATTCCATTCACAATGCATTGACAACAAAGTTATAGTCTAACAATGAAGGAAGGTACTCTTCTCTACAAGTTCATTAAAAAAGGCCTCTTTTAATCAGTGAAGTGATCCAAAGCTTAATGGAAAGAATAATGTTCAGAACATAGACACTTTCCATTCAATCTTAGATCGAAAGAGCTCTCAAATCATAGTTCGCTTTCTTAATCCATTTAAACTTTAAATAGAATCCAGAAAAAGACTAGATAGATCAGAAAAGACCATAGAACAACTACAAAATATGATGCCTCGCATCTAGGTTAGGATTTCCATTTGGTTAAAAGGCATTTAGGTTCCCCAAATAACTGAAGCTGTATTTAAGAATACATTCGGAATTTGCGTACATTCCTTCAGACTTATGCGTTACAGTGAAGTCGCCGTAGTCTAGTAGGTAGTGTGTTGGCTTATTAGACGTAAAGCCAGGGTTCGAGTCCTAGGCCAGACATCAAGACAAAATACAAAAAGTATTTCTTAGGCGACTTCCTCTCCGCAAATTTCTGGCAAAAACTCTGAGAGTAAATAAAATTGCCGTGAAAAAGTTTCTCAAAAACCTGTCGTTCGGAGTCGACTTTAAACTGTAGGTCCCACCACTCATGTATGTATAAAATTAACACACCCGACATAAGTCTTGTGAGAAACTAGGTCGTAATCCTGACTGAAGGGGTTGTAATGACCAATTACGTACGTACGTAAATTAGAGAACAAAACAAAATATGATGCCTTGCTTTTAGGTTAGGATTTCCACTTGGTTAGAAGGCATTTCAGTGCCATATAACTGAAGCTGGTATTCAAGAGTACATCCGGAATTTGCGTACATTCCTTTAGACTTATACGTTAAGTTAGGTTATGTTCCACAGGATACTCACCAATCATCTTTCTAATCTACATCCATATCCAGATGGTTATATTGAAAAGTAACCAGTGCTCCTGACAAATCTTGCTAAGTTTGACAACCACAAACTAACAAATCCCTTTAAATTTTCTAGTAAGCCTCATTCCCGAGAACTACCTACTTCGAGGTTATTTTCTCCAATTTTCCAGTGAGTAGAAAGTGTTGTGCATTAGCTGCTTACTCCTCACCGAAACAGTTGAAACCACTTACACCATGAAACGGATATGCTAAAGTATACTTGTAAGTGTAAGATTCCGTAGAGCGAAGAAGTCACACAGAAGAGGATATCCAGTAACTATTATACATACGTCAGCTGAGAGCCTTCCCTTTCCAACTATGTTCGAACTTCCTCAACACCTAGGCACCTACCAAGTACGACAACGCAACTAAGGTAGGTAGGTAGGTAGAGGTGGCGGCCCATCCAAGAATTTTTCTCACTTAGGCCGCATTGGGCCCATTGCCCTACCACAGTTATCCGCTATCCCCTAGTCTTGAAACCACTTGGATCTCCTGATGAAGCGATTTAGGCTACCAATGTTAATCCTTAACAATTCCTCCATATCATCCATGTAGTAAGTACCAAAGTACTTCCTTCTCCTTTGGCAACGCAACTAAAGGTGGATGTATGTGCCCTTGTACTAATGTGCCCTAATACTAATACTCTACAAGACGTTCATTCTATCCGTGCTACTTTATGGCGCAGAGGTTTGGACCCTATTAAGCACTGATGCAGCAGCCTTGAGAGTATTCGAGAGAAAAGTACTACGTAAGATCTTTGGTCCAGTGCGAGTTGGCGATGATTTCCGCATCCGATCCAATAGTGAGCTGTATAAGCTTCTCAACGACATGGACGCTGTGAAGCGTATTAACATCCAGCAGCTGCGCTGTCTCGGCCATGTCGTTCGAATGGAGGAGGATTCTACGGCAAGATGCGGGGATTTGCGGAAGTCGGCGAAATGGATGACCTTGTTTGCGTTGGAAGGACCAAATCGGGGAAGCCCTGTCGTCGATTGATGTGACCAACTGGAGTAGGCGCGCAAGAAACAGAGGCGCCTGAAAGGATGTGTTACAGAAGGCCGAAATCCGTTAATTGGGTCGTTAATGGCCTTGCACAAAAAGTATACAAAGAAATAAGCCCTTACTAGCCAACATTTCCTTGGGATATCCAAATTATTTGAAAGCCACATCAGTTTGCCAAAATGCCAGCCAAGCTTTACTAGTAAGCGAATGCAGCTATACAGGTAACAGTTCACAGGCGTAACTTGACATGTAATATGCCGAAAAGCCAGGTATTCCTCTTCATAAGGAGAGCTTCTATATCGTAGGTCGTTTCCAGAAAGAGCTATGCTTACAGACATTCACCCAAACAGTAGTTGTTTAAATGTGGCTTTCAAGTATTTCCACTACTTGCATTGGAATTCTAATTGCCTCGTCGTCTGTCTAATTACACCAATCACAGCCACATTTTCTACGAAATTATGTCATACGTTACTTATACTCAGTCGGCTTAGTTTGGCTTGACATTGACATCATTGGCACGTGCACGTTGCCAACCTGCTCTATATGCGAGCACAACAAACTCACGGATCAGTATTTAAACGGTATTTAAACGTTAATTAGGTCATGTGGAGTTGAATTTTATTGATGCAAAAAAACAACAACAACAAAGACAACAAAAACCACAACGAGATAAAAAAAGTAAAAAAAGAAATAATTTTTGCACATAAGAAATACGTTACGCTAATGAATGACGTAAAAATTATTCCGTTGTACGAGTACAGACGACACATTTAAATTATCACAGGGGTTTTTAACTCGGAAACATATGATAAATTAGCTCTGAGCAATGCAAGATGAAGATGTTGATGTTGATGATGATCATTATGATGGATACGCTTAAGTTTAATTAAGCACTTGAATTATAAATCATTTTGAAAAATATTTTTCTACGAATGGCAAACAGAAGAAATTTAATTAAGATTTGAATCAAGATTTAAACTAATTAAGGTGAGTAAAGGCAACTGAGATGTTTGGGTAGAAGTATGAGAACCACATGTAAATTATGAATTTAGAAAATGAAAAAACTCTTGATTATTATTTAAAATATTTTTACGAAAATAAAGAATCTAGATTACTGGTGTTTTGCTTCTAAAGGGTCCGCCAAATAACTTTTTTTTGAAAATGCTTTAAAAAAAAACTACTGAATATTTTCTCAAATTTCTTTTCTGGCTGCCTCGGCAGCAACAACTAGGTTTTGATCAAGTTTCTCACGAACGTCACCTCGATGACCATCTTCGTCCATAAATGTCGGGGATTTCTGATCATTCAAAGGCAACTCTCATATGAGTTTTAGGACAAAGGGATATTGTCGGAAATTGCATTGATGATGAACTGGACAGGGCTCCCAATCTCCATTATGTTTTAAGGCATAAGCGTTTCGATTGCCTCAGTTAAACTTGCTAAAGGGTCCGCCAAATAACTTTTTTGTTTTGAAAATGCTATAAAAAAAAACTACTCAATATTTTCTCAAATTTCTTTTTTTTATTTGAAAGTGCAATCCTTCCGGTTAATAATGGAAAATAATTTCATTCAAATGGCTGCCTCGACTGGCCATGCAGTAGCCTACACGATCGGTCCAATTTTTAAGCACATTATCGATTGTGTGCAGCTGTATTTCACCAATGGCTCCACGAATATTGTCCTTTAAAGCGTCAATTGTCTCTGGCTTGTCGGCGTAACACTTATCTTTGACGGTACCCCACAAATAATAGTCCAACGGTGTCAAATCGCAGCTCCGAGGTGGCCAAACGACATCAGCTCTGCGGCTGATAATGCGATCTTCAAAAACAGGGCACAAAACATCGTGTGTAGCTTCGGCTGTGTGGCACGTAGCGCCGTCCTGTTGTAATCTTCAATTTTTGTGAACAAAAATTCGTTCAACATGGCCCGATAATGATCGCCATTGACTGTAACGGCCACTCCTTGCTCATTTTCGATGAAAAAATGGCCCAATTATGCCTCTGGACTAAAATCCGCACCAAACAGTGACTCGTTTTGGGTGCGTCGGCTATGCCCCAAAAGCGACAATTTTGCTTGTTTACATACCCGCCTAGATCAAAATGAGCTTCATCTGAAAAGATGATTTTTTTTTGCCAAAATCGGCATCTTCTGTAAGGCCCACTTAGTGAAGCGAAAACGCATTGGATGGTCAATTGGCTTCAACTCCTGAACCAATTGGACTTTGTATGGCGTCATACCAAGGTCTTTATGCAAAATTCGTCTCAATGATGTCTCCGAAATGTTCATTTGTTGAGAACAACGGTGAATTGATGGTGATGGCGCATCACGCACACTTTCTGTGTACGCACTTTTGGCTTTTCACGCTTTGGTTTATCGATGAGGATGCCAGTTTCTTTCACTTTTTATTCACAAGATAACGAACATACGGAGCTGACGGTGCTTCTCTTCTTCCAAAATCCGTACGCAATTTTCGCACACATTCTACAACATTACCATGAGTTTCAAAGTAATGTCGCAATATTTCCCAGCGTTGTTCCAGCGTATACACAACCATATTCGTTCAGCGAAAGGATAAAACTAATTATCTGTTAAATCAGACATGAGCTAAGTGTTACCACGAATAAGCACTAGTAGAAAAAAAAACGTTAGATGGCGGACCCATGCATCACAACATTAAACTGGTAAACAAGTAAACAAAAATACAACAACAATCACCAGCACTCTAGCATAAAAGAATGGTAAACAAGTAAAACAAAAATACAACAACAAGCACTAGAAGAATAAATGTAAACAAAATACACAAACAACAATAATAAAACAACGATGATTAGGTTGGGTTGGGTTAGTGTGGTAGCTTTCATATCAAAAGCTCACTTGTGCACGCATAGCGGCTCGTTGTGACGCCACAGGTGAACGCAGTCTTTGTACCGACCAAGTTCCTCCGAACGAAGGAGGAAGAAGTTGGTCAGCGCAAGTGGTGCACATTCTTAAAGCACGACTACCCCACGCTGGAGAACCAGTCAGAAAGCTTGATAAACGTGGCTATATCCTTGACATCAATGGACGACAACGATGTTTACATTTATAGAATTTGGGGAATGGGAATGCACGAACATTCGCCTTCAAGAACATTCATCAGACTATTTACTATGCCTTATAAAAGGCAAGGCAAAGCAGACGACTGAGTTATTGAAGTTCAGTCAGTCGTGTAAGAAGACGCGGTACGTTTGAAGAGAGTAATCGTGGTTTGAAGATCTCCGTTACAAAGATCTGATTGCTTAGTGATTGTTATTGTTTATGCAAAGGGTATAAACAGAGGAATAAAAAAAGAAGAGTAATTGTTGTTGTTTACATCAAGTTGTGAACAGTGGCCTACAGAATTATGCGAATAATAATTTTAATTAAAACTAAATACAAATTTATTTTTATTTTATTTGTAATCTATACGCTCATATTTTAAACGTTTTTAAAAGGTAAAAGCGTAACAATATTATACGAAGGGTGTTCATACATAGGCTCACAAGCAAAACATTGGCTAGGAGTAGCTTACAGCTTTTCTTTGAGGGTCTTAAAATTCATTCCATGTTTATTTCTTTGATTCTCTCCATATTTGTTTTGTTAAATCGTGATATACGATTTCGGATCCCAACCTAAAGGACATCTATGCTGCCAACTTAAGCGATCTCATGTGGAATTAAAAACAATCCCAAGTTAAGCGGGCATAATTCTACTGACTTTTTAGGGAATTATCCTTTGATGTGGCCCTTAACCGAGGGGTACATATCCCGTTCTAGTTATACTCTCTTATTTGAAAGAAGAATGACATCACCGCAGACGAGATTCCTTAGGCGTTTTCTATCTCTTATGCCTTAGAAGAGGGTCAATTATTCTTGCCCACCGGTAGCTTATACTAAGCACCTTCATGTATGTCTCTTATATGACTTAAGGCCTGTCTCAAGAATATATCACTGGATTACTGAGAGGAAAAGCAACAGAGTTCCTAGACTCTGTAATTACTGAGCTAACTCGGAAATGTTTCACTGTCTAATCGTTTAAGATTGATCAGAAGGTATTTAGGGCAGGAGTTCTAAAAGCAAGCACGCGAAGTATACATGTGGCTGGACTAGGGAGATCAAATTTAAGGATCTTATAGTGAGCCATAGGGCCTCCAAGAGAACTTAGATGTCAAATAATCCCACAGGAAAAAGATCTGTTGGATCATCCAATAGAATAGGCGAAATTAGGCCAAATATGGCTCACTGTAACGGCACAGTTTCTCAATTCCGCTAACACTTGATCCGCTTGTTGCATTTGATGAACCCATTTAGATTCCCTACATCCATCATTGACAGATCAGATGACTGTAGCTCCCATAGAAGTCGTTACTCATATTACATACATACATACATTGATCATTACAACCCTTCAGTCAGGATTACGACCTAGTTTCTCACACCACTTATGTTGTGTGTGTTAATTTTATACATGAGTGGCGGGACCTACAGTTTAAAATCGGCTCCGAACGACAGATTTTTGAGAAAAAATTTTTCATGGCAATTTTATTTACTCACAGAGTTTTTGCCAGAAATCTGCTGAGAGAAACTCGCGGAAGAAATACTTTTTCATATTTTCGTTTTGATGTCTGGCCTGGGGCTCGAACCCTGGCTTTACGTCTAATGAGCCAACACACTACCTACTAGACTACTGCGACTTTTTACTCATATTGCCAAGACTAATACGTATCGCATTAGTGCGCATTAATGGAATACAATGTCCTGTAAAAACTCCATCAACTATGCTACTATGGGTTCCTTTGGAATTTGAGTAGACTTTTAAAGCAATCTTGGCCAAATGTCTGAAGCCTCCCATGCCGCATTAACAATTCTGTGTTTGCAGGTTCTCAATGGACTGCCCAATGTAGAGGAGTCACTCGGAAGTTCAAAGGTTTTATCGTATTTGACGAATTGGTTTGCTCTGCAGTTTTCCGTAATGCCCATCTGCCATCTTGTTGAGAGCCTCGTGGAAGTTTTAGACTTTCCTAGAGGCCATTATCTTAGAACCGAGTACGTTAACAACTCCCTGGTTATCTTTGCAAGGATATTGAGTTATTTCGGCCGACTCCGAATAGATGCCTCCAGCCACAGTCACAATTTTCCACCCACAATCATTGCAGTTTTGTGTGGAGTGATTCAGAAGATGCAATGCTATTCCATTTCCCAATTCGCCTCTATGCGGAATAGGGCGACTATATGTACTAATTCATGTTCATAAACCTCTGGTAAGTGGAATTATTGTCCGCAATGGAACTCCTTACATCGAGGTGCTATCTTAGACATCCTTATAATGACTTTTAGGGTTAAGTTGGCTTAATAGTCTCATGTCTGTCTAAAAGATGATTAACTTTTGCGTCCTCTGCGAGTATCACATTAAAACACAATGATTTACATGCAAATGAAGAAGGGTTAACAGCTCTAAGGTGGTGGATGTCGAAAATCAAACAAAATTTTATTTAAAAATCATATTTCATTGTGAAATTACGCGAAATTCCGCAAGAAATTAAGTAAAAGAAGAAGAAGAAGAGGAGAAAAAAACAGAAGAAGAAAAAGAAAAAGAAATATTTGCCATCATTAAACTTGTGTAATACGAGACCATCAGCCAATCCATCCAACCAACCAACCAACCATTCATCCCGAATAAACCAAAACAGAGAAACAAAAATTGTTGTTGTTGTCAACTATTTGTTATTGTTGTTTTTTTCTTTCTTTCTTTCTTTTAATATATTGTGTTAATAGTAATGCGTTTATAGTTTGTGTTGCTATTGTTGGTGTTGTTGTTGCTGTTGTTATTATTTTTGTTTACAAGCTATTCGGTTAAACGAAATTTATTTCGTTTTTTTTCTGTTTTTTTTTTTTTTGCAGCATCATAACCGCTATGAAACCGGTAACCTGTAGATTTGGTTGGTTTTTTGTTTGGTTGCTGGTGTTGCTGTTGCTGCTGCGTGTTAACGACTGACTGGAAATATTATGAAAGAGACTTTTACAGCAATAATACGAAAGCAACAACAACAGCAACAGCAACAATTCATAACAGACAACAAAAATGTTGGGTCACACACTAAGACTGTCTGTCTACAGAAAGAAAAGAAAAAAATCGAAAAATTCACCTGAGGCCTCAAAGCGGTCAAGTACAAGAAGATTTTCTGTTGTTTTCATGTTTTTTTTCCCGTAGTGAAAGTGATCTTTCCATGGTATTTTGACGGAAAGTTGTTTTCAAAGAATTAGCAGCAGCAGCAACAGAAAATCGATAGGAATTGTGAAGCAAAGAGTTGGCAACGCATTATTATTTGAAACTCTTATCGTAATCTTACAGATCTGTGCTTGGGTTTGTTTTTAAGCTGAACTTAAAACATCCAGAGGTGGGGTTTTTACGATCATTTGTTGAATTTAATGATTTTAAAATAGAATGTATTAAATGTAGGGTGTCCCTTATCAATAAACTTTGTGCGATTAATCGCTAAATTATTCAATTTCATAGGTTAAGTTAGGTTAGGTTAGAGGACGTGTACCTGTCAATCAAGACAACTACAGTACACGGAGGTCGGATTGACTCATTGTACAACGTCCTAAAGGAGGGAAGGATAATATAGGGGATAGGATGAAAGGAGGGTATATGGGAAAGGGGGGAGTGGAAAGCGGAGGAATCACGCAGACCAGACACAAGAAAAGGGTGGGAGAGTGCGACTACACCGATGAAGTCCTAGCACCTCTCAACCAGCCTAAGCCACTAATGAATCTGTGGAGAGCCTCGACACTGAATTCAAGCTCCCAAAGAAGGCCCTGCCAAGGGTCCTCAATCTACCAGGGGCTGTGCGGTTACAGAGGAGGAGTCTCCAACTCCTCCTCATCGCAACACGCCCTGCAATAGTCCGGCTGGGATCTGTTCCAGATCCCCATCAGCGAGCTAATCTCGCAGTGCCCCGTGATAAAACCGACAAACAACCTTAAGCTGGCCTTATCCAAGCCCAGCAACCAACCTGTTCTCTTACTATCTACAGCAGGCCATACACACCTAGAAACAAAACAACCCGATCTGTTCCCCCAACGCCTCTACTCTTTCTCCATGACCCATCCATTGATGAGGCCATAGAGGTGGCAGACTGGGGGGTCAGAACCAACTATCAAATCGGCATCCGCGGTCTCATTGCAGTTTAATAAGTAAAGTTAAATAATATACTCTTGGAGCTATAAATTCGATGAAGTTTTTACTTCATTGTAATGCAGTACGAAAGACAATGTCGTTTAAGTGACCGCTTCTGAGTAGACTGCAGCAGTCGATTATTTTGAGATAGTTTTCCATCATTTCTTCACACATCGTATGTCACGAATTCCATTTCAATTGAATATCTTCAATATTGCTGGAAGTCGCCGTAGTTTACTAGGTAGTGTGTTAGCTTATTAGCTGTAAGGCCACGGTTCAAACCCCAGGTCAGGCATCAAAACGAAATATTAAAAAACTACTTATTTGGCGACTCCCTCTCAGCAGATTTCTAGCAGAAACTCTGAAAATTGTCTCTCAAAAATCTGTCGAGTTTAAACTGCAGGTCCCGCCACTCATGTATAAAATTAACACACGCAACATGAGAGGTGTGAGAAGCTAGGGCGTAATCCTGACTGAAGGGTTGTAATGGCCAATTATGTATGTATGTTTTGATGTCTGACCTGGGGTTTTTTATTCGACTAACAAATCAAATAAATTCATTGGACACCCTAATATCAAGTTTAAGCTTTCAATTATTTTTTCCAATTAAACGTAGAGAATTTCCGGTTGTTTGATTGCTCCATTAAAAAAATATTTAAAATTCCCTGACCTTACCACGAGTAAGCAAACACCAAAAACTTTTTATGCCCTGAATCAAGATAATTAAACCGTGTTCAATAAAACAGGGTGTTTAGTTTACAGCATGAAGGCCACGAAATTGAAGAGCATAAGGGTTATCGCAATCGATAGCGAAAATTTAGCTGCAGTCCTTTAGCATACAAGAGTTTTTGCAAAAATGAATTCGAAAACAGTGAGTTTTTCGGAATGCTTTAGACACTCTTGGATCTCATGTGGATTGACATCGTCTCGAATTCATCCAGAAACGGGCCTCATTGCTGAAAATAATTTTTCAATGAAAATAAGGTCGGTCGGCAATCGTTCCAGAGCCCATTCAGCGAGGACACATCGTTGTCTATGCTTGTGTGTCTTACATATCTCACAGACCACCAACAGCCAGGCTTTTGAAGTGTAAATTTCCTGGCACGTATAAGACGATTTGAAGGTCAGACATCAAGACGAAAATATGAAAAAATATTTCTACGGCGACTTCCTCTCAGCAGATTTCTGGCAAAAATTCTGAGAGTAAATAAAAAACTGCCATGAAAAGCATCTCAAAAATCTGTCGTTCGGAGTCGGCTTTAAACTGTAAGTCCCACCACTCATGTATAAAATTAACACACCCAACATAAGTGGTGTGAGAAACTAGGTCCATAATCCTGACTGAAGGGTTGTAATGACCAATTATGTATGTATGTATAGGTTAGGTTAGGTCCAAGTGGTAGTTCTGATTTCACAAAGCTCACTTGAGCACGCATAACGGCCCATTGTGAAGCCACGGGTGAACGTAGTCCCTGTACTGACCAAGTTCCACCAAAATCAGGGAATCGAAAGCACGACTACCCCATACTGGAAAACCAGCCAGAAAGATAGTCGATAGCAGGGAGATAGGCGATGTTCACGGGATCCACTGGATCAACCTCCAGAATAGTGGAGTGACCAGAAGGTACAATGTGCCAACGAGACAGGGCATTAAGTCTAGTCGCAGCAAACTTAGCCGCCTACTTAGCGAGAAGCACAGTAGGAAGCCAGTTGAGCATTGCGAACAAGGCTTTCGTGGGGGTGGTGCGAACCGCAGACCTTCTGTATGTATAAGAAGATTTGATTTTTTGCTTTACAGGAATTAAAAGGGGACCGAGACAGTGATTAGGAGATTGCCCTGGCAAAAGTTCAAACAAAAGTCGTCTTTGAAAACGGCTTAGGATACCATATGGACTGAGTTTGTTTTGTACTTTCTTGTTTATGCCACTATATGGCTACGTATGATAGCTGCATACTCTTTTTAAAAAGTCTACAAATGCGTTAGAAACGGATCTTGGGATAGAAACAGGAGGTTTGACCCCAGTATGAACTATTCGGAGACAATTGAGTAACATGCAGGTATCTTCGAAAAGGAATACAAGCTTGCGGGGGGAGGAGAGGAATTTTCACGTCACTGATGATGCTAAAACCGTACTGTGTGGAGTGCTCAACGAAAGGAAAAATAGCGTGAAGCAAAATCTCTGCTCAAACAAAGTGGGGTTGAGGCAATCAAAACTTTTGTTGGGAAACTACAGTAAGAGACGAGAAGCAAAATCTCTGCTCAAACCAAGTGGATTTAGGGCAATCAAAACTTTTGTTAGGAAACTACAATAAGAGGCGATCTGAGTTATGCATCAGCCTGAACAGAAATAACTTGAGGTTAGTAAACGACCTTTTGACCTGGAACTGTAGACTCAAAGTATACTTATTTGGAAGGGGGTTGTCTCGAGCCCAACATGTTTGGTTATGTGACACATTCTTGAAACCTGTGGGGCATTAATGTATCCCAGGCAGAAATACTTGATGCATATCAAGTACTAGGCAAGGCATTATCATTGTTGACAGCGAGCAGCATCTTGATATTTATGAGGGCAAAGGGACTTTAAGAAGACATAATACTGATACCGTTAAAAACACCGTATAGTGTGTTCGGTGGTAAAAATTTTGAGAGGAGCTTAGGTTAGGTTAGGTTAGAGGACGTGTACCTGTCAGTCAAGACAAGTACAGTACCCGGAGGTCGGATTGACCCATTGTACAACGTCAAAGGAGGAGCTTAATATATCGTAAAGCATTTCTTCACAGCAGTATTAATGCCAAGTACATCTTGATAGAAACGTGTAAGGATTAAATTAAAAAATCTGTGTATTAAGATAAGTGTGCATTTAATTTTCTTTGCAACTGTATATTCATTGTATTACGTTGTAAGTAATTTCCTATTCTGAATAGTTGCATTGAGATACCGCGTCTCATTTAAATGTTTTTACTGCCGATGATGATAATGATGACATGTCACAGCACTTTTACTATTTTTCCTCTCTGTTAGGCAGCTATGCAGCTATGTTTTGTTTTTTTTTTTTCTTTAATAATTAAAGAAAAAATACAAATAATTTTCTATTTCAATTCAAAGACACACACTCAGTCACTTACATTCTTTAGGAATTTCTTGTAGTTTTTGTCTGACAAAAAAAAAACAAAAACAACAACTAATCAACGGTTTTAATGACTGTGAACTTCCTAAAACAACAATAAAGACAATCTGCGATCATATTAATAGCTAATGGAAATAAAGGGTAAGCCATTTATGGTATTAATTATAAAGAGAAGCTAATTAGCTGAATAAGAACAAAGAAAACATTGGTAATATGACTGAAGATAGGCTTCATACCTTTTACACTTACACACAGAATGTTATTACGAAGTAAGAAACCCCCTCTAATTTGTATTCACTTTGAACAGACTTTGCTTCAGACTTTAGGCAATACGAAGGTGAATAGTTCGAGTGATAGAGGGTATGCTTGCTAAGCTCCAGAGTTAATAAAGGGCGTTTTTTATAGAGGTATAGGACTTTAAGTTGGCATTACTTTTCAAGATGGCGACCGATTTAACAGCTGTCAAGTGATTTATTCTCAGTTTGGTTTGGCAATTCATCATGAATAGACTCACGCCTGAACAACGCTTGCAAATAGTGCAATTTTATTTCGAAAATAATGGTTCTGTGCGGAAAACGTATCGCGCACTACGTCCATTTTATCGTCGACAAAATCGTCCATCAGAGCAGTTAATTCGATTAAACATGGAACGTTTTCGCACCACGTACAGAAGAAGCTATTGCTGCTGTAGAGCGTAGCATTGAGGAAGACCCGAATGAGTCCATCCGCCATCGAGATCGGTATAGAGCCACGATTACTAACTTTTTCATTCCTGAATTGAATAACCATGATGTCCAGGAGATGTGATTTCAACAAGACGGCGCAACATGTCACACAGCTCGTGCCACAATAGATTTATTGAAAGATGCGTTTGGTGACCGCCTAATTTCACGTTTTGGACCTGTGAATTGGCCTTCAAGATCTTGTGATTTAACACCGCTAGACTACTTTCTGTGGGGCTATGTAAAGTCATTGGTCTATGCGGTAAAGCCACAAACGCTTGACCATTTGGAAGACAACATTCGCCGTATTATTGCCGATATACGGCCACAAATGTTGGAAAAAGTCATCGAAAATTGGACGTCCAGATTTGACTACATCCGCGCCAGCCGTGGCGGTCATATGCCAGAAATCATATTTAAAATGTAATGCCACAAGATTATCTTTCGGATAAATAAAATTCATGTCAATCGAATAATCCATCGTTGTTTTATTGCAACTTAAAGTTCTATACCTCTATAAAAAAACACCCTTTATGAAATGAATGAATAATACTCCAGTTGTAAGGAACTAGTTGTAGGAACTAGCTTTGATTCTACGAATACTTAGCCTATAATCGGTTATGTGAAACCAAAGTGCTAAGAGATTCTTAAAATGGAAGCTGTTAGTGGCCGTAGTCTACTGGGTAGTGTGTTGGCTTATTAGACGTGAGGCCACGGTTCAAACCCCAAGTCAGACGAAAGCCCAAAAAAAAATGAAATATGAAGAAACATTTTCTCGGCGCCTTCCTCTCAGCAGATTTCTGGCAAAAATTCTGAGAGTAAATAAAATTGCCATGCAAAAAGTTTCCCAAAAATCTAACATTCGGAGACGACTTTAAACTGTAGGGCCCGCCGCTCATGTATAAAATGAACACACACACAATATAAGTGGTAGGAGAAGCTAGGTCGTAATTCTGACTGAAGGGTTATAATGACCAATTTGTAATCGGCGTAGTCTAGGAGGTAGTGTGTGTTAACTTATTAGACGTAAAGCCAGGGTTCGAACCCCAGGCCAGACATCAAGAAAAAAAAACAAAAAAGTATTTCTTCGGCGACTTCCTCTCAGCAGATTTCTGGCAAAAACTCTGAGAGTAAATAAAATTGCCATGAAAAAAGTTTCCCAAAAATCTAACGTTCGGAGTCGACTTTAAACTGTAGGTCCCACCACTCATGTATAATTTTAACACACACAACATAAGTGGTGTGAGAAACTAGGACGTTGTCCAGTGGGTCAATTCGACCTCCGGGTGCTGTACTTGGCTTAATTGACAAGTACACGTCCTCTAACCTAACCTAACCTAATGACCAATTATTCATGTATGTACATATGTATGTATAATCTCTCAAATTAAGCAACATTAGGTGGTGAATCCTTTCTTTATTCTTTATAGAACCGCACAAGAATGTTTATGTGTCTGTTTGACAGTTGAGACTGCGCTTATGTCAAAATGTCAAGAAGACAATTGCGGCCAAACACGTTTCAATTGTTTTTATGAGATTTTTATTTTCATTTTTATTTTTATTTTTTTAAATGCTTGTGTTATAGAAATAAAAAAATACCAGAAGTTATTATCAGCCGCAATCATAATAAAAAAAATAATAAAAATCATAAAATATTATAAAAATAGTAAGTATTTCTCTTGACGCCTGTAATTTGCACATGTGGTGTGTGAGACTTAAAATTAAAAAATTAAAAAAAATTTTTTAAATTGCCACAAATTTCATATAAAAAGAAATTGACAGACGAATAGCTATGGCGGTTAAGTTGTTATTAATTTTTGTTTGTTATCTTGGCCACCATTTCATAAAAAACACCCATTGTGAGTTCAACTCAAGTGCTTCTATTCTGTTTTTTTCAATAATTGCTTAAAAAATCAAAGACTTGAGCTTTAAGAAATTGTTTTTGAATTGATTTCTTATGATTCAGTAACATAAACGTTATGCTATGTGAATCAAATTTAAAAGTTTACTTAACTGCCGGATAGTGTTGCCTTTATAAAGGGTGTTTTTTATAGAGGTATAGAACTTTAAGTTGCAATAAAACAACGACGGATTATTCGATTGGCATGAATTTTATTTATCTGAAAGATAATCTTGTGGCATTACATTTTAAATATGATTTCTGGCATATGACCGCCACGGCTGGCGCGGATGTAGTCCAATCTGGACGTCCAATTTTCGATGACTTTTTCCAACATTTGTGGCCGTATATCGGCAATAATACGGCGAATGTTGTCTTCCAAATGGTCAAGCGTTTGTGGCTTTACCGCATAGACCAATGACTTTACATAGCCCCACAGAAAGTAGTCTAGCGGTGTTAAATCACAAGATCTTGGAGGCCAATTCACAGATCCAAAACGTGAAATTAGGCGGTCACCAAACGTGTCTTTTAATAAATCTATTGTGGCACGAGCGCGTGTGACATGTTGCGCCGTCTTGTTGAAACCACATCTCCTAGACATCATGGTTATTCAATTCAGGAATGAAAAAGTTACTAATCATGGCTCTATACCGATCACCATTGACTGCAACATTCTGGCCACCATCGTTTTTGAAAAAGTACGCGGACCAATGATTCCACCAGCCCATAAAGCGCACCAAACAGTCAGTTTTTCTGGATTTAACGGTGTTTCCACATACACTTGAGGATTACCTTCACTCCAAATGCGGCAGTTTTGTTTGTTGACGTAGCCATTCAACCAGAAGTACGCTTCACCGCTAAACAAAATTCGCTTATGAAAATCGGGAACAACGGTAATCTCGTTTTGGGCCCATTCGACGAATCTACGCCTTACTTGATGATCGTTTGGCTTCAAATCTTGCACGAGTTGGATTTTGTAAGCACGCAAACCAAGATCCTTCCGCAAAATCTTCCATAAAGTGGATGGACACAGATCCAATTCCTGTGCTCGATGGCGGATGGACTCATTCGGGTCTTCCTCAAGGCTACGCTCTACAGCAGCAATAGCTTCTTCTGTACGCACCGTACAGCGTCTCTGTGGATGCGAGTTATCAATAAGAGTAAACGTGGTGCGAAAACGTTCCATGGTTAATCGAATTACCTGCACTGATGGACGATTTTGTCGACGATAAAATGGACGTAGTGCGCGATACGTTTTCCGCACAGAACCATTATTTTCGAAATAAAATTGCACTATCTGCAAGCGTTGTTCAGGCGTGAGTCTATTCATGATGAATCGCCAAACCAAACTGAGAATAAATCACTTGACAGCTGTTAAATCGGTCGCCATCTTGAAAAGTAATGCCAACTTAAAGTTCTATACCTCTATAAAAAACACCCTTTACTTCATTTATATTCGCTTTGGCAACTTCTAGAACTTACTATTGATTTGTTATTGTTGTTCCTTCACTTTTTTATGTTCAAATTTACGCACATTACTTACTTAATTTATCATTACAAACCTTTAGACAGGATTACAACCTAGCTTCTCACAACACCCATGTTGTGTGTGTTAATTTTATGCATAAGTCGCGTGACCTACAGTTTGAAATCAACTCTGAATGGCAGATTTTTGAGAAACTCTCAGAATTTTAGTTTAAAGATTGCTGAGAACCGTGATCTAGGCTTCAAAGTCTATTCCAAACGACAGATTTTTGAGAAACTCTCAGAGTTTTAGCCTAGAGATTGCTGAGAACAATTCGCCGCAGAATTTTTTTTTTTTTTGTTTGTATTTTGTTTTGTTCGAGATGTCTGAGCTGAAATTTAAACCTTGGGCTCGTGTCATATAAGTTAACACACTACCTACTCGACCACGGCGACTTTTATCTTCCATTTTAAGAATCTCTTAGCACTAATGAAGGGACACCAGTCTCTGGACAAACTCAGACCAAATGGTGCTCACTGAAAGGGTGCAGTTTCTCAATTCCCCTAAAACTTGATCCACACTTGTCGCATGAGTACCCAGAATGTCCTATAATAACTCCGTCAATTATGCTAAGTGTGTTCCTTTGGAATTTGACTAGACTTTCATTGCAATCATGGCAAAATGTCTGAAAACCCAACAATGCCGCATTAACAATTTGTTGATTCTCAATGGGTTTCCAAATGTAGAAAAGTTACCCAACAGTTCGAAAGGTTTTATAGCATCTGGCGAATTCATTTGCTCTGCTGTTTTCCGTAATGCCGCTTTGCCATCTTGTTGAGAGCCTCGCCCCTAGAGGGCGTTATGTTAGAACCGAGTACGTTAACAACTCCCTGGTTATCTTTTCAAGGATATTGCGTTATTTTTGCCGACTCCGAATAGATGTCTCCACCCACAGTCATAATCCTCTATCCTATCCACTATTTCTAGGTACATATAGCGGAATACCTTAGAAATGGTCACGCCACATTTCAAAGTCGACTCCAAAAGACAAATTTTTGAAGAACTCACAGAGTCTTAGCCTGAAGATTACTAAGAAAAGTCGCCGAAGAAATATTTTTTCTTTTTGTACTTCGTTTTGTTCGAAATGTCTGTGCTAAGGTTTGAACCACGGGCTCGTGTCTAATAAGCCAACACACCGCCACCTACTAGACTACGCTGACTTCCAGCTTCCATTTTAAGAATCTCTTAGACGGGACTCTGGTCTCTGGGTGCACTTAGAATGACTCCTACAGAAAGGAAGACATGTTCTCTGTCGCAATTCGGTGCTTGGAAGTCTAAGTCTTCTTAGTCGTGGAATTCTTACTTACAGAACGTGTCTACTTCAAGGCGATTCAAAGTGATTTTTACTTGATTTTGGAAATCTTATTTAGAGAACGTGTCTACTCCAAGGCGATCACTCCTTCATGAAACTTTTGGAACGGCTGCGGGATGTCAATCAGGTGCTGATTTTAATATCTGTGTTACAACAGGAAGTGTAGTGTTGCCGTAGTCTAGTAGGTAGTGTGTTGGCTTATTAGACGTGAGACCACGGTTCAAACCACAGGTCAGTTATCTGCAAACAAACGTAATTGAAATATTTCTTCAGGGTCTGGCTCTCAGCAGATTTCTGGCAAAAACTCTGAGAGTAAATAAAATTGCTATGAAAAGTTTCTCAAAAATCTATCGTTCGGAGTCGACTTTAAACTGTAGGTCCCACCACTCATGTATAAAATTAACACACGCAACATGAGCGGTGTGAGAAACTAGGTCGTAATCCTGACTGATGGGTTGTAATGACCAATTATCAAGTCTTTATCAAGTTTCATCACAAAACTTTTGTAAAAGACCACACCAGTCTTTCCTTTCCCATTATTTTTTGAAACTCCTCTACTTCCTCTATATTATAGGTCCCTTCACACATCCGTATAGTGCCTTTCAAAAGTAACACTGCCGTGTTTATGCTCTTGAGTTTTAATTTTAAAGCCTCCTCCATTACTTACAATGTTTGCCCAGAAGTTTTATTTCTTTTCTTTTAACACTGACTCTGACTGACTTTGAGATTCTTTTGCAAAAAAAACAAATAAAAAAACGATTTTAAATGCGGGTTTATTTGGCTGGCGGTTGTTGTTGTACTGAATATGTTTGTAGATTTGTTTTTATGAAGTACTTTTTGCTGTTGTTATTATTGCTGTTGTTGTTGTTGTTGTTCAAAATTTATGATTTGTTCCTTAATTCTTAAGTGCTCAAGTACATACATGATGTGGTTGGTTGGTGGTGATTGTATTTGTCTGTCCGCTATGAATGAATGACAGTCACATACACATGCGCACTCAATTGCTCATTTTATTTCATTTTAAATGTAATTGTGGTGTTTAACAATTTAATTTTTGTTTTTATTATTGCTAGTGTTGGTGTTGTTGTCACATATAAATTGTTTTGAAAAAAAAAACCAAAAAATTTTGGAAATTTTTAAAGTTATTGGAATATCCAACAAATACTAGAGAATGATAATGTGAAATGAATAAAATTGTTGTTGTTGTTAGAGTGCTTTACACTTTAAAATAGAGAGACAACCCACAGCATTTGCTACAATCTTGGTCCAAGAAACAAGACTTAATTTCTGAGCTAAGTTAGCTAAGTGCGAGGGTGGTTCCGAAATTAGCCGACTTCCTACTCCTACTCTAATATTAAGGCTGATATAATGACCATAAAGAGTGCCACTGTGTTATCAGTATCAGAGTATATCCAATAGAAGTGTACGCATATTTGCTTACAATATGGTGGTCATTACATCCTTAGAGAGCGTGCGCACGATCTCTAAAATTGTCCAAGAATACCGGTTTTCACTAGAGTAGATGACGAGAAATTCGGTGATTACCCATTAAGGGTAATAATAAAGCTGAAACACTTGCATTTACACTCTCAACGTCCACTCTACATAGTAGAAGCCTAAGTGTTTCCTTCGCCTATCACATAACACTTGATGTACACTTAAGACGTAAAGAAAAGTATTTTCCTCTTCCTCATTTAGTCAGTTCTTGCACAAGTCATTGTTTATATGGTCAAGTTTCTTCTGAGAATCCAGAAAGCAATTTCTAGTAATGATTCTGATAATCACGCCTAGCGTTTTCCTTTGGAGTTTTTCACATATAGCCTTGGTCCTATTTGCCGCACTATCTTTGCCTGTATTCGAAGATACCCACGTAGAGGCTATGGAACCTAAGATTGCAGAATCAATTCTGAGTTTGCAGGTTTTGTAAAGTTTAATGGTTGAACCTTATCTGTCCAGTTCATTCTGTATCCATGTGACGTGGAAATTCTAAAGCTTCGTAAAAGATTCTAGAGGTCGCCTGGTAATATCTCTGGTCGTACTTCATCGCACCTTGAGTAGCCCACGCTTCTGCCTAAAAATTGCTGCAATGATTCGGTAGTCTTATCTATTAAATTATACATGCCAACTTCAAGAAGATGCATTCACCCGCAACTTGTATGGACTTGTATGGAGTAATACAGGAGATGCATCACACCATTTATCCATTTCCCTTTGTTCGAAATGCATGTTCCGAATTTTCTCGAGAAGTCGTAGTGTGCTAGCATATAATCTATATTTCTGAAGATTTCCAATTCCCTGAGGATTCTGTTTTACTTGCTGACTACTTAGCGTAGAGGTGCATCGGAAAATTGGGTAAAATTACCGACAACCACAACGTCCGGGTCGTATATATGTCTTCTAAGAGACGAATCTGTCCTAAGCAAATGGATCGAGGACAGATAGCGTGATAGGAGCAAGGCAATTCGATTGCAGAGTGAAATATTCTGAATCCATGGGAAAACTAGCAGTCTACGCCATTGATAGATGTTGCCAATTCAACTTGAACAGAAAGTAAAAAGGACGAGACATATCAATACCATCTGACAATCAGGCCGTCATCTGAGCAATCGACACCTATGACGTTGGCACGAGAATAATATGGGATTGTCTGGGTAATTTGGCACAGCTAGGCAAGGAAAATAGAGTCAACTAATACTGGTTCTCGCACTATGAGTCTACTTAAACTCCAAAGAGGTGCGCTCAGTGTAGTTGTCGGTGTCATTACGGGGCATTGCATTATGGGTATGCATGCGAGGCGCATTGGACTTGGACACCTTGCTAATGACTTCTGTAGAAGCTGCAGAGATGAGGAAGAAGAGGAGACTGTACTGGGTACTTACTACATGGATGATCTGGAGGAACTGTCAGGGATTGACATTGGCAGCCTAAATCGCTTCATCAGGAGCTCCGAATGGTTTCGAGACTAGGGGACAACGTATGACTGTGGTAGCACAATAGGCCCAATGCGGCCTAAGTGTGTCCATCCAAGAAAAAATTTTCTTGAAAATTTCTAGAAAATAATAATTTTCTTGAAAATTTCTAGAAAATTTTTTCTAGATTTCTAGAAAATAATAATTTTCTTGAAAATTTCTAGAAAATTTTTTCTTGGATGGGCAGCCACCTCTACCTACCTACCTACCTAATATTGGTTCTCAGATCATGTGGTAATTCACAACAATGTGCAGGCTAAAAAACTTGAGAGTGGGAGAACTTCCACTCCAATAATTGGGTCGGAACCTTTCTGTGGAGTCAGAAGAGATTTTTAGAAGAGTATACTCAGCCAATGGGAAGAAAAAGAAGGACAGAAACTTTCCTCAAAATAAATGGATTTGAGGCACAATCAAAATTTTGTTGGGCGCTTACAATAGAAGGAGAATTGAGTCAGGCATCTCACTATACAGGAGTAATCTGAGATGAGTAACCAGCCTTTTGGCAGAGTAGTTGTTTTTTTCTGAAAACTTCTGTTGTAGAGAAATTATTTCTGGAGTTTGGGAGAAATTATTGAAATTGAAACAAAGAAAATATCCGTACCCACATACACTTCCGTGATTTATAGGGGAATTCCCCCACCCCCATTAGGTATTGTTCAAGAAGGAAGAACTATTTATGGCAATACTATGATAATAGGAGATGGTTGCACCCTTTATTCGTTAATAATGTTAATTAAACAACAAATAAATAAACAAGCAAATAAACAAATAAATTTAAATAAAATCATGCCGGTTAAGTAGATTTAAAGGAAAAAATCGAAAAAAACGCTAAAGAATCTTCTTTAAAGATGTTCAACAAGAAATGAACAAAAAAACAAAGCGTTTCTGATATGAAATTTATAGGACGTGACTGATTGCTTTCGCACGTTGAAAAAGTAAACAAAGTTTCATAAACACGCATCAACACTTAAAAGGGTGTGCATTGGATGTCATCAAGTGTGATACAAGACATGAAAATTGTGAAAGAGGGTGTGAGATGAGAGAAGAAAAGAAAAATTTAAACAAAGAAAGCAAACCGATTAAATTCGGATCGTGTGACCTTGACAAATTAGTCCATGAGATGACAAATCAGTGACCCTATTCTATTTCCCATCTAACGAAGGAGACCACAAAACTGTAGTGCTAACATAAATCCCTTCTTGGCAATTATTTCATATTTTTTTTTAGTTTTTATTTACTTTTTAATAAAACATTTAAAATGCTGTTAGAAAAAACCGTTATAATGCCCAGTAATAATTCAATTTGAATTTCAAATTCCTTTTCAAAATCTAACGGCTCTCATATACAAAAATTTCTCGCAATAATATCCACATTTTCCACACGTTTGTTTACATTGAACATCACGCCACCCGCAAGAACAAAAACAAAATATTAACCGAACGACGGCTAGCATCTGGCATCTCTGCCATCAGCATGTGTACTACAAAAACAAAAAACATATTCATTGAATCAGCTGTGCGTAAGTGGAAAAGTTTTTTTTTTTAATAGGCAACGAAGACGACGGACGGTTATTATTTCACCAGCGTAGTTTCTATGCAGATTTTTTGGCCAAAAAGCTGAAAATCTTCAAACAACGATGAACAATAAACGCTAGAAATACTCATCTCTTCTCACGCTTACATTCTCAGAAAAATACGTTGTGAACGTAAAATATAAAACAAATTTTCTTCCGTTTTTTATTTTTATTTGAATTCCTCTAACAAATGGATTCATCGGATTTTGTATTGGGTGGCTTAGCCTCTGTGGGTGCCACACTTTTCACCAATCCCATCGAGGTAAGTTAGTGAAAGGAGTTTCAATATTTCTATACTCTATGGATTTTTGATTTTACTTCGTTACAAGGTCGTTAAAACCCGCATACAATTACAAGGTGAATTAGCTGCCCGTGGTACTTATGTTGAGCCTTATAAAGGCATTTTAAATGCCTTCATTACTGTGGCCAAAAATGACGGCATTGTCGGTTTGCAAAAAGGCTTAACACCTGCCTTATATTTCCAATTCATAATAAATTCATTTCGGTAAGTGTTTTCATTCATAAAATTTGGGATTTCTTTTATAATTTGGAAGAAAATTTTTCTTGTTTTTCTTTGTATGCGGCAGTTTAAGCATTTATAAAATGGCTTTAAACAAGGGTTGGATGCACAAGAAGAACGGTGAGGTATCGTTTGCCAAGGGTTTGTTTTGGGGTGCAGCTGGTGGAGCCATTGGTTCCTATTTTTCTAGTCCATTTTTTATGGTAAGTGAAGATTGTTTTTGTTAATTTTTTTATTTCCGGCAAGGCTGTATGAGAAAAAACATGAAAAAGTTTTGTAAGGAAGTCAAGCCTTGTAGTCAATCTCATACAGATGGTTCTAAATGGATGTAGGGAATGCATTTTATATTCACCGAAACTGGCACAGCGTGATTTTATTTCATAAAATGTTTCAAAGCGATATTCGCTCAGTTAGAAAATTACAATTTGATTATGGAATTGAATGTGAAAGGTTTGTTTTTAAGGACTTTAATATCAGAAGCTAGGCTGTAATCTTGACTAAAGGGTTAAAATAGCCAATAAATTAAGTAAACAGCCGCTCTTTCAAAAGAATTTAGCAAATTTGTTGCCATAGCCAAAATTAGACTCGTCCTGTGCGGATCCAAAACGCTAAGGTGATTGGAAACATTAAAATCTACAAATCTAAAGCAAATAACCTGAATGACTAGAATCTCGAGAGCAGATAAAAGTACTTTGACTTTCCAACAAAGTTAGGTCAGGTTAGGTTAGGTTAGAGGACGTGTACTTGTCAATTAAGACAAGTACAGTACCCGGAGGTCGAATTGACCCATTGTACAACGTCCTAGTTTCTCACACCACTTATGTTGTGTGTGTTTTTATACATGAGTGTTAAAGTGAGTTAAAGTCGACTCCGAACGACAGATTTTTATTTATTGAGAAACTTTTCATGGCAATTTTTATTTACTCTCAGAGTTTTTGCCAGAAATCTGCTGAGAGGAAGTCGCCGAAGAAATACTTTTTGTATTCTGTCTTTGATGCCTGGCCTGGGGCTCGAACCCAGGCTTTTGCGTCTAATAAGCCAACACACTACCTACTAGACTACGGCGACTTCAGGCTTTCCAACAAGGTCTGGCAGGATTTTTGACAGACAATTTATAGACCCTTGTTGTAATACCCACAATTGTAATGGTGGTTACCGTAGGCTTCCTAAACGAAGGTTCCAAAGTCAAAATCTCAGTGTTGAGATCTTGAAAAAGAGAAATATGGAGAAATATAAATAAGTACCTCTCGCAGCGAACTCATCATGCAGTCTTCCCAACAAAAAAGTCTGTAAGTGAACTAATTATCATTAAAAAGCACCTCAAGTCTACCATTAAACCGTATATTCTGCCACTCATGCATAAAATTTAGGCTTGTGTGCCTTAATCATCATGGTTGATACGAAAAACCAGGCCGTGATCCTGACTAGACAGTTGTAATGGTCAAGAATAATATCCAAGGACGATAATTTAACGTCATTGGTGCAGATTAAAATAATTATTTAGTGTCCTCCAGCCTAAAATTGCATTCAAACTAGAGCTGTGTGATTACTTTTTTTATCATAGAAAGGTTTTGTGGCTTCTTAAACGGCATTTAATCACTGAGGCCCAACATAGAGAGATAAGCGAGATATTCACACATTTTTCTGTGGCAAAGCAATATTTTAGGCAATCAAATTGCACTTAAGATAGCAAGCGACAGTTATAATCTTCTAATATGGCAACATTGATTAACTTGTGCGATTTTCTTGGGTCGTCTGCATAACTGTGACTGCGAACACTTTATATGAAATGCCTGTCCTGTAAGTGATCCAAGTCAGATCACTCGAGTTGGCAATACTGATCACCTTGTGGGTGTTTATTGGCCATTCTGCAGAAGGATAATTGTTAAGTTTATATAATTAAGTTTAAATAGAGGAGAACTATGAGAGATGATTAGGCAGAAAATGAACAACCATCTAGGAATTCCCTTCATAAGAATCCTGTTCCAAAAACTCCTGAATTGGCACCATTAATCGTCTTGTGGGTATTATTTTTGTTCTTCTAGGGCCTAAACAGGCTGTATTTTCTGTTTAGTGGTTCAATATAATTGAGGAAATAATGTTGAAGAAGACTACAACTAGAATCTACAAGTCAGGGTAACTGCGAAATTAATATCGTAAATACAAAGTGCGATCCTTTGTTTAATGTTTCAATATAACTGAGGAAGTAATGGAGTAAAGGAGTCTAGAACTAGATTCTACATGTTAGCTGGAATTGTCAAGATGAAAATAAGAAATGATTTTGTATGACAGCATTTTCTCCGGGACCTAAGAGTATGATATCAGGAAGATACACTATTAGCTGCCTTAGCAGATATATCATATTTTCACGGCACTATCGTCGTCTTTCTTTAGATTTTTATAGAACGAACTATGGATGTAATTTTCCTTTTCGTAGATTATGTAACGATTTTAACTTATATTATGATTTTATTGATTTTAATAGTAGTGTTTGCAATATAAAACGTAGATTATATGCTGGCATTAATTTGTAAATTATTATATAAAAATGTATTTTCGTTCTTGTCATAGGCAGTTCCTGTTTATTGTTACTTTATTCAGCTTGTGATTAAGTTCTGTAGCTGATTTATGTTCTCGTTGCCATTACTTTTCCCTTACCCGCTACGGTCCGGTCTGTAGTGTGTACGTGTCCCTACGTAATGGGGACGAGCCCTCGGTCGGGTGAGGGTGGGTTAGTGTGAGGCCGGGGACGTTCGAAAAAAAAGGCTGGACTTTATTAATCGGTGAATAAGCTTGGCCTTTATTATAACTGATAACATTTATTTCGCCTAATCGTAGTTATCCATCTAATCAGTATACATCAGTTTGTTCGCCCATCTGTGCATCCGGTAGAGCACTTAAAAACTATTGTATAGTTGTAGATAACATTTTATGTGGAGATAATTTAGTTTCTTGCATCCTTTCTACTGCCATAAGTTATCTAATTTTCAAAAGTATAAAGAAATTCTGGAAAAAAATAAAACTTTTATGAAACTAAACACCTTGCATGCTGATATCTACGCGGGCATAGTTAGTGTTTAATTGTATATAATCTTTTAACATTTTAAAATAATTTATAAAAATTCGCAAATTCATTGCCAGCCATCATGTTGTTAGTTTATTATATACAGAGACAGAGTAGTTAATTAGTTTCTGTTTACCCCTTTACCATCATGTATACGAGTACTTATCTCTTCCTAATTACTCAAGATAATAGGCAAACGACAATACAATACACTCTGTCTGCCAAGAACATTTTGTACGTACATACATATTTGTTTTTATAGATAAGGTTAGTTTGTTTTTATTTGATTTGATTATAATTTTTATAAGTTTTCTTTCTTTTAAAGTTAAAATATTTCGCTAAAAGAGATTTTTGTTAAGAGCTTAGATAATCACTAAATCAAGCAATTTGTCTGTAAACAAATTTTGCAAAGAATGATTAGAATATGTCTAGTCATAGACTACTCACTCGATTGTTTTAAGTGTTTTATTAACTTGAAAATTTTATTTCCCTTTTTTTAGATGGTAATGATGGGAAAACTTTCACTTAAGCACTTAAGCAGATTGTGTTATCTTAATCAGCTAAACACAAATGTTTTTCTTTTTCCACCTACTTGGCTATAATATTTCAATGGCTAGCCTGGTATATTTGATAATTGGAACAGAGAAATTTGATTTCATTAAATAATTTCGATAATGTTAATCCAGATATATCTGAAAAAGTGCGGTTATGTTTGAATTTATTTAAAAGTTGGCTGACAAAATGCAATTGTTTTTTGTATTAGGAGCTTGAGAATTTAAAATGATAAAGCAAAACAGTAACATAAATGAATGAATTCTACCAATCTGGTCAATAATTTCATGGCATTTAGTTTTTAAATATGATTACCGGCATATGTCCATTGGATCTAAGAGTTATTAGGCCGATTCAATCAATACTAGACTAGTTTTTCCAATACATCTGTCCTCTGTGGTGGTTTGTATATGGACTTCCAATGCCTAAAAAGTTGCTGGTTTACCGGCATAAACCAAAATACAGCTGCACACAATCGATAATGTGTTTAAAAATTGGACCGATCGTGTAGGCTACTGCATGGCCAGCCGAAGCAGCCATTTGAATGAAATTATTTTCCATTATTAACCGGAAAGATTGTACTTTCAAATAAAAAAAGAAATTTGAGAAAATATTCAGTAGTTTTTTTTTAAAGCATTTTCAAAAAAAAAAGTTATTTGGCTGACCCTTTATATCACGAATGAGGGGAAGTCAGTAAACCAGTGACGACTAAACAAAAGAGAATAAGAATATGTGTGTGTTTTAGTCAGTACAATTGTGCTACGAAATGGACATCATTGCAGTAAACCAATGCCTTAACATAGCGCCATAAAAAATAATCCAGAAACGTAAATCTCACGAATGAAAAGGCCAGTGAACAGGACCACTTCTGGAAAGTAAATTGTCATCAAAATCATTTTCGATTGTAATGACCATAAAGTTGATTGTATTCAGTGGTTCAATACCGTTCGTCCTTCAAGCTATCGACAATTTCGTGCTCCTTTCGAAAGAAGCAAGGATACTGCTAGCGTATAAATAGTTGCAAAGAGTCAATTATAATGGGTTTAAAGGTGGTTGTATTCACTCTAAATACTTCAATTTTGCTCCTTAATGTAGCCAGTTAATCAGACATGATCTGCACGTCATCACTAAACATAATTCTTTGAAAAAAGAAGTATTTTATAAGCACATAAGCCAAGATCATTACGTAGAGCTTTGTCGAAAAACCAATTGAGGATGTTTGCAAATCGCTATTTCGAAGTCTTTCTCGTTGGGTCGCACATATTTTGTCTTGTTTTGAATCGAGAGCAGTGAAATTAATGCGAAAAAGATTTATAACTGCACGAATGTCCATTATGTTGACTGTAATGTAAACGAAATTCTCTATGAAGGTCGCCAACAACTACGCAATTCATGGCGATTTGCTAAACCTTAGGTTAGGTTAGGTTAGAGGACGTTTGAATTGTCAGTTAAGACAAGTACAGTACCCGGAGGTCGAATTGACAACGTCCTAGTTTCTCACACCACTGCTGTGATGAGACCCATTTCTGTATGAATTGTATGATCTAGACACCAACAACATACGATTTCAACGGAACGATGATACGTGTCAGACATGGGATATTCTACGTAGAGGCGATGTGACTTAATCCTGAGGTTTGACCCCTTGTGGGGTTTATACAAGTCGAATAAGCCATTAACCACAGTGATCTTTATCCCATAAACCGCAGCGTATGCCATGGCATTGGTCAAAGTATGCCCGATTTACGCACCAGAGTCATGGAAAATTGGGCAGACTTAGCAGACATATGAACGCTGCTCTGTTCCACACATAATGTCATCAATGGCTCTTGCAACCGAATAGCAAATTTTGATGATATCTCAGACAAACTATGCTTTATTGAAATTTAAAGTTAGGAAGCGCTTAAGATTTTAAAAACTAGGGCGATTTCGATTTCTGGTAAATTTATTCACTCTCAGCGGTTTTGCCAGAAGACTGCTGAGAGGAAGTCGCCGAAAGAAATATTTTTTTAGATTTCTTTTTATTTGATCTGAGATTTGAACCACGAACTGAGTTGTATAAGCCAACAAACTACCTAATAGACTTAGGCATCTTCTATTTTTGTTAAGATGGCAGAAACCTTGGAAAGAAAGTCGGAATGGCCTCAGGCTTATTCCAATAATTCCCATACCGTTGAGAAGATGTGGTGGTGAGGTAAACTAGTCGAAGATAATGAGCAGATAATGTTTTTATGCCACAGCTTTGAATCATAAAGGCGGCGAATGGAAGCTATTTTAAGAGAAATATTCGGGTGGCGACGATGTTTAAAACTGAGAAAAACTAAGAGAATGTATTCAGTTGAGACAGACTATCGTACGACATAATACCTCGAGTGGCAGTGTTGTAGGCGTTGATGTAGCAGTAGTAAGAGGTGATTTTACATACATACATACATAATCGGTCATTACAACCCTTCAGTCAGGATTACGACCTAGTTTCTCACACACCACTTATGTTGTGTGTGTTAATTTTATACATGAGTGGCGGGACCTACAATTTAAAGTCGAGTCCGAACGACAGATTTTTTGAGAAACTTTTTCATGTCAATTTTATTTATTTGCAGAGTTTTTGCCAGAAATCTGCTGAAAGAAAGTCTTCGAAGAAATACTTTTTTTGTATTTTGTCTTGATGTCTGGCCTGGGGCTCGAACCCTGGCTTTACGTCTAATAAGCCATCACACTACCTACTAGACTACGGCGACTTCACCTTTCTTAACATAATTCTTCATACAATTTGACATTTCCACCTGTCAAACCAAAGTTATCGATAATACTCATGCCTTTAAAAGAAACGCTGGATATAACATTCACTTTTCCTATTCTCCACTTTCCTACATCCTCTCGTTTTTATCCCTCTATTATCCTTCCCTCTGTAAGGACGTTGTACAATGGATCAATTCGACCTTCGGGTACTGAACTTGTCTTTATTGACAAGTATACGTCCTCTAACCTAACCTAACCTAACCTAACATTCACTTTTGAACTTCAGCGAATTTTTTTTTATACATTTTACAAAAGAATTGAAATTATTTCGAACACCCCCTTTAATTTCTCGTTCCTTATCATTTTCTCGTTCAACTTCCAGATCAAAACCCAACTGCAATCTCAAGCCGCTAAACAAATCGCTGTCGGTCATCAACATCAACACACCGGCATGATGGATGCCTTCAAACAAATCTACACTAAACGCGGTATCATTGGCCTCTGGCGTGGCTCAATGGCGGCTATACCACGAGCTGCCATTGGTTCGGGTGCACAAATTGCCACTTTTGGTAAAACGAAATTTCTGCTCAAAGACTATGATCTGGTTACACAGCCTACGCTGAATTCATTCTGTTCTGGTCTTATTGCCGGCTCCATAATGTCGGTGGCAATTACACCGCCCGACGTTATATCAACGCGTCTCTACAATCAGGGCTGGGATGAACGTGGTCGTTATAATGGTTGGCTGGATTGTTTTTTGAAAATTTTACGTTCTGAAGGTATTTACGGTTTGTACAAAGGATTCTGGGCCAACTATTTACGAATAGCACCGCATTCAACGTTAGTTTTGCTATTTTTCGATGAACTATTGATATTGCGTGATAAGTATAGAGAACAGGATGAGATTTTAGAAATAGTAACCACCGTAGAATAAAATTCTATATGAGTGTGGTGTGTGCAATTTTATTATTTTTTTTTTTTTAGTTAAAATTTATTTTTATTTTTAATTTTGTTTTGTTTCTGACTTTGGCTTTAAGCACAGGCCATGTAGCCTAGCCAGTTTTATTAGATCGATAAACCGCCCACGTTGTATAAGTACAAGTACAAAAAAGTTTTTTTTTTCGAAGATTTAAAGAAAAAAAAATTGTTTTTTAATGTAATTTAAGCTGCTTTCATTATAATGATGTTCCTTTTGTTATGTATTTTTCTCTTTTTATTTAATTTTTGTTATTTTATTTTGCTTTCAAACTTCGTTTTTTAAATATTGTACAACAAGTGCCTTTTTTTAACAAACAAAACTAATCTTAAAAAACCAAAAATACAAATTAGTCTGTACGTGTAAGTAAAAAAAAAACTTCCTGTAGTTAGAAACGCTTTTTGAAAATGTGATCCTCCTCTCTAACTAACAATTGATTAAGAAAATGATGATATTCCCATTCCCTTAAATAAACTTAAAAATTTTAAAAACTCATTAAAATTTAAAACACAATTTGTTTCTCTTTTTAAAGGTGTTTTCTTAAGAGCTTCTGAGATATTGTTGGTATTGTTAGGTTTTTACATTTTAAAAACGTTTGAAGTATGAGCTCGTAGATTGCAAATAAAAGTAAAAATAAATTTGTGTTTAGTTTTAATTAAATTCTGTGTGCCACTGTTCACAAGTTGATGTAAACAACAACAATTGCTTCTTTACACTCTTTTGCGTAAACAATAACAATTGCTCGATAGATCTTTGGCCTCAACACTATAATCTCAGGCTATTGGCAAATCTATCGGTATGCCTTTCAATAAGATGTGTGACCCTGCGGTTTAAGAAAGGAAAGGATAAACAATTATCTTCTTAGGCATCCTAGCAATATTGTACGTACACTCCTGCTGCCATCGAAGTTGATCCTCCCTGTAAAATCACCTCAGAAAACCTAGTGTACCTGAGTCAATTGGAATGCCTATGCCCTGTTACATGTTAAAAATAGTGAGTTTTGTACCGTCATGGCCAGTTCGTCAGCAATTCAATTTCCTACAATATCTTTGATACGAAATTTCTTTGAGAAATACTTGGCATTCATGGCCGAGAATAGATAATATTCGTGAGGGGATAATTGCACTCGAGCTGTCCAAATATTTTAAGAAATTTTCAGGGTACCTCCTACAAACCAACAAGCATAGGGCGGCTTTCAAAATGGCTTAGCTTTCTGCTTTAATAGGAGATCATAGGGGAGCCAATATAGCAAAAAATGCCTTAGATAGACAGGAGCAGAGTGGACTGCTCCTTCTGTTTTAATAGGGGATCAGAGGGGAGCCAATATAGCAAATAACGCCTTAGATGGAGTGGAGCACAGTGCACTGGTGATCAGAACATCTGACTATCATTGGTAAGTTCTACTCTTAAAATTATTAGTTTGCAGACACATCTTCGTTTTCTTCTTTCTTTAATTGTGCATTAACAACCCGATTCACTGATTTCGGTCTGCCTTAATACATCCTTCCAAGTGCCTCTGCTTCTTGCGCACCTACGCCAGTTGGTCACACCAATCGATGACAGGGCTTCCTCGATCTGGTCTTTCCTCTTCGCCGACTTCCGTAAACCTCGGCATCAAACACCCGTCTCCTCCTCCATTCGAACGACATGGCTGAGCCAGCACAGCCGCTGGATGTTAACACGCTGCACAGCGTCCATGTCGAGCTCATACAGTTCACTATTGGATCGGATACGGAAATCATCGCCAACTCGCACTGGACCGAAGATCTTAGGTAAGACTTTTCTCTCGAATACTCTCAAGGCTGCTGCATCAGTACTTAATAGGCTCCATGCCTCTGCGCCATAAAGACGCACGGGGAGGATGAGCGTCTTGTAGAGTGTTAGTTTTGTCGTACGAGAGAGGCCTCTGCTTCTCAATGTCCTGTTGAGACCATAGTAGCTCCTGTTGGCAAGAGTGATGCTGCGCTTGATCTCCAGACTGACATCATTTTAGGTAGTAAAGGCGGATGTGTGCAGACACATCAGTAAACAAAAATTTATACATTACGGTCCTAGGTTAGAGGACGTGTACTTGTCAATTAAGACAAGTACAGTACCCGGAGGACGAATTGACCCATTGTATAACGCCCTAGTTTCTCACACCACTTATGTTGTGTGTGATAATTTTATACATGAGTGGTGGGACCCACACTTTAAATTCGCCTCCGAACGACAGATTTTTGAGAAACTTTTTCATGGTAATTTTATTTGCTCTCAGAATTTTTGTCAGAAATCTACTGAGAGGAAGTCGCCGAAGAAAATACTTTTTGTATTTTGTTTTGATGTCTGGCCTGGGGTTCGAACACTGGCTTTACGTCTAATAAGCCAACACACTACCCACTAGACTACGGTGACTTCTTAGAGCGTAAAAATTTTCGTTATTTATTCCACAATGATCCACAATTCTTTTTATTTTTGTTTTTGTTTACAATCATAATTTCTTTTATTCGCAATATTTTATTTATTTTTTATTAATTTTTGTCATGATTCTTAAAAAGAAAAACTCAATTTTAATAAGAGATATACATAGATCTGTAACTGTTGTAGTTGTTGGCATAAAAATACAAGTTTTAGTTAAAAACTTGGTGTTCTTAATTTCATTTAAACAAGACTTAAAACACAAGATAACAATTAATTTAAAATTTAGTTAGAATAGTTATTTAAACTTACAAGCTTAAAATGCAAATTTTTTGCTGTTTTTTTCAATTTTAATTTATTTATTTATTACTAGAGTTTTTAAAATTAAAATTAAAAATAATTTTGTTAAAAAAAAATAGAAATAAAAATCAAGTAGTATTACAGAAGAAAATATAAAGTTTTTTGTCTTTTAGTTTTTATTTTTGTTTTCTTAATTTAAAAAATAAATTTTAACGTCTTTTTTGTTTTGTTTTGTTTAATTAATTGAGCAAAAAATGTTTTCATAAATTTAAAGGACAAAAGATCCTTGAGAAATTAAAAAGAGTTACAATTTTTAATTATTAATTGGAAAAAAAATAGTCGAAAATAATTAAATACTGTTATTTCTTAAAACATAAATTATAAATTATTAAAGAAATATTTTTTTGTTTTTGTTTTTATTTAAATTTTTATGTACTTAAGTTATTAAGCTTTTAAAACAATGGCACTATAATACAACATCGTATAAAAATAGGTTTTCATTTATTTTTTAATTTTTTTCTTACTACACAATATATTTGAAAAGGAATTCTCAAAAAAATATATTTTAGTTCTCTTCTCATTTCGGGGAAGGGTTCATTGAAAGAAATACAATTGAAACTCGATTATTAGGCACGCTAAGCCCAATTTCTTGTGTCTTTATGATATCTGCCATATATAAGGGACTGAATTGAATTTCAGATTCGAAAAGGGATACTCACTTGTAAATCCTGAGAAAACTTGCATATTTTTTACTGTTCTGTACGAAAACTATTCTCTAAATAAGGCAACGAATTGAATACACGATCTTGTTTTAGATAAAGAATGGAATTGGTAATGGATAGCAAGTCTCCCGTCTAGGTTACGTCGGTAACAGGCTCTAGTTAAACATACTTTTTGATCTCTTGTTTTGGATGCAATTGGAATTGATAATGGATAGGGACCTCCTTCTAGGTTACGTCTGTATCAGGCTTTAGTTGTACATACTTTTTGATCTCTTATTTTAGATGCAATTGGAATTGAAAATGGATAGGAAGCCTCTTGACCTAGAAGTCTATACCAGGCTCTAGTTATACATACATTTTGATCTCTTGTTTTAGATGCAATTGGAATTGATATTGGATAGCAAGCCTCCCAACTAGGTTACGTCTGTATCAGGCTCTAGTTATACATACTTTTTGACCTGTTGTTTTAGATAACAAGTGGAATTGATAATGGATAGGAAGCCTTTTGTCTAGGTTACGTCTGTATCAGGCTCTAGTTATACATACAGTGTTGGAAAAAATAATAGAAACGATTACTAGTTCATCATTAAAATATTGTATAATTTTTCGTTATAAACTTTTATAGTTGGAAATTACTGTCAAATTCGTTTTAATGTAACGGGATTTTATTATTTGCTTTCTTTATTGCTTTCTTCTCTTTTAATTTATTAGTTTTCAGGAAAAAGTAAGAAAATACGTAATTTAGCTGGAAAAATTAATAGAAACGTTTTTCGAAAACCGTGTTTAAATTTAAAATAAATAAACTTTTTACATGAAATATTTAGAAGTGGTAAAAATGGAGTTAAAATAACTTTTATTTTGGAACATTTGCAAAATTTTCGTGTCGAGTGTATGTTTTAAATCCTTTAAAAAAATGGGTCGAGGTGTTCATACCACTGATGCTGAAAGAAATGTTATCATTAAGTTAAAATCTGATGGCTTATCACTTGGAAAAATAGTCCACATAATGAAGTGTTCTAAACATAAAGTATTTAAGTGATTCACTATATAAAAAATATCGAAACTAGAGGAAGAAAGAGGAAAACGTCCACGCGTTTTGATCAAATTTTAGTACGTCATTCCAAAAAAAATCTTTTGAGTCATCTAATGGGCTTAAAAATATACTAGATGCTCCAGTAACACGCAGTACTATGAGAAACAGGCTCGAAGTCCAAAGTACCTCTTTTAAGTAAAACAGAAAGATACAAAAGAGGTTACAATTTGCCATATAACACCAAAGTCGTAAAAATTGGAACAAAGTGCTCCATCAGACGGAAAATGTTTTGTACGTCGCCCTGCCAATAAAGAGTTTGATCCAAAATGCACAAAACGGACCGTCAAACAGGGTGGCGGGTCCCTAATGATATGGGGATGTTTTTCAACGTTTTTTAATGCGTTTCTATTATTTTTTCCAACACTGTACTTTTTGATCTGTTGTTTTAGGTGCCATTGGAATTGATAATGGATAGCAAGCCTCTCGTCTACGTTACGTCTGCATCAGGCTTTAGTTATATATACTTTTTGATCTCTTGTTTAAGATGCAATTGGAATTGATATTGGATAGGAAGCCTTTTGTCTAGGTTTTAATGCAATTGGAATTGATAATGGATAGCAAGCCTCTCCTCTAGGTTACGTCTGTATCAGGCTCTAGTTATACATACTTTTTGATTTCTTTTTTTAGATAACAAGTGAAATTGATAGGTTATGTCTGTATCAGGCTTTGATTATATATACTTTTTGATCTATTGCGAATGCCAATTGCACTGTTGCGTTGCCAGCTGACTATCAAAAAATTTGCAGTTGCCTTAAAAAACATTTTTTAACGTAAAGTTTTAAAATTTTGTTTATCAGTTGCCATCTTATCATTAATTGTAGTATCACAATGGGCCTAAATGTTGGCCTAAGTGGGACCTCTTCCTTCATGGGGGACCACCACCTAACCTAATCTAACCTGCCATCTGTCATATCAATTTATATCAACTCAATCTGAGTTCGCTTGCTATAAATAATCGTCACATCAGATATTTTTGAGTAAAGGAAGGCAGTTAATATGGGAAAAAGATTCATTTATACAATGCCGTACGGCTATAAACTTATTTAATCCATCCGAAAGGAAAACAATACGTTTCTAAAACTCTTCTTAGTTGGAATTCACAACAGCGTCTGCAAAAAAAGTCTGTAAAAAATCTGTAAGATTAGCAATGTTTAAGCATACAATCTGCCTAATGGATTAGGTCAATCCAAATAAAGATAAAAACCAAGTAATAGGTTTAAGTCGCAGCTACCATTGTAATTACTGTAGAAAAATTCTGCAAAAACTTTTGTACTCAAATAGTAAACACGGATTTATTAAATGTTTGAAGAAAGGTTTTAAAAAAGGCTGTAATTGAAAAGGTTTGGTATACGTAAACCAAAAAACTAGAAGGCTTTTAATCAAACGAACATTTCTTTGGGATGTTCATAGAAAAAAGCACACCAAGCCATGAGCAGCGGGTAAGACTAAAATAATAGTGGAGGATGTTTCTATGCAGTCTATAGCGGAGGATCAATAGTGAATATTCCAAATATAACATGTGCTATGTCAACGTTTTTTAACAAGAGATTCCGCTATAGAACCCTCAACATTCCTGGAACCAGTTGAAACGAAAAGAAATAAAAGTCATGATTCAGAAAAGTTATTTAATTTATGGGTTAAGGAGTCACTTGACTTGTTTGATCTTTGAAGAGTGATATTGAGGCAGGTTGTAAGAGGTTAGCAGTAAGGTTAGGTTAGAGGACGTGTACTTGTCAATTAAGACAAGTACAGTACCCGGAGGTCGACCCATTGTAAAATGGCCTAGTTTCTCACACCACTTATGTTGTGTGTGTTAATTTTATACATGAGTGGTGGGACCTACAGTTTAAAGTCGACTCCGAACGACAGATTTTTTGAGAAACTTTTTTTCATGGCAATTTTATTTACTCTCAGAGTTTTTCCCAGAAATCTGCTGAGAGGAAGTCGCCGAAGAAATACTTTTTGTATTTTGTCTTGATGTCTGGCCTGGGGCTCGAACCCTGGCTTTATGTCTAATAAGCCAACACACTACCTACTAGACTACGGCGATTTTCTTTTAATGGAGTAAAGTTTGATGATATAATTTATGGCTTAAAAATATGAATTTGAATTCTCTTACCGAAATGAAATGCATTAAGCTTTGACAATATGATCTGGTGGTAGATTTTTTGGCAATTTAACAATGTGGTTAGGGCAGCAACTTCTTCTGGAGATGATCATGTCTTAAGATCCTTAGAAGGAGTACAGCTTTAATGCAGACAACCGTATAATCCAAGTTTCAATTGTATTTCTTTAGTGTTATTGTATAATTTAGGACACAATTAATTGTAATATTGTATGATTTATTGCTAAATGATGCATTCTCAGGCACTTGAAACTTTTGAAATGTTTCTTTTGTTTTTCTTTCTCACGCTATATATAATACAAGTATAATACAAGTTTTGCAACTTTTTTCCTTAAAAAGTTTTGAGCAATTTATGTTTCGGGGAAAACGTTTAATAATCTTCAGCAGCTCGTTAAATCATTCGTTTTCTAAATTAAGGGAAAGAGGGGGTAGAGATTCATTTTTTATGTCTTAAAATTAAGGAGGGAATGATGATTAAAAATATTAACTTTTCAACTTAATATCGGGTATAAAATTGGGATCTTGAGGTTGCATTTCGTTTTGTTCGTTCATTTTCCGTTGATGTTGCACCTCTAATGGAATGCTGTGGTGTCGTGTTCGTTGTCGTACTTAAATTATTTGAATTTTGTAATGATTTTAGTTCATTGGTAGTGGCGGTCGTGGAGGTATTGGTTTTCTGGCTATTTAATGAGGAGGCATTGGCAATAGTGACGGCGGGTGATGATTTTAATGATTTCTTCTGATCAGTCAATTTGGCATTTAAACGATGAATTTTTTCAGGACTTAAAATTGTTAGGCGGGTGCTATTCGAAGTGGATGATGCAAGTGGTGGTTTTGTGGGTGAAGTTGTAACGTTGCGTGTACGTGAAGCTGAAATAAATTTAAGAAAAAGTTCCAATAAGATCTACACAAAAATAGATAATTCACAATAAACTCAAACTAACTCCTAACCTTACTTTTTACAATTCAAATGTAAATTCAGAATTCAATTCAAATTTATTTCCTTCTACTTACTTGTTGTTCCAATGAGATCTACACAAAAATAGATAATTCACCATAACCTCAAACTAACACATAACCTAACTTTTCAAAATTCAATTAAAATTTATTTCTTTCTACTTACTTGTTGGTATTTCCTGTTTAACCACCCGTTTAGCTTCACTCGATTTTGTGGGTGATAATGTGCGGCGACTAAATGATTTCGTTTCGTTATCGTTTCGTGTGGGTGAACTAAAATTTAATGTCTTTCGTAGGCCCAATAAATTGCTACTGACTTTTAACTTACTGCTTACAGTACTACTACTACCACTGCTGCTCATATTTTCCTTTTTTGCAGGCAACTGTTCTGCTATACTTTCTGCAGGCTGTACTTCCAAAGAGGTTATGTAACTCTTAAAAGTTCTTTCTTTCGGTAATTTTGCTCTTTTCGGTGGACTTAATTCTTTTTTATCCAATTTACTACTACTATTACTGCTGCTGAACGTTGTTAAACTACCGATTTTATCTAAATTCTCTAAAGAATCTGAGTGTGGCTTATAGCTTTCCATGGTTATTGTCTGTGACGGTTTGCGGCCAAAGACTGGCGTTTGATTGACACGATAGGTTTTCTTAACATCTTCCTTATCCGTGGCTGAGGTATTTACGTTTGTAGATTTGAGCGTACCAAACATTTTGTACGTATCGGGCGGTGCATTATACACATCATCGCTATTTTGTACTTTGAAAAATGATCGCATGGAGTTCTGTGAATTGTTGAAATTTTTACGATTGGCCTCGTCTATGCTATCGAATTTTGTTTTACATAAATTCAGTCTTGTGCGTATATCTTCAAGGGCACTTTTGTACGATTTTTCGGCAAGATTACGTTGAACGTGATGCAAAGAATCTATGGCTTGTGTGTCTTCTTCCTGTGTTATGCTTATAATCGGGGGGTTCGATTGTTGGGCAATTAATGGCATTGTATGTCTAGCGGTAGTTATTGCTTTGGCCTTAAAACCATCTACATGGTCATCAGTTTCTTGTATGGTTTTCAAGGTCGAATCCTTAATTTCAGCTGCTACTACTTGTGGTGCTACATCATTTGTTGTTGTTGTTATTGTGGTGTCTTCCATATTATTCACTTCGTGATAGTTAAGGCTGGTATCACAACTCGAATCAAAATCGGATAAATTGTTCAGATCTCTGACATTGTTTATATTCAGTATGCCTGTACGGCTTATGTCCAAAACGAAACCTCTATCCACTTTACGGCGTACACCACGATTTGATGCCAGTTGTAGACTATCCTTTACTGCCTGCAAAACCTGGTCGGTGTGCTCTTCTTCATTGTGCTGACTGGCATGTTGTGCCTGCAAAGTTCTTTGTCTACGTCTGGCACGCATGCTATTGTGTATTCTCTCGCCGGAAGGTGAAAAATCTTTACCCAAATGCGGTGACTTGGGTATGCCATCTGGCAATAAATATGTTTCCATTGCTTTTTCCTCTGTCTGGTCAGAGTTCGTTTTCGTCATATCATTCTCTGTTTCCATATTTGTAATATCGGTTAGCATTAGGGAATGATTCGAATTGCCTACTTCATCTAGATTGTCACGACTTAAATTAGATTTGGGTGTTAAGACATCAACCGGTGTTGAACTTATACTGCCGCCCTGATAGTTTTCAATGTCGTAGAGTAATTCCTGAGGTACTGGTTGATTGGAAGCAATATGCGTTTGTAAACTATCTAACCAAACTTCCAAAATTTCAAAGGAAGGCCTGAAAAGGGAAGAGAAAAAACAATAATTAAGGAAAGATTTTCAAACGACTCCTCAAACAGAGATTCACTGTATGGCAGTAAATCCCATTTTTTTTAATGTGTGTGAAGATAAATTCGAATTTGAAAATCCAAGACGCAATCCACAAATTTTAGCAGCGCCACATTTGGCGTTAACAGAACAAAATATGCCCTCAACAGAGCACTGTCAGCTGTTTAACAGTATCCATCTGAACAATCCCACATAGGTTAGGTTAGGTCGGAGTGGTAGCTCTGTTATCACAAAGCTCACTTGAGCACGCATAGCGGCCCGTTGTGATGCCACGGGTGAACGCAGTCCCTGTACTAACCAAGTTCCACCAAAATCAGGGAAATGGAAGAAGTTGGATAGCGCAAGGGCTGCACAACAAAAGCACGACTACCCCGCACTGGAAAACCAGCAAGAAAGTTTGATGAACGAAGCTATATCCTTGATATCAATGGACGATAGCTTCGTTAAGCTAACAAGGAATGGGGAGCCAAATAACCTATATCTACACCTAGCAAGAGATGGGCACTGATGAAGAAAGTGAACAACAGTCTCCTCTTCCTCAGTGGACCTGCATCCACGGCAGAAGTCGTTGAAAATAAGCATGACGCATTGACCTGTAAGCACGGCCACTGTAGTCGAGATGACATCACGACCAAGACCAAGTAATCGGTTGGTACGCCTTCTATCCATCTTGGGCCAGGTGAGTCTAGCGGTGGAGCAGGGCTCCTCATTGACCCAGGATAGGTTGGCGTCCCGAAAGAACCTCCGCGCAATGGTCAACTTGACCGAGGCAAGTGGCGTACCCAATTCAACAGAAGAGGAATCCGGAAGGAGCGCACCAGCTCTGGCGAGCTCGTCGGCCCTACAGTTTCCCGGAATTTCACTGTGCCCGGGGACCCACACCAGAGAGACACTGGTGAAGCGCCCCGAGAGGAGGTAGAGAAAGCGACGACATTCCCTAACGATCCTAGAGCTAATCACGAAACCCGATAGAGATTTTATCGCGGCCTGACTATCAGAAAAGATCGAGACTCGAGTGAAAGGAGCATCGTTGACGACGATCCACTGAGCGGCCCGGTAAATCGCCATCACCTCCGCCTGAAACACACTGCAGTAGTCTGCCAGACGGAGAGAAATATTTAGGTCCAGTTTCCCAGAGTAGACACCGCTTCCAACCCCATTATCGAGTTTAGAGCCGTCGGTATATATATCCAGAACTTCCAGGGGGACGACCGTATTATTAGGATTCCAGTCATCCCTACTTGGAATCAGAGAGTGGAAACATCTGTCAAGACAATATTCAGCAGCGAAGTAGTCAATGTTCACAGGGGCCACTGGATCAACCTCCAGAACAGTGGAGTGACCAGAAGGAACAATGTGCCAACGAGAGAAGCCCACCACATGTTTAGAAGCTAATTTTAGGACAAATACTAGGTCTATGAGTACCATATCATACTCAAAGGAAACTTCCTAGGCCTCTTAATATAATCAGCAAAAAAGTTTTGTTTTGGCTTCGAAACTATCAACTTTTTCGATTGAAAATTTTCTAGAAGATCAGTGACCATTTTGGAACATATAAGAAATAGTTGTTGTTGTTGTAACAGTTCGGCTGTTGTCTCCGGAAGCTTTTCTCTGTATATAAGATAAAGATGGATTAGTAATTTTAGTTTATATGTTCTGTTGGTTGTGTGCCGTGTAATTCGGTGGGGATGGGATGGATTGGAGAATTGTTGTTGTTGGTTGAATGTGTGTGTTGTCAACGTCATGTGGTAGGTAGTCCGAGGAAGTCAACTGTTGTCGTGGTGTCTGGTTGCACAATGGGCAGCTATCCTGGGTTCCCGGGATGATCCTAGCCCTGAAGTTATCCCTGAAGTTCGACCATCCTGATCTGAGCTGGGCCAGAATAGTTCTCGTGACTCTTGCAAGCCGCCTTTCCGAATCGGCTATGGGTGGTGGGTGCCGATTAATGACCCTATTATGGCTAAGCTCGTCTCTGGCCGTCGCGACGATGGTATTATGAAGGGCATTTTGTGCCTCCCTGACGGACGTTGTGTCAGTTACTGAGGGTATGAGGTGGACGATGTTCGAGTTGTAGATAGTGAGGTCTTGTCTTATGCGGCGAGGAGGGGGATCATTCAAAACTTAATGGTGGTTTGGATGGGAAGGTTGGTAGCAGGCTATGCGGAATTGTTTAGTTAGCGTCTCGTTGTGTCTCCTAACCGTCAGCATCTTCGTCTCATCATGGAGGTGGTCTTTGCTAGTCATCCTCACGCATCCGGTGGCTATTCGCACGGTGTTGTTCTGTGACGTCTGTAGTGCCCTCCACTGTATGTCACTCAGGAATGATGTCCAGATTGGAGCCGCATAGTTGAGGAGAGACCGTCCGATAGCCTTATAGGTGGAGAGGATGGTTTCCTTGTCCATTCCCCATATGGTGCCTGCCAGTGCCCTTAGGACCTTGTTTCTTTTCTTCACGTCGCATGTGCGGTGAAGTGAAGTAAGTTGTCGAAGGTGACCCCGAGGATCTTTGGGTACCTAACTGTGGGAATGATGTTTCCTTCCACTGCGACGTTTAACGTTCTTCTTATTTCCTTCGTCCATGTCGTGAAGAGGGACACCGCTAATTTTGGTGCAGATATTCGTAGTTTTCTTTCACGAAAGAATCACACCAAGGACGAGAGTTAGGTCGTTATGTTGGAGCTGACTTCGTCGATGTTCACGCCCGAGGCAAAGACCGTACAGTCGTCCGCGTAAGAAACCAAGGAGATGTTCGGAGTTGGTGTTGGGAGAGAGGTGAGGTAGATGTTAAACAGGATAGGCGACAGGACTCCCCCTGTGGGACACCCATCTTTATCCTCCTGTGAGAGGATTTTTGTCCCCTAAACTCAACGTATGCCTGCCTACCTCCAAGGTAGTTGGAGGTCCAACGTTTCAGGTCGTTGGGCAAGGTTAAGAAATAGTAGAGCATACAGACTATATGCAAATGGTAGTCCAGAGGGTTCTCTTTCGAACCGTGGTAGTGGGATAGCTGAAATAATTCCGTCTTCCATCCCCATCAACCATCCTTTGTTCACAAATAGTAATGATTATAATGAGAATAATATAATAAAATACTATTGCCACTGTTAAACAGTTAACAGTGCTCTGTTAATAGCAAAGTTTAAGCTGTTAAAGACAAGAAGTGGCGCTGCTAAAAGTGAGGTTATGCTTCTTCTTTAGTGTTTAAATTCGAATTTATTTTCACACACAATTTTTTTTGAACTCACCTTCTATCGGGATTTAAATCACAGCATAAAAAAGCGATTTTATAAAATGCTTCTGGACATTGATAACAAAACTTTTCGCGAAAAACTTTTTGATTCAAGCCAAAATCATGGGTACGAGGTAGAAAGTCAGGATCAGCTTGTACGCGTCCAATAATCTGTTAAAAAAAAAGTAAGTTTCTTTAAAAACATATCTTTTAAGTTACACAGTTACACTTACCTCACACAGCACAATGCCAAATGAAAATATATCAACCTTTTCATCATATATAAAGCCTTTCATCATTTCGGGGGCCATCCAATAGGGATTGCCCACTACCGTATAACGTTGACGACGTTGCCGACTTTTACTGCGACCCAATGTGCCATTATTATTAGTGGAATCGGTTTGCGAGTCATTGCGGCCACCTTCTTGTGAATTTGAACGTTCCGTTGAACTCCATTTTTCACTACAGCGCGTGCTCAACGAAGTATTTATAATACGGGCCAAACCAAAATCAGCTACAATAATGGTTTTATCCTCCTTAACCAAACAATTCAAAGAATTTAAATCACGATGAATAATATTTTTCGAATGCAGATAGGCCATGCCACAGGCAATATCCTTGGCAAAGGATACACGTTCGGGCCAAGTTAAAGGTAAACCGGAATCGTGTAAAAGTTCTTTCAAAGAACCTCCGGCCACATATTCGGTAACCAAATGCAAACGTTTCTCTTTATACAAAACGCCAATGAATTTCAAAACGTTTTTATGATTTAAAGACTTTAAAACGGCCACTTCTTTAAGGAAATTAAGTTGAGCAGTCTCCTCAATACGATGCAATTCCTTCAAGACCATTACCTCCTTGGTAATGCGATGTGTTACCTTAAATACTTGGCCAAAGAAACCCTTGCCCAAGAGTTCACCGATCACCAGATCAGAGGGACGAAAAACTCTTTGAGGCTTTTGCTCAACGCGAAATGATGTGGTACGCGTTAAATCATACATACAATCGTCGGTTTGGGCGGTATGCTGGTCACCCATTAATTTCGACATGCTGGAACAACGGCCTTTATCGCGAAAAGATTTTGTGGAGTTGGATTGTTTATCATTATTATTGAGATTGTTATTGTTGTTTATACAACCCGACGCTTGGGCGGCTATCATATTTAAGTTTTTACATTTCCTTAGCTGGCGGGTTTTAGTGCCGCTTATATAGCCTTCATCTTTACGTTTATAAAGTCGTTCCTTATCCTGTTTGTTTAGGCGAGTGGGTGAGGTATCCTTTGCTGTTAGTATATGGCCAGAGGTAGTGGTGCAGGTGGTGGCAGTGGTAGTGCAACTGCCATTGCTATCATAATTGCGGCCAAACACTTCAACACTGGAAGCTGAAGTGGCCAAAGGTAATGAGACTTCGCTGATTACCTTTTTTATATCCACATGACTACAGCTACGGCACACCTGAATGGGATCATGCTCTACGGTAAGCTGCAAGATTTCCGTACTCCGTATCATTTTATCAATTTGTTCTATGGAATTATCGCTAATCGGTGTACCATTAACCTCCAAGATGCGATCGCCCACATGCAGATTTGTAAGATTAACATCAATTCTAAGGAAAATTAAAAAAAAGAAGAATTAAAATCCAAATACAAACATATACGATAATAAAAGCCATTAGAAGCATTAGTAAAGTACAATAACAATAACAATCACAATGACCATGACCATGATGATAATGATGATGATGATGATAATAGTGTTTTGCTGAAAAGTTAAAGTTAAGAGAGTTATTTTTTTTAATACAAATTATTACCTATAGGGTCCACAACACTGTTCGATTATCGAGGTTATTAGTGAGAAAACATATTTGCCAACACGTCCATATATTCTACAAATGAATCTGTATAGTGGAGCGCCGACAAAAGACATACAATGGAAGTGTATAGCAAGTGTTGCACCACCAAGAAAGATTATTTCAAAGCGTTTAAAGAACAATGAATGAATGCGTTAGTAAGTTGAGGATGATAGAATATAAAAAAAACAAATGAAACAGAAAAATAATGTTTATTAGTAATGCAGTGTAGAAGAATTGATTTTCTTTTTGTTATTTTTATTGGTTTTTTTTATTTATTAAGAATACATACATATATAAAAATATATTGTGGCAATGCGTGTATGTGATTTTGTCATTTTATTATAAATACCTTGATATTGTTTTTATTTTTACAATAACAATAATAATAATATTAACAATATCTATTGATTTCGTCAAAGACCTATTGTTAGTCAAACTGATAAGGAAAAGTTGAATGTTCAAATAATATTAACTGATGACCACAAAGGTAAACTATTTTTAAACGAGTTAAAAAAATGGAAAGGAAAATCCAGTCTATAATTTAGTTATAAAAATAAGTAGACATTGTAGTTACAAAAAAAAAAAAAAGAAGCAATCGTTAGTAAATATTTATAAATAAAAATAAAAAAAGTAAGTGTAAGTGTAAGATTTGAATGATCTGTCATGTACTGACGTTCAGTGCTATGTTGGAGAACAAAAGACATCTTGTCGCCTATTAAATAGAAGATTTGAATGATCTGTCATGTACTGCATATTAGAGGCGTCATTAGAAGCTTCGAAACAATGGTTCTGGAACAAAGGGAAATGTTACGTTAGGTTAGGTTAGAGGACGTGTACTTGTCATTTAAGACAAGTACAGTACCCGGAGGTCGAATTGACCCATTGCACAACGTCCTAGTTTCTCACACCACTTATGTTGTGAGTGTGTTAATTTTATACATGAGTGGTGGACATACAGTTTAAAGTCAACTCCGAACGATAGATTTTTTGAGGAACATTTTTCATGGCAATTTTATTTACCCACAGAGTTTTTGCCAGAAATCTGCTAAGAGGAAGTCGCCGAAGAAAATACTTTTCATATTTTGTATTGATGTCTGGCCTGGGGTTCGAACCCTGGCTTTACGTCTAATAAGCCAACATATTACCTACTAGACTACGGCGACTATTGGACGCTGAAAAATTCTGGTCTGCAAAAGAATCTTCATTGTCAGACTAATACGGCTTAAATTGAATAGAAATAATATCGAGTTGAAATATTTTCTGAAGATTTTTTTGAGAAGACTTTATAAGCTATCGATTACAATCTGGACGATGATGACAATTAAATAAATAAAATTAATTTTAAATTGTGGTAAAATTTATTTTTAAAAGAGAAGGAATACGAGGCTCTTTCTTTGGGAATTTTTCTTTCTTTGGGAATTCAAAATAATCCACAATTAAGTTGAAATATCATAAGTTAGGTTAGGTTAGGTTAGAGGACGTGTAGTTGTCAATTAAGACAAGTACATTACCCGGAGGCCGAATTTACCCATTGTACAACGTTCTAGTTTCTCACAAGACTTATGTTGTGTGTGTTAATTTTATACATGAGTGGTGGGACCTACAGTTTAAAGTCGCCTCCGAACGACAGATTTTTGAGAAACTTTTTCATGGCAGGTTTATTTACTATCACAGTTTTTGCCAGAAATCTGCTGAGAGGCAGTCGCCGAAGAAAATATTTTTTGTATTTGGGCTTGATGTCCGGCCTGGGGCTCGAACTCTGGCTTTACGTCTAATAAGCCAACACACTACCCACTAGACTACGGCGACTACAAGTTGAAATATCATAATAATGTTAAATTGATTCCAAATTTTATATAGAATGTGTGATATCAACTTTTTATTTAAATTCCAAATGAGTGTGAAATTTAATTCTGAACTACAAGGAGACATATTTTAACTTAATTTTCTTACTTACTTTGATGGATGTTGATTTAGCAAATGAATGTATTGGGTTTCTCAAATCTATCTCTGGCTATAACAATATTGTGTAGCAAGTTAATGTTACTAACCATAAATTAAAACTGACCATAATTATTTAAGGAGTTGAAGTTTATCAATACTCAATATAGTCTCTTACTGTTCATGGCCTTTGGGAAATTTTCTTGCATAATAAATAAAATTCTTTAAATACTATTAAATATTTACAAGAGAGTCTTTTATTTATCACCCATATTTTAATATTTTCATTATAAAAATGTGTTATTCACAAAACCACGTTTAGATACAGCCGAGGTTAAGTACGTTTTTTTTTTTAATTTTTTTTTTTTGAATTAAGACTCCGTTTACAATTTTATTTATTTTTTTTTTTTACTCTTCAACTTTGTTTATACGCTACAGTTTTATTGATTTCAGTTTACCAATTACACACCGGCGCTCGATTATAATTTTTATTGAAATTAAAAACTGAAATTTTTTTCAACTTCTTTTTCCTTGTTATTCACTGTTAATGCCTTTAAAAAAATGATTTTTTTTTTAATAATTTTGATTTAAATTCCAAACCAAGAAAATAAAAATAAAAACAAAAAACAAATGCAAATTATCTTATCATTGAATAAAACAAAAAATAAAAAAATAAAATAAAAACAAAAAAGAAATAAATTCCTTTCACTTGACTGGCACATATTTGCAGCGCCAGAAGAAATAAAAAAAAAAACAGAAAAAAAAATTATAAAAAGTGTGTGTATTTATTGCATATATTTACGGTCATTCTTACGACGTAAGAACAAAAGATGTCATAAATAAGGTTGAGAGATAAAATGCTAAAAGAGCAAACATTAGGATATTATTGGCCCTGTAGCCAATAAACAGGGTCTTTAAAGTTTTAGTTTCTATTTAAATAGTGTTTTATTTCTTTTGATTGTGTATTCCTTTGGCATATATCAGTTACAAAGCATATCAGTCGGATAAATTGGGATATTAAAAGATTAAGTGATCTTTAAATCGCCGTATTTTAGTAGGCAGTATGTTGGCTTATTAGACGTAAAGCCAGGTTTCAAACCCCAGGCCAGACATCAAAACAAAATACAAAAAGTATTTCTTCGGCGACTTCCTCTCAGCAGATTTCTGACAAAAACTCTGAGAGTAAATAAAATTGTCATGAAAAGTTTCACAAAAATCTGTCGTTCGGAGTCGACTTTAAACTAGGTCCCGCCACTTATGGATAAAATTAACACACACAACATATGTAAGTGATGTGAGAAACTAGGTCGTAATCCTGACTGAAGAGTTGTAATGACCAATTATGTAAGTGATCTAAGTAAAAGAGAACTTAAAAGCAAAATTGATACGTCTTATACGTCTTAATTTTATAATTTATAATTTTATACGTCTTAAATTAACTAAAATTGATACAAAATTAGTAGCTGCTTGGACGAGAGAGAGACGATAACAATATATAGCACTTGGAGGCTGCAATTTCGGCTCCAAGGAGTCGTAGATAAACACGATTAGGAGTACAGCTCTTTGAACATATTGTTACGATTATACCTTTTAAAAACGTTTAAAATATGAGCTCGTAGAGCGCAAATAAAATAAAAATAAATTTGTATTTAGTTTTAATTGAAATTCTTGATTATTCGCACAATTCTGTGTGCCACTGTTCACAACTTGATGTAAACGACAACAATTGCTTTGTTTGTTATTCCTCTGTTTACACCCTTGGCATAAACAATAACAATTACTAGGCAATTATTCGTAAGATCTTTTTAATGGAGATCTTCAAATCACGATTACTCTCTTCAAACACACCGCGTCTTTACACAAGACTGAATGAACTTCACTCATTCAGTCGCCTGCTTTGCCTTGCCTTTTATATGGTGGGGTAAACAGTTTGATGAATGTTCTTGAAGGCGAATGTTTATGACTTCGCCTTCTCGAAATCTCTATAAATGTAAACATCGTTGTTTACGTTTATTATTGTAGTATTGTTGGTATATTTTTGTTTACTTGTTTACCTTTTTATGCTGGTGGTTGTTGTTACATTAATCAGTACGATAATTTGTAAACAGGTTTGTTTACTTGCATTGTTTTGTTTTTGTAGCTTTTGTTTATAATTTTAATGTCAAACAAAACACCAGCATCTTGAATTATAATATTTATAACAATATCAAATGCACTGTAAACATGATCTTGGAGGAGTCTAATCTTTATAAAGCTGTCTCAACTGGCTTAAAAAGCGCTGAGTATATCCTAATTTCTAATGGTGAACCTAACCTAATTTACGGTTCGTTTGAGTTGTTCTTATTGTTGTAACAGCATTGCTGTACTCGGAAGTGTTTCTTTTGGGATTATTACAGTTCAATGCATTATTGGCCGTATGCTAAACATGGTTGGGAGTACACCTCTTTCAACATATCAAATGCATTGTCAACATACTCTGGGATGCGTTTATCTGATTCCATACCAGGTAAAGGGTCCGCCAAATAACTTTTTTTTGAAAATGCTTTAAAAAAAACTATTGAATATTTTCTCAAATTTCTGTTTTTATTTGAAAGTACAATCCTTCCGGTTAATAATGGAAAATAATTTCATTCAATTGGCTGCCTCGGCTGGCCCTTTATAATCGTTTTAAAGCTATCTCAACTGGCTTAAAAAGCGCTATGAGTAAATCATAATTTCTAATGGTGAACCTAACCTAATTTACGGTTAGTTTGAGTTGTTTTTATTGTTGTAACAACATTGCTGTACTCGGAAGTGTCTCTTTTGGGATTATTATAGGTTATGTTAGGTTAGGTTAGGTTAGAGGACGTGTACTTGTCAATAAATACCCCCACCTGGGGATTATTATAGTTCAGCGCATTATTGGTCGTATGCTGAACCGCTCAAAATCAATTCTAACTATATTTGTGGCAATAAAAGAGGAAATTTTACAAATTGTTGTGTGACTATGAAGGAAAGCAAGTGAAGAACTTGGAATAGGACTTATAGGTTAGTTTTAAACTTCTTGGTACTCCAAATTAAGAAACCTTAAGTGGATTCAAGTTGTTTTAGCGCAATATTTTGCTTCTGGGCAATCGAAACAGTGCTAATAAGGCGGTGGGACAAAACGATTGTAATTATTTCACTGAATTTTCAATAATCTTGCTTCTGATTCTGCTTTTTCCGTAAAATCTAATGTTTTCTATAACTTCTGGGGCTTTCGAATAGCAGCTATGCCAAATTATAGTTGAAAATGATAACAAAAACTCGACCTTTAAGTTCAAATAATCAAGTACAAGAATATCTGTATAACATGGAGAAAGAAACAGAAACTTTATTCGATCTAGGCAGTGAATACCGACAATTCAATCCAAATACTCAGCGAAGGAGTGATTTATCACAGTTTCATATGCCCTATATACAAATATCTTTATGCCGAAGATAAGGCAACAGAGACTTCATATTTATCTAGGGAGAGGAATATTTCGTGATGTTGAAAATATTAATGTGGCTACTGGGTTGATTACATGATTTGCTTATAGTATTATTGTTTATTAATAAAATGGTTTTAAGTATTTACAACAAGGTTAATAGATCTTCAAATACTTAAATAAAAGGGTAAAGGTTAGATAATAAATCTTAACCATGAGTTTAAAATTTCTATGGAATGTTAAATAAAAATGGGAGAATTAAAGATATGGAAAACTATTAAATTGTTTAAGTTTTGAAATGATTCTCTTGCTTTATGCAATTATTCTGTGCAAAAACAAAGCGATAATGAAAAGTGAAATTTAGTAAAAAGCCAATTGAAAAACTAGAATGGAATTATTAAATGAAAATTTCAATACCAATATATTAATAAGGTTTGCAAAAAACTAATAATTTACAAACATACGGGCATAATTCGTTTCTATTAGTGGGTGCTGAGAAGTATGTAAGTAAGTAAAGGGAGTATGTGCTTGAGGTATGGCAATATTATTTCACCAAACACTTACTCAGATATACGTATAGCCGGGCATAAATCACTTGAGCTTGAACCCGTCAAAAGACCTTTGCCGCTCATGTAATCTAAATGTGAAGATGATGAAGAGGCAGCATTATTGTATAGATGATAAGCATTCCAGTTGTCGCCACTCAAATGATGACCGGCCGCATTGCTGCGTTGCACACCATCTATATTGTCGACTGATAATCTTAAACTGGTGGTCATATCTTTTGGTATTTCCACCAAACGTATAGAATGCAAAGGTTTTCCTATGCCATCGAGAGATGAGGCCTCTGTTTTAAGCATCTGTCTATAGCAGTTATCACAATACAGTTTGGAACGTTCCAACAGGGCAAAGGCCTCACCATAACCAATAAATGAAGAACATTGCGTACAACAAAAACATTCGGGATGAAATTTATGATCACCAGCCACCATAACAGGTCCCGATATGACATCACTACACTGTTGGCAGGCCTCACCGAAACGCTGATAATAGTCATCACGGCAAAACAATAGGCCATCCTTTTCGAAATACCAATTGTGCAGATGATGGTCACACACCGAACAGCAAAAGCAATCGGCATGCCATTCCTGGCCCAAAGCCTTTACATAGTCTTCTTCGTTTGAGGTAAGCAGCTCATTTAAACAGCCGGCACAGGTAGTCGTTAAACGGGGTAAACTTTGAGAATTCGTATTACCGCCGGTGGTGGAGGAGGAGGAATTTTGTAAATGAGATTTCGTACGATTACAGGACGACATTTTCAATTGTGTTGTCCTTCAAAGGAATGTAAAATTATTTTCAACTATAATAAGAAATAAAATGGTTACAGACAACTTTAAATAGGAGAGCAAAACACAAAACACGAGCGAAAACCAAGAGTAATAGAGCGTAAGCATTGAAAAAGAGAAATATAAACAAAAACATTAAGTATAAATTACTAGTGTAATTACAAAAAGAAAAACAAAAAAACAACAACTAAACAGCACTATAATTAAAACAAAAGCAAAAAAGTCTGGTTTTTGGCCAATGATTCATCCAAACATATATCAATCACTTAAACTAACACATACACACAAGTAAGCTCATTCATTTTACAAAAAACAACAAAAAAAAACACCAATTGTTTACAAACACACAAACCTTTGTATACAGAAATCAATGTTATTAAACAAACGGCAATAAAAAACAAAACAACAACAACACAATTACATTTAACACATACAAGATGGTGATTAAAACCGAGCATTTACATAAAATTTTGTACTCAACTTTATAGTTTTAATTAATTAAAACATTAATAAACTTTAACATTTACCTTTTTTTATTTATTATTACTAAATAAACAAATTAAAACAAAGCGTACACATATGCATAAACACAACTAAACGCACACATATGCATAAACAAAATAAACACACAAATTTTATGGAAATTGCCTTGAATTAAAAAACTGATGTTGCAACCCACGCATGTTTTGTTTCTAAGAATTTCTGTACAGAATTTCTATTAATTTCACTACTTTTTATATAAAATTCAAACATAAATTGTATAAATTTCTCTTTACTCAAGTCTATTTAACGAAATTATAAACACTTGTTTTTTATTTCAACTCTTTTTACTACATTTTTTTAAGAAAATTACAAAACTTTCTGTCGTTCGTCTACAATTAAGGAATGTCGTTTACGTAGTTGCCATCTTAAAACTCGTCTAAGAAAATATGAAACCTTTAGGTATTGCCAACTAACTTTTAAAAACACAATGTAAACAAATCGTATTGTTGGATGTGTGTGTGTAAACAAAATAATTGTCAAAAACAGCTGCTGTAAGCAAAAAAATACAAGAAAGAAGAAGAATTCAAAATATTTACTTGTTAAAGCCTGCTTTATCATCCCAGCTATATATACAAAACAATTTTCATTATAATTGTTGGTTTCTTATTTTTTGTTTGTTAATATTTTCAACACAGTATCTATATATTGTGGGAAAATCTTTAAATGAGTGCCTTGTTTCGCAGTTTAAATAGTGGTTTTTCCACTAAACGTGAAAATGCCATTAAGGACGCCATCTTAGAGGCTTTACAGGAGAATGTCAAAGAAATTGAATATGAAGTAAATGAAAATCGTAAAGGTATGTAAGAGTTACACACCCTTTCTAAATGATAACAAATTATTATTGTTCACTTTGTTCTGCAGAATGTTTGGAATTGTGTGAAAGCACCAGTTCTTTAACCACTACTTTGGAAGCGATTTTTCTGCATGGCCTTAAGGATTCATTTCTCTGGCAGACCTTGAATATTATAGCAGGCGATGTGGAGAGACGCCCGGAACCCAGTTTTTGGTCTCCCGTAATGGTGTTTATGCATAAAGAAGTTATAGAGCAGGTAAGCACAACATGTAAACTGGAGAAACTTAGTAGATCTACCGTGGTATTGCTGAGGATGAGAACTTGATCTGTTTTTATATAAGAAACTGACTACAAAGAATTGTTATAATTATGAACGGTCGTTATCTTCTTTTGCTTCTTCAAAACATTCTTCATCTAATCCTTTTGCATGACTGTTGGCACATGGGACATAAGATTGCTGTTTGAATTGGCCAATGTCACCTTAATCACATAAGGCTGAATAAAGAAAACGTTGAAATAAATAAATCCTTTAAATTTCAATCTCTTCTTTCATTTACAGATCATTTCTCTCAGTCAAATCACTTCAGAAATTGGACAATGCCGTGCCTGGATACGTTTATCGCTCAACGATTGCTTACTATCTTCATATCTCAATAATATGAGTAAAAACTCTTCCTCTCTTAATCCGTATTACAAAAAATATGCTCTAATGAAAGACAGCAAACGTTTGGAAATGGCAGCCAAGCTATTGAATAGCATTGAGGCAGTAGTACAATTTAAGTTGCCCTTTAATTCCAGTTTGCTCAATCAATGGCCGGATTATGCTCTGCAATTGTCAGGACTTTGGACACCAACTTTAAAAGCCTGTCCCATAGCAAGTGGTTTGGATATTGCTGGTTCTTTGGCAGAAGAAACTATGGCCATACCATTGCCCCAGCCAGTGCAAACTAATGAATTATTTTCAGAGTCTATATCGAATAGTCCATTTCGTCGTGGTGGCAATTTTCCAGTGGAAGATTTAAATTCACGCATAAATATCGATTTATTTCTACAAAAGGTCGATGAAATGGAAGAGGATGATACTCTAGATCTACAGGCCATAAATGTTGAATCAAATGACCCTGAAAACTTCACGCAAACGGAAGATGCAGATGATATCGACAAAGAAAATACTAACATGGAGACCAATTTAAGTGGTGGCAATTCTTTAAGTAATTTAATGCAAAAATCTTGGTCTTCTGAGCTTAGTAATGCTGCGGATAGAACAAGCTTGGATGATAGAGAGAGGCCCGGGCAATTTCAACGCTCACTAAGTTTAAGTAGTACAGCCAGTTCTTTGCGTTCCCCCATGGGCGATAGATGTAGTTACAATACGTTACTGCGTAAGCATGAACGTCAAAGAGAAATCGATTGGACTGAAGTGTGGGAAAAGTTTTTACAGCAAAATACAACCGCCTCAGGCTCGCAAACCACTTTACAACCGGATGAATTGGAAGGAGATAATGAAAATTTAGAAACTGAATCCAATGCCAGTAAATCGGATTTTGAATTGATAACAGGCAGTGCCATAGAGAAATTTGATATTGCTGAACTGCAAGAAATGGTCGAGGATTTATGTAAATTGGCTAGAGAGCCAGGTCTAGATGCGCAAGGATTTCTATGCAAAACATGTCAACATCCTTTGGGTATAGGTTATTCGAATTTTAGGTAAAGTTTTGGGATTGGATTAAGGGTGTACTGAAAAGGAAACCATTTAGGGACAGAGTAAGAAGAATATCTGACAGGTGAAATATGTATTGAAGGCTTTAAATTCCATTACGCTTGTCTTGTAACAACCATTGCCTTATGTTTTCGACGAATAGTCCTTAAATATGATGATTTATTCTTCGCTGCTCTTCAATTTGAACTCTTACTGAGACAAGTAATTACACAACCATCGAAAAACTGTCTTTCTAACATCACTTAGCGTACTTCCATTACATGCTACCGATTGCTAAAACCTTGTATTAGAAGCCTTAAAGGATTTCCTTTTACTACACCTTCTAATAAGTACAAACAATTGAGAATATTAACGGAAATCCCTTTTTTTAGAGTGTGTTCCTTTAGTGGCAATTATTATTGTGATAACTGTATGGATGTGGAACCCGTGCTAATACCAGCAAAAATTATTTTCAATTGGGACTTTCGTAAATATCCGGTATCGAAAAAAGCCGCCTCTTTTCTAGCAGAATTTCGTACACAACCATTTATAGACTTACAGGTAAGGACACTGTAACGTTACATGAGTTTTAAATTAACTTTTAATGTGGTTTTCTGAACAGATGCTCAATCCCGATATCTATCATGCCTCTGAGACCATGGCTGAATTGCAGGCCTTGCGCATACGGCTCAACTTTATACGCGCTTATCTTTGCACTTGTTCACCCAAAAGTTTCGAAGAGTTGCAACGTTTATTCTTTGGCAAAGAATATTTATACAAGCATATACATCAGTATTCCATAGGAGATTTGGCCATGATACAGCGTGGCACATTGTATCAACAGTTGCATAAAGCCTTTAAAATGGGCGAAGCTCATATTTTAAAGTGTCCCTTATGCAGTTACAAGGGTTTTATATGTGAAATCTGCAATAGCTCACGTATATTATATCCATTTCATTTGGAAACAACTTACAGGGTTTGTTTAACAATAAAAACCAAAGCTTATCCTTTTTTGCAACTTTAAATAAATCTTTTCCTTTTTTATAGTGTTCACCTTGCGGTGCCGTCTTTCATGCCGAGTGTCTAAATGAAAAACAACCCTGTCCCAAGTGTGAACGTCGACGTAAACGTGTCTGCACCATTACGCCTGAAGTGGAGGAAAACAAAGCAGAGATTATTGAAGACTAAACATGTTGAACAGTTTATGTGTTAAGGTATAATACTTAGGCTATTTATATATTATTATATATTATCTAGTATGTATGTTATATATGAATCTATGTATGTTTATTAATGAGCTTTTAAATCTATATACTAATTATAGAGCGTCCAGTAGAAATAGATTTTTGTATGCCGATAAAAAATAAGCAAGTAATTGGTTTAAAATATTGACGGAAAGAACAAAACAAAATGTTGCAATAAAAATATTCACTTATGCTCAAACGTACATATGCTTAAGCAGTTATTATAACAGAATTCTGAATACTGAGGAGTTATGAACCGTTTTTTTGGATGAGTATAATTCAAGAACCGTCTGTCGTAGACAGCAAGGAAAACTACACGGGTAAGCATTTTAAAGTTTTTAATTTTTATAAAATTAAGACAATATATTGGGTGGCACTAATCTGGAGATAATATTTTTGATATTTTATGAAAAGTTTTTAAATGCTCTTGTGATACATATTCTGTTACTTCTCGGCCAATATTCCGAAACTATTCTGTACCAATCAAATTCGCCGTAGTCTAGTAGGTAGCTTATTAGACGTAAAGCCAGGGTTCAAAATCCAGGCCAGACATCAAAACAAAATACAAAAAATATTTCTTCGGCGACTTCCTCTCAGCAGATTTCTGGCAAAGACTCTGAGAGTAAATAAAAAATTGCCATGAAAAGTTTCTCAAAAAAATCTGTCATTCGGAGTCGGCTTTAAACTATAGGTCCCGCCACTCATGTATAAAATTAACACACACAACATAAGTGGTGTGAGCAACTAGGTCGTAATCCTGACTGAAGGGTTGTAATGACCAATTATGTTTGTATGTATGTATTCTGTTCCAATCAGGTTCTTTGTGATCGTTTCTTACGATTATAGTATCTCATAACAAATAGTAGCCTTTTTTCCACTAAATACAGAGTATTACCTTGAAGTCTTTAATTGAAGCCATTGGGTTGATCCATCTGATTATTATTGTCGTGTACAGCTGCTATATTACCATTAACCAAACGATCTATTGCAATGCTTTCAATCTCTAAAGAGTTTCCCTATAATAACTCCATCAATCCTGTTACTTTAACAAACTTTAGGATGATAGAGGATGTCAGTAAGAACAACTTCTAACAAGTATGTGTTCTGATGATTTATTCTCTTCTGGGTCACAAGGGGGTAAGGGGAGAAAAGCAGATGCGTTCGGGGAATGGATCGGGTTGTTATGTTTCTAGATGCCGATGTCCTGCTATAGGTTAGGTTAGGTTAGAGGACGTGTACTTGTCAATTAAGACAAATACAGTACCCGGGGGTCGAATAGACCCATTATACAACGTCCTAGTTTCTCACACCAGTTATGTTGTGTGTGTTAATTTGTATACATGAGTGGTGGGACCTACAGTTTAAAGTCTACTCCGAACGACAGATTTTTTGAGAAACTTTTTCATGGCAATTTTATTTACTCTGAGAGTTTTTGCCAGAAATCTGTTGAGAGGAAGTCGCCGAAGAAATACTTATTTGTATTTTGTCTTGATGTCTGGCCTGGGGCTCGAACCCTGGCTTTACGTCTAAGAAGCCAACACACTACCTACTAGACTACGGCGACTTCATGGTCTGCTATAGACAGTGTAAGAACAGATTCGCTGTTAATGGATGGCTTGGATGAGGCCTGTTTAAGGTTATTTATTGGATTTATTGCGGGTCACTGCGAGATTAGATCGCTGACAAGGATCTGGTACAGATCCCAGCCGGACTATTGCAGGGTATGTTGCGATGAGAAGGAGTTAGAGACTATCGAACACCTCCTCTGTAACTGACCAGCCCTTAGTAGGTTGAGGTTCAAGACCTTTGGCAGGGGCTTCTTTGAGGATTTGAATTCTGTGTCGAAAGCCGACATCAAGGCTCTCCATAGATTTATTATTAGTTTGAGGTGGTTAAGAAGTGCTACTGCTTCAATAGTATAGTCGTGCTCTCTTGTGTGTTTGTTAGTCTGTGTTATTCTACCGCTTCCTTATTCTCCCTTTTCCCCGCCTTTTTCCCTATCTTGCCTATTATCATCTCTTCTTTAGGACGTTTGTACAATGGGTCAACTAGACCTCTGGGCACTGTACTTGTTTCAATTGGAAAGTACACGTCCTCTAACCTAAACATAAAGCTTCCCATCACAGTATCTACCCATTAAAATGGTTTCTTTCATGAGTCGATGCAAAAATGGATTATTTTTCTAGCATTCAAGCAGATTTCGAATTTGTAATCCAATTTTTTACTTTTTGACAAATTATTGCTTGAGTAACTCCCAATAGTTTCGCAAATATTTCTTTAGTTTATCAAACACTTTCATGGAGTAATGCCTCCAACACATCATCTTAGAATTCTTTTGTCTGCCTTTATCCTCGCAACAAAATTATTACTTTTGAACCAAATGTTGAAACGATGAAACTTCGATGTGATGTAACGAACTGTACAACTATTTCGTTTAGTAATTTAAACAATTTCTTCAGTAACATACTCTTGTATGGGTCAACCAATAAAACAAGTTAATAGTCGTTTACCTGCTACCATAGGGCTACACCCCTACTTCAGTCCATATAATCTCAGCAAATTTTTGTGAATCGAAAAGTTATGAAATTGTTGAACCTTGCCAACTTAATAAAGGAAGTTAAGGCTCTATGTAATCGGTATTACTTTGCTTCTCTAATAATGAGACCAATATTGTCCGTGTTGTAAATGAAAAGCGTTGGAATGCATACAAATCTTGTTTGATTGTTCCAATATAGCTACCGTTACTCAGACTGCCCTGAGGTTGATGAAAGGATTACAATGATCAACCTGTTTTTCTGCACTTTTCTTTCCCTCTCACTATACCGTTTCCTTCCCCTTTGCTAGGGCGAACACAATGGGCCCCAAGACTTCGGGAGGCTTTTCTATTTGCCACTATGGTTATATTTTATCAAACCTACCTACCTACAGTGGCGTTCCCCAAATATTTTTTGCGTCTTGTTAGAGTTAAATTTAGGTTGAGTAGGTTCACTATAGCTATGCTTAGATGGCCTTTATATAGAGCTCATGCATCAATTTTTGTACTCAACCTAAACTTCCACGAGAAAGGAGGAAACAAACACCAATATTATGGCTTGTTTTCCATGTAATTAGCAAAAGGCCTCAACAAATTGAGTGCTAAAGCCTTCACAACGATGGAACGAGGAAGATAGAGGAAGATGACCGCGAGACTTATCCCGGACAGAAGGCCATGGATCGGTCGGAAATTTGGAGAGATAAACTACTACGTTACACAGATGCTATCGGGTCACGAATATTTTAGGAAATATCTGCACAGAATGGGCAAGGCCGCCTCCCCTTACTGTCTGTACGAGGAAGGGGAGGTAATTGATGACGCAGAGCACACTGTTTTCCAGTGTGCACGCTGGCAGAGCTATCGCTCTGTACTGACGTCAATAGTCGGAACGATCACAGCCGCTAATATTGACGGGGTTATGACTGCAAGTAATGAAAATTGGACCTCGGTAGTGAATTACGTAGAGCGCATTCTGAGACGGAAGAAGAGAGATCTTGAAGCTGCAGAACGAGTAAGCATGTCGGCATAGGTGATACTGTCACACGTACCGGGCGTAACCGAGACGATGGTCTAGACGAAAGGAATAGTGGAGACGCTTAGATGACTCCTCAACTTTCGATTCGCAATCCGGACGCGGATATGAACATGAAGGGGCCAAAGGGCCAAAAGGACTCCACTCCGAAGTAATACCACCGTAGTTCCGGAGTGGGCACACACAAGTCCACAGGAGACGAGGGGGGGATTTAGTGGGTGAGGGCCCCACACACGGGGATGTGACGACTTCATCTATGGTGCGGTTTGGTACATTTACCCCTCCTCGGCAAAAACAAAAAGCCTTCACTTTGGTAAAACATTTCTCAATTGCAGCTTTTTCTGATGTTATTTAACTTTTTCAGGTATGAGTTAGACGTCGCCTTCTATAGCTTCCCAGTGAAGGGTGTTTAAACGCCTAGTACTTGGTCGAGAAATTTGTTGAAATCTTCTATCTAGAGATTGTAGCCTCTTAGTTTTATAAATTCGATTACAAATGATGCTAACCTGATGTGCTTGAGTTTGTAGTCATCCCCTTTAATCACTTCACTACGTCATCTTGATTGTCTACTTTGAAGGAAACAAAATTGGCAAAGAAGAATACAAATATTGTCTTTGGTAGTTTTTTATAAAACTTCCGTATTTACCGCGTTTGTTGTCAGTATCTAAGACCTTAAGTTGTTTACGTTTCAGTAGGACTCCCCCATTTTCAAAACATTCATATGCTACATGCATGTCTAACGAAACTTTTTTCTAGGAATTTTTAAATATTTTTTTTTATAATTAAAACCTTATGTTATCGATCAATTAAGGCCGAAAATCTTTGCATATCTATTTTATCAAAGCCTATACAACTTTCACGAAACCCATGGCCCTAAGTGAGTGAGCGTATGACGCTAAGAAAAGGATAGTTTTATAAGCTCATAATAATAATAATATAACAACTGATAATAGAAAAAGTATGAAAAAAGTAGAAAAACATAAAAAGAAAGAAAGAAAACAAAATATATTCAATTGATAAAAATGATAAGCTACCGTGTGCTGGCTTGGCTGCCTACCATTCTTTGTGGCTGAATTGTATTAAACGTTGACCAAAATCAATTTGAGTGTAATTAGTAATACGGCAGTTGTTCTGGGAATTGGTTAACGAAAATTAGACGGTAAACGGGAGCTTTGAAACGTTATTATAATAAAAAAAAAAATATATAAAATAAAACGTTATCAGTTAATTGATATGTTCGGGCATAGACGAAAATTTTTATAAAAAAAAAATAAATAAATATCGGGGAGGAGTTATCAAAATATAAATAAAAAAGAAATAAACAAACTTATCAAAAGAAAGTGTTAAAAATTCGAAATTTTGCAAATAAAACAAACAAATAATGTTTGTTTTATAATTTTATAAACAATAGCCTTAAAAAGAAACTTTAATTTAAGAAAATAAAAAAAATATTAAAACAATAATCCGTTTTGAAAGCAAACTAATTTTAAAAACTAAATAAAATTGAATATAAAAATAATATAAAATATTATCAATAATTCAAATGTGTGTTTATAAAAGAAGTTATAAAGAAATCGGGGTGGAGTTAAGAATTATAATTTAAAAAATCAAAAACTTATCAAAACTTTAAAGCACTAAAAAGTTATAAATTTAAAACGACAAAATAAAACAAAAAATATGTATTAAAAAAAAACTAATAAAAATTCTGGAAATTTCTACGATTTTCTGCAACATTTTAAATGGTTTATGAAAATAAAAATGAATTTATTTAAATAAATAAATTAAATTTATATAAAAAAATAAATATTTTTTTAAAATTGGAAGAGAGTTGAAAACAAATTTTTGAAAAATTAATAAAATTCTAATAAAAAATATAAACTTGACTTAAAACAAGTTCTTACAAATGAGAAAACAAACCATTTAACAATTTTAAATTTAATTTTACTAATATTTTACAAATTTAATAACAATTTAAAACGATAAATTACAAGCGACAAAATAAAACAAAAACTATTTATTAAAAAATTTATAAACAATTCTGGAAAATTCTACGGATTTCTACGATTAAAAAGTAATTTATTGAAATAAATAAATTAAATTTAAATAAATATTTTTAAGACTGGAAGAGAGTTGAAAGGAATTTTTAAAAATTAATAAAATTCTAATAAAGCTTATAAAACAAACTTGGGAATAAATTTAAAATAAACTTAAATTAAAATAAGTTCGTATAAATAAGAAAACAAACCATTTAAAAATTTAAGAGTTAATTTTACTAATATTTTACGATTTTAATAACAATTTAAACAAAACAAAAAATATTTCTTAAAAAACTTATAAACAATTCTGGAAATTTCTACGGATTTCTGCAAGATCTAAACATTTTAAAAATAAAAATTAATTTATTGAAATAAATAAATTAAAATAATAAAAAAAAAAAAAATATTTTTAAAATTGGAAGAGAATTGAAAACCAATTTTTGAAAAATTGATAAAATTATAATAAAAAATAAAAAAATAAACAACTTAAAATAAGTTCAAAAAACAAACCAATCAAAAAATTTTAATTTAATTTTACTACAATTTTAAATAAAAAGAGAAAAAACAATTTTCTAAATAACAATTTTTGAAATAAATAAATAAAAGAAAGTATAATTTAAAAAATAAAATTAATTAGTTAATAATTTTCTATAAAAAAACTATTGCCACATTTAAAAACTTTTGAATAAAAACTAATTGATTTAAATAGAAATAAAATATTAAAAAAGACTAATATTATTTTTATTAAAAAACATGAAACAATATATAAAAAAATTACTGCTAATTTTAACTTGGTTTTTTAAGTAAAAATAAATCAAAAATATTTTTTTCTTATTTAGTTCATATTAGTGAATGTTTTACACGACATTTAAATTATATTTTAATTGATAAAAATTAGCGATCTTACCTGTTCTAATCATTAATAAAAAGAAAACCAAAACTAGCAAAATAAATATTTAAAAAAAATTAATTAAAAATATTAAGAAAAAGGTTTTTACTAAAAAGTATTTAAAGATTTAAATTACCATTTATAGACTAAATAATATTTAAAAAAAGACCTTAAGACATTAGATAAATCAAAATAAATAAATAAATAATATTTTTAATAAAAAACCAAAACCAAATCGAATTTTTCAACAAACTTATATCGAGAAAGTAAAGTTTATAACAAATTAAATAAATATTCTTTCAACTAAAATAAATCAACATCTTTAAACAAATACAAAGAATTTATTTTTTAATTGCAAACAAATTTATTGAAATAAAAACGACATTAAAACATTGGACAAATCAAAATAAAACTCTAATTTTTATATATGAATTTTAAATATATGACTTACCAATAATTTTTAAATAAAAAAAGAAATTTAAAAATTATATAAAGTTTTAAAAAACGTAATCGGCTACAAATACAATTAATTCTTTCAACAAAAATAAATCAAGTCCTTTAAACAAATACTAAAATTTATTTTTTAATTGAAAACAATTTATTGAAATAAAAACGACTTAAAGACATTGAACAAATCAAAATAAAATTCAAATTTTTATAAATAAATTTTAAATTTATAACTTACCAATAATTTGTAAATCAAAAAAGAAATTTAAACAATTTATAAACGCTTAAAAAACATATAATCGGCTACAAATACAAGTCTAAATTAAAAAATCTTTAAATTAAAAAGGATAACAATTTAAACTTAACAAAACATGTAATAAAAAATAATTTTAAAATTAAATAAAAACCAAGATTTAAAATAGAAAACATATTTGCTAAATAAATAATTATTTTTCTAATACATTTAAAAAAAATAATAATAAGCAATTAAGACGCAAAAATATAAAACATATTCAAATAAAAAATAAATTTAATTGATACCTTAAAAAATTATAATAAAAACGATTTTAAAATAAATAAAAACGAAGATTTAAAATTTAAATCACATTTAATAAATAAATAATTATTTTTCTAATACTTCTTTTAACAAAAAAAAACTTCATTTAATAAGGAATTAAAACCCAAAATTATAAAACATATTTAAATAAATAATAAATAATATCTAAATAAATAAATTATTTATTTTTATTAATTAATAATAAATAAATAAGTAATAAATATCAATAATTAACACATAAATTAAATTTATATTATATATAAAAAAGAAAATTAAAAACAAATTTAATGAAATAAAAAATAAATAAAAAATATATTCTTTAACATTTTAAGTTAAAAAAAAATAAATTTCAAAATAAATAAATTATAATCAAAATAAAATTAAGCAATAAATATAAAATTTAAGGAAATAAAAAATAAATAAAAAATATATTTTTTAATATTTATACGAATTATGAATTAAATATACAAATTTAATTAATTAAAAAATAAGTAAAAAATATATTTTTTAGGAATAATGAATTAAATTTAAAAAATTTAAACATAAATTTCAAAATAAATAAATTATAATCATAAAAAAAATTAAGTAATAAATCTCAATAATTAACAATTAAAATAAAATTTTATTATATATATTAAAAAAAGAAAATTAAAAACAAATTAAATGAAATAAAAAATAATTAAAAAATATATTTTTTAACATTTATACGAATTATGAATTAAATTTAAAAAATTTAAACATAAATTTTGAAATAAATAAATTATAATAAAAAATTGAGTAATAAATCTCAATAATTAATACTTAAAATTAAATTTATATTATATACATAAAAAACGAAAATTAAAAACAAATTTAATGAAATAAAAAATAATTAAAAAATATATTTTTTAACATTTATACGAATTATGAATTAAATTTAAAAAATTTAAACATAAATTTCAAAATAAATAAATAATAATAAAAAATTAAGTAATAATTATAAAATTTAATAAAATAAAAAATAAATTAAAAAATATATATAATTATAAATTAATTTTAAAAAATTACTAATATCAAAATAAATAAAATAATATTAAAAAAAATTAAGTAATAAATATACAAATTTAATGAATTACAAAATTATGAATTAAATTAAAAAAACCATTAATTTCAAAATAAATAAACTATGATCAAAAAAATTTAAGTAATAAATCTCAATAATAAACACACATAAAAAAAGAAAATTAGAAACAAATTAAATGAAATAAAAAATATTTTTTTAACATTTATACGAATTATGAATTAAATTTAAAAAATTTAAACATAAATTTCAAAATAAATAAATTATAATAAAAAAATTAGTAATAAATCTCAATAATTAACACTTAAAATTAAATTTATATTATATATAACGAAAACAAAATTAAAAATAAATTTAATGAAATAAAAAATATATTTTTTAACATTTATAGGAATTATGAATTAAATTTAAAAAATATAAACCTAAATTTCTTCATTAGGTTTGGCTATTAAACTAAATGAAATAATAAAAAATAAAAATAAAATAATTTTCATATTAAAAATTAATTAAAATTAAGTTTGGCAAAATTTAAAATTAAAAAAGAATTAATCTAAAAAAAGAGTATAAATGTTAAAAAAATTTACAATTTAAAACAAAAGATAAGAAAAAAAAGGAAATTTTTCCAAATATTCTAAAGAAAGAAATCTTGATTAGAAAAGAATCACAAACTATATTTTTTTAATGATATTCCAAAGATATTTAAATACAAAAACAAGAACTAAAACGCAATCATGTTTAATTTATTAAAAATAAATCTTATAAATTTAATACTGTGTCTGCATATGGCTGAATTAAATGCCAATATGATAAGCCGCAATAATACCTCAGATAATAACTTTCAAAGTAATAACAACAACAATAGCAGCAGCAACAACAATATTAACAACTATAATATTAGTTTAATAAACTATGATAACCACATTGAAATAAAAAATGATTTAAATGAACACAATTTATATACGCAAAGCTCTTTAGAGGAGACTATAGGAGCTGCAAGCTATGACATCGTATCCACCACACCCTATGCCGAACCGGTGTTTACTTGGGACACGGAGGAAAAGCTATTGCAGAACTCATTGGTTAAGCTGAAAAAGGAGACCCAGGAGAATAGCTGTATAATGGATACAATTAAAACAATTTTAATATGGTGGTGCTATAATAATGGCTCTTTAAAGGAAAGCAACACAAGTGTTTGGCCTTTAAGTCAACAATTGGATTTATCCTTTCGTAATATAACCTCAGATGATGAGTTACAGACTGTAAGCGGTTTAACCAGAGAAACAAATACGGAAATCTTGGCTTTTTCCGCTGCCTATAATAATTTTACAGCGGCGCCCTATGAAACTTTGGACTTAATGGCTGTTAGCTTGAAGTATTTGTCATTACAGGGTAATCCCTTTGTGGATCTGACACAAAATATAGTCGATCATACGCTGAGCTGTAATCTGGATATTGAAGGTGGCTACAATTTTCAAACTGAAAACAACAACTATAGGAAAATATTTCCCAAAACCCAGGAGGGCATTGCCTGGGCCACATTTCCCGCAATGCCGGAACTAGTCGAACTGGACATAAGCAATTGTAATATTGAGTTCATAACCAAAAATGCCTTTCGTAATCTAAGTTCTTTGAAAAGCCTTTACATGGGCTCTAATAAAATGCTAACCATACCCTCGGATGTGTTTCTACATTTGCCGCAACTGCAAATATTAGATTTATCCTTTACCAATGTCTATGACTCGTTTATGGACCGGCTGATAGCCTCACCTACCTTGGAGTCTGTATTAAAGCTGATCTATGGCGTGTCAGTGCAACAAAATGTTTTCAGATATTTGCCTAATCTCGTCTATTTGGATCTTTCCCATACGAAATTGACGCGCAGCAGTGCTGTGGCCTTTACGTTCTTAGGTCCCGCTCTCAAGTACATGAGTTTATGCTACACTTCGTTTCCGGTATTTGGCAATGGCCTGTTTAAGAATACATCTTTAGTGGGCTTGGATATATCGGGCAATAATTTGGCCGCCTTTAGCATAACCGAAGATGTTTTTGAGAGCATGCCCGATACCTTGATGTATCTTTATTTTGAGCGGGCCAATCTCAAAGACTTGGCATGGCTTAAGCATTTAACAAATCTACGTTTTCTGGCCTTGGCTGGCAATAACATCAATACCTTAAGCTCAGAGCATTTCAAAAACTTGAAACAGTTACAGGCTTTGGATTTATCAACTAATCAGGTGGGCAACTGGTACAGTCAAGTCTTCAAACACAATGATAATCTGCGCATTTTAAGCCTACGCGATAACAATATTAATATTATCACCTCGGAAATGTTAAAGGACTTTAGTCCATTGGTGTATCTAAGCCTGGGTGATAATAATTTCATCTGTGACTGCTTTTTAAGGGACCTGGTGGATATAGCTGCTGTTAATAATCAAAAAGCCATTTGTAAAGGCTCTTTGTGGGCCAACTTAAAAGAGATCTTCCATGTAAATATCAGCCATGTTAGCCAGATTTTAGAAACTTCTCGTTTGTATGCGAATACCAGCCTACATACTTTGGATATACCCTCCGTAATGTGGTCGCAGAATATTAAAAAACTGCGTCGAACTTTTAAACATCTAAGGAAAGCCTATGACATAAAAGCCAAACCAAAGTTTCGTTTTATTTTGAATGCTTTGCGTAGTTTTGATACAAGCATTGCCTGCACGAATTCCTCCTCTAACGATGACTTTGATGATCGTTTTAATGGCACCCAATTCAAGCTACAATTGCTAGACTATGAAGAAGAGCGTTACTGGTGTTACAATGAGACCGTACGGCAAAATCTTATACGGCTTAACTGTCAACGTACTTCAATGGCGCAGGATATAGCGCAGGAACTGGATAATCTCACCACCTACGTTTGGGCAACGGTCGGCGGTCTTACTACCTTGGTTGTCTTAGGCATACTCATCTACTGGAAACGTTGGCATATCTATTACTACTACTCCTCCCTCAAATCTGCCGCTCTATTGTCCGCTGTATCCCAGGATCATGTCAACAATCTCAATAGCCTCTATGCCGACAATCCCAATATGATTTACGATATTTTCATCAGCTATTGCCAAAGTGATCGTGACTGGATAGTAAATGAACTGATGCCCAATGCAGAGGAAGCCGGTGATATTTCCATATGCCTACATGAACGTGACTTTCAAGTTGGTGTCACCATTTTGGACAACATTGTTTCGTGCATGGAACGTTCACGTGCCTTAATGCTGATAATATCTTCGAATTTCCTTTTGAGTCACTGGTGCCAGTTCGAAATGCACATGGCCCAACATCGTGTATTCGATCTTAAGCGTGATCATTTAATTTTGGTCTTACTGGAGGATATACCACGCTCTAAGCGGCCGAAGAACTTACAATATCTCATGGAAATCAAAACGTATATTAAATGGCCCGGCGGTAAAGGCAAAAAGAATATACATCCAGAGGAGCGTAAACTATTTTGGAAACGTTTGAAACGTACCCTTAAGAATATTGGTGTAAATCCTGCAGAATCTAGAGCTTAAGTGTTCCATGACTTAGCAAAATAAAATTATTTCTTAAGTAAATGTACCTGATTTATGTTAAACATATTTTCTAAATTTGTAAATAATACGATAGTTTGTAAATCTAAGTTAGTAAAACATAATATTTTATATTTAACAAAAGGGGAATGTTTTTTACTTGCTTACTTACTTACTTCATTGGCCACTAACAACCCGATTAACGAATTTCGGTCTGCCTTAACACATCCTTCCAGGCGCCTCTGCTTCTTGCGCGCCTACGGCAGTTGACGATGACAGGGCTTTCTCGATTAGGTCCTTCCAACGCAAACAAGGTCGTCCTCTTCGCCGTCTTCCGCAGATCCCCGCATCAAATACTCGTCTCGCCGGAGCATACACCTCCATTCGAACAACTTGGCCAAGCCAGCGCAGTTGGGGAATACATAACATAATTGGTCATTAAAACGCTTCAGTCAGGATTACGAGCTAGCTTCTCACACGACTTATGTTGTGTGTGTTAATTTTATACATGAGTGGTGGGGCCTACAGTTTAAAGTCGACTCCGAACGACATTCAAATGCCGGGGAATGTTTTTATTATTTAAAATTGGCGTTCCGCTTCTCCGGTTGAGAGCATGTCACTTTCACGGAGCATTTTCACTTTTCATGATTAGTTTTTGAAGTATCGCGTCTCCAGATGTTTCTTGAGCGAACATGATTTCTTGAGCTTCGAGGTTTTTCTACGCTTGCGAAATCCTTGTCATACTATTGGCCTTCCTTCTGATTTTATAAGCAATTCACCTTCATTTTCTACATTTAATTTGCTTCAGTATGGATTTGTTTTTGGTTAAGTTTCCCTATTTCACGGCTGCTTCTCCAAACGGATTCTATCTTAATTGGAACAAGTTCCAATATAGCCATACCAACGCATGTTACGCAGTTCGTCTCTAATATATTATTCACCACTTCACCGCTTAACCATTGAAACCTTCGGAATGTTATCTGCAAAGCCTACAATAGCAAAATTTAACACTTGCTCGCATACTAGCCTCTTAAATAATTTACCCATCGTGACAAGTAGTTAGAAGGGACGGCGCGACAGTGTTTCGCCTGACGTTTGGCCAAGTTTTAGTATCATACAAGCTTTATGTTCTCTGGGCATTGCAATGCTACTTTGCTTCTCAATTTCCTCGATTTAGTTCGACGAAAAACTTGGCCTAACGACTTTGTGCAACTCTGTGCTTGGTCAACTTTACAGTCAGTCAACTGCAGCAGCTGGAAATCTGATGTACAATGACAATATTTACTATTCGGCCATAACCAATACAAAAATCTATTAAATTAGCATGATAAGAGTAGCGGGTAAGACACATTATGAGCTTTCAAACAGAAAGATAGCGAAACACAATGGCCAATAGTTCCTCTAAATAAAATTAGGCATACACACTATTTACTGTTAATTGAATTGCCTTGAAATTCCAATTATTGTTTCCGTGCATTTCTACAAAAAATTAATAATCCCTTCTATATAATCAAATCAAAAATATAATCCATAATCACAACACCATCGTTTGCACTTTTTTTTTTTTGCAAAAGTGTGATAGGAATAATAAATTTTGATTATAGATTAGATTTTATTTAATCAAAAATAATAACACTTGAAATTTAATAAAGGAAAAGTAGGAAGAAAAGTGTTCTTAATTCAATAAACTTTGCAGTTTAAAAATGTAATGCAACTTTTGTTCCTATAATTTATGGCTCACTTAAGATTTCCAACTCAATAGACGATTTTTTTATACAAAAAAGGCTATAAAAAGGTATGTTCATGGTTAGGATAACGTCTGAATACATTCAATTAATAAAAATGAAATAATTATTATTATTGATATGTGCGTATATATATTTTCTTTTTAAATTCATTTTAAAACTTATTTCAAATATTTAACAATTTTGAAAAATCATTGTTGTTTACAATACAACTCTGTTTACTGTTATCTTTTTACCATACGTTTCCTTTTTCCACCACCACAATACATATTATGTGTTGCCAACTTTTAGAAAGTATAATTGACTACAAAGTATTTTTAGATTATTTTAAATGTAAAGGGTGTCTCAATAAGATTGTACTTTGTCGATTTAATGTCATTGTTTTGTCCAAACGACTACTCGAAAATTTGCCAGCTGTTAGTTCGGACTATTTAAAATGGAGCGCTTTAAGGAAGAACATCGCGTTATAAATGTGAAAACTTATCATAATGCATAAATTTCAAGAAACTTTCCATCCAGAAAGTGGATCTTAAGAAGATTCTTAAAAAATAATTAGGAAACTGGTGCATTTATGGGCAACAGTCTCTTGATGGAATTGCTGCTGTAAGCGAGAGCTTCATCAAAAACCCTAAAACATCAATTCGGCACTAAGCAGCCCATTTTGACAAAAGACCTTCAACTTCATGTGCTCTGAATTCAGCTAGCCCATGAGCGCAAACCACACACCATGGAAAGCGGCGACAATTCAATAGACATCAATGCCAATTTTTCGAAAAAAGTCGTGTTCTCCGAAGAATCGAATTTCCATTTAAATGTCTTAGTGAATACACAAAATTGTCAAATTTTGGACTCAAAAAATCCTCATGCAATCCATGAGAAACATATTCCACCAACGGATTTTGATCAAACGGCATGTTTTAGCCTCATTGCTTTGAATATAAGACCGAAATTACATTATGTTTTATTACAGAAACATGATAACGGAGTTCTTGTAGCCTCAATTGGACGGCATGGATCTAGAGGACATGTGGTTTCAGCAAGATGGCGCCACATTCCACACCGCAAGTGAAACAATCGGTTTATTACAGCAACGATTCCTAGAACTAATTATCTTAAGAACTTCTCATGTCAATTGGCCACCAAGATAATGAGATTTAACTGCGAGTAGTTTTTTCTTTATAGTTTTTTGAATCCTGGGGGTTTATGCGAAAAAGCCAGAAACTATTCTAGAACTCTAATACCACATCCAAAGTATTAATCGGTGGAATACAGCCATATCTCTACAAAATTCATGAAATTTATATGAAAATGATAATGGCCCGTCATTACATCGGTATATTCTTTACCAAACAATAAAAAACCATGATTATGACCAGTGGTATTGTCGAGCCGGAACGCTCCGGAACGTAGTTCCGGTACTTCCTTTTTGGACAGGAACGCGTTCCGGAACTAAAGATGATTTCTGATAACGAGAATTAGCTGACGTTTTGAAAAAAAAATTAAAAAGAATTGCTGATTTTTTATATGTATTTTTATAAACAATTGTTTGAACCGAACCCGAACCGAAACAAAAACCGGAACGAACCGGCCTTGTCTATATAATTATATATACGCGTTCCGGTAAAAAAAAAATTAGCACAACACCACTGACTATGTCCGAAAATATATATTTTTATTTTGTAAGCACCCTTTATTTTTATTGTTTTTTCTATTTATTTAAATATCTGTAAATACTATGAATATCCTCTTAATTTTAATTTGTTTATGTTTAGCTTTCAAATATTACGTTGATTACATACATTTCTTTATAAACTTTAATTATAAAAAAACGCCATCTTTTGGCTTTGAAAAACGCTACAAATTAAACGAAAATTAAAAAATGGCTGGCAATGCCATTTCAATGGACTTTAGTACTTGCAGCGATCGTCTATTATTCTTTTTTTCCTATTCAGTCAGTTGGATTAATTAAGCAGAAAGGTGGTTTTTTTTTATTAATTTCAATAAAAAGTCTTTTTATAAACTAATAAATCTTTGGAGATTATAATTAATTAATTTATTTCTACGATTGCAGTTTGCTTAATTGTGCCAATTTAGGTTTTCGTTTTAAGTGTAACTAATAACAGCAACAACAATATGTTCAGCACCAATAGCGCTCGTACCTTATTACGTTCTAATATCGTGAGTTAAAGAAAATTGTGTGTTTTTTAACAGCATGTGTATAGATTATTAAATAATTTATTTATTTACAACAATATGCCACAAAACAATATAGCTTCACCGCTGTAAGAGCACTTTGGTGGTGGCCGAACATAATAATGAGGTTTTGAATCCTGTTACTTTGAATACAATTGCTGCTGCTAAAAAGATTGGTGGTGACGTCACAGTCTTGGTAGCAGGCACTAAATGCGGACCCGTAAGTTTGCATAATCATACGATTTATTTGTTGTTTGTGTAAATTGTGTTAATTGAATGTGTTTATTTTCTTTTGTAGGCTTCGGAAGCTGTTGCCAAAGTAGAAGGTGTCTCCAAAGTGTTGGTAGCTGAAAATGAAGCCTTTAAAGGTTTCACTGCTGAATCCTTGACTCCCTTGGTATTGGCTACACAAAATCAATTCAAGTTCACACACATTTTGGCGGGTGCTACTGCCTTTGGCAAGAATGTTTTGCCTCGTGTGGCTGCCAAATTGGATGTCTCACCCATTTCGGAAATCATTGATATCAAGAGTGAGGATACCTTCGTGCGTACCATTTATGCCGGTAATGCTATTTTGACTTTGAAATCCAAGGATCCCGTTAAGGTAATTACTGTGCGTGGCACTAATTTTGCTCCCGCTGCTGCTACTGGCGGCAGCGGTGCTGTAGAACAGGCACCAGCTGGTGATTATGCCCAAAATCTTACCGAATTCGTTAGCCATGAATTGACCAAATCCGATCGTCCTGAATTGACCAGTGCCAAGGTTATTATATCTGGTGGTCGTGGCTTAAAGTCTGGCGACAACTTTAAAATGTTATACGATTTGGCTGATAAATTTGGTGCCGCTGTAGGTGCTTCTCGTGCTGCTGTTGATGCCGGTTATGTACCCAATGACTTGCAAATTGGCCAGACCGGTAAAATTGTAGCCCCCGATCTATATGTAGCCGTTGGTATTTCTGGTGCCATTCAACATTTGGCTGGCATGAAGGACTCCAAAACTATTGTAGCCATCAACAAGGACCCTGAGGCTCCCATCTTCCAAGTGGCCGATATTGGTTTAGTGGCTGACTTATTCAAGGCTGTGCCCGAATTGACTGGCAAATTGTAAATTTTCTAACCTTATCCCTCCCTTCTGTGCCTGTTCAATTATAAGCATTAAAGTGTAATCAAGTGAAATTTTGTAAATTATCATCGTTTTTAAGAATTCACTCCTTGTGTTTTGTATAAGGAGGAGTATAATCGGTAAACCAAACAAACTCTAGTGCATTTATTAACGAATTATATTAGTTAAATATTAAGTATAACAAATGTTTACAATTTCTTTTCATTTTTACGTTCTTTTTGCTATTTTATATCTGCTTTATACAGTGTAAAGAAGTGTGAATATATTTTTCTAAAGAAATTTTCCAAATCAGTTTATGCGTTTGTCTACGTTTGACCATCTTATTCAATTATAATGTTTTTTTCTTTTCGTTGTTATTGTTTTCTATTAATTCTTATCATTTCATTTACTTTGTTGTTGATTAGTTACGCAAGCCTCTTAAACGTTTTGTTAAAGATTTTGTAGGCAAAGTTGCCAAGAGTTTGGAGATCTTCTCTTCGTAATAACTTTGTTACGTCACGCGCTGCTCTGTTCTCCTCTAGGGCATTTTATGTGCCTTGTGTATTGTGTGTATTGTTTTCTAAGGATGCATGGGCGAGTTGGTTTTTGTAACTGCTTACTTACTAAGCCATTTACACTTAAGAATCTCATTTTTATGAGCGTGTGACGCGCAATAAGTGGTCATTGGAAATATATCTACTTCACGTCATCATGTCGCGCGCTTTTCTGGACTTCTCTAGGTCGTTTTATGCGCCTGTGCTCCTTGTTTATTGTTTTCTACGGATGCATGGGCGAGTTCGTTTGTTGGTTTTTGTAGCAGCTCTCCTACTAAGTCATTTATTCTTAAGAATCTCATTTCTAAGAGCGTGTGACGAGCAATAAGTGGTCATTGGAAATATATCTACTTCTCGTCATCACGTCACGCCCTGCTCTGGACTCCTCTAGGTCGTTTTATGCGCCTGTGATCCTTGGGTATTGTTTTCTAAGGATGCATGGGCGAATTCAGTTGTTGGTTTATGTAACTGCTCACTTACTAAGTCATTTATGGTTAAGAATCTCATTTTTAAAAGCGTGTGATGCGGAATAAGTGGTCATTGGAAATATATCTACAACATGTCATCATGTCACGCGCTTCTCTGGACTCCTCTAGGTCGTTTTATGCGCCTGTAATCCTTATGTTCGCATTGTAAAAATGCATGATCGGGTTTATTTGTTGGTTTTTGTAGCGGCTCACCTACTAAGTGATTTGTGTTTAAGAATTTCATTTCAATGGCCAGTGACCATTGGATAGAGTGCGGGATCATCATTTACTATTAAATGTTTGGTGATAGGTGAGGTTTTGAATCCTTGAAACACGGGTCTATTATATTAGTTTTACTGTACAGGTTCAAGTTCAAGATTTTTCACATTCGGTTTAGTGCAGCACACGATATGCGTGACTCTCGAATTCTCTTGTCCTAAGGTCTTTAGTTGGTAACACAGCCCTGCATGGGTTTTGCAAATAAGATTGCTCCAGGTGTTTCCGAAGGCATTTTGTGCATAAACCCACTACTACTTTAAGGGTGCATGCAAACAATTTGGCTTTGGGCTCATTTTGAAGAGCAAAGATCAATTGTCAATTTCTGACAATAGCGATGGTTCTAGCACGTCAATGTTTAGATCTACAATGTTTCAAAAATGGCCAAAAACGCTATTTTTAGGGGTTACAACCCCCTTTTTCTCGAAAACCTGACGATGGAAAGTTTATGAAACCAGATTCGTGTTCAGCGCGCAGAATGCCTTCCAAAACACCTGGAGCCATCTTATTTGCACAAAAAAGTCAAAATTTGCAGGGCTGTGTAATTAATTGGTGTTTATCCGCAAAACCTTCGCTGTTTATGAATTAGTGCCGATTTGAAATCCTCGTTGGTGACATTGCGAAACGTTTGCCTAGAAAATTATATGAAAAAGGCACAGTTTTCGTTGTGATGTTTCGCGTTTAGCTGGTCAAAACTGCTTTTTAAGGATTCGCTAACTAGGTCTCGTAAAACTATTCTATAAAAATATTTTATAAAGTTGTTTGCTTCTCAAACAATCTGGCAATATCTTTACTTAAATCAAAAAAAATTGTGGCATACCTTAGGGCTGTAGAAAAATAATTCGCGGTAAATGTTTGGAAATTAAAAAAAAAAAGATTTTAATGGTAGTGCACTAAACGATAACGTGAATAAAATATAAAGTTGGCCAAATTTTAATCCCAGACGGATGTCAAAAGCGGACCAAAGCATTTGATACACTTTGTCCAGCACGGAAGTTGTCTGCACTATTCAAAAATACCTGGATTTTTTTGGCTTAACACTATAAGCAACAATAGAATGCGTGCTAACAAAACATTGATCAATTCTAAATCATAAATGATGTTGAATAGGTCGTTGCGGTTGATAGGCGCACGATCAGCTGATGTATTTACAATCGAAATTGACTGAATCACACAAAGTTGTTCATGGAAAGTAGCGCTGTCAAATGAGCCTTGAAATCATTGAAGCTTACGAGAAGTGAAAACGGTAAAATAAATTCGTTTTGGCTCATTGTTCCCAATTGAAACCACAGGACGGACATGAGGGATGAAGTCACTCAACCTAAACGAAACTATGCCTTAGAATCCATATGTAAAGTGTACATCTAAAGCTGGTTGATACCAAAAAGCTGATTCAATAATTAAATGTTCAAAAACTTGCAAGAGTAGATGGGTAAATTGAAGAGGCGGAGCTCAATCATAGATTTCAAAGTCTTATAACTATCAAGTTGGCTTTGCAGTGCACTTACTAAATGGTGTTACCTACCATACATCCTAGCACCAACCATACAGTCTGGAATTTCTTCCAGTCCTTTGCTCTGAGACGAGTTTTATGTCTGGTATAAAAGTTCTATAAAATATTGGGATCTCGAAGTTACGAAAGCTAGGCAATGTTCTAAAAAGTATTCCATAGTTTGTTGTCTTTACAATATACATACATACATACATACATAATTGGCCATTACAACCCTTCAGTCAGGATTAAGGCCTAGTTTTTCACACCACTTATGTTGTGGGTGTTAATTTTATATATGAGTGGTGGGATCTACAGTTAAAAGTCGACTCCGAACGACAGATTTTTGAAAAACTTTTCATGACAATTTTATTTACTCTCAGAGTTTTTGTCAGAAATCTGCTGAGAGAAAGTTGCCGAAGAAATACTTTTTGTATTTTGTTTTGATGTCTGGCCTGGGGCTCGAACCCTGGCTTTACGTCTGAGAAGCCAACACACTACCTACTAGACTGCGGCGACTTCTAAAGTCTTAAAGTACTCATGGTTTCCTCTGAACGGAATTGCTTCAGAATATCTTTGCAATTCTTCTCGTTGTGTCCTTGATATAACGCTTCCCCTTACTTTTTTCAACTTGATCTTCAATGCAGTTAAAGGTATTAGGTTATCCAAGTAACGCCCTCTTACATTCTAGTACAGCTATTGATTCCATATACCCGGATGATATTACCCTAAACGTCATTTGACTGTCAGTGAAGATATTGAAGTCCCTTTAATTCAAGTATCACTTGCCCAGGTCATACATTCCCTGATTGTATGCACCGTAGCTTGAAAAACCGTATTATGGTACGGTAGCATAGTTTGGTTTCTTGTTCTTCTATATAGAGATTCAGTTCCCATTCCATCTCCATGTTTAGAACGCTTTCCTTAAGCAACAAGTTCCCATGGGCATTTAAACCATGGATTCATTTCACTAAGAAAGAAAGAAAGCCGGTAACTTTTTGAGTTATACATCCAATATTTAATTCAATCGTTAATTTGTTTTTAAGTTCTTATATCTCTCCGTTTAGATTCCCTAAGATCAATAATCTCATAATCTTTGTATTATACGGCATCTATCACTCAACTTACCTACTTACGAAGGCGCATTAATTAAATTTAAGCAACAGTTTCTTTTAATAATTAAAACAAATAGAAAATTACCATTTGGTTCCAGTAAGTACCAGTTGAATTTGACAGCATATGCTTGATTATTTTCTAATTTCAAAACTAACCAAATAATCAATTGTAGTTTCATTAAAGAATTTAAAACTTGTTTTCTATTGTTTTTTATTATTTTTTATTATTTTTTTTTAATTCAACACACACTTATGGTATGTTAAGCATTAAAAAAAATTAAAACTGTGTGGAAATTTTTCCCAAAATATTTAAAATAAAAAAAATCCAAAAATAAATTAAATACTATACATACATACAATGTTTCAAAGCGTACAAAACAAAAAAAAAATATTAAAAAAAAATTATACTTCCCGCTAAAAATCACGTCTGGCGGTAGTAAATCAAAATTAAAGCCTTTACAATAAACTACCAGTAGATACGTAGTCATAAAGATAATATCACCGTTAATAAAGATAAAAAAGGAGATAATCATTGCACAGCATTTTTTCTAAATTTTTTTTCCGTTACAATAAACCGTTAAATAACTTGCTGACAACTTTACATGGATTTGTTTTGTTTTTGTTTACATTTGTTTTGTTTTGTTTTTGTTTTTTCTCTTCCTTTACTTTAAGTTACTTTAACTTTAAGTTACAGTTACCTAATCAATTGTGACGGGAAAGTGACAGATATTTTGTATACAAAACAAAATGTATGTAAAAATGTTTGAAAACCGTTATAATTTTTAGTCAAATTGTTTATTGCTTACAAACAAACAAATTTGAAACGATGTTTGATTGGATGACAGTGATCCTACTATACACATGGTTAGAGGATCAAAATCGCAAGAAACGAAACAGTAATGACCGGTACAATCAGAGATTGCCCATGAGGTGGCGCTAGTTTCACCACTTTTATGGAGCTTGGTTCTATATAAACATCAGGATTACGACCTAGCTTCTCATACCACTTTTCTTGTGTGTGTTAATTTCTTACATGAGTGGCGGGACCTACAGTTTAAAGTCAACTCCGAACGCCAGTGTATTGGTTTATTAGACGTAAAGCCAGGATTCGAGCCCCAGGCCAGACATCAAGACAAAATACAAAAAAGTATATCTTCGGCGACTTCCTCTCAGCAGATTTCTGGCAAAAACTCTGTGAGCAAATAAAAAACTGCGATGAAAAAATTTTCTTAAAAATCTGTCGTTCGGAGTCGACTTTAAACTATAGGTCCCACCACTCATGTATAAAAATTAACACACACAACATAAGTGGTGTGAGAAACTAGGACGTTGTACAATGGGTCAATTCGACCTCCGGGTACTGTACTTGTCTTAATTGACACGTACACGTCCTCTAACCTAACCTAACCTTCCTGATGCCAGCAGCATGCAGACGATATACATACATAGCCCTGGTGCTAAGAGACCAATTTAAAGAACCTCTTTTCATACTTTTCATAATATTTCTTTTATTAGACCAACGAACTTTGTTCTAAAGGGTTGTCTAGCAGACTTGAATTTTTGGTTATGTTTTGCTAGCTAGGAGGGGTAAGGTTTCCTCAACCTCGAAAATGTAGACACAAGATGATTCAGCTCAAAAACTCGTCCTCTCTAGACCAGAATGTGTTATCCCCATAGCCCTCGTCAGAATCAACCCTTTAGACAGTCCATATCATGGAAGGAACATGCATAAAAGTGTCTTGTGTATAAGCCCCCGGTGAACGAATTATTTAGTAGTGAATCTGCTTTTAATTTTATGGTCAGTTGTTTTGCAATATCAAGACCCATTTTAATTCAATAAAAAAAAAACCAAAAGTAGTTTAATTTGTTACGTTTTCATCGCTTTTTCTGCATTTTTTTCTTTACATTTTCATTACAATTAATTTTAAAAGAGTTTAAGAAGACAGTGCCCCTATTATTTCTTCCGACAGTGTAAGTGATTCACTTATAAACTCATTAATCACGCGAAGAATGCTCATCCCTGCTAACCGATTTAAACACTTTTATTGACTTGTGTATGTGTATATGTATGAGAAAGAGAGAGAGAAAGAGAGAGAGAATGAATAAGAGTGTGTTTGTTTTAGGAAGCTGTAGTTAAAATTGAATAAATTTTTGAATGAATAGCCTCGTTTAGTAATTGATTAAATAAATACAATACAAACCAGAAAAAATAAATTAATAACGGGACTATTAAACTTTAATGACACAGTAACAGTAGCCTGTCTCTTGGTGGAACAAAAAACAAAACACAGATGTTTCCGTAAAAAAAATCATGTAAATGTATGAGTGTGTTTATCCTTCTTCTTCTTCTTCATTTTTAATGTCCACCATACATGTTACTGATAAGAGACGACGTTGACTTGTTTTGTCTTGTGATGACTAGTTTTTTTTTAAATTTTCGTCTTTATTTTTCTTTTCTTCTAATCAATCTAACCATAAATCAAAGAGTCCGCAGAAGAAAAAAAAACCGCAAACATTTATTTACATATACCTACATAAGTATGTATGACTTTACATACATACATACGTACATATGCACGATTAGATTTAATTGTGAATTTTAATTACAAAGAGAGCCAGTCTTCCTTATTTGTTTGTTTTTTGTTTTATTTAATCGTAAAATTGTTTTTGTTTATGGTCGCTCTTTAAACAGCTCTAGAGGAGGGTGTGTTTACTGTTATTTATTATTTATGTTTTGTTTGTTAGTGTTGCTCAATAAATCTCCTCGTGTTCGATATTTGTAAGTCATTGTTTTTGTTTTCTGTCATATACAATCATTTTATAATTTTATTTCACTTGTTTTTGCTTGTTTTTTATTTTTCATTTTTGCACATGTTAATTGAAAGTAAATTTTATAAACATTTTTTCGTCGTTATTCCTATAATTATTGTTTTTTTAAACGTTTTTTTTAGGTGTTTCAAATTGAGGAAATTTTTAATAAAAATCGTTTTAAGTAGTGCTTGTGCCACTTTGTATTTTTGCTAAAATCGAGCCACTATAAATTACGTCAAAACAAATACATACATACATACATATGTATGTGTGGATTATGTGTTTGTAATGAATAATTGAGCTTAAAGGTATTACCAATAAATCTAAAAAATATTTGCTACGAACTCTAGTCGATATTGAGTTGCACTATGAATTTGAATAAACAAGCGTTAGTGATTTAATGGACGAAAGAGTTAGGTTAGGTTAGGTTAGAGGACGTGTACTTGTCAATGAGGACAAGTACAGTACCCGGAGGTCGAATTGACCCATTGTACAACGTCTTAGTTTCTCACACCACTTATGTTGTGTGTTTTAATTTTATCATCAGTGGTGGGACCTACAGTTTAAAGTCGACTCCGAACGACAGATTTTTTAAGAAACTTTTTCATGGCAATTTTATATACTCTCAGAGTTTTTGCCAGAAATCTGCTGAGAGGAAGTCGCCGAAGAAATACTTTTTGTATTTTGTCATGATGTCTGGCCTGGGCCTCGAACCTTGGCTTTACCTACTAGACTACGGCGACTTCTAGACGAAAGAGTTACTTTTTCTTTCAAATGTCAGCAAAATAATAAAAACTGTCAAACGTTTTCAAAAAAACCATTTGAAGTTAACGCTATAAAGCTGGATAGGTTAGGTTAGGTTAGCTGGTTGCTTGCTGTTCACAGGCAAGTTCACTCGGTGGCCCATTGTGTCACCAAGTGTAAGATAAACCCCCTTATCATTACCCGTTAGTGGTGGGTTTTAACCATCCCGAGCTCCGGATGAAACCGGCCACCAAATCACCAAATATGCAAGTGTTCTGTCACCCAAAAACCGAAAACGTCTGTTCTGAAGTGTAAGGCACTCGCTGCAAAAGTGTTGCACGGATTCCATTTCCTATACATCATGGCAGCTTATGCAGTAATCCTGGTGGGACAGACCGAGTTTGACAGCGGAATTGTCAATAGCCCAGTGTCCCGTTAGAATACAAATCGTTCTCTTGTCGAACTGTGATAGTAATATGTGATATGCCACACTTGTTTCTGCATTGTGGCAGGTCATCAAAAACCCCAAAAAGTTTGTATAAAAAGCATGTATAAAGTAGAAATTTCGTTGCATTGATTTATTAAATCGCACTCTTAAAGATAAGCGTTTGTTCCTAAGTGCCAATTCCCCTGCATTTTTCTACTGTCTGTTCCATTAACTTGGAAAACGTTTAGGGTTTCGGTAAACATTTCATTTACACACGTATTGCTTTGTAAATATGTCTGTGCTTTGTTCTTATTGAATATACAGAAAATAAGATAATTTAACCTATGACCTTTGACCTCTTTAAGTAAATAAGAATGTTAATGGAATCCTAATAGAGGAATAAGCATCATTTGTTTTAAAATTTAATTTACCTGTTCAGTACCTTCCCTTTGTTCTCTTGCCGCAATTTATACCTGCTCTACAAGAAAGAATTCTTTTAAAAGTGAGGTTAAAAACGTAATAATATTTTAATCTTTTAGTGTGCATTATAAAGGCCGTGTATTTATGTTTACTGGGTATCTGGGAATCTTTAGAGGAAAACAAATAATTCCATTTACAATTGATTGATAACAAAACTGCGATATCAATCGTTCATAAGTAAAGTAGGGTATAAAGAAAACGAAAAATAAAAGAAAAATAAATAAAAAAAAATAATAAAAAATTAAAATACAAAAGCAAAAATAAAATCCAAAACCAAAACAAAAAACCAAAATCAAAATCGAAAACCCAACTGTTTTAGTTGTATGACGATCTGAAAAATCTTTTAAATGATGCAGTAACTTTTCAAACTTCTATATGAACGGTTGGCTCAAACGGTTGACTAAACGGGCTTAATAAATAACGAAAAATAATTTAAAAAAAGAAAAAGAAAGTTAAACGTTTAAAAGAAAATTCATTTAAAAAAAATTAAGTAATAAAAGTTGTAAAACCATCTAGGAGAAGAAAAAGAAAAAAAATGAATAAAAAAATACGCGTTTGTGTTATAGGCGCTGGCACAGCCGGTTTGTCAGCTGTAAAAAATTCTTTAGACCATCATTTGGAAGTGGTTTGCTATGAAAGAAACGAAAATGTCGGTGGCACTTGGATATATGAAAATACCGATATTACAATACAAACCGATGAGGAGGTACACAGCAGTATGTATCAGGGCCTAAGAACAAATTTACCCAAAGAGGTTATGGGCTTTCCCGATTTTCCCTATCCGGATAAATTTCATTTGTCCTTTGTTACCTCCGAAGAAGTTTTGGAATATTTAAACATGTATGCTGATCATTTTAAACTAAGAAATCACATTCAATTCGAACATGAAGTGTTACGTGTCAAGCCTCGTCTTAATAGGGATTGGGAGGCAAGTAAATGTGTTTGTTGTGTAGATGATGCAATTTTATTTGCAGTTTTCTTAAAGTTATAAAAAAAAATTATTTTTCTCTATGAATTGTGCAGGTGCATGTCTTAAATCACAAAACTGGCCAATTGAGTGTAGAAATCTTTGATAGAATTTTTGTTTGCAATGGCCATTACACAAAACCCCAGTACCCATGTATTGCCGGCATGGAAGAGTACCAGGGCCTACAAATGCACAGTCATCTTTATCGTTCAGCGGAAATGTTTAGGGGTAAGTGCAATGTAGTTTAATAAAATAAAATTCTACTATTTAATAAAAAAAAATATTTTCAAATAAAAATTTTTTTAATTTAAAATAAAAAAATTTTTATATATAAGAAATTTTTACATAAAAAGAATATTTAAAAAAAAAATATTTTTTTATATAAAAAAAATTTTTTACATAATAAAAAATATATATAATATAATAAAATATAATATAATATAATTTTTTTTAAAATATTTATTTTTTTATTTTTAAATTAAAAATTAACATATATAAAAAATTTTTTTTACATTAATAATTATTTTTATTTACATAAAAAAAATTTTTTATATAAAAAAAATTATATTTATTTATTTAAATAAAATTTTTTTATATAATAAAAAAATTTTTTACACAATAAAAACTTTGGAACAATAAAAAATTTTTTTAACATAAAAGAAAATTATTTTTTAAATTGGTTAATTAAAATAAAAAGAAATTTATAAAAATAAATTTTAAAATATTTATTTTCTTATTTTTAAATTATAAAATAACAGAAAATTTTTTCCATATTTAAATGTTTTTAATTTTTATTATTTAATTATTTATTTTTAATATTTTATTTATATGTATTTAATTTTTAAAATATATTATATTTTATTATATATTTAAGCTTTTAAGTAAAAAATTAATATTAAATAATAAAAATTCAAAAAAATGTAAAATCATTAAATTTTTATATATTATTTTTAATAAAAGGAAAATGAAGAATGAAAATAAAAAAGATAAAAATATTAATTTTAACACTAAATTTTTATTAATAATAATATAGAGCTAAAAAATTATTTTAAAATTATATTATTTTATTTTTTATTACTTATTTCTTAATTTGTTTTAATATTTGAAAAAATAATTATTAAAAAAAATAGTCATTTAATTTTTATATATTATTTTTTATAAAAAGAAATTGAAGAATGAAATTTAAATAAAATATAAAAAAATATTAATTAAAATATTACATTTACATTAATGATTATATAAAGCTAAAAAATTATTTAATTTTTTTATTATTTTTATTACTTATTTTTTATTTTGTTTTAATATTTGAAAAAATAAATATTAAAATAAATTAGTCATTAAAAATTTATATTTTATTTTTTATAAAAAGAAATTGAAGAATGAAATTAAAATAAAATAAAATATAAAAAATATGAATTTAAAAAATTATTATTAATTTAAAATAAATTAATTTTTATTTAAAAAATTACTTTTTTTTAAGTTTTATTACTTATTTTTTATTTTATTTTTAATAAAAAGAAATTGAAGAATGAAATTAAAATAAAATATAAAAAATATTAATTTAAATATTACATTTAAATTAATCATAATCATTAAGCGAAAAAGTAATTTATTTTTTTTTAATTTTTATTGCTTATTTTTAAAGCTAAAAAATTATTTTATTTTTATTTATTTTTAAAGTTAATTTTTACTATTTATTAAAAATAAGTAATAAAAATAAAAACATTAAACAAAAAATAAAATTTTTTTTGCTTACATTATTGTTAATTAATAAATTAATAATTTTTATATTATATTTTAATTTCATTCTTCAATTTCTTTGTATTAAAAATAAAATATAAAAATTTATTGACTATTTTTTATATTATTTTTATTATGTACTTATTTTTAATAAAATTTAATTTTTATTATTTATTAAAAATAAGTAATAAAAATAAAAAAATTAAACAAAAAATAAAAGCATAATTAATGTTTTAAATTTATTTTTATTAATTTAATTTTTTGAACATATTTTTTTTTGCTTAGTATCACTGACTTTAAAATAAAAAATAATCAAACGATTGTTTTTAAATCGAATCATAGAATTGTAACGATTTCAGATTGTAAATATTTTTGTTGTTTTCAATAATAGTTTATGTTTTCTTTTGTTGTTTATAAATTTATTACTTTGTTTTTAATGGTTTTTGACGTCACCATAAAGAGGCTTCTAAGAAATATGTATGCTAAGTCAAGATGATAACGTAAAGGCTAGCAACAGACCAGCGTAGTTTGTAAAAACTATTTAAGAAATCCAAGAGGCATGTTAACAAAAACATAGTTTTTTAAAAAATTAAATAGAAAAAGAACACACCCCTTTTTGTCAAACTGATTGAAAACAATAGGTTTTTGAAAAGTTTACTTGTAATTTCAAGTCTAACTTAAGTAGCATAGCAACTAATCTTTGGAGTAAATGCTAGCTATCGTTTTGAAAGCTAAGCTCAAAAGTCATCAAACCTATTAATTATCAAATTATTGATGTCGTCACCTTGTCTAACACAGAATAGTTTATTTTTTAAATAAAATTTGTTTTACTTGCCCTCAATTATAAACAATTGTTGCTAATTCTCTTCGCACCATATTTTAACAAAACATATCAGCCTTAGCCTATCTATCTGTTCCTATGGCTGTAAAGGAAAATTTTTTGGATTTTTATTAGAGGCCATAAAATCATAATTTTTTTTTGTGCTAAAAACTAAACTTGCAAACTGACGCTTCTTAAACTGTGAGTAAATCAATGGGCTTAAGTCCGTGCTCATTAAATGATAAGCAACGTAATACGCTAATTTCTTTAGCGTGCTTTTTTATTCAAAACAATTGTCTATGATAAGAAGGAATATGAAAAACGTATCTTTTAAAAGTAAATACCGCTTACGATTCGGCAGTCAGGTATTTTGTTTTTTCTGTTACAATGATTAGCAATCAGAAATAGGAAATAAATTCTATTCTAAGTTCCATAAGTTGCGATAAGCACAGTCAAACTTTAGATATGCCTGCACGTTTTATTCAATTATTAATATATTATAAACTGGTATATTCCAGCAGTAAAATAGCAACTATAAGTGCATTGCCAATCTTAATTACCAAACAGATTAAGATTATACACTTTGGTTTTTTTTTTAGAATTTCGAAATTAAGTTCGAATTTTCGAAAATATAACAAAATATCCCTCTACGTTATTTAAAAATTAAAATATATTCCCATACGATTAAAAATACTTCTGGAACAACAATTTAATTGGTTTTTAGAATTTCGAAATTAAGTTCGAATTTTCGAACATATACCAGAATATATATATAAATTAAAATATATTCCCATACGATTAAAAATACTCCTGGAACAACAATTTAATTAGTTTTTAGAATTTCGAAATTAAGTTCGAATTTTCGAACACATAACAAAATATCCCTCTACGTTATTTATAAATTAAAATGTATTCGCATACGATTAAAAATTACTTCCGGAACAATTTAATTGGTTTTTAGAATTTCGAAGTTAAGTTCGAATTTTCGAAAATATACCGGAATAGCTCTCTAGGATTTTTAAAATTGAAATATATTCCAATACGATTAAAAATAGTCCTGGAACAACAATTGAATTGGCTTTTAAAATTTCGAAGTTAAGTTCGAAGGTTCGAAAATATACCAGAACAGCTCTTTAAGTGTATTTGAATTGAAATATATTACAATAAGATGAAAAATACTTATAGAAAAACACATTTAAGTGTTTTTTTAGAATTTCGAAATTAATTTAAATTTTTCGAACATACCACAAAATTGGTTTTAATGTTTTTTTATTGAAATTTATTCCAATAAGACTATAAATGTTATAGGAACAACAAATTTAATTGGTTTTTAAAATCTCGAAATTAAGTTCGAATTTTGGAACATACCCAAAAAAGTCGTAGTATATATTTCAATTCAAAATTTCAAGATTATTTAATAAATTTCGATATACGAATAACGCAGAACGCCTAGGTGAAGTTAAATTGGCAGCTGCCTTAAAAAGTATAGCTTACTTGGGTCCGAGAAGGACCTGTTGTAATACCGTTAATACCTATTCCGAGAACTAAAGCTTCTGGCTGATATTTTTAAAACAATTCCGAGAGTTTTATAAAGCTGTATCGAAGTTACCTTAGACTAGACACGTTCAGTTAATAAATTATGAATGTCCCCAAGTGTCGAACAATGCCAGAGTGGATGTTACGTAGTGGGACTAAGTAATATACACAGGAGCACAATGCAAGAGAGGATGTTTTGTAGTGCGACTAAGTAATATACACAAGAGCAACAATGGCCTTTATAAGTACTTCAGCTTTATTGTTAACATTAATGTTCCCGTATCCATTGTAACCTTTGAATCTGTTGCCCTCTTAGATGTGGTGTACACTCTCTCTAATATTCGCTTTACTGTCAGTACATATGCATATATATCTACTTGATATACTCTGATCCTGAATTCGCATACTGCCAGTCTTTAGAGCCATTATTTCACCCTGTAAAAATCTACAGCCTGATTCCACATTCGACTTTGTCGCGTGATTTGTATTCTGTGAAAAAATATTTGATGACGTTCTCTGGGAGGTGTGATAGGATCTATTAAAGATTTCCGTTATAAAACCAATTTAGAAAGCAGATTCAGTTATCAGTAGAGAGATCCAGATGAACTATATCCAAGATATTGGCATTACAATAGCTTCTGTACTTCTATGCAATTATCGCGAGTGCATTCACTTGTTTGAGGCAATATATGTGATTGTTGACCATTAAAGTTAGCCCAAAGCACGCATAGGTGATGTAGTTCGAAGAATATGATCACCACCCTCCTTACAATACGTGAAGTCATTGGTTTATGCCAACAAACCAGTAACTCTTAAGGCACTGAAAGACAATCTTCAAGCCACCATCGATGCCACATTTACTTACTTACCTAATTGGTCATTACATTCCTTTAGTCAAGATTACAAACTCGCTTCTCGCACCACTCATGTTATCTGTGTTAATTTTACCCATGTGTGATGAGTTTAAAGTTTAAGGTCGATTCCGAACGCGAGATTTTTGAGAAGTATCAATGCCATACGGCCAGTTTTAGGGGGTCAAAAATTTAACTCATAGAATGGACAACCTAACTCGTAGTCCCGGCGGACATATGCGAGAAATTCCATGAAATTATCTCCCAGATTACAATATTATTACGTTGTTACCTTTTAAAAACGTTTAAAATATGAGCCCGTAGATTGCATATACAAATAAAAATAAATTGGTGTTTAGTTTTAATTAAAATTCTTTATTATTCGCACAATTGTGTGTGTCACTGTTCACAACTTGATGTAAAGAACAACAATTGCTCTTCGTTGTTATTCCTCTGTTCATACCCTTTGCATAAACAATAACAATTACTGAACAATTATTCAACAGATCTTTATAACGGAGATCTTCAAACCACAATTACTCTCTTCAAACGCACCGCATCTTCACACAAGACTGACTGAACTTTACTAACTATGTCGCCTGCTTTGCCTTGCCTTTTATATGGCAAAGTAAACAGTCTGATGAATGTTCTTGTAGGCGAATGTTCGTGTCTACACCCTCTCGAGATCTCTATAAATGTAAACATCGTTGTTTCATTATTGTTGTTTGTGTATTTTGTTTAAATTTATTCTTGTAGTATTTGTTGTTGTATTTTTGTTTTACCTGTTTACAATTTTTTGTATGCTGGTGTTTGTTGTATTTATGTTTACTTGTTTACCTTGTTGATTTGACAGATAATTAGTTTTATCCTTTGCGCTGAACGAATATGGTTGCGTATACGCTTGAACAACGCTGGGAAATATTGCGACATTACTTTGAAAACCATGGTAATGTTGTAGAATGTGTGCGGAAATTGCGTACGGATTTTGGAAGAAGAGAAGCACCGTCAGCTCCGTATGTTCGTTATCTTGTGAAAAAAGTGAATGAAACTGGCATCCTCATCGATAAACCAAAGCGTGAAGAGCCAAAAACAGTGCGTACACCCGAGAATATTGCTGCTGCGGCAGAAAGTGTGCGTGAAGCGCCATCAACATCAAGTCACCGTCGTTCTCAACAATTGAACATTTCGGAGACATCATTGAGACGAATTTTGCATAAAGACCTTGGTATGACGCCATACAAAGTCCTATTGGTTCAGGAGTTGAAGCCAATTGACCATCCAATGCGTTTTCGCTTCGCTAAGTGGGCCTGCGATCGACTTACAGAAGATGCCGATTTTGGCAAAAAAAAATATCATATTTTCAGATGAAGCTCATTTTGATCTTGGCGGGTATGTAAACAAGCAAAATTGTCGCTTTTGGGCCCGCACACATACATTGAAAAGCCGACGCACCCAAAACGAGTCACTGTTTGGTGCGGATTTTGGTCCAGAGCCATAATTGGGCCATTTTTCTTCGAAAATGAGCAAGGAGTGGCCGTTACAGTCAATGGCGATCGTTATCGGGCCATGTTGAACGAATTTTTGTTCACAAAAATTGAAGAGGAGGATATTGGCAACATTTGGTTTCAACAGGACAGGAAGCTACACTCGGTGTTTTGCGCCCTGTTTTTGAAGATCGCATTATCAGCCGCAGAGCTAATGTCGTTTGGCCACCTCGGAGCTGCGATTTGACACCGTTGGACTATTATTTGTGGGGTGCCGTCAAAGATAAGTGTTACGCCGACAATCCAGAGACAATTGACGCTTAAAAGGACAATATTCGTGAAGCCATTGGTGAAATACAGCTGTACACAATCGATAATGTGCTTAAAAATTGGACCGATCGTGTAGGCTGCTGCATGGCCAGCCGAGGCAGCCATTTGAATGAAATTAAATAAAAAAAAGAAATTTGAGAAAATATTCAGTAGTTTTTTTTTAAAGCATTCTCAAAAAAAAAGTTATTTGGCGGACCCTTTATATTACGCAGTGCGATAACTTGTAAACAAGTTCGTTGGTTTGTTTTTGTAGTTTTTGTTTATAATTTTAATGTTAAACGATGTAAAAGCAAAACACCAGTATCTAGATTTTTCCATTTTCGTAACAATATCAAAAAGATATTGCTGGCTTGTACACTCATTTAAGGTTCTTGAGTCCACAACCTGATGAATAAATTAATTCTGATCTGTATTTCACAGCTCGACCTTTAGATATTTCAATAATTTATTCCGATTTCCATTCAAATGTAGCATTTAAACATAAAACGACAATAAAAAAATCTGATTAAAATATTAATTTTTATGTCCATAACCCCCCAGTGGACTGCTATGCATTATAATGACGCGGGGCACAATGTAAAATACGATGTGTTGTAATGCTCTGATGCCACACCATTATCTCGTATTGATTTCAATATGTTTTATACAGACATTGTTAACTAGACAAACATACATACATGCATACATACGATTACATACAATAATAAGTGTCCGGAATAAATTATCAACGTTCGTTTGTAATACTTTGTATTGTGAAAAATAAATAAAAAGAAATTATTTTGCAAAGACAAATGAATGCAAATTAATTTTATTATTGTACAATATGTTGTTGTAGTTGTTGTTGTTGTAATTACATTTTATTGTCATCAATTTAATAAAAATACAAAAAAAATAAAAAAAATTCTCCTTTCTTTTCCAGATGAAACGGTACTTATTATTGGCGCCGGTCCTAGTGGCATGGATTTAACCCAACATATTGCTAAAACCGCCAAAACAGTCTTTCTCAGCCATCATTTGCCCGTTGCACCGCCAACAGATTTTATGGGTCCCGTTGTACAAAAACCAGATCTCAAGTGTTTTACACGAACCGGTGCCGTTTTTACCGATGGCACTGAAGAGGACTTCGATGCTGTTATCTATTGTACCGGCTATCAATACTCATTTCCCTTTCTAAGCTGTGATTGTGGCATTTTCGTACAGAATAATCATGTACAGCCGCTGTACAAGCATTGTATTAATATTGAATACCCTACGATGGCAATTATTGGTGTGCCATTCTTAGTGTTGCCTACACAATGTTTCGATTTGCAGATACGTTTTGCCTTGAAATTCTTTAGCAATGAATTGGAGTTTCCCCGCAAAGAAGAAATGATGAATGAACTGAAACGTGATTTAGAGGAACGTGAAGCGGATGGTATGAAGCCGTATGAGGCACATAAACTGGGACCGAAACAGGTGAGAAATAATTTCCATTTAAAGTAGGCTAGGCTGTTGACAACATTTTGGTAAAGATTTCATTCAACTTTTAGGGCCATCATTACAACTTGCCGTTAACTAAAGGGAGGATTTTTAAGGGCAGATAAATTGTTTTTCATTATTTTAAGTGGACAATAAGTTAGAAGTGAGCGTTAAGCTAAAGGGAGGATCATCCTACCTTTAACTTTTAAAGTGAACTTTATTTGCAAAATGGCAACTTCAATTATAAACAAAATGAGGAAACACAACAACGACAAAAAGAGGCCCTTCGTTGCCACTTCGTTTAAAAAAACTTGTTTAATTGAGCAGTTTTATCGACATTGCTCCGGCACTGCCATATTTTTCAAAAAGTTAACCTTATTTTATCTGTAAGTTGTAATAACGAAAATAAGTTAAAGCTGACTTTAAAGTTCACTTTAAGTTAAAGGTAACTTTAACTAAACCTAAGTTTAACGGCAAGTTGTAATAATGGCCCTTAAAATGCTAAATCTGGTGTATCTAAACGATCCACACTGTACTCTTTCAAACCTATAATTGCGCTGCTGACCTGGTAGCCTTAATTCATGAGTTTTAAAAAAATATTTTCTTTCCCTTTTTTTCCAGTTCGACTACTACAAAGATCTGAGCGATATAGCTGGCCTTAAGAATATTAAGCCTGTGGTTGCAAAAATAATGAGGGATTGCAGTAAGAAATATATTTATGAACTGGAAACGTATCGTACTTATCAGTTTCAGATTCTGGATGATGAAACTTTTGTTAAAATAAGCGCCGAGTGATGTTAAAAGATTATTTATTTTCTTTTTTAATTATTATTATTATTATTTTTTTTTTACATAAAACAACACAAAACAATTAAATATTTTATAATTTAAATAAATTTAATTAATAAATGTAAGGGTAAAACTTTTTTTTTAATAAAAAAAAAAACAAGAACAAAAAATGTAAATAAACAAATAAAACTTGTCAGTAAAACCTTTGTAAATAGTAAAGGGTCCGCCAAATAACTTTTTTTTTGAAAATGCTTTAAAAGAACTACTGAATATTTTCTCAAATTTCTTTTTTTATTTGAAAGTACAATCCTTCCGGTTAATAATGGAAAATAATTTCATTCAAATGGCTGCCTCGGCTGGCCATGCAGCAACCTACACGATCGGTCCAATTTTTAAGCACATTATCGATTGTGTGCAGCTGTATTTCAGCAATGGCTTCACGAATATTGCCCTTTAAAGCGTCAATTGTCTCTGGCTTGTCGGCGTAACACTTATCTTTGACGGCACCCCACAAATCATAGTCCAACGGTGTCAAACCGCAACTCCGAGGTGGCCAAACGACATCAGCTCTGCGGCTGATAATGCGATCTTCAAAAACAGGGCGCAAAACATCGAGTGTAGCTTCGGCTGTGTGGCACGTAGCGCCGTCCTGTTGAAACCAAATGTTGCCAATATCCTGCGCTTCAATTTTTGTGAACAAAAATTCGTTCAACATGGCCCAATAACGATCGCCATTGACTGTAACGGCCACTCCTTGCTCATTTTCGAAGAAAAATGGCCCAATTATGCCTCTGGACCAAAATCCGCACCAAACAGTGACTCGTTTTGGGTGCGTCGGCTTTTCAATATATGCATGCGGGTTTTCTGTGCCTCAAAATGCGACAATTTTGCTTGTTTACATACCCGCCGCCAAGATCAAAATGAGCTTCATCTGAAAAGATGATTTTTTTTTGCCAAAATCGGTATCTTCTGGTGTAGGCTACTGCATGGCCAGCCCAGGCAGCCATTTGAATGAAATTATTTTCCATTATTAACCGGAAGGATTGTACTTTCAAATAAAAAAGAGCATTTTAAAGCATTTTCAAAAAAAAGTTATTTGGCGGACCCTTTATATAAAGCTTACTTTACTCCATTTTGTATTTTTTGAATTTACTTTGGAAATGGTGTAGAAAAAAAAAATCAATTAAAAAAATTATTTTTTCTTTACTTACTCAGTTACAGATTACAATGGGCTCTGTGTGCGGCCTAAGTGTGTCCGCTCATGACTCCATCAAGGGGACAGCCGCTTCTACCACTTCTTCTACTCAATTACAGAGCTTTCTCTTCAGCCAGCCATTCAAGCAATTCCGTCTGTGTATTACAGATCAATGTCTTCAATATATTTTTATAATTCTGGATCAGTATACTGCCTTCCTTCACTAACTTGTCTACCGTTGACAATAGTAGATGGAGAGTTAAAGGGAAAACTAATGGTCCCTTCTCCCATGGAATCTTATGTTGAACAAGCTGATAGTAACAGGTTAACAGGTTAATTAGAATAACGGGTGATGTTTTAGCTGTAATTATCTTTTTGGCAACACTGGTTTAAACAGCTCACGCACGTTTCGTGTTTTGTTTTACTGTCAAACATCTTCAGTTTGGTCTATAATTTAACCATGAATCGTCTTACAAACGAACAACGCTTGCAAATCATTGAATTTTATTATCCAAATGCGTGCTCTGTTATGAAAGTCAGTTTAATCGACCCACTGAAGCAGCTATTCGGGCTATTGTGACTTAATTTCGCACCAAATTTACATTGTTGGACATTAAACCACCCACCACCATGCTTACGTAGAGTGCGAACTCAAGAAAATATCGCAGCTGTATCGGCCAGTGTTAATGACGACCATCAATTAACGATTCATCGCCGTTCGCAACAATTGGGCCTCTATTACTCAACAACGTGGAAAATTTTGCGGAAGGATTTAGGTGTGAGGCCTTTCAAAATACAGCTGGTGCAAGAATTGAAGACGAACGATCTACCGCAAAGCAGAATTTTTGGTGAATGGGCTCTTGGAAAGTTGGCCGAAGATCCACATCTTTATCGAAAAATTGTGTTCAGCGGAGAAGCTCATTTTTGGCTCAATGGATACGTAAATAAGCACAATTGTCGATTTTGGAGTGAAGATCAGCCATAAGCATTGCAAAAGCTACCAATGCATCCAGGAAAAATCACAGTTTGGTGCGGTTTATAGGCTGGTGGCATCATTGGACCGTACTTCTTCAAAGATGCTGCCAATCGTAACGTAACTGTGAATGGTGAGCGCTACCGTAAGATGATATCCAACTTTTTTTTGCCCAAAATGCAAGAGCTTGACTTGCATGACATGTGGTTTCAACAAGACGGTGCCACAAGCCACACAGCACGCGTTACAATGGACTAATTGAGAGGCGAGTTCGGTGAACATTTTATTTCATGTTCGGGACCGGTCAATTGGCCGCCTAGATAGTGCGATTTAACGCCTTTAGACTATTTTTTGTGGGGCTATATTCAAGCTCATGTCTATACAGACAAGCCCGCTTCAATTGACGCATTGGAAGACAACATTGAAGCATTTGTTCGTGAGATATCGGCCGAAATGTTGGAAAGAGTATGCCAAAATGAAGACATTGAAATACAGAATCCTCAATTAGGAAGCTTTTTTTGGCTTTCGGTGAACGAAAAAAGCTTCTAAGATAAGGAGTTAATAATGAAGACTGATCTTATATGGCTGCACATGAAAGGTTAGTAGGACAATATTAAGGTATTTTTGTTGTAGTTGCCTATAGGCACCCAAGGCACAAAGCTGCGATTTCCGGCGAAGGAAATCTTTCCTTTGGAATCTATTAATTGCTGGAGACCTTAAGTCCTGATTAATTTAAAAAAAAGAATAAATAGACTTCATATCCAGCTGTCTCCAAGGGCTAGATGGATAAAATATAGGAATTTTTTAAATACATACATGATTGTATCTTGATAAGGCTGTGGAATGTGTTTCCTTTTTTTTCTTCAAATTATAAAGTTATTCTCTTTTTATGGTTGTTGTTTGTTTTTATTTGTTTTTTTTAATCCTAAAGGTAGGCAAAACAAATGTAATTTGTACTACCAAAAATATGTTGAAACAGATTGACAAAAAAATGTGCCTAAAAAGATGCTTGAAAAGCACGGAATATGATTTTAACCCAGTGATAGTTCGTTACCTATCCGGGATACATTTTTATTTATTGCTGTTTAGCCATAGTGGCACATACAAAAATACCCTGAGCTCATGCAAGGGACAGAAGTCGCCGTGGTCTAGTAGGTAGTGTGTTGGCTTATTAGACGAAAAACCAGGGGGGTTACTCCACTCATGTATAAAATTAACACACACAACATAAGTGGTGTGAGAAACTAGGTCGTAATCCTGACTGAAGGGTTGTAATGACCAATTATGTTGTGCCATGCAAGGGAAATAGAAGAGAAACGGCATACAGGGACTCAAAGGAAAGCACAGGAATAACCTAAGCAAGAATGAATTTATATTTCTGTCCCACAATCAGTCCAATCCCATTGTAAACCTCAGAAGAACCTAAATTTCAGCTTCCATGATGGAGTTTAAAGCCTAATTAGATATACAATCTTCTCAGACGAAGTCTATATCGTCCCCTATACCACCACATATCCTGCAAAAACCGTAAAGATTTGAATGTTGTCGATCCTCGTCACTGTCGACATTTCAATGTCCCTTAAGTAGCTTATTCACTGTTTCACTTTCAGTCACATCAGTTCCACAGCCGACAATAGATGGTTAAAGATTCCAAGCTGGATCGCATGGACTTAATCCCCAATGAGTCCAACTGGAGGATTATGCTTAACAATCATATTGGTAATCGAGTAAGAACAAAATATCGCCCCTGCATCAGTTATCTCTTTCCCGGAACCCAATAGAAACTTAGCCGATGCGATTTAAGGTTAGGTTAGGTTAGGTTAGAGGACGTGTACTTGCCAATTAAGACAAGTAGAGTACCAGGAGGCCGAATTGACCCATTGTACAACGTCCTAGTTTCTCAAACCACTTATGTTGTCCGTCTTAATTTTTATGGTGGAACCTACAGTTTCAAGTCGACTCCGAACGACAAATTTTTTGAGAAACTTTTTTCATGGCAATTTTTATTTACTCTCCGAGTTTTTGCCAGAAATCTGCTGAGGAAGTCGCCGAAGAAATACTTTTTTTGTATTTTGTCTTGATGTCTGGCCTGGGGCTCGAAACCTGGCTTTCCGTCTAATAAGCCAACACACTACCTACTAGACTACGGCGACTTCATGCGATTTAACGTCTCTTATGATTTTCTGATGGTCAAGAACCACTCACGACTTACATTAGCTTGACTGTCAAGGAAAATCATGTAAGAATCCTTATTACAAGAAGCAAGTTCAGTCATGGCCTTAAGAATAAAATAACTCCTTCAAAAAAAAGCTACAGTTGCCTTCCCAATTTATAATGAAGCTCCAGTTCAAGTTTCCCACTAGATTCCATTAGCAAACTTGGATGTTTCTCGCAATACTGCGAGATTTCATTGCTCCTGGTACAACAAGGTTTATCTGGAATAAGATTCCTTAATACAGAAATAAATATAACAACGGTCAGCTAAATGCTCAGAGATTTCCATACATAAACTCCCCTTCTTTATCAGCCGGAGAAGTTATTCAGAATGTCACGAGTGACCCTATTTCCTTGAGCGCTTAAGCGCCGATAAGAAGGAAGTAAAATGTAAATATGAAAAGGGATTGCCGATAATAGTTTATTTTTTATTTACTGCCTTAACAAAAAAAAAAGAATATGAAAGTAATGCAGATAATAAATATTGTTGAGTCACATTTTTTTACTTGGTTTTATAATAGCAAATCATGCGCTGGCGGCTTAAGGAATTGCTTATAACTTAAGACAGCAGACATTCTACGCGAGTCAGATAAAAATAAAAAATAAAAAAACTCCCCCCTTTCCTTTGACCCAAATTTGCTGCTTATCAGTGTTGGAAAGCAAATAAAAAAAGTAAAAAGACGGAATGTTATTTTTTTTTTGTTGGAAATTAGAAATTACAATTTATTTCATTCTCTTGTTGTTGTTGTTATTCTTATTGTTGTTGGTGTGTGTGTGTGTTTAAACGTCACTTGCTGATCTTAATGCAATTAAAAATAAAATACAAAATTATTATAAAATTTCTCGCTTAAAACAAAAATGCCACAATTGATTACAAAAAAAAATTAATTTTTTTTCTATCTTTCTGATGGAAGAAGGTTAAGGGGGGACAGAGTGGTTAATTGTTGGGCATTATAATAGAAATTTACAAATTTTTATACAAATAATAAGTTAAAAAAACAATTATTTTAACAATTTCTTAAAAACAAAAAGGAAAAAGAGAAGAAAGAAGAAAAAGAGATAAAGAGAAAATATGTTTATGTGAAACAAAACAAAAAACACAAACGAAAAAACAATTCAATTAGGGAAACAACTAAAAAAAAATTACAAACGGCTGAAACACACAACAGGTTGAAACACTGCCACATTTTCAGCATCACAAATGCAACAGCATACAAGGGCTGTGTGTTTTTAACGTTTGTAAAATATCTTCTTTTTTCTTTCTTTAAATATTGTGCTTTAAAACAATAAAATTATTCAACAATTTTCTCAAAACTCTTCTTATACTTTCTTGCTTTTTTTCTTTTCTTTTCAACTTTTTTGTTTTTAGCGTTTGACAAGAAATTTGTTTGCTTTTTTTTCTTTCTTTCAATTACTGTTGGTTGTTTTGTTATAGTTTTTTTTTCAGAGAATTGTAAAGAATTTCTAATTATATTTGAGTTTCGTGTGTGTGTGTGTTTGTTTGGGGGTATTGGATTTTACAATTTTTTTGTAGGATTTTTTAATTTCTTTTTTCTTAAATTTTCAGTTACTTCTTGTCTCTCTTCTCTACAAATTTGTTTTTTGTTTTTGTTTTGTTTGTTTGTTTTTGTTTATAATTTGCTACTACAATTTGTTGTGATTTTATTTATACATAATACAATACATATACATTTAATTAGTTATTATTATAAATTTGTTTTTGTTTTTCTCTTTTTTTTTATTTAGCATAACTATACATAACAAAGATAACTTTTTTGTTTGTTTGTTTGTTTGTTTCTTTTTTCTTCGTCTTTTTGAATAATGTAAGAGAGAGAGAGTGGTTGTAGTAAAAAGGGGTGGTGGTAAGTAAAGATTCCTTTTTTTCTTTTTCTTTTAAACAAACAACATGAAAAAAAATTTAACTGAGTTTCAAAAGTATATAAAAAAAACAGTGAAATTTCTTTTAAAGTTATACAAAGAGTAGGGAAGGGAATAATAAAAATTGTTTGAATATGTATTGAATATAGTATATATATATATAATAATAATATGTATATAAATACCATAATATTTGTTTTTTTGTTTGTTTTATAGCTTATCACAAATGAAAAATAATCATACTTTTGTTTTTGTTTTCTTTTTAAATTATTATGTAGTTTTAATATATTATTCTTAGAATTGAACAATAATTAAACATTAATATATTTATATATGTATATATATATTATTATTTATTATAATTATTATTATATAGGACTTATTTTGTAGTATGTATATATGATTTTAAGGTTGGTTTTGTATGCTTTTTTTTTAAATGGTTTTAAAAATAATAATAAAAATTATTAATCATAATAATTTAACACTTTTAAGTATTTTTATAAATGAAAAAAATTTTAAAAGAAAAGAAAAAAGAGAAAAGAAAACAAATTTTTTTTTAAATCAAAGCCCCAAAAAAACCTTTAGTTTTTTATTTAAATCTCCTTTAATACTTAAAACCTTTTGAAAACATATTTAACTGTTGTTGTTGTTAAACTGTTAAGATAAGTGTGTGTGTGTGTGTGTCGCGTTTAGAGTAAAAAAAGCTGATTTAATTAAAAACCAATGGTTTTAAGGCCTAAATTTAATAAAATTTGTTACTTTTTTCTTTAATTTTTTTTAATGTTTTTTTTTAATTTATAAAAATCCTTACATGGAAAAAATTTCAAGTTTTTAAAGATGGCGCTTTTTTTTAATAAAGACTATGCTTTTGTTGTTGTTGTTTTAGTCTTTTCGAAATTTTTTTCGTTTTCTTGTTATTAAAACTTCCTTTATTGGCTTTGATGTTATAATTTCGGTTTGTTTGTCTTTGTTTTTTTTTTGGTTTATCTCTGTCGTTTTAAATTAAATTTACTTTAATTTAGTTTTGTTTTGTAAGTATAATATTATTATTATTATTATTGTATATGGTGGTTTTTCTCACTAAATTTCTTTGTTTAAATTTTAATTATTTTTCCTTTAACATAAAATTTTTCTTTTTCTCTTTTATTATTATATTATAATGAAATGGGTATGTTGTTGTTGTTGTTGTTTTAATTTAAATTACATTTTAATATTATAAATATTTATATATAATAATATTGTTGTTGTTGTGTGTATGTTTATGTTTTTTTTTTCAACAAAACAAAACCAAGAAAAATAATCTTCAAATTTAAAGGAGGAGGAAAAAAAAGATATAATTTTTTAGTTTTAATTTTATTCTCTATATACTTTTTGTAAAATAATAATAATAACGACTCTATATAATAGTAATGACAAAAAAAAACGAAAACGTTAACATAAAGTGTGTGTGGTGTTGTTGTGTGTAAAATACACAAAAAAAATAAGGGGGAAACAAAAAATGGGGGAAAAAAATAATATTAAAAATAAAATTTTAAAAATAAAATTTTCTTTGTTTTTGTTTCAAACAATACAAAAAAAACACCAAAAACAAATTAAAAACAAAAACATTAACAGTCAGAGAGTGGCTGCTTATAAAATCAACTTTTGCACATCATCAGAAGGGAAGCTAAAATTACGTTTTGACGGCTTTAGCCCACAATGAGAAAATAAAATTGAGAAAAAAAAACAGCAATTGGCCTAAACAATCTATTCTATATATACAAATTGTTAAGGTTTTATTAAAGTTTTTTTCTTTTATTTACTCAAACGTAACTTAGTAACTCCCCCCACAGTTATAAAACTTTATAATAGATTGAGTGTGTGTGTGTTTGAGTGTGTGTGAAATGTTATTAAAATATAACACAGTAAATAGGTGGTTGGTATTTTATTTCAAGACACTGTTTCCACACACAAAAATGTGTCTTTTTAATTTTCATTTTCATTTCATTTCTTTTCTTTTTATGTTTTAAACAAAACAAAGAAAACATTAGGCTTACTTTTTTTTGGTTATAATTGTTGATGATAATTTTGTTTTTGTTTTTTTTTTTTCTAAACAACATTATTGCCAGCCACTCATGCTCCTGATGATGATGATGATAAAATAGTTGTAAGTAGTGGGTGTTGTTGTTGATTTTACTGTTAAAGTTGCTGCTGCTGCTGCTGTTAATGCTTTTATAATTTTATAATAATAAAGGATGTTATTCTTCTTATAGTTGATGATGTTTTTTGTTTTATAAATGTAACGACGACGTTTAATTTATTTTGTGTACAAGTAGATGGCAACAATGAGACCGTACAGACCCAAGACTTCAGCGAAAATGAGAATCAAAATCATACCGACGAACAGGCGAGGCTGTTGGGCAGTACCTCTGACACCGGCATCACCAACAATACCGATCGCAAAGCCGGCCGCTAAACCAGAGAAACCTACAGACAAACCAGCACCCAAATGAATGAAACCCCTATAATTAAAAACAGAAATATTAATATTTTTTTTTTTTTACTTTAAAACAGGCAAAAAACAAAAACAAAAACTTACTTGTATAAGCTGTAAGCTGATGGCACATCCAAAGCACCAGCAATAAGGACAGCCACGACCAAACCGTAAATGGCAATAATACCAGCCATGACAACGGGAATGATGGATTTCATGATCAATTCTGGTCTCATCACTGACATAGCAGCGATACCAGTACCTGATTTAGCTGTACCATAGGCGGCTCCCAAAGCTATAATAAACGAAAGAATACAAAAAGAAAAATTAATAACACGTAAAACAAAAACAAAAAAAGTCCAGAGGATGCAGAAGTAAAAAGAAAATATTGTTGTTAAATGTTCAAATAATGTCAACGAAGAATAGTTACACAAAATAGAATTGCTAAGGTCACAGTAATATATCGTGAGGCAGGCCCCGAACCATATGGTCTTTCTTAGTACGAAGTAAAAGAGGGTCAAACTCAGCATTTATTGAGTAGTAATGCTAGTTGTGGCAGCATATTTACACAGTTTACAAATGGTAAGTTACTCGTAATAATCAACTACTATTCTTTTTAATTTATTTTTTATTTCTTTAAACGTTCTAATAACCTTTGGCGGTTATTGATTAATTATATTATTTTATAAGCCTCTATCGAAAGTATAAAGTCCTTCAAATTTTAGTTTCTATTCAGGTATTTAGCACCTACCTATCTACTACTAACTATCTTGGTGAAAAAGAGTACAAAAAAAATCACAATTGGTACCGAGAAACGAGTCCAAATCTTTTGCTTGTTTTAGGAACTGTTTTGGGGCTGTAATTTGCTGTATGTAGCACAATCTCCGAAAGAGTTGCCCGTTAAATCGCGCAGTTAATTTTAGGGCGCAATATAACCTCAAACGATAGCGACGGATAAAGTTCTGCCCAAAGGAACTGCTTAGACCAATAGATTACCGTTTTTAGTCTCATTGTAGCAGAGTTACCTGTTGCATTGTTGAGACAGTTATAGGGAACCGAGGAATAAGATTCTAAAACTTAAGCATGCTAAAGGAGCTGCTTAGGAAAGTAATTTCCCTTTCTCACAGTAACACGTTGAATTGTTCAGACAGTTATATGGGGAACCATGTAACTCAAATTGGCATCAAAAAATATTTGTCAAAAAACTTAGGAATACAGGCGTAAAACCTTAGATTGCCTAAGAGACTGCTGCTTAAGCCAAAAGAAGCTGAGTAGGAAACCAAATCAACATGGCGTAAAGTGCAGTCATGGATACCATTTACAGGCCACTACTTATAATAACCACAAATTGTCTTTTCACATCCTCTTGGATATTGCAGTTGAATTGGCCTTAATATAATAATATTGAAGATGATTTTACAGCAGCTTAAACTTCTGGAAGGAAGATTTGCACATAAAGCCAACATAAGGATTTATTCAAATAAAATAGAAATTAAAACCGGCATTAAAAAAATAAACAAATTTAAGTCAATTTAAAAGGTTGCCATACTTTTTGCTTACAGCATAATCTCATGGCTGTTTGGTTGGCTGAACAAGTGAAATTGCATGCTTAAATGCGTGTATACGAAAAAAACTGGCCTAATTTTAATATGGGGGTTATCGTATGCTTTTAATATCATAGTGTAGTTATAACCAAATTATTTAACAAATTTTTTTGTTAAACAATTAAAAAAAAAACAGAAAAATGGCTAATTGTTGTCGACTTCAAAAATTCCAAGTCATGTGATTGATATTTTAGAGAGTGCCTGACAAAAGAAAAAAACCAACAAAAGCTTTGTATTGTTTTTTCATTGAGAAAGAGCTTTTTTCATACTCAGATTGAGTTTCATATGCACACACACACACACATTTATACGCGTATATATTGTGTACAGGCATAGTATAATACAATAACAAAATTGATAACGTTATTTTTGTATTATTAACAACGATATATCAAGGAAACCAAATCTAAATAAAATTTTACACTTAAAAACAAAATGGAAAAAAAATTAAGCAAGAGCACGTATTTATAAGAAATTTTAAGACAATAAAATGGAAAGTAGTGGAGAGAGGGAGAGAGAGGACAGTTAAGTGTAAAGTTAAATGAACATTTTAGTGTTGCCAATAAAAACTAGTAAAAGAAAGAGTAAAATTATCAGTTTGAAACACATGACTTGGGAATAAAAAAAATTATGAAAAATTGCAACTATTCTAAAGATAAGAAATATTATTAACAAACTAAAAAAAATAGAGAAAAAGTGAAGTGAAATTAAAAAAAAAAAACCAAGTTCTAGAATATTTTAGAATGAAATAGATAGGGAGAGCAAAAAACCTCACGGAAAAACCAGTTTTAATTGCATTGCTTGTGTGCTGTGTTTGATTATTTTGCTTTAGATGAGAGAGAGCGAAGCCAAGAATAGGTAGTTTGATGTATAATTAAATTATTTTTTGTTGTTGGCTGATTTCAACAAGTATATAATTTTAGTTACTAAAGTAAATTAATATTAAAAAAAATGAACAAATTGAAGAGTGTAAGAGAAAGATAAAAAGGGAGAGAGAGAAGAAAAAGGCTAATGAATAAATTAAACACAAGTTATCATCATCATCACATGACTTATTTTTAATGTTTAATCAGAAATTATGACGTTACTTTTAAAACAAGGCAATACTAATAATAATAACGTTAATAACGTTACTTTCTATGATTTTGTAATTAATAGCAAAATACAAAAATAAATTTATTAAGGGAGCAGGTTTAAAAGAGAAATGAAGAGAGCAACAGCGAGAAAAAAAAACTCTATTTTCAAGGGAAATACACTTGTCATGTAAAATAATATAATGGCCTTGCCAGACGTCTTACAACACTTTAGTACGTATATAAATAAAAAAAAAAGAAGACAATGTATAGTAATTGCTATAAATAAACATAGAATAAAGAAAAAATAATTTTACTCTAATTAATATTGATGTGTCTCAAAGTGCCAACATAAAAGTAAGAAGCAAGAAATTTTACAAGAAACACAATCATAGAGAATATAAAAAAAGAGCATTCACTCACTACACCCCATCATACATACATAAATCATCATCAGCAATATAAATTGAATCAATATTTGTTATAAAAAAAAAAGAAACACACGAACACAACAATAAAAAAAACACGTAAGAAAATCAAAGATTCAAAAACACTTGTCATGTATACGAGACGACGACAGCCTTGCCAGATGAAGCAAGTAGTTAGTTATGAATGTAAGGGGAAAAACAAAAGGTATGTTGTTTTACAATTAAAAAAAGAAGGAAAGAAAGCAATATAATCAACTGAATCAATTTCAATACATTACAAAAACAGGTGTTTTTATTTTAAAACAGAAATACACAGAAAACACAATCAATAGAATCAAATATTTCATATTACAATATAAAACAATTAGAAATTAATACTTATTTCAAACCCTAATAAATTAAAAATAGTGCAGAAGTTAATTAATTTTGTTTTTCGTTCAATATTAAGCAAAAGTTATAAACAAAATCTTTAAATCTGTATTGCAAATACATTTTAATTTGCATTTCCTATAACTTTCACAGTAAAATGCCAATGAAATCATTGAATAAATAATAATTTACATTTGTAATAAACAAATGTAAGGAAATAAATAATACAATAGTATTATATCATAGGTTCTTAACTTTAAAAAATATTTTCCCAACAATTTTAATATTGGTTTTAATATAGAAACATAAAATTCGAAGTGTGTGAAGCTATTTTAAAATTTAATGACCACAGCATTTAAAATAAATTGAAAGAATAAGGGAGTAAAGCTATTTCAAACTTTTAATGACCCCACAGCATTTAAAATTTTTTGCATTGAATTCATAAGAATATTTTATCGTCATCAGGATGCTGATTGTTGTTGCTTTTATCTCAATTTCTTGGCTGACCTTTTTTCTGAACATAAATATAAAAAAAGTATACAAGCAGCATGGTTCTGTCACAATTGTTAACAGATACATATGTATACATTATGTATATACAAACATACATCTTTAAACTACTATATAGAGTATGACTTTAACTAAAAAAAAAGAAAAGTAAGGAAAAAGAAAAAAGGAAAAGAGTTTGCGCACTTTCATAACTTTTCAAATATAATTTTAAAGGTTTTTAAAAATAAAATAGCACAAGCGGAGAGACCTGATAAATATGTTCATAAAAACAGCTTAAGTTTTATTTTTATTATTTAAGGCTTAAATTTCAACGCCCCTTTGAAATGAAATAAAATACAAAACCAACGAATTGCACACTGTAAAGATATGAACAAAAGAGAGCTGAAAAAAAATTGAAACATGACTCAATATGTGTCATGTTATTCCTCTTTCAAGTTGCAAAACAAGTAAGCAGCAGCAGTCAATAACATTTAAAACGACATTAAAAAAATTGTGGATAAAAAAAATTCCATTTAAAAAAACCGTCATTTTTGGTTTAATAATTTGAAATTTAATTTCAAATTTAAAAATCATTTTGCATTGCATTGTATTAATATTTGTTATTTTAAAGCATGTGACTTATTTATTTATTTATTTGTAGACATTGTAATTATAATAAACTCATATGACTTGACTTTATTATAAAACAAAAAATCTTACTTGGAATTCTTTGCTTAATAATGCTTTTGTATTATTTTCTTTTGTTATCTCTCCAGTTAAATTTATCATATTATATTTTTATCTTATCATTTAATTTTTTTTACTATGTACTGTTAAGAAAACATGTGATAAGGGCAGGCAGGTGTTTATGTGTAAAGGCATGTGATTTTTAAAGTTTGCTTGTATCACCACTCCAACTCACATGCATGCATTTTTAATTTAAAGTACTTAGGGCTAGTACTTCTTCATGTTAAACAAACATTTAAAAAGTGTATGGCAACTCCATTAATCTAAGCCAAGTCTTGTGACTTGTCAAATATGTAGAAGCAGACACAAAAAAAAACATTTGAAGGTTGACTTAACCTATAAATAAAAACTTATAACACACTCTCTTCGGAGTTAAAAGAAAGAGAATCATATTAACGAATCAAACGAGAGATGAAAAATTTGCATAAGAAACTTGCTTTTTTGTAATAACAGAGATGTTAAATGTTATTTTTGTTACATTTAACAGATTTTTTTTATTGTTGTTATTGTTTGTTTGCTGCTTACAAAAATTTTACGCAAACGTTTCAAATTATATGCTCTCTTTATTGTTCATTTCAGTTATCAGTATGTATGTGTGTTGCCGTTATGCTTGGAAAGAAACCAACAATGGTTTGATTTTCTATTATAAAGCTAGGTTGTTGTTGTTTCTTGTGTTTTTTTTGCGATTTTAAAGGAATTCCATATAAAATGTAATATTGTGAGCAAAATTTTCCTTAATTTTAAGGGAAGTAATTTCTCATAGGCAACACTGTTTGTTATTGTAATGTAGTAGGATGAAACGTAAACTATGCGTGTCTATTGTCTTATATTTTTTTCTTGTTTTCTTTAAACATTTTTTTCTTGATTTGTTTTATGCTTTACTTTCGGCGCTCTCTCTGTTTTTTACGCTGTCTCTCTAATTTTAATGCTCTTTTTATTGAATCTTTACTTTAGTGGCTGTATCTGCCAAAATATTCGATTTTTCCCCCAACCTTTTTCGAAACCAAAAATTTTTCACATTTTTTTTACTGTTCACTTCTGCTAACCCACAATATTTTCTTGATTTTATGTCCGTCCATGTCACTTAAGTAAAGGAAAATTCTTTGTTAAATTGATTTGATTACTCACCACTGAAGATGATAGCTGAGGCGGCTCCCATAACACCGAAGAAGGGTCCGTAGATTGGGTTATCCGAGGAAGTTGTTGACATTTTGAATGTGTGTGTGTTTTAAAGTGGGGTTCTACAAAAGAAAAGTTGATTTTTAAGCTCCAAGTTTTCTTGTGTAATTCGTATATTATTTTTGTAAATTTTCTTTCAAATTATTTTTTTATTTCTTTTTGTCTTCGTTTTTATACTTTTTTTTATATTTTCTTTCTATATATTTGCACTCAACAAAAACAATTGCGCCTTTACAATGAGGAGGTGTTCTTTTTTTCGATGAGTATTCTCTTTGACGGTTGCTAAACGACTGTTTTTTTTATTAATCTGTCTAAACTGAGCAAAAATGAAAACGATTACAAATGGAAATGTGACGTTGTCATTCATTCACTGTTTTCTTTGCTTTGACTTTCTTAAATTTAAGTGTGTGTGTGCGTGTGTGCGTGTGTGCGTATGTATTTGTGTGAATTCGTTCAAATTAAAATGAAGGCTGATAAAATTCAAAGTTGGAAAACTTTATTAATAATATTACAACGACAATTAATTAACTTTTAATAGCTTTTTCAATATTAATTGATAGAAACTGAAATTACTTTCGTTGTTTGCAATTACTTTTCTTCAGCTCACACACAAATGCACACATATGTCAAACCAAACCATGTGGCAACACTTAATATTTTATTCGTTAAGTGCCAGAGAACACGAATAAATGAGTATGAAAAGAGAAGTTATTAAAATCTCTTTGAGAGAAAACAACCTAAGAGTATAAAAAGAGTTTTGGAAACAATTTTTTTCGTTTTCATTTTGTTAAAGTTGTCTTGTTTTTTTTTTGTTTGCAAATTAACAATTTTGCAAGTAAAATCTTTAAATCCGGGTCATGTGATCTATAAAACACAGATTTCTAACCCATTATTTGTGATTTTTAATAATATTTAAGCAAGTATTTTGCAATTCTCTCAGTATTTGCACCTCCTCTTACTACTCCTTTTCGTTCTTATAAGAATTTTTCTTGAGTTTTTTTTTTTTGCTTTTCTAAAGGTGGTGGTGAATAAATGTCGTGGCACAAATTTCCTTTTCTTATGTATTTTTTTTCTTTCGTTTAATAAACACACTTTTTTCTTTGTTTATGTATGCATTTTTAATTTTATAGTGTTTACATTTCTCTATTTTAAAACACTCACTTGACTAAAAAAGAAATTGATTGGTTTTTTTATTAAAATTTTTTCTAGTGTCAAACACTTGTAAGCTTTTGGCCTTTTTCGGTTGCTGTTTTGGTAACTGCTTAGGAGTTTGCGAAGCACGCTTAGTTGGTTGGTCGCTGACTGGTATTCCACTCACTTTTAGCTGGCGAACGTCAATTCTTGTCGTTCATTTTTTATATACTTGCCGTCTTGTTTGCACACTCTCTTTGTTTTCTATATTTCTTTCATTTACTCATATAACATTTACCATTGCTTTATTATAACACTTTCTCACTCTTTATCGTTTTCTCATAGTCATATGACTTATTTAGAAGTTGTTATTTTAGAAGCTTTATTCTGATTGGCTTACATTTCTGGTAATCTTCCATATAAAAACCAATAACAATATGTAACTGAAGGTGGTTGCAAGTGGTTATAAGGCTATTGTAACCGAAAGACGTTAGCAAAGACTAAAACCTTTTATACATGAACACAATAGAGTTTTATCATTCATTTTTCTTACAGAGTTGCATTTAGTTTCATTTTCGTTTTGCAAACGCGTTGAAGCAGTGTTGCAAAATTGAAATTTTGAAATAGTAGTGAAAGAGTACGTTTTTGCATTAAATGGTACTTTTATAAAAATATATTTATTTATACTTAATACTGTATAGAATGGAATAGAAAAACTAACTTAACTTATATTTCAACAAAGAATTTCCAATTTGCAACGATTTTGGAGATAAAACATAAAAGAAAGAAATTGTTCAAAAATTCATTTACAAAATAATTTAAATTTAATTGGTTTTTGTATTTTTCTAATTTTTTAGAATTTTAAATAGAAAATGACACAATGGCAATATTGTTAATGGTAACCAGACATATCAGTGAATGCCTCCACTAACAGACGTGAAAAATACGTATTCCAGACATGCACAGTCCATATCACGATATACCGTACAGTGATTTATGTTAATACAGTACCATTTCGAATAATGGCACTTTGGTGAGTTTCGATTTTATTCAACACACCGGATAAATTCAGCATATTTTGTAAGAACTCACCACACTAGAAACTCACCACACCGGATAAATTCACCACATTTTGTAAAATCTCACCACAACTACAAAATTCACCACACTTCAAAAAAAAATTAAAAAGAATTAAATTTTTTTGCTTTTCCGCTTTCTTTTTCTCTTCACCAAACCAGCAACGGAGCAAAAAAGACCATCAGATCAGCATCTATCCATACACAACAACAACATCCACACAAACATACGCCCATTATGTTTTTGCTTTCGTTTTGTCTGAACCGGGCCTCTTTTGGGCGAGCGAACTAACACTACTTACTTTTACCTTCCTTTTTTTTACCTTACCTACTTTTCTACCTAGAACATACACTCACACACATTACGTCGCTATATGCTTTTTGTTTTCGTTTCGTCTGACCTAGGGTTGGAACCGTGACTTTTGGACGTCTTATAAGCTACTAAACGGGGCTTAATTATTACTTAATAAACCCAGAAACGGAAAAAGAATGTGCGAATTATTTATTAAAATATATATTTATTTATTTTGAACGAACAAAAACGAATTTGATGAAAAAAGTACTGAAAGCTTGGCGGGGGGAAAATACAAAAGTACTGAAACACTGAACACAATATAATTTTATCATCCATTTTCTTACAGAGTTGCATTTACAGGAAACTGTGTTGATTTTCATGTTGATGTTCGCGTTGAAGTGCGAAAAATATTGAAAATTATTTTTAACAAATATAATAATGGCAGTTTTAATATAAAGATAATCAAAAGTTAATAATTTAAGCTAAAATTAATTAATAGAAGTGCTTGTTTTTAATAAAGAAGTAAAGGTTCATTCGATTTCTTAAGATAAAGAGAAAATTTGTTTCTTGATGGTTGTGTTTAATATATTTAAGGTGCTTGTTGCGCTTATTTTAAAGTTAAAATTATAAAATTGTTATATTTTTTTATTTATTTATATTTAATTTAAATATTTTTAATGTTTGTTTTTAAAAAGTGTGTGCTTTAAAAAAAATATGTGTCTTTAAAATAAAGTGGCTGTTAACCACTTTCTGCCAAATACAGGCAGGCTTGTAAGAGACAGTTACAATGGAGAGGAGGTCAGTATTTAAACTAAAAAAGATCAGTAAATAGGTATACGTTTTTCAAAAATACATTTTAACGACGGAATATTAATTACTTTTTTTTGTTCATTACAATACAAATTAATGTATTATTAAACAATTGTCAATTATATATCTTATTACTCTGTATAAAGCAACAGGTTTCAGTGCCTCTGGTGGGAATCGTGCCCTTGATCCTCACGCTAAGAGGCTAATATACTACCCGCTAAACTTCCAAGGCATCCAGAGTATAGTAATTTAAAAATAATACTTTTTCAAATAAAATTTAAACTCAATTTATAATTTCTTTGTTGGACCAATTTCGTTACCTAAACTACAAAGTCAGGATTGTTAGCTCCATACTTTTTAGGGACTACATACATTCCAGTCAGCTGGATAGATACTAGAGCCGTACTGTGGCCAACCTTATGGCTCAGATCAATATTTATGTTGAGGTCTGTTAGTAAGTAACCTTTAAAAACGTGAAATTGTGCACTTTTATGTTGAGTTTGGTTACAACCGGCTAATTTTTAACTTTTTTACTCTTAAAGCCTATATAATTGTGTTAAATCTGGTAATCTTTCCCGAGTCCATATTCAGGCCGCGTTTGAAAATTTAAAAGAAGAAGAAAAAGAAAACTCCAAGCCAGAGGCATTGATGTTGAGATTTTTTATGAGAACCCTGACCTGAAGCTTCATCATAATGTGAATGACAACTGCAGTGTTATTCGTGCGAAAGTCCTTGTTTGCGGAAGGCACTTGAGATCATAGCCGGCTTCTTATCTGATTTCCGTAGACTGTCTAGTAGGTAGTGTGTTGGCTTCTTAGACGTAAAAGTACAAAAAGTATTTCTTCGGCGACTTCCTCTCAGCAGATTTCTGGCAAAAACTCTGAGAGTTTCTCAAAAAATCTGTCGTTCAGAGTCGACTTTAAACTGTAGGTCCCACCACTCATGTATAAAATTAACACACAACATAAGTGGTGTGAGAAACTAGGTCGTAATCCTGACTGGAGGGTTGTAATGACCAAGTATGTATGTTTGTGAAGCGTCAAACGATTTTGTGCAAGCCATGAGTGGTTTGAGTCAAGCCTTTGAGATCTTTATAATCATCTTTTTACTGTATCAAATTAGTTTCTGTTTGGTTTCGTGTTCTTTACTGATGTAATTGCTAGATAGATTGGGATCTCGTTCTGTTTGTAAAGCTACTAATTGTTCTGCGATCATGATATAGTGTGTCGATCGGATTCGATTTCATGACTTAACGCATACACAACAAGGATGTTGTGAGAAGCCAGGCTGTAATCCTGAGTAAAGTGTTGTAGTTACTAAGTAATACAAATGAAATGCAATTCTTCAGGTTGCAACACCTATGACATCAAAAGTGAATGGATTTGTACGAAAGAACAAAGGCATTTGGAGGATAAATTGAATTCTATTGTGGCTAGAAAAGTTTGATCAACAACAATAGGAAAACTGGCACACGGCTGAGAGTCAAGAAGGTTAAGGTGCAACTGAAAACTGGGTTCCTTACGGACCATATTGTAACATGTATGTTTGACGCTACTGTCGTAAGTTCCTTTCTTTGGAAAATCTCTCAGGTTGTACAGTTGAAACTGGATGGTTTGGCAATATTCAGAAGAGTGACTCTCGGATCATTACTAAATGAAATTACAATTGCTTCGGGAACGCCTCAGCAATTTCTCTTGTAGTTGCCGGGCATTTGGTAAAAGAAGGTTGACTGTCATGGAGAGAGAGAATTCTTTGAAATTTTAAACTGCCTGTAGGGACCTGATATTCAAGCTCTTCTTTGAATTTCTAAAAAACATGATTACATCCTCACGTAGCTGACTATTCTGTTTACTTCACTCTCTCCGCCCTCCTTTTTTCCCATGATGACCCTGGTATTTTGTATTCCCTATTATGTCCTCAAACCTACCTAGCTAAGCCTTCTAACCCATTCGCTGCCAAGGACGAGTATACTCGTCTTGACAGTGCGGGATACCCTGTCAAAGACGAGTATTCTCGTCCTACTTTAAATTTATTATAACATGCAGGCTTTTGAATTAGCAAATTTTTTTCTAAGTGTTGCCTCGAGTCCTTCTGACTTCCTACTGCCAACGACGAGTATGCTCGTCTTTGGTTTTCTGCTTGTAAATGATTATATATGATAATATATGTGCTATTACCAAGAAATAACAGGGTTTTGGTAAACAATAACACTCAAAATATAAATGGCAATGGGAATGACTTCATATAATTTAGGCTTGGCAGCGAATGGGTTAAGATGGTTCTTAATATACAATAAATTTAATTTGAGCCAAAAAGAAAATATGTACACTTTAATTGTCATGCCATTGGGATGGTTATGATCGCTTTACAATTGAATCTAGACGCCGCAGTAGAGGTAATTTTTTGCATATAAAATATAATTTAAATGAATTTTATTAAATATTCATGTTTGCAAACACTTAAAGCCTAAAATTTATTGAAATATACACGGAATTTATTTGGTTTACAGTTATTTTAAAACGAAAGAAGCATAAAATATAAATTAATCGAATGGAATAAACTAGAATTTAAAAATTAACAACGCTCTCTCTTCAGCATCTCTCCAAAGCTTTTGTCAACAAAGCATTCATATTCGTCAATAAAGTGCGAGGATCTTCAGACAAACCGGCGCCCACCATTGCATTAACAAACAATTGTTCAACTAGCAAGTCAGCCAATTGAGCGTCACTTGTACGTAAAGTGTTTAATTTTTTAATAATTTCATGTCTAAAATGTATCAAAAATAAGATTAAATAACTTTTAATTTTAAAACGCAATTGGTACATAAAAACTTGCCTTGGATTAATTTCCAATTGAGGTTGTAAAAGAGCGTAGCGATTCTCTTCTGGCATTTGATGACTTTGGGTTTTAATAAAATGCCGAGCAGCGGCCATTTCTTCAACTGTTACTACACAAGGATGAGAATCTAGTCTTGAGGTAACTCTTACGTTGGCCACTTTACCGGTTAGTTTCTCCTTAATCCAGGGTAACAATTCATTGATCTCGGATTTCAATAAACTGCCCTCACCAAAATCAGTGGTTTCTTCGCCACTAGTGCCTTGACGCATTTCTTTTTCAACCGATACTAGATTTTTACTCTTGAACATGCCTAACTGCATAAGGACCAGCTCGTCATAGGGTTCATAGCAGAACAACACTTCAACATCACGTTTTTTCAAGTTCTCATAATAAGGAGATGATTCGGCCAGCGTGCGATTAGGTGCTGCCAGGTAATAAATATCTTTTTGTTCGCCTACATTTGTGCAATAAGTTTCCAAAGAGATGCGTTTTCCCTCGCCAGATTTGGATGATTCGAAGCGTAACAGTTTGGCTATGTTCTCTTTCTCCGCATGATCATTTGAGGTGACAATGCCCTCCTTAAGGAATAGACCATAATCCTTATAGAAAGCTTCATATTCAACTGGCTGCTTGTTGGCCTTGTCCAATAAGAAACGTAATATACGACTGGTTAAAACGTTGGATAATTTTCTAAAAGAATTCAATAAAACTAATCAATGTCTGGGGAGCTGTATTTAAAGCTTTAGCTTTCCACTCACTTGATTAAAGCGCTATTCTGCAAAAGTTCTCTACTTAAATTCAATGGTATATCCTCAGAGTCAACAACACCTTTAACAAATCTCAACCATTTGGGTACTAAATTCGCTGTTTTCGATTGTATAAGAACTTTACGGGTGTACAACGCGACACCAACATCACCATCTCGCGTCATATCGAAAAGACCTGGTTTGCCTTCCGGGAAATATAGTAAAGCACGTATGCTTAAAGGTACATCAGTCTGGAAAGAAACGACAAAAAAACGTGAAATAAGTTTTCCATAATTTCCAGCCTTTGTTTGCATTGTTTACCTTGTAATGCAAAACAAATCTTGGGGTATCAAAGCTATTTGAAATGAAACGATAGAACTCATCGTGTTGCTCTTTGTTAACATCTTTGGGTTCCATTAACCACAAGGGCTGAATATCGTTGGCGCGCTGCCCATTCAAATATATCGGTGAACCGACAAAATTGCTGTATTTCTTTATGACCGAACGTATGCGATCCTCATCAGCGTACTCACGGCATTCGGGCTTAAGGTGTATTACAATTTTTGTGCCATGGGCAACACCCTCAGCTTCCTGAATTTCATAGGAGCCAGAACCGTCCGTAGACCAGCACAAACCGGGCGAATTAACGCAGGACGAGCGTGTATATACCTCTACCTTGTCGGCTACCATAAAGGCTGAATAGAAACCCACACCAAATTGGCCAATAATGTTGGATGAATTCTCAGCAGCAGTGCCCTTCTCCCTGATTTGTTCTAGAAATTTCTTCGAACCACTGCGTGCAATTGTACCCAAATTATTAACCAACTCTTCGCGTGTCATGCCTATACCAGTATCTTGTATAATCAACTGCATGCCTTGTTTATCGGTTGAGATTTGAATTTCCAAAGGACGATCGGTAGCCTCATAATTTTTTTCATTTTCGCCGGCTGTATGTATGGTATAGCGAAACTTTTCCAAAGCATCACTGGCATTTGAAATCAATTCTCGTACGAAAACCTCATTTTCCGAATACAAAGAACGTGCCACAATGTCCAAAAGCATTCTAGTTTCTGCTTGAAATTCATGTTTATCCGGTGTACCCACAGGTTTTTCGGTTTGTCTTACAAAATGGGCACTAGTTTCTGCACTAGTTTCGGCACTTAAATGACGTACAAAGTTTACACCTACGAAATTGAATTTTATTGAAATTCTTGTCTCTTTAAGTTGATTTTATTCTCATAAACTTACTATTCCAATTCCTTTTACATCTCAGGATACTGATGCTGCGTGCCAAGGGTCGGGTTGCATAACGTTGTAAACCAATTGCAGGCGGTAGTATTTTCAAGAGACGTGTAGTAAATGACATTTTGTCCTAAATTTCTTTTAAATTTTTTTATCAATTTTATTCAGTAAAAAAAGTTTAATTTCGAAATGGAAAATTTTAAAATTCAATTGCACGCACGTTGATGTAGATTTTTTTTGAAATATTTTCTTTTTCTGTCTTTTGGTACCAATTGTCAGAATTCTTCTTTGCCATACTGGCAGGCATTCACTGGGTAATGATTACATTCCATGGAAAAGAAAGTAAACAAACGAAGAGAGTGTTCTGCGGCTCTAGAATTAAAAAAAAAAATTTTAATTGAAATTGAAATCTTAATATAGTTTTCGACAATTGCTTGCCATTTTGAAAATAGAAAACAAAGTTCCAATTGGAAAACCATTGGTACATCTGTTTTCACTACAATAATTATTTGGTTAATAATAGCACCTCAAAAACCGAAAATTCTGATGAATTCCTATAAATTTTATTTTCTTATTGGCCAAAAGTGGACCAAAGCAAAGGGATCAGCTAGGCACAGGCCAGTCAGCCAGAGTAATTTCATTTCAAAAATCAGAAGATCCTGAATATTGGCTGCCGATACACAGTTTAAACCATGGAGAGTATTGTAATTGTTTTAAAAGTTAAGTGTTCGTAATTAGGAAGTGAAAGGACGTCAAACAGATTCAAGTGCAGAGTTCAACAAAACAGGTTCACCATTTTGACGTTTGCAATCAGCATAGATAAGCTTATGAATTTTTACTCATACAAAACTTGGAATAATCAGCCTGATGTACGGGAGTAAAAAACCATGCTCTACGAGCTAGGGCAGTGGTAACTTATATGAATAGGAGCAAAAATAAAAGCAATAACGTATGTCAGAGATCGCTTCTGAAACCAGGATAAAGAGAAAAAAATCCACTGAGGAGCGCTAATTTTCTCTTGATTTAAATGCTACACGATTTGATTTTCTAGTATTTAGCATTTGTTACTCTATTCCTGACAAACATCCAATATATTACTTACTTACTTAATTGGTCATTACAACCCTTCAGTCAGGATTACGACCTAGTTTCTCACACCACTTATGTTGTGTGTGTTAATTTTATACATGAGTGGCGGGACCTACAGTTTAAAGTCGACTCCGAACGACAGATTTTTGAGAAACTTTTCATGGCAGTTTTTATTTACTCTCAGAGCTTTTGTCAGAAATCTGCTGAGAGGAAGTCGCCGAAGAAATACTTTTTTTGTATTTTATTTTGATGTTTGGCCTGGGGCTCGAACCCTGGCTTTTGCGTCTAATAAGCCAACACACTACCTACTAGACCACGGCGACTACAATATATCTGGTAGCTAAAACTTGAGCTGGCATAGTTTTATCATCTGCATAGATATAGAACTGTGTTTCTAAACCTCTGGAATACTCTTTACTATTTAACCAAATTCCCAATAGATCACTTATGAAACTATTGTCTATGAGCTATTAGAAAGGGGTTTCAATTTTGAAAAGTAAAATAGAGTAACCTTAATACGGGTTCAAAGATAATTCGGAAAATGATTAACCTCTTCGTTAGCTTTACATATTTATATTTTGATCGTCAAAGGAAAGCCTCGAGGAAAGGAGGAAATCGTCTTTTAAAATGTAACTGTTAATGGCAAGAAATTAATGCAAGTATTATAAAATTAAATTATTAATAATGGAAAAATTTTAACCCTTTGCACTCGGCACAGTTTCGGATGTTACCTACCAGCATCTCGACGCCACTTTTTAACGGAAACGTACATCCTGGAAACGTGATATACAGTATAATTTTAGAACCAAGTAAGGAAATGTGTGTGAAGATAGATTTTAAAATCTATCTCTCATGTTAGCTAACAGAACTCTGTTATGTTATTAACAGGAACTCTGTTAAATAATTAATTTAAGACTGGGAAAGAAAAACAGGAAAAATTAATTAAATTCCTGGGTAAAATAAGAAAAAATAGCAAAAATTGATAAAATAAGTCCTTTAGTTATCCACTGTTACAAAATATTGCATAATAAGAACTACAATAAATAGATGATCACACATTTCCGAAAGTTATTGTAATTCGATAAATAAATCAATATTGTGGGAAAACAGGACAAAGTAAATTGTTTTTAAGGCATTGTACGTCCCTTTAACTAATTCAATCGCCAGAACTCTTAACACAGCGTGTTTTCATATCAGATTTTGAAATTTTCTGAGATTTCAGATTTTAAAATCCACTGTAAGTCCTTTTGTGGGAAAACAGGACTGAGTGGGCGGACAAAGTAAATTGTTTTTAAAGCATTGTACGTCCCTTTAATTAATCCAATCGCCAGAACTCTTTACAGAGCGTGTTTTCATATCAGATTTTGAAATTTTCTGAGATTTCAGATTTTAAAATCCACTTTAAGTCCTTTTGTGGAAAAACAGGACTGAGTGGGCGGACAAATTAAATTGTTTTTGAAGCATTGTACGTCCCTTTAACTAACCCAATCGCCAGAATCCTTAACAGAGCGTGTTTTCATATCAGATTTTGAAATTTTCTGAGATTTCAGATTTTAAAATCCACTGTAAGTTATTGTTAATAACATAACAGAGCTCTGTTAGTTCTGTTAATAACATAACAGAGTTCTGTTAGCTAACATGAGAGATAGATTTTAAAATCTATCTTCACACACATAGTAAGGAATTGTAATGAAATTTATTTTATATGAATTTGTGGACACTGAAGAACACATATTTACAAAAAAATATCAAATTTTTTTTCTATTCGACGCTTCAGTACGAATTGAGGTCTTGTATATCTCTTCTCTCGGTTATCGGATTTCTTTATTATCGTATCAAGTTTTCCGTTTCATTGAGCCACACCCTTGTAGCTTTGGATGCCTAATCCACTATATCTACAATTTGCTCAACGGATCAGAGAAGTGTACAGTCTGTCGTGAACGCACTTCTCAAGTTCGTTTTCGACGTGTAGAACGGACGATCAAATTTTTTGTGCCATTTTAACAGAAAACTACAGGAGAACACGGTGGAATAATTTCATTGTCCGTAGTCGCTAACAAACTATCATGTCCCCACAGAGGGGACAACCGAGTGATATGCTACACTTACGTTGTCCCCTCAGAGGGGACAGCCGAGTGCAAAGGGTTAAGTAAGTTTTGTTTGTGTTGTATATGTATGTTCGTATGTACATAAAAAATGTCTTTAGACTTTTATCCAACAAGCTCAAAAATTCAATTTAAAACTACATGCTTTCAAATATTTAATTAAAAATTGTTAGACATAATAAATAACGTATTATCTCTTCGTTTGAATTTAGGGTATCTCCTCAACAAACTTTTGTTTAATTTTAAGGAAACATTTATTTTGTTAAAAATTTCTTATTATTGGGCTAAGTCTCAAATTTTTAAATTATATTTCAACCATTTCCCTGTTGTACAATTAGCTTGCAATCAAGTTTTCATATTTACCTGAAAATTCTTTTATTGAAAAATCTCTGGCTTAATAATAAAATATGTTTGTTGTAGGTCTACATGGCCTTTCAGGCCAACTCTAATAGTTTCCATTCCTATATAGTTTGTACCCAGATTCAGCCATTTGTGGAAGGCTTTTCCTCTTTTGTTAAAAAAAATTTACCTTTCCTGGAGACAACTTCAAGGCACATACAGTGATGGTCATATAATTAAAACATTATTTTGATCTCTCATTTGTTCTATTTTTTTTTTATCATCTCTTAATTTTTTAACGGGACTTTTGGAATGATAATTTTGATCTCTTTTACAATTGATTACTTCTTTATTTTCCTATTTTATTCTATTTCCAAAATAAAACGAATAATTTACTATGTACGAATGTTTTAATTATATGACCACCACTGTATATGGTTGATTATAAAGGTTAGGAAAGGACCATTGTCGTTATCTTATTATGTGGGTGCAAACAAAATGTACAAGCAATATATAAAGCATGCGAAGAGATAAAACATACTAGGGATGAGCGATCAAGAAGTGCTGAAGGGAGGAAAATGAAAGGAAAAAAGAGAGAGAGAGAGAGAAAGAGAAACAGAGCCATCGCACAAGCTAGCCAAGGTCAGATGTGAAACCCAATGTTAAAAATCCCATGAGACCCCAACTCTCCAAAGCTATAGAAGAAATTCGGAACAGGAATCTTGCACTTGTTCTTGTCCACTGCACACTAGGCCTTGCTTTACAGATGCAATATGTTGTCTTCTAAATAATCTAATAAATTTCCTGTAAAAATTTTGCACTCGTTCCCATCCAGCCTGGGCCATAGTACCCAGAACATTTTGCAATCTCCTCTATTCTGTCATGGATAGTCCACTTTCCCTTTAGTAAACAATTCATTTATAGCCTTGATTTTATATTTCTGTATTAATTTGTTTATAATTACATCTTTCAGCTTTTCAAATCGGACTCACAATAACAAATAAATAAGTGTAGGTCATATTGTTTTTAATATTTAAATTAAAACGTTAAATATTATCAGAGACACTGTCATAATCTGGCCTGACTTCACATACATACATACATAATTGTTCATTACAACCATTCAGTCAGGATTGCGACCTAGTTTCTCACACCACTTATGTTGTGTGTGTTAATTTTATACATGAGTGGTGGGACCTTCGGTTTAAAGTCGACTCCGAACGACAGATTTTTTTGAGAAACTTTTTTTCATGGCAATTTTATTTACTCACAGAGTTTTTGCCAGAAATCTGCTGAGAGGAAGTCGCCGAAGAAATACTTTTTGTATTTTGTTTTGATGTCTGGCCTGGGCCTCGAAACCTAGCTTAACGCCTAATAAGCCAACACACTACCTACTAGACTACGGCGACTTTCGCGCCTGGGTCATAGTACATAGTCATTTCATGGATAGTCCACTTTTTCTTTTCGTAAACAATTCATTTATAGCCTTGATTTTTTTATTTCTGTATCAGATGTCAGCAATGCGTATTCAAAGTTTGAATATTTTGAATTTCAAACCGATGAGTAGATTCGAATCATACTTATAATTTGTGATACTTATACGCATTCATACTTATTTTAATGTCATACTTATACTACGCATATTCAAAGTTTGTAATACTCATGGTACTCATACTTAACAATACGCATGATGTTATTGATTTCGACTCTCCATGACTCATCGTATACACGAATCACAAAATAAGTATGATTCGCGTACGAACACTACAATATTCACAAGAAGGTTGTGTGTTTGCTCTGCTTGCTGTCTTTGTCTTTTTTGTTTATGCGTCTTTCTAAGACTGTACATTTTTACCAATGATTCGAATCACTCGAATCATTTAAGCCCACTTCACACTGTTATACTTTACGTACGTAAAGTCTAATGAAAAAGTAAAATGAAATTCCATCCGTATGACAAAAAAGAGAATAAAAGTCGTATGATTTATATTTTTTGCGTTTACATGATCGGCATAAGACAATAACAAAGTAAAATAAAAACATCTCTGTTACACTTTTTTCAATGTGTTTACATAAAAATACATCCCTGATTTAATGCGACTTGCTTGTTTTTTTTTTGAATCATTTCAAAAAATGAAGAGACCCATACGACTGTCAAATTTTTCATCCGTATTTCCTCTCAATGTCTGATGGTTTCATTACATAGTACGTTTAGACGATCACATCCGTACTCTTCTACACAAAATTTTGACAGATCATATTACTTGTGTGGGACCGTGTAAAGTAAGCTTTATAAGTATTATTCGAGTATTTTTCTAAATTTATGAATCTGAATGAGTAGGGGTATGAATCAAACATACATATTTCGAATGGTATAAGTTTGATGTCAACTTTGTACTCATACTCATTGCAACTTGTACTTATAAATCAATGTTGTACTGAGTACGAATGAATCAGAGTAGTTGGATTTCAATACTGTTGACTCACTCATACTCAAAATTTCATAAGTACTTATGGGTAGCGAAAAAGCGATTCATTGCTAATCTCTAGCTTTTCAAATAGGATTTAATAACAAATAAATAAATGTAGGTCTTATTGTTTTGAATTGAAATATTAAATGGTATCAGACACTGTCTTAATCTGGACTGACTTCAAGAAATATTAAATTCAGTGACATGTTACTAGAGTGTCATTAACAAAATATTTGCAAAAACAACCTATAGGAATATGGACTAACACACGTAACATAGTCATTACATTATAAAGGGGCCGCCAAATAACTTTTTTTTAAATGCTTTAAAAAAAAACTACTGAATATTTTCTCAAATTTCTTCTTTTATTTGAAAATACAATCCTTCTGGTTAATAATGGAAAATAATTTCATTCAAATGGCTGACTCGGCTGGCCATGCAGTAGCCTACACCAGAAGATGCCGATTTTGGCAAAAAAAAATCATCTTATCAGATGAAGCAAAATTGTCGCATTTGGGGCACAGAAAACCCGCACGCATACATTGAAAAGCCGACGCACCCAAAACGAGTCACGGTTTGGTGCGGATTTTGGATTTTGAAAATGAGCAAGGAGTGGCCGTTACAGCCAATGGCGATCGTTATTGGGCCATGTTGAACGAATTTTTGTTCACAAAAATTGAAGAGGAGGATATTGGCAACATTTGGTTTCAATAGGATGGCGCTACTACTAACTGCCACACAGCCGAAGCTACACTCGATGTTTTGCGGCCTGTTTTTGAAGATCGCATTATCAGCCGCAGAGCTGATGTCGTTTGGCAACCTCGGAGCTGCGATTTGACACCGTTGGACTATTATTTGTGGGGTGCCGTCAAAGATAAGTGTTACGCCGATAAGCCAGAGACAATTGACGCTTTAAAGGACAATATTCGTGAAGCCATTGCTGAAATACAGCTGCAAACAATCGATATTGTGCTTAAAAATTGGACCGATCGTGTAGGCTATTGCATGGCCAGCCGAGGCAGCCATTTGAATGAAATTATTTTCCATTATTAACCGGAAGGATTGTACTTTCAAATAAAAAAAGAAATTTGAGAAAATATTCAGTAGTTTTTTTTTTTAAAGCATTTTCAAAAAATAAAAGTTATTTGGCGGACCCTTTATTATTGCAATGTTCTTGGAAACTATTTTCAATAAAGATTTCTTATTTTACGCCATGTAAGTTGTGGCTACAATTTATTCGCAAATATTTGCTTTTATAATTTAACCAACTTTTGGTGACAGAGTGGAGTATATTTAATTGTAACCCGTTGACTTAGATTCTGTTTGATTTCTATTAGAGATCACGTTCGTATGTTGAAGTAATAAAACAGATTAGAAAACAATTACAATCATTTAATAATAATTAATTATTTACTAATTATTATTCTTTTTTCCCACTAACAAAGTTCTTTTTTTCCCCTCTAAATAAATAAATCTGTGTGTAGGAGAGCTCTTAAATGTAACGTAAGTACTTTCGAACTGTCTATTGACGTTAGAAAATAAAGAAAAACGACAAATCCAACGTTCAATGATCACTATAAAGTGTTAGTTTGTGTTTTTATAAAAACATATGATTGAATTAAAAAAAGAAAAAAAAGTTGTTATAAATTTTATTATTAAATTTAAGTATTAAACCATATGATCTAACACATGACGATGGGGAAATGATGACCGTGTTTTTTTCCCTCTTTTATTTCGATTTACTTGCTGTTTCTGTTGCCAAGATAAGATTAGAGAGTTCCCAATACACAATGTGTTAACAATAATTAAGTGTTGACGATAAAGAAATACAAATAATAACGTTGTCTAATCTAATTGTGTTGTTATCTGACGGCTTTTGGGGCATACACGTCCGTCGTATTCATACATCAAATTTCAATTGCTAATTATAAATATAAATACAACAAAAATATATTTCAGACATTCATTCGTCTATACTATGTATGTTTGTATGTGGTATTACCAAAATGTGTTTGATAAACACACGCACACACACACGCTATCAGGTTTAACCAGTATTATTGGCCATAATCAGTTTAGATTGATTAAGAAAAATGCACGTGATTTTGTATTTTTTCTTTTCTTCCAATTTGTTTGTGGAAAAATATTTTTCGCATATCGTTGTTTAATACGAAAATAAATAACATGAGACCGACCGACATCATATGGTTAATTATTGATAGAAAATAGTTTTAAAATTTATTTTCTCGCCTTTTTATATACGTATGTTGTATAATAGCCTGCCACTTTTATTCCATTTTACAATGAATGTAATTGAAAATTGTTTTTTTTTTTCCTTCCATTACCCCCCTTGGAAGCATATGGCTTTTACAAACCATTTTCTTCATGTAACGCGATTTGTTTATTATATCCTCTCGCCTTTTATAATCAACTGCGGTATACTTTTTGAAGTCGGAAGGTATAGTTAATTCGAAAGTCTGCGTGATGATTGCCCTCTAGGACCTAGGATTTGACAGAATGTTTGTGAAGCTAGATACAAAAGTTATATTCTAAAAAGTGCTCTACATAAACTGGGCAAAAGTCGATAAAATTTAAAAAGGTGCGCTTTTCGGACCTAGCGGGCTGGATTTCCATTGTATCAAGGATTCCAAAACAGGTTTTTTTACGATCGAGCGTTATTTAGGACCAGAGATATAGGCGATGAAGCTAATTAGCAAAAAAAAAAGGATAGAAAATTAAATTGTGGGGAAATGAGCTTAAAAATGTTAATAATTCTCATTGAGTTGATATTCATTTATATGTATATATAGACCAACAAAATTTCGAATTTTTCGCGAGTTGCATTTCTTTTGTAGATTACTTGCATTTTTGGGTCGCTGACTTGCATGTTTTTGGTTGATGACTGGCATGTTTTTGGTCGATGACTTGCATTTTTTGGTCGATAACTTGCATTTTAAGTTGGTGACTTGTAGTTTTTGGTCAATGACTTGCATTTTTTTGGTCGATAACTTGTAGTTTTTTGGACAATGACTTGCATTTTTTTGGTCGATAACTTGCATTTTTAGGTTGATGACTTGTAGTTTTTTGGTCAATGACTTGCATTTTTTTGGTCGATAACTTGCTTTCTTTAGGTTGACGACTTGCATTTTTTGGTCGATCACTTGCATTTTTTAGGTTGATGACTTGTAGTTTTTTTGTGTCAATGACTTTCATTTTTTTTTTTTTGGTCTATGACTTGCATTTTTTTGGTCGATGACTTGCATTTCTTGGGTCGATAACTTGCTTTCTTTAGGTTGACGACTTGGTCTATAAATTTCGTGTTTTTGGTCAACGACCAAAATAGGAATAAAAAATAGGGAATGTAGTTGCATTCTGGCGACAAGTACTGTCTGTTTTCTGGCAAAAAAAAATCTAGATGGAGAATAATTAAACATACAAAGAGAGCCTTTAAAAGGATAGAGCGCAGAGAAATTTCATCTAGTGTCTGTGGATCCCTACGTGGCTTAGAAGATTGCCGAGAGAAAAGAATCTCCCAGCTTCATGGGACATTTAATTGAATTGCGGCGACAAGTGCAGTCTGTTGTGAGGCCAATAATCTTGAGGAAAGATAATTAAACATACAAAGAGAGCCTTTAAAAGGATAGAGCGCAGAGTAATTTCACCTAGTGTCTGAGGATCCATAGGTGGCTTAGAAGAGTGCCCAGCGAAAAGAATTTTCCAGTTTGAAGGGGCATTTAGTTGAATTGCAGAGACAAATGCGGTCTGTTATCAGACCAGTAATTTTGATGGAAGATGTTTAAGCATAACACAATAATAACATAATATTTGCTGAAATAGACTAACTATTTGACTGTGCTGTGATATTATATGGTTGACCTACTTATCTACCTCCCTGCTAATAAAATATTAAATAATACACGATTTAATTTACAATAAATTTACAAATTGACCATGATAATAATGATCATGTTTATTTTGTTATTTTAATAAATTTATAAATGAATATGGATATTATTTCTTTTTATAGTTGTTATAAATTATTATTGATTTATTTTAGGGATTTTTTTTTAATTTTTTTTTATTTATTTTTTTATTTTTGTTTTCATTTTATATTTAATTGGTTTACTACATACACATATTTGACTTTATAAAGGTTTTTCTTAATTAATTTAATATAATTTGTTTTTTTTTTATATTTTTTTTTTATTATTAATAATTATTTTGTTTTATTTAAATACATTTAGGTCTAAAAAATTAATACAATTTCTACAATATTTTTTTTTAATTTTTAATTTTTATTTTTTGTTTTCTTTCTTTTTTTTGTTTGTTTTTTAATAGAAATATTGGCTTTTTTTATTCATACACAGAGAGTGGTTGTTTGGTTTTCTATTTAATAATTGTTTGTTTGTTTGTTTGTATATCTTATTCTTGTTATTATTATTAATACATATGTATATATTTTATATTTAATAAATTATATTATATACCTTGTTTATTATTTAGTTTTTTTTTATGGTAAATTCTAGTAAAATTGTGTTTTTTAATTTTTTTTTTGTTTTTTTGTTTGTTTTTCCTTTTAATTATATTCCCAAGTTTGTTTTGTTTGTAACTGTTTTTTTTATTTTATTTTAATTTCCTTAAACCGTTCTCAGTTTTTAAATTTTTATTTTTTTTTTTAATTTTCTCTCTTGTCTTTTTTGTTTGTTTTTGTGTGTGTGTATTATTTAAAGTTAATTTTTTCAAAATTTGAGGTAGTTTTTAGATTTATTTTTCTTAATTATTTTAAATTTTATTTTATTTTGTATTGATTTTTCATTTTCCTTTTTCTACATAAACTTGGTTTATATAGCAACTGTTTCTGTTTTAATTCGCTTCTTTTGTTTTATTTTTATTTTATTTTTAATCATTATTTGTTATACAATTTTACAATTTGTGCATTTCAAATGTTTAATAAAATATTGATTTTCTTTCTTTTTTTTTTAATAAAATTTTTACTTTCAATTTCGAAGTGTTTACTTATAGTCTCAAGATCAGAAATTAATTTTTCTTCAAAAAAAATATTTTTTGGAAAGAATTTTTTTATTAAATACAGATTTGCTGTCTAGTGACGCTTTAAACTCCAGCAGCTTGTATAGAAATCTGAAAAAATCATCGAAAATCATGGTAAATGCAGTCTAATATATGGATTATGGAGGCCAACTGAACCTTAGTTGCATTGCCAGTTGCCAAAAATGATATTACAGTCGAAAACTGGCAACTTTCACTTAAAAATTATACGCAGAAAAATTTTTTTTCCGGCTGGCAATGCAACAACTGTTCATAATAGGCTCATAGGATTAGTGTTTTGTTCCCTGTTTCTTTTTCTACAAATCTGGAGGTCTAACATATGTATGGTGGCACTGTCAACCAAAGTAATCACTGTATTTTCTATTGAAATTATTATTTGAAAATCTCAACTTTCCGAATTTTTTCCTCTGAAGATTTCTGTGAATATAGTATGCCTGGCTATCAGAAGAAATCTGAGAAGTTTACAGTACTTTTTTACAGGAATCGTCTTTCTTTATTACCTTAGTGCTGTGAAGACGCAACTAATTGTTTTACTACCGATTTTCTCCTTCAGCAACAGGCAACTCTTGTGAAAATCACATTGAGCTCGGTGAGCTGCAGCTCCATAGGCATGTTAAAATCATACGGTTCCTCCTTAGAAAATTTTGATGAGATTTTGAACCATTATCCCAAGAGATTACTGATATGCAGAGCCAGACTTTTCTCCAAATTCTCTGAAAAAACGGCTTGTGATGTACATACATGCATACGGTTGTGTCTTCCAAGCGGAAATCAGGGTTATTCTCATGGCAATTAAAAGTTGATCAGTAGCAGAAATATTTCATAAATGCCGTCAATTTTTTTTCGAGAAATAGCGGGTAATACCCACAAACTGTCTTGCGGGCGCACTTGTCAAAAAGAATACTGCATTGGAAACCTCACATATACAGTGGGCAGCAAAAGTCTTAGTACGGCAATATATTTTAGTAATGTCATGAATTTTGTATAAAAATTTATAGTTTATATATTTATTTTGTTAATTTATTTCTGTTTTATTATAAAACAAACAATTTTTTAATGTTTTTCATAAAACAAGAGAACAATTAGGAAAAGTTTCCGATGACTCCATAGGTACCCCCAAGGAGAACCCTGAGTAAATTTAAAATTCAAAGTCCTAATATATGAAAATGTTATCCCTTGTATTTAGTAGAATGTCCCTTATTGGAATTGAATGTAAAAGTTTTGTTTAGTGTTTTCTGGTGGCACAATGAGTCCGTTTTTCGGTTGACTTTTGTTTGAGGTTTAGCGATTACGTAACCGTTCTTTCAAATGATCTCCTAAATACTCTCTTGAAGTCATATCGGGACTTTGAGCAAGAGTATTAAGCCTGTGGGGACTTTTTTTGTCAAAATATATTGCCGTACTAAGATTTTTTGTTGTCCACTGTTTGTATAATAGCTACGTACATTGTCGCCTTTTTTGGATTATGAGCCTATGTAAGTCTAAGTCTAAGTGAAAACCTCACATGGTGGGATGTAGTATTGATTTAGAGTCAAATCTTTTTCTTACAAGCCAAATAGTTTCAGATTTGGAAATTTCATTTTGGGTTAAAACCGGTTAATTCAGGGATTTATCTTGTCATCGTACCTTAGCTTCAAGAACACTACATCCATACGACATTCTCTAGCCATCATTAATCTTTACCTATGTATTTGCCTTGTTAATAAAAGTAGAAGAATGTACAGTAATTAACAATTTCTAAGCGATAAGGAGTAATACTGAATGCTTTCTTGACTTTTGGTAAGAGGAGTGCAATGATATGGGCGTTTGTAATGGCCACCTTATGAGGATAGACAGTCGAAAGCGGTAAAGATGAAAGCTCAAAATCCTCTTCAATTCTTGGTAGTTAGTTATAGAGCGTTAAACTAAGGGAATGAGTAAGTGCTGCGCTCCTTTCTTATTTTAGGAATAGCTATAAAATGTTTCAGACAGTTTCTATCGATGGTTCCTTTAAAACTCATTACAATATTTCAGTTTTTGCTTCCGGTAGCTGTTTCTAAGGCAATTTGTTTTTTTTTCATGTGTAAGCTGGATTTCGAGTCCTTTGATTTTCTTTTAGATTCAACTCTAAATGAATACGAATTAATTATTTTAAAGAAATTAATTCAACAGATTCTGGTAATAATTAAAGATTTGTAAATGTTTTTGTGAATCACATGAAGGCAAAGTCTTAAAATATATTTTTCAATGGAATTTTCGAATTAAAATTTAAAAATTTGCACAAAAGATGTGCACAACGACAATATGTATATTATTTAAGCTACAGTAGGACCTTGATTATCCGTGATTCGATTATCCGGCAACATCAATTATCCGGGATGGAAAACGAAAATTTTTTGCATCGACTTAATTTTATTTTGGATCGGCTTAAATTTTTCTGCATCGTTTAACCGTGATTACCTCTATTATCCGTGATTATAAGCAAAAAAAATTTTTTTATTATTTTGGACAAACAAGCGAAAAAGAGGAATTCCCTCTTTAGTATACGATGCGTCAGAAGCATACATGTAAACCTGTTTAGTTTAATTTAAATTTGAAATTTGAGAAGTGCGGTTTATTTTTATATTTTTGTAGTGTATAAAATCGTTGAATTATTTAGTTGTACATATTCATTTATTAATTAATAAAAATATCTATTAAAAAACTACCTAAAATTGGTACTCAATTAACCGGGAAAATGGATTATCCGGAATGCTTCCGGTAACGACCATCACGGATAATCAAGGTCCTACTGTATAATATATAGTCTATAATACATATATATATAATAAGAAGACGTGGGGCAGTCTTACATATGTTTCTTAAAGAAAAAATATGTTTTTTGACTTGAAACTCTACGTGTATAGTAATATCAGTGAAGTTGAGTGCTGTCTGTCTGTATTAGTCGGAAACCATTATAAACCCTAGTTACAATCCACACTCAGAGGATAGCTCCTATTCATGTAATGCATTGTGTTGGTTGTTGGAAAGTAAAGGGTCCGCCAAATAACTTTTTCTTTTTTGAAATGCTTTGAAAAAAAAAACTACTGAATATTTTCTCAAATTTCTTTTTTTATTTAAAAGTACAATCCTTCCGGTTAATAATGGAAAATAATTTCATTCAAATGGCTGCCTCGGCTGGCCATGCAGTAGCCTACACCAGAAGATGCTGATTTTGGCAAAAAAAATCATCTTTTCAGATGAAGCTCATTTTGATCTTGGCGGGTCTGTAAACAAGCAAAATTGTCGCATTTGGGGCACAGAAAACCCGCACGCATACATTGAAAAGCCGACGCAACCAAAACGAGTCACTGTTTGGTGCGGATTTTGGTCCAGAGGCATAATTGTGCCATTTTTCTTCGAAAATGAGCAAGGAGTGGCCGTTACAGTCGATGGCGATCGTTATCGGGCCGTGTTGCACGAATTTTTGTTCACAAAAATTGAAGAGGAGGATATTGGCAACACATTTGATTTCAACAGAACGGCGCTACGTGCCACACAGCCGAAGCTACACTCGATGTTTTGCGCCCTGTTTTAGAAGATCGCATTATCAGCCGCAGAGCTAATGTCGTTTGGCCACCGCGGAGCTGCGATTTGACACCGTTGGACTATTATTTGTGGGGTTGCCGTCAAAGATAAGTGTTACGCCGACAAGCCAGAGACAATTGACGCTTTAAAGGACAATATTCGTGAAACCATTGGTGAAATACAGCTGCACACAATCGATAATGTGCTTAAAAATTGGACCGATCGTGTAGGCTACTGCATGGCCAGACGAGGCAGCCATTTGAATGAAATTATTTTCCGTTATTAAGCGGATGGATTGTACTTTCAAATAAAAAAAGAAATTTGAGAAAATATTCAGTAGTTTTTTTTAAAGCATTTTCAAAAAAAAAGTTATTTGGCGGATCCTTTATATAGTCTATAATACATACATATATACATAACATAATCCATATATAAACAATCGATTTAATTAATTTTATATTATTTTTTTTTGCAGCAACAATTAAGCTACACTGTGACAAAAGAATCTAAAAATTCACTTCAAAGGCGAAATACTTTTTCAGTGGTAAGTTGATTACAAACTTTTTTATTTATAAACTTCTTATTTATTTGCATTGTTTTGAACGAAAGTATTCAAATTATTTTATATTACACCCAATATGGGATCATACAATAGATTAATCGCTTGTTTTAGTACAAAAAAATTAATGGAACTAACACGAAGCAACGAAATAATAAGAAGACATGGGACAGTCGTACATATGTTTCTTAAAGAAAAAGAAAATATGTTTTTTGACCTGAAACTCTACGTGTATAGTAATATCAGTGAAGTTGAATGCTGTCTGTCTGTATTAGCTAAGTCGGAAACCATTATAAACCCTAGTTACAATCCACACTCAGAGGATAGCTCCTATTCATGCAATGCATTGTGTTGGTTGTAGGCCAAGTAGATTGTGGGCGATGGGACAGAGGAGGTAGTAGTGTTTGTGAAAAATTAATTTGAATCTATTTATCTTGAATCAACTGCCAACAGCAAAAGTAATAAGGTGCCCCAATGAGATACACTCTGTCGACAGCTTTTGAAATATCTAGAGCTACAATCTTATATATATATATATGTTCCTCTTACTCCTCTAGGGAGCATAGCTACAATCTTACTCTCATCATTTTATTAGATAGACTGGTTTTGTAGAGTAGATTGTTTGATACTAAAGTTAGGTTAGGTTAGAGGACGTGTACTTGTCAATTAATACAAGTACAGTACCCGGAGGTCGAATTGACCCAGTGTACAACGTCCTAGTTTCTCACACCCATGAGGTGGCACTAGTTTCACCACTTTTATGGAGCTTGGTTCTAAATAAACATCCACACGTATATAATTGGTCATTACAACTCTTTAGTCAGGATTGCGACCTAGTTTCTCACACCACTTATGTTGTGTGTGTTAATTTTATACATGAGTGGTGGGACCTACAGTTTAAAGTCGACTCCGAACGACAGATTTTTGAGAAACTTTTTCATGGCAGGTTTATTTACTCTCAGAGTGTCTTTGTCAGAAATCTGCTGAGAGGAAGTCGCCGAAGAAATACTTTTTGTATTTTGTTTTGATGTCTGGCCTGGGCCTCGAAACCTAGCTTAACGCCTAATAAGCCAACACACTACCTACTAGACTACGGCGACTTCTTGTTGGATAATTAAGTTGTTGATTAATTTAAATTCTTCATAACATTGAGGAAAAAATTGCTCTTGGACTATAGGGAATAGGAAGTAGGGAGTGAACTTCATCATTAAATCCTTGTTATTGTAAACTAAGTTTTAAGGATTTAATGCTGAAGTAAACTTTAGGCCTTAATGCTGAAGTTCATTCAAAAGAATGCTAAAATAGATGTTCAAAACCTTGAGACCAATTAAAAATTTAAGTTTTTTTTGTTGTTATTCTTTTGAAATCATTCTTATAAATTCATTTAAAATCTAAAGTCCTTGTGACTTTAAATTATTTTAAAAATTTCTCTTCTTTCTTTTGCAACAATTGTTTACATACGTATGTATACAAAATTATTTCACATATTTTCTTATGCTCTTGCGCTCAATATTATTTAAAATATTTGCATTTAATTTAATTTTTTTTGCTTTTACAATACAATTTCCTTTAATTTATTTATATTTTATATTATTTTAAATATGTATACTTTTTATTTATTTTCCAGTTTTATTTGTTGTTTATAAAAAGTACAAAAATTTTGTTTTTCTTTTCTTTAATTTTTTTTCGCTTTTAATATTGCTAATTTGTTGTTGTTGTTGTTTTTATTCTTCTTATTTTGTATGATTTTTTATACGTTGTTGTTGTTATATTTATAAATCCAAAAAACTAAATATGTTCCGTACATATACGATAACCGATCGTATATGATTTTAGAAAAAATTGCTTTTCATATTGATTGTTGTAATAAAGTTGTAATTACACTTGTGTTACACTGTACATGTACACTGTTCAACGGTTTTTATTTAAAATATGGATTAAAGAACAATAAGATTCTATAAATTAGGCGGATTTGATTAAGCAGGGAAAGCAAACTAAGGCTGCCTTCCAAAATGTATCAATACAAAGTTTGTATGCAGTTCTACTACTGTATACAAACTATGTAGATATGCAAAGTAACCCAACAATGCGTCAACTATATGTAAATCCGATGCCTGATTGCTTTTTGACTGCGTTGAAAATACACATTGACGACGTTTTAAAATAGAATACATTGTATACATATATTTTGTACAGCGGCTTTATGAAACACTATACATCGTTCAAACACAAGCAACATTTTGGAAAACAAACTAAATGTGGAACATCAATATAGAGCCACTCAGACGTCAACTATTATTTATTGCTGTAAGAGAGCGATAGGCCCTAACTAGGTTATCAACATTAAAAATGTCGCGCGACAAAGTCGCACCTTAGATTGTCCCGTGCATTGGTTACTGGTTATTTCATTACTATTCTGAGTGAATTAATGGTTATAAGGATGCCGTTGTATGAATCCCAGTATCAAATTATATTGATCGGATATTTACCAACATTAAAGAGGCCGTTAGGTCCCCTAAAAAGTGTGTAACATACGCCACATTTAAGATTGTCCAAGAATGCCGATTGTTTCTGAAGGAGAAAGCGAGATATTCGATGTTTATCGTCACAGCAAATTTAATGACGCACAGCACATACATAATTGGTCATTACAACCCTTCAGTCAGGATTACGACCTAGTTTCTCACACCACTTATGTTGTGTGTGTTAGTCTTATACATGAGTGGTGAGACCTACAGTTTAAAGTCGACTCCGAACGACAGATTTTTTGGGAAACTTTTTCCTCATCTGCTGAGGGGAAGTCGCTAAAGAAATACTTTTTGTATTTTGCCTTTGATGTCTGGCCTGGGGCTCGAACCCTGGCTTTTCGTCTAATAAGCCAACACACTACCTAGAAGACCACGGCGACTTCGAGAAACCCACAGCACATTTTCTGTCATTGCTCGACACTTGAGAGCCTAAGAAAAATAATTCTTGGCCACCCAAAATTTATTGACAGAACACGTCTAGACAACTTCGCAATTTTATAAAATTTTCGGAAGGGCTGAGAGATGTCAACCTCATCTTATAGTGATTTCCAAAATGCCTTCAATGTCCCTATGTAAACGAAAACATATCGGTTGGAAACGGAATACGTTATTGACTTGGATCGGATCAGTAACAGTCTTGATGTTGTTCTAAAAGATCTGAACCACCGCCTACAGGTTCATTGTGTTGGTTAATGAAGTCCTACAAACACTGCAACTAAAGTGATGAAAGAGCAGTGAGGGAACTAGTAACACGGTGTTATAGCAATGCTGTGGATTATAGTGATTATGATGAGAATTCGGTGAACTCAATAATATCGAGGAACTCTGCAAAGGTTCTAATCTTCTATGTCAAAAAAAAGGCCCACTGGCGTTGAGGACAATGAGGTTGCTAATATACTTCTAAAAGGGGGCAACAAATTGTCTATGTATGTACTTCGAATATGGATCTGATCACTCTGCGATCGCAGATTGGATTGTCCGCCATTCTCAATGTCTATCTATGCATAGTGGTTTCAGTAATTACCGCTCATTGCCTAATTGACACTCATGCGAGATGAATGAGTCTTTCGTATAATGACTTCTACATCGATGCATTGCCTATTTCCTCACTATATACCTGAGAGTCACTGTTGATTGACTAGATCTAAAATCCTTTGTTAATTAAGAGGAGGAAAAGTTTTTGTTTACCTTCTCTACTATAATCTTGCGTTGAATAGTAGTATGTAAAGATTTCTGAGGACCACTGCTGATAGATTGGCTGATTAAACCAAAAAAGGGATCTCGTGTGCAAACCATAATTTGTTCCATCGAGACTCGAATTGGTCATCAGTGATGCAGTACATACTTGACCTAGGTCATAGAATTCTCTGTTTGCTACCCATTTCAAAAATATGTATATTCAGAAATATGACGACTGAAAAATTTAAAGAATTGAGTTGCTGACAGAGAGTCCATATATAAAAACATATTCCTAGAACAGTGCTTCAACTAGGTTTGAAGAATATACTTGGAAATTAATGTAGAAATAATACAAGAGTGTTTTCGAAATTTACGTGATTTTCATTTCCAAAATAAAGGGCGTGATATATAGTAGGCGTGGCACTTTCCATATAAAAAATAATACAATTTTTTATTACATGTGTATCTAAGAAAGTACAAAACTCTTTCAAAAAATTATTTTTAAAATATTTTTTCTTAATTTTAAGAAAACTTGCAAATTAGTTTTGTGATCCAGTTTAATTTTTTTTCTTTAATAAAAATAATATTGTGTTATATTTACAATTTGTTTATCAATCAAATTGATAATCAATTAACAGGCTATTATGAAGTTTTGTTTAAGTAAATACTGCGTTATTAAAGGTTTAAATAAACATCAATTAGCAATTGATTAACACTTTTGAAGAAGGAAATATTTGGAAACTTTGTTTTTCGTTTCAACCTCTTCAGTTTTTAACTTAAACTCTGGCTAGAAACGATTCATATTCACTCTCTTACAAGCCCTGGACTTGTTGCTTAGACAGTTTTTTCTTATATGCTTGAAGAAATTAATATTTTTGCTTTCTTTTTCGATTTTTGTTTGACCTCCCCTCCCTGGTCGATAGAGTAAACTTTTTCTAAATATCAAAAAACATCTGATAATTTTGCATATTTTCGTTTACATGAATACATTGCATTATATTTTAAGATACATTCTTTAGGAATTCTACGAAATTGTATTACGTAAGTGTAATGTAGGCCTATCTTCCTTCTCCATGCAAAAGGAGAGTATCTTGAGAGAATTTCTTTTAACTCTTCACCAGAACACTAATATCTGAATACTCATGAGCAGTGTAATTATGTACGTTAATATGGCTTACATGCAATGGGAGAGTGTCTTGAGAGAGTTTCTTCTTCTAACTCTTCACCAGAACTAATATCTGAATGCTCATGAGCAGTGTAATTACGTTAATATGGCTTTAAGGAAGACATCACAGCAAAGAATGCTAAGAATATTAATCCTTGCCGTGGCATTGAAAATATTTTGACTTACTCGAATTAGCAATTATGATTTCTTCTGCATTTATTACCTTACTACACTATAGCTAGGGGTGAGCATTAGTTTGATGAATTATTCTTTTCTATTTTCGGCGTTCTGCTTGGCAGTTTCGTATACCCCTCATTCTTAAGTCGTCTTCTACGTGATACAGTTTTGTAAAGGCCCTCTGGACTTTATTGGTATTTCAGCAATAAATATGTACATAAATATATGTAGCAGTAAACCTAAAGATGTCCAATCAATCAATCAAAACCAGAAATCCGCAATGAGTATTCAAAAAGATGAGTAGAATCTAATCATACTCATAATTTTTGATACTTATACGCATTCATACTTATTTTAATGTCATACTCATACTACTCATATTCAAAGTTTGAAGTACTCTTGGTACTCATACTTAACAATACGCATGATGTTATTGATTTCGACTCTCCATGACTCATCGTATACACGAATCACAAAGTAAGTATGATTCGCGTACGAACACTACAATACTCACATGATGGTTGTGTGTTTGCTCTGCTTGCTCTCTTTGTCTTTTTTGTTTGTGTCTTTCTTCTTTCTTTGTAAATGCAACAACAACTAAGACTGTAAATTTTGAGTATTATAAGTATTTTTCTAAAGTTATGAATCTAAATGAGTAGGCTTATAGGTTAGGTTAGGTTAGAGGACGTGTACTTGTCAATTAAGACAAGTACAGTACCCGGAGGTCGAATTGACCCATTGTACAATGTCCTAGTTTCTCACACCACTTATGTTGTGTTTGTTAATTTTATAAATGTGTGCCGTGGGACCTACAGTTTAAAGTCGACTCCGAACTACAGATATATTTGAGAAACTTTTTTCAAGGGAATTTTATTTACTCTTAGAGTTTTTGCCAGAAATCTGATGAGAGGAAGTCGCCAAAGAAATATTTTTTGTATTTTATTTTGATGTATGGCCTGGGGCTCGAACCCTGGCTTTACGTCTAATAAGCCAACGCACTACCTATTAGAATACGGCGTGTTTTCATTATCCTTTATTCTTAAGTTGTTTTCTAATTCTTTATTGGAATCTCAGCAATAAATATGTCCTTAACACTTTCCCTGTCCCTATACAAAAAAAATTTATGTCGTACGTCCAAAATTTTTCTTTTTTTAAACGGTTTTTGTGCACTGCTTTTCATTTCTTTATTTCGCCTTCTTTATTTCCATAAAACTTCTAAAGTAGAAGAGTGAGACATGTGGGGCCTTGCAAACTTCGAATAAGAATACCGTTTGTGAATAACATGTGATGCACAAGCGTATGAAACCAACTTGCTGTACATCATACATAGGTAATGTACAGGACAGGGAAAAGGTTTAATATGTATATCAATCATTGCACCAAAAGACATCAAATCAATCAATCAAAACACTAAACTTAACATCTAATCTAACGTAGCCTAATGCATAGACGTTATTGTGTATGACTCGCTTCTTATTTACTTATAATTTCACTCTAAGGAATTTAGCTCTGGCTAAAAAGAATTTAAATTTAAATTAGAATTTCAGAAAGTTTTGTTTCACAGTGTACAGTTTTTAAAAATATTTAATTTTACGATTTTGTTTTTTTTTACGTTTTTCGAGAGCTATACACAAATAATTTAATAGATTTTTAATTAAACTGATTTAATTCTTTTGGTTTTTTTGTTTTTTGTTTGTATAGGTACTTACAACTATTTCTACTACACAGTTATAATTGTATATTGTTTATAGTATATATATGTATATATATTCATCATCATTATTATTTAATTATTTAAAGTATTTTAAATATTGTGTTGTGTTTTTCAACTTATAAATTCTGTCAAAATTATTTTTTTTATTTTTTCTTTATTTTTATTTAAGAATTATTCAGTCATAGCTTGATTATTGGGTTTTCTGTTTAATTTTGTTTTAAATATTTTAAATGTTTTTAATTGTTTGGCAGTGTTTTTTTTATTTATTAATAATTTATTTTTAATTTTATTTTTTGTTTATTTTTCTTCTTTTGCAAATATATATGTATGTATGTACCTTTTAATGGTTTTTGTGTATGTACCTTGTTTGTATTTTCTTACACTTTACAAAAGTAGTCGAAAATTGTTTCCCTTATTAGTGTAAGAGACGCTTGGTTTAAAGATACGGTTTTAAAAAATTTTTAAGTTTTTATTTTTTTTTATTTTTATTTTTTTTTTAAATGGAAAAGGCACAAAACTTAAAATAAAAATAAAACAGCAACATAAATTTAAAATTTGTTTTGTTTTTCTTTTATTTTCAAATTAATTTATTTTTAATTTTAATTAATTATACCATAAAGTTTTGTTTTTTTTTTGTTTTGGGTTTTGTGTATATAAAAAAGTATTAAATTATTTTATTTTAACTAATTAAAAATAAAGTATTTATAAAAAAAATATTCCATAATAATAATAAAAAAAAATAATTTCTTTTTTTTTGTGTTTTTTTTTTTTTAATAACTTTTTGACTAAATTTGTCTTGTCAGCAAACTAGCAGTGTTGAAAAAAGCTTTACTTTTTTAGATATATGTATTGTTTTTATATTTTACTTAATTATGTATATTTATTACCAATTAAGGTTTAAAAAAAGGGATAAGCAATAGAACTTAATTTAAAAATTATTTTATATAAACGAAATTGGTTTTTTTCTTTCGTTTTTTTTTAAATTTATTTGCATTGTATTGGCTGGCTGGATTTTGTTTATTTACAATGAGTTTTCTTTTTATTTATATTTTTAAATTATAAAACTTATTTCGTTTAACAATACATAGACAAATTTCATTGATTTTGTAAGAAATAAATGAAATTTATTTACTTTACAATAAACATAATAAGCCTTGTTTTTATATACAAAATTAATTATTATTTATTTTAATATTGTTTATATAAATTACAACTATTTTATATAATATATTTAAATTAAAAGTTTTTCTATACATTTTCTCTATGATTTAGAGATCAATTAATTTTATTTAAAAAAACAGACTCACAAGTTCAAGAATTTAATAATCATTTCATAGATTTTAAATGACATGACACAGTTCTTTTAAAATATTCTACAAATATTATTAAACAGAGAAAAATAAATCATTTTCATTTGTTTATATGACATGACAACATTTTAAAGTTTTTAATTTATTTATAAAGAAAAAAACTATTTTAAAGTTTTCAAATAAATTATTTTTTTAAATAATTAAAATAAACTAAAATCTAAATGAGAATCTTAAAAAATTTACATTCAAAATTTTTCTTTTAAAGATTTAATATGACATGACAATTTGTTTTAAAACATTTTGTATATAAAAATCAAATAAAAATAAAAAAATAATTAACAAAAAAGAATTGAATCAGAAATTAATTAATTGCGTGTATTGTGATGTTTATTTTTTAAGATTTATTAATACATGATCAAAAATCAAATAAAATAGTAAACAATACACTGATGAACACATTGAAATGAAAAGATTTTAGTAAGGCCTTGTAACCCTTACAGAGAAAACTATACATAAAAAAACAAATGCTAAGAAAATCTAGTCTCTTTCCTAGGCATATTATTGCAATAGAAATTAGAAAAGACTGCGATTTTTAAAGCAAATTAAATAATTAACCCCTTAGTGCCCAGTGGCAACTTAAGTTGCCAGTAGAGGTTGCCTTAGTTTTTATGCGCTGAAAGGAAATTAAGTGTAAAAAACAAAACGGTAACCGTTCGAAAAAAATTAATTCAGGCATTAATGGGTTAATTGTAATCCAAAGAAAATATTTCAGTTGGTCTTAAAATTATTGCAACAATATTTGAAGATATGTTTTATAGTCTACTAACTGTCCCTATACCATAAGAAAAAAATAGGTTTTCTTAAACTCTTTAACAACATTCTTTAACAATTGATCATAGTCTTTCGTGACAATAGCTACAACCTAAAGATTTCGTTCTAGCGACTACCGTATCATGTAATTTCTTGTATTATTGGCTATGTTTGTTTGTCATTTTCTATTTTGTTATAATTTCAGGGCAGTATTTTCGATATTTGTACCGTCCGGAATGTCGTCGACTACCCAGAGGATGATTTCATTCATTCTAATGCTCACTGTGTTTTATAATTTGTTATACCAAGGTTTTGAATTTGTCATAGCGTTCGGGACAGTATTTTTGAAATTTAGAAAGTCAGGGATCGCAACTATCTGGAGGATTTTGTTTTATAACTTTTTATACCACGGCTTGAGTTTGTCATAGCGTTTGGGACAGTATGGCTGCCTTCCAAAATGTTAGTTGCTTTGTGTTTGAACACAGTATCATGTTTCATAATGCCGCTGTACAAAATATTACAATGTATTCCATTTCAAAACGTCGTCAATGTGTATTTTTAACGCAGTCAAAAAGCAATCAGGCATCGGATTTATAGTTGATGCATTGTTTGGTTACTTTTCATATCTACATAGTTTGTATACAGTAGTAGAACTGCATACAAACATTGTATTGATACATTTTGGAAGGCAACTTTTTTTTTACATTTGAAAAGTCAGGGATCTCCACTATCATGAGGATTTTGTTTTATAACTTTTTATACCACGGTTTTGAGTTTCTCATAGCGTTCAGGACAGTATTTTTGACATTAGAAAAGTCAGGAATCTCAACTATCGAGAGGATTTTGTTTTATAACTTTTTATACCACGGTTTTGAATTTGTCGTAGCGTTCGGGACAGTATTTTTGACATTTGAAAAGTCAGGGATCTCTACTACCAAGAGGATTTTGTTTTATAATTTGTTATACCACAGTTTTGAGTTTGTCATAGCGTTCGGGACAGTATTTTGACATTTGAAAAGTCAGGGATCTCAACTATCATGAAGATTTTGTTTTATAACTTGTTATACCACGGCTTGGGTTTGTCGTAGCGTTCGGAACAGTATAGCTCCCTTCCAAAATGTTAGTTGTTTTGTGTTTGAACAAAGTATGTTTCATAATGCCGCTGTACAAAATATATACAATGTATACTATTTCAAAACGTCGTCAATGTGTATTTTTAACGCAGTCAAAAAGCAATCAGGCATCGGATTTATAGTTGATGCATTGTTTGGTTACTTTGTATATCTGCATAGTTTGTATACAGTAATAGAAATGCATACAAACTTTGTATTGATACATTTTGGAAGGCAGCCTATTTTTGGCATTTGGAAAGTCAGGGATCTCCGCTATCATGAGGATTTTGTTTTATAACTTGTTATACCACGGTTTTGAATTTGTCATATCGTTCGGGACAGTATTTTTGACATTTTTGGAATGTCAGGCATCTCTACTACCAAGAGGATTTTGTTTTATAACTTGTTATACCACGGTTTTGAGTTTGTCGTAGCGTTCGGAACGGTATTTTTGACATTTAAAAAGTCAGGGATCTCAACTATCATGAAGATTTTGTTTTATAACTTGTTATACCACGGTTTTGAGTTTGTCATAGCGTTCGGGACAGTATTTTTGACATTTGGAAAGTCAGGGATCTCAGCTATCATGAGGATTTTGATGCTATAGTGAACACAGTTGATTGTTGCATAATTGGCTCTTCGTTTGCAATACTTTACAGCTTTAAATATGCCATAGTGTTAGGGACAGTCCTGGACTCCTGGAAGTACTCACTCTTAATAAGCACTTTATTTTGTAATTTGTTTTGTATAAATTGTCTGTTCATTGATCATCCTTCATAGTTTCGAATTTGTTATAGTGTTTAGAGGGCCAGCATTTTCGACATTTGTTCATAAAAACTTTCAATTTCTGTGCAATATTGTTCGACAGCGTTTGAATTTCGTCTCCGTTTGTCATGATAGAATTTTTAAATTATTTATTTTTAAATTATTTATAGTTTTTATACAGTTTTTTAGGTCATAACTTATGTTCTTAGGCAACATTTGAACACGCTTTGTTCTAAAATAGAAATTTTAATTTTTTTTATTTAAAGTATAAGAACTTCGAATTTCTAATTTATTTATAAATCATTTTTAAACAGTTTTTTAGGTCATAACTTAATTGGAAAAGTTTAAAAAAAGAGTTCTTAGGCAACATTTGAACACGCTTTGTTCTAAAATAGATAGTTTAATTTTTTTTTTCCTTATTTAAAGTATAAGAATTTAGAATTTTTCCTTATATTTAGTTTCTAAAAATGTTTGTAAATTAAATTAATTTCCTTTGAGTTTCTTTTTTAACACAAATAAATTTATTATAATTCTACATTCAAATATTGTTGAATTTTGTTCATATTCTCAGTTTATTTATAAAACAAATAAATGAAAAATCGTAGCTTTTTTTTTTTGTTGAAGAAATTGTATAAAAAATCAGGTTTTTTATAAGAATATATACGAATTAAACTAAAAATTAAATTATTATAGACAGATTTTTAAATTAACATATTAAACAAGTCTTATTTTGGGGGAGGGAAGGAAGAACTTAAATTGTTCCATTAAGTTTACTAAATTAAATAAACTAGAAAATTAAATTAAATTAAATTCTTTTGTATAAAATTATAAATTTAGGAAAATATAATTTGTTCTTAATTTTTTTTTTATAATAAATATCGACTATAAACATAAGTTTAAATTTTTATTTTTTAATGACAAAAACAAAAGTATTTACAATTCTTATAATAAAATTTATATGGAATAATAAAAATGAATAAAATTTTAAAGAAACAAAACAGAATTATCATGATAAAAAAAATTAAATAAAACAAAAAAAAACTATTCAAAAAGAAACAAATAATAATTTTAAAAAAATAATTGGCAATCTAAGACTTGATGAATTATTGAAAATAATTTGAAATTAAATTTTAATAAAAATTAAAAAAAAATTTAATAAATTTGGGCAATCTAAGAGTTTTTAGTTTATTGTTTGTTTGAACACGATTTTTCTTTTGACGAATTATTGAAAATAATTTGAAATTAATTAATAATAAAAAAATTATTTAATTTTAATGGAGTAAAAATTTTATGAAAATGAGAACAACAGCATTTTGATCTTCTTTATTAATAATTACTTATGCTCTCAAAAAAGTTATTTTTTATTGAAAGAAAAAAAATAATAATAAAAAATTATTAGCAATCTATCTAAGACTTGATGAATTATTGAAAATAATTTGAAATTAATTAATAATAAAAAAAATTATATAAAACCAAAAAAAAAAATAATTTTAATAAATTTGGACAATCTAAGTGTTTTTATTTTATTGTTTGTTTGAACACGATTTTTCTTTTGACGAATTATTGACCATAATTTGAAATTAATTAATAATAAAAAAATTATTTAATTTTAATGAAATAAAATTTTTATGAAAATGGTAACAACAGCATTTCGATCTTCTTTATTAATAATCACTTATGCTCTCGAAAAAGTTATTTTTTATTGAAAAAAAAAAAAAATAATAATAAAAAAATTGGCAATCTTGATGAATTATTGAAAATAATTTGAAATTAATTAATAATAAAAAAAATTTATATAAAACAAAATAAAAATAATTTTAATAAATTTGGGCAATCTAAGAATTTTTATTTTATTGTTTTGTTTGAACACGATTTTTCTTTTGACGAATTATTGAAAATAATTTGAAATTTTAATTAATAATAAAAGAATTATTTAATTTTAATGGAGTAAAAATTTTATGAAAATGATAACAACAGCACTTCGATCTTCTTTATTAATAATCACTTATGCTCTCAAAAAAGTTATTTTTTATTGAAAGAAAAAAACTAATTTTAATAAATTATGGGCAATCTAACTAAGACTTGATGAATTATTGAAAATAATTTGAAATTAATTAATAATAAAAAAATTAAATAAAACAAAAAAAAAATAATAATTTTAATAAATTTGGGCAATCTAAGAATTTTTATTTTATTGTTTGTTTGAACACGATTTTTCTTTTGACGAATTATTGAAAATAATTTGAAATTAATTAATAATAAAAAAAATTATTTAATTTTAATGGAGTAAAAATTTTATGAAAATGGTAACAACAGCATTTCGATCTTCTTTATTAATCACTTATGCTTTCAAAAAAGTTATTTTTTATTGATAGAAAAAAAAATAATAATAAAAAATTATTGGCAATCTATCTAAGACTTGATGAATTATTGAAAATAATTTGAAATTAATTAATAATAAAAAAAAATTATATAAAACAAAAAAAAAATAATTTTAATAAATTTGGGCAATCTAAGAGTTTTTATTTTATTGTTTGTTTGAACACGATTTTTCTTTTGACGAATTATTGACCATAATTTGAAATTAATTAATAATAAAAAAAAATTATGTTTTAATGAAGTAAAAATTTTATGAAAATGGTAACAGTATTTCGATCTTCTTTATTAATAATCACTTATGCTCTCAAAAAAGTTATTTTTAATTGAAAGAAAAAAAAATAATAATAAAAAAAAATTGACAATCTTGATGAATTATTGAAAATAATTTGAAATTAATTAATAATAAAAAAATTATTTAATTTTAATGAAGTAAAAATTTTATGAAAATGGTAACAACATCATTTTGATCTTCTTTATTAATAATCACTTATGCTTTTAGAAAAGTTATTTTTTTATTGATAAATAAAATAAAATATTTGGCAAAAATGAATAAAATTTTCTTTAAAAAAAAAATAATATAAAACAATTGCTTAATGAGAAAAAAAATTTGTAATAATAAAAAGAAAAATTAAAAAGAAAAACAAAAATTTTAATAAAAAATATATGAAAATAATTTGAAAAAAAAATTTGTACTTGAACACATCATCTTAATTTATATACAGTAGGACCTTGATTATCCGTGATTCGATTATCCGGCAACATCAATTATCCGGGATGGAAAAAGAAAATTTTTTGCATCGACTTAATTTTATTTTGGATCGACTTAAATTTTTCTGCATCGTTTAACCGTGATTACCTCTATTATCCGTGATTATAAGCACAAATTTTTTTCTATTATTTTGGACAAACAAGCGAAAAAGGAGAATTCCCTCTTTAGTATACGATTAGTCAGAAGCATACATGTAAACCTGTTTAGTTTAATTTAGAAATTTGAGAAGTGCGGTTTATTATTATATTTTTGTAGTATATAAAATCGTTGAATTTATTTAGTTGTACATATTTATTTATTAATTAATAAAAATATCTATTAAAAAACTAGCCAAAATTGGTACTCAATTAACCGGGAAAATCGATTATCCGGAATGCTTCCGGTCCCGACCATCACACGCATAATCAAGGTCCTACTGTATTATGATAGTTTTCCTTTTCTTTCTATTAAACTTTTTCTTTTAGGTCCTTTGTTCAAACGGAATTCTAATGAAATTCAATTAAATTTCTATGAAACTAATTAAATTCCTTTCATTTCTTCTCTTGACAAGAGTTTGAAACATTTTTCAAAACAGTTAACCTAAACTAAAGCTCAGAAGGTTCCTTACGGAACTTGTAAAACGAAATTAATTCGCATAAAATCTGATTGAATTTATTTCGATGTGTCACGTACGTGTCCCATAATTAGTCCTCTGTAGAGATGATTGTCAGATTTTACAATATTGTTTTTTTTTAAATCTTTTTTTATATAAATTATTAAATTAAGTCGTCTTTATGGTATCATCATTTATCATTTCTTCTCTTGACAAGGGTTTATCTCTTTGAAAGAAACATTTTTTGAAAACGGTTAACCTAAACTAATGCTCAGGGGGTTAATTACGGAACTTGCAAAACGAAATTAATTCGCATAAAAATCTGATTGAATTTATTAGAATAGTCCTCTGTAGAGATGATTGTTAGATTTTACAACATTGTTAGACCTCAGATGAGAACATTTATCATAAGCTAGTAAAGCTAATCATAAGATTATAAAAATTATTAGGAAACCTTGAAGAGACGATTGCATCATACAAACAGGCGAACCTGTGAAACTATTTTTCTTACAGAAACAGCTTATAAGAGTTTTAAGAATAAAAATGAAAAAAATTTTGTTTGGAAATAAAAAAAAAATTCAAAATATTTTAACACGTTGACTGCCGACTACGAGATAACTCGTAAATTTCGTTCCCTTCTAGGGTGCCAACTACGAGTTATCTCGTACTCACTAAACCTGCCATTTTTGTGTAGCTACGAATAAAATCGTAGTGCTAGTATCGAAAGATAAATGGCTTCTGGGTAAAGAACAAAAAGTCAATGCTAGCTTGCGTGGCCAGTTTTCTGAAAATTGCCGCGGCAGTTAACGTGTTAAAACAAAACCATCTTGTACATCATCATGTCATATAAATCATAAATTGTTGTTAAAAGTTTAAAGTTAAGTATTTAAATATAAAACACTCGAAGTAATTAAACTTGATTTTTTTTGAGTTAAAAAAATAAATTCAAAATATTTTAGAACAAAACTACCTTGCACATCATGTCATATACTAAATCAATTGTTGTTAAACGTTTAAAGTTAAGTATTTAAATATAAAAACACTCGAAATTATTAAAATTAATAATTTTTTTTGAGTTAAAAAATTAAATTTTCTAAAAAAAAATTTAAAACAAAACTTGTACATGTCATTTGAAATCAATTGTTAAAAGCTTGAGGAATATTATTAATTATATAAACAATTAAGAAAAATGAAAGAGAATCTTTTTAATAACTTAATAATAATAATAAATTTTGTATTCATTTTTAAGGGGTTTTCAAAGCATTAAAGCAGCAGTAGTTTTTTTTTCAACAATGAATTGTTTAAAATGCAATTCATTTGTATTATTTTTATATATTTTTATATTTATATTTACTTTAGATTTAATTTATGCCAAGGATAAGGTTGTTTATATGTATATAGGGATGGTGGTTGATTGAGTTTTTGCTTATGGTTATAAAATTATTTAACTTTACGCTACTACACACAAATTTTTAAAAACTAATGATTATCGCAAAATGTTTTTTTTTTATATGCATTTTTTCCTTTTAATTTTTACGCTTTTTTTGTTGTGTTTCTTTTTTTTTAATTACGTTAAATTTAAGAGCTAAGTAATGTTTTATATATAAGACCTTTTTTTTGTTTATTTTATTTTTCTTTCTTTACGTTACGTTACGTTACGTTACGTTACGTTACTTCTTTAGCAAATTAATAGCTTTTACGTTTAAATTATTAAATTAAGTCGTCTTTATGGTAATTAAATTTTTATTTAATATGGCAGTGATATTGCCTATTGATTTACTCATCATGCTTCCCTTTGCTTCCTTTTCTTTGTTCAATAATTTTTTTTTTATTTGCATTTAAATATCATCATCATATCACCTGGCTGGCTGGCTGGCTGGCTGGCTACTATCTTTATCTTGTATATTCTCTGTATATATATATGTACATACATAAACTAAATTATTTATAGCTTCAACAGAAATAGCCTGTCATTGTTGCTCATTTATTGTTGTCTTTTAAAAATAAAAGCCATGTAATAAAAAAAAAATTATTCTTTCTTTAAATTTCTGCAACTAAAACAACTTAGTTTTTCATTTTTAATATTTAAAAAAAATATAAATTTTCTTTATATAAAAAAAAAATAATTTCGAAAAATATTTAAAAAAAAAAGAAAAATATTTACAAATAGAAAAAAAATAGTACTTATGATTTACGCTTAAACAATAAAAGTAAACTAAACTAAACTAAACTAAATTTAAATGTAAAAAAAAAATAAATTTATAACTACAATGCATTAAGAGTGGAGGTGGAGGTGGGGTATGGTAAAAAGGGGGCTAAATGTGTAAATGTGTGTTGTTTTGTTTTATTTTATTACAGGAAATACTTTTAAATTTGTTTACTTTACAGCACCACGTTGTTGTTTGTAATTGTTTGATTTCATTTCATTTCATTTCTTTTGTTTTATTTTCTTTAACGCGTTACAATTAAACGATTTTGTTGTTTTCTAGGATGTTTTTTACGTTGTTGCATTTGTATATTCGTTATGGTTAAGACATTTTGATAACTTGATATTGTTTCAGCTGTTGTCGTTGTTGTTGCATCCTCTTCATCATCCTCTTCGTCATCTTCATTATCTTCATCATCACTATCACCATTGTTTTTTCCTTCTTGTTCTTCCTCTTGATTAGCCACTTCGATTTCATTTGTCGTTTCATTGCAATTGTTGTGTTGCATTTGTTGTTGTTGCCGACTCAAGGCATAATCATTTTCGAATATTGTCGGTGAATATGGCAGTTTATAGGCGGTCATTAGTAGACTTTCAATTTTATTCTTTTCAGCCGGTCTCATTTGTCTAATATTTACAGTTTTCAAAAATGGTTCCGTTGTTTCCGGTAGCCACTCATCGGAGATTCTAAAAAAATAAAAAAATAAGAAATAAGAAACGATACACGATGAGACATTATTATTGATATTATCTGCCACTGTTCTAGGTTAGCTTAGGTTAGGTTTGAGGATGTGTAGTTGTCATTGAGACAAGCACAAAAGCTAGAGGCAAAAAGACCCATTGTGAAGCCGCCGTAGTCTAGTAGGTAGTGTGTTGGCTTATTAGGCGTAAAAGCCAGGGTTCGAGCCCCAGGCCAGACAAAATAAAATACAAAAAAAAGTATTTCTTCGGCGACTTCCTCTCAGCAGGTTTCTGGCAAAAAAATCTGAGAGTAAAAAGAATTGCCATGAAAAAGTTTCTCAAAAATCTGTCGTTCGGAGTCGACTTTAAACTGTAGGTCCCGCCACTCATGTATAAAATTAACACACACAACATAAGTGGTGTGAGAAACTAGGTCGTAATCCTGACTGAAGGGTTGTAATGACCAATTATACATGTATGTATGTAAAAAGTAAAATTGTAAATACGTCCTAGAGGAGAGAGAGAGTGAGAGAGAGAGGATAGTGAAGGAGCTAGGGAAATTGGAAAAGGAGAAGTGGTAGTAGAGGACCACAAACACACAAGAGAGCGCTGCTACAACCTTGAAGCCATAGGACCTCTCAATCAGCTCAACATATTTATGAATCTATGGAGAGTCTTTATGTCAGCTCTCGACAAAGACACCAAACTTTCGAAAAAGCTCCTGCCCAGGGTGTCCTCATTCTTAACCTACTAAGGACTGGACAAACGCGCAAGAGAGCGCAACTACAACATTGACGCCCTAGCACCTCTCAACCAGCTCAACCTATTTATGAATCTATGGAGAGTCTTAATGTCAGCTCTCGACAAAGACACCAAACTTTCGAAAAAGCCCCTGTCCAGGGTGTCCTCATTCTTAACCTACTAAGGACTGGACAAACACACAAGAGAGAGCGCAACTACAACCTTGAAGCCTTAGCACCTCTCAACCAGCTTAACCTATTTGTGAATCTATGGCGAGCCTTAATGTCGGCGCTCGACAAAGAGCCCAATCCTTCGAAAAAGCCCCTGTCCAAGGTACTCAACCACAACCTACAATGCGCTGGACAAGAGTCCAAACTTTCGAAAAAGCCCAAGCCCAGGGTACTCAACCTCAATCTACAAGGGGCTGGACAGTTGCAGAGGAGGCGTTCGACTTCTGCTCGTAGAAAAATACCCTGCAATAGTCCGGCTGGCATCTGTTTCATATCCTTGTCAGCGATCTAATTTTGCAGTGCCCTGTAATGAAACCAATAACTAAACTCCGACTGGCCTTAGCTAAGACCGGAAGCAAACCTTTTCTATCACTGTCTATAGCAGGCCATAGACACCTAGACACATAACATCTTGATTCATTCCTCCAATGCCTCTGCTCTTCTCCCCTTGATCCAGCCTGTGATGCGGCTGTAGAGGTGGCAGATTGGAGGCAGATCAGGACCAACTATCAAATCGTCCTGTTCTAAATTGTGTAGGATAATGGTAGAGTTCGTAGGCTGAGCACTAGATTGATATTAGAAGGGGCATACTCGTACGTTACAATTTTAATTTGATTCGTACATATATGACTAAGCTAAGCTAAAGGGTCCGCCAAATAACTTTTTTTTTTGAAAATGCTTAAAAAAAAACTACTGAATATTTTCTCAAATTTCTTTTTTTGTTTGAAAGTACAATCCTTCCGGTTAATAATGGAAAATAATTTCGTTCAAATGGCTGCTTCGGCTGGCCATCATCAACATCAATTGAACATTTCGGAGACGTCATTGAGACGAATTTTGCATAAAGACCTTGGTATGCCGCCATACAAAGTCCAATTGGTTCAGGAGTTGAAGCCAATTGACCATCTAATGCGTTTTCGCTTCGCTAAGTGGGCCTGCGATCGACTTACAGAAGATGCCGATTTTGGCAAAAAAATAATCTTTTCAGATGAAGCTCATTTTGATCTAGGCGGGTATGTAAACAAGCAAAATTGTCGCTTTTGGGGCATAGAAAGCCCGCACGCATACATTGAAAAGCCGACGCACCCAAAACGAGTCACTGTTTGGTGCGGATTTTGGTCCAGAGGCATAATTGGGCAATTTTTCTTCGAAAATGAGCAAGGAATGGCCGTTACAGTCAATGGCGATCGTTATCGGGCCATGTTGAAAAAAAAAGTTACTCGCATTTAAAAAAAAAGTTACTCGGCGGACCCTTTATAATGATTGGCTTTGTCCTACACTGAGAAATATTTCGGAACGGATTTAATTTTGTTCTCATTAGTGATCTGCTAACTTACATTATTGACAATTGGATGACGTCAATGGATGTATTGCTTGGATCCCTTTTGAGGTATCAAAGGAATTTGTTATTATTTAGTTTCTAACCCCCCACAAATACATAGGAAAGCAATAGTAATTGTTAAAAGAACAGACGATAATAGGAAACAATAAACGAACGAGAGAAAGAGGGAAAAAAGAAAAATGTTTACAACTTACATTTCTTTGGGTGACCATTGTACAAAGCATTCCGTAATGCCGGCAATAGTTTTACGCTTCATTATACATTGACCCTGGAATGTAATTGAATTACAGCCATTCGTTAAAGTTGAAATTTGACGCAAACGATGCTGTAGACCCTCCATAATACCAGCATCAAAGAAGTCAAACATGCGGGCTAAGAAGAAAAGGAATACGAAAATTAAATGAAAATGAAATAAAAAAGAAAAAACAAAACGCTCAACTAACCGGAAAAGGGTTGACGTCTATAGCGTAACTTTTTGCCATTTTTACGCAATTGTTTGGGTACCGGCGGATCAGAGGTGCGTTTATTGGTGCTTTCCTTGTTTTCAGTGGCTGTAAAATGATTGTTTACATGCTTTTGTAATGCCAACTAAAAGGAATGAAAGAAAAATAATTAAAAAAATTGTTCAGTTTGTTTAACAAGAAAAAAAAACCGAAACTTACTTGAGAACCAAATCTTAAACCACAACCTTCAACGATGCATTTGAATTGCTTCGAGCCGCCATGCGATAGAACATGACGCTCTAGCCACCGGCGTGAGCAAGACTCTTTCTGATACACTTTACAGCCCACCCATAGGCAAGAGAAGGGCCCTACTTGTGTATTGACATGCTGATGCTGCATGTGATCGAGTAGTTTGGAATTGCTGTCATGTTTCTTATTGCATTTGTGCCAATAGCAGACACCGTCCAGTCTTTTATTGCCTTTGCCGCCATTGGCAGGGAAACGTATTGTTTTCGGTTGTGATAGAATGGGTGACATGGCACACTTGTTTGCTCCCTTAGTGAAATTCTCTTCAGCCAATTGGGTATCGATGGTGGTGGTGCTGGTGGTGGAAAGCAATTCAAAGGATTTCAATGACGAGGAAGACAGCGAACAAGAAGTGCTAGTGATTTGACTTATACTAGACTCTTCTGGTTGTGGCGGTGCTAGAGATGACGATGACGATGATGATGATGATGATGAAGATAATGATTCCGTTGAATTGTTGCTATCATTTTGAGACTCATCATTACTTTGCGAGTCTTGTATCATTGGTGTGGCCGGTGGTGTTTGTGTTGTATCCGATTGAGAAGATGCCGAAGAAGAATTGATTATTTCCGATTCGGTGGCATCAGATGTTGAAGAGTTATCGCCTGCAGATGATTTCGAAGAAGAATCCATACTTTCGGTATTGCTCAGGCTGCCACCAATACCCGATTCGGGCGTGGTTACATCTCTCATTTGTTTGTCATTTTCCTGAGTAGCAGAACAGGAGGCCTTATCCTCACCAGCCATGCTTTGTTTACTTTCCTCATTTTCCGGCAGTGAAACACTTATGCTAGACTCGGAGGAATCTGATGAAATGCAGGTTGATGTTACCATTTCACTAAGCATATCACGCGAAGAGGCGCCCGTAGCACAAGAGTTTGAAGAGGAATTCGAATCACTTAGGGAATTTGAATTTGAACAGGGATTAGGTGTTCCAGCTGACTGTTGGCAACTATTATTTAAGGGCGATAATATCGAGCATTGCGGTGAATTGGCTTCGCAACTGGTTATGGAAGCGGGAGTAGATGCTTCCAGCGAGAGATCGGCAGCTGATGAAATTGAATTGGAATTCGTGCTAAACGACGATGATGACGAAGAGCATTCACTGTTGTTTAACAACATATTATTTGGTTGTGGTGACAGGGATTTCTCCGTTTCTTCTTCCTCATCTTCATGCATGGCTACTACGGGATTAATTAGATCCAGTTCTTGTTTGATTTTTAAATTTCCAGGTATTTGACCCGAAAAGCTTGTGGGATTCTCAGCTTTAACCACATCTCTTTCCTTTAAGCCGGCTGTCACCATTGAAATGCATTCGTCCATGGGCTCATCTTTAATTTTACTTAAGTTTTCTAAGGATTTTGTTACACCCATAGGAGAAGAGCAGGAGCTTAGTAGAGTTTTAAAGTTGCTGTTATTACTCTGACCGCTGAAAGTGGTAGTGGTGGTGGCGGTGCTCGGTAAATTAAACGCATTGCTGCTACTGCAAATGGAGGAGAAGTTGGAGATGTTGGTATTGGTGTTAGCAGTTGTAGCTACTGCCACGTGTGCTGCTGTTATAAGAGAAGTTGTTGGTGTGATGCTAATCGCTCCATTGGAATTCTTAACTAAATCGAATAGATCCGTAGTTGTGGTGGTAGTAGAGGTGGTGGTGCTGGGTTTGAAAGCACCACTAATACTGCTACTACCATTAGCTTTGGTTTTGCTGATTAACGTTGGTGTTGATAGTGATGATGATGATGACGGTGACGATGACGATAACGTTGTATTTGTAGTTAAAGTTGAGCTTACATACGTTGGTGGCCCGGTTGCATTCGTTTGCTTGCTATTCGTCATAAGGTTAGCGGGCTTGATATTGATTTGGGAAGTTTGGTTCTGGGAAGTTGTTGCCAATTTCGGTGCTATATTTACCAATTGATTGGTTTTCGGTGTTGATATTATCGGACTTATGGTTACACTATTGCTTGCACCTAAAGGCTGTGTAGCCTTTGGTTGCACTGCTGTCGTAGAGGTGCTAGAAATGCTTACCAAAGCCGGCGTGGGCATTATATTGGAGGTAGCCTTTGTTAGATGATTTGCCGCTCGGATACCCTTAACCGATGCCGCCGTGGTAAGCGAAACCGGTTGCTGTTGCACGGGTGCTATTGTGGGCACCAGTGGTGGAGGGGTTGTAGGCGTGGCTATTATCTTACCCGACACTGTGGTTATTTTACCGCCATGAGTTTTATTCACCGACGATTTCCCGCTTAAACTTTGCTGTTGCTGCTGTTGTTGTTTACGTTTTTGGTATGGTTTGTTGCTGGTGATTTGATTGGCAGCAGTAGCCTTGCTGCAGATGCTGACCAGTTGATTTGTGGCCGTATTTGCTGCTGCATTGGTGCTGTTGTTATTCGTTTTATGCAGCCTATTCGATATGGTGACCAATGGTGGCGGTTGGGAGCTTAAGGTGGAATAATTATTGCTATTGCTGTTGTTGTTGTTATTGCTATTGCTGGTTACGATATTCGTATTGGCTTTGACAATAGCCAATTTGGCAGTGTTGTTTGTTGCAGTTGTTGTCGTCGTTGCTGTTGTACCAGCAGCTGCCACCATTATTGGCGTACCCGCTTGTGCTTGACCGCTGGCGGCCTGTAAAGTATTCGAGATTGTGGCCATATTGGCATTGTTGTGCGTTAATTGTTGTTGTTGCTGTTGTTGTGCCGTAGTGGTTAAAGCCACCGTGGCCAACGGTGGTGGCTGTGAGCTATTAATGAACTGTTGTTGAGCCAAAGCCAGTTGTTGCAATTGCTGCTGCTGCTGCTGCTGATGTTGCAAATCATGCTGTTGATCGCCTGCTGTTTGCTGTGGCTGAGGCGGGGGAGCAAAAATGGAACTGAGAGCTGGTAGGGGGGCCTGTTGTATGGGTTGCAAAGCTGGTAAAGCAATGGTTTTTTGCTGTTGCTGTTGCTGCTGCTGCTGCTGTTGTTGCTGATGATTATTGACAGCAAAAGCAGCTGCCGCTTGAGCTAGCATGGCCGGTAAAGAGGCTGCATTTAGCAGTAGACCTGCTGGTGTTGCCATAAATACCGGTTGCTGTTGTATATTGGCCGCTGCCCCTAATCTTTGCAGTTGTTGCAATTGAGCCTGCTGCTGTTGCTGTTGTTGATTTGCTGCTATGGCTGCCGCAATTTGTTGTTGGAATATTTCCTGAAAACTAGTGGCTGATGCTGCTGCGGCCAAATTGTTCAGGTTGGCCTTCTGTTGTTGCTGCTGTTGCTGTTGCAATTGCTGTAATTGTTGTTGCTGCTGTTGTTGTTTGATTAGTATTTCCTGCAAGTCAGCGGCACTTAAGAGATTGAAAGGATTATTGGGATTACCGGCTGCGCCCAAAGCCGAAGTGGCTGTTGTGGTGGTGGCTGTGGTAAATTGTTGCAATTTGAACACGGTGCCGTTTAAAAAGTATTGGGCTGCTGCAGCTTGGGCCGCTTGCTGGGTCGAATGTGAGGCATTGTTATTGGCCGCATTATTAGCAGTTTGTTGGCTATTGCTCTGGGCCTTTTGGGCCATATTGGCAGCTGCTGCCAGATTATTTAACTGCATTATATTGGCACCATTGGCCGCTAATAGCTGTGGCAATTGGACTAGATTGGGTAACTGCACGGCCGGCAGTTGAAAGAGTGTGGCAGCTGCTGGTGGAGCTGTTACGGTATTCGCTTGTGTCGTGGCTACCGCTGCAGTATTTGTACTTGTATTGTGGCCGATTTTACTGGCTGCTGCTATAGCTTGTTTTGCATTCAATGCTGGCGCCTGTGATGTTTGTTGGGCCTGGGCCGTGGGTAAACGTATGGCTGTTAGTAGCACGGCAGGAGCTGCGGTGGCATTGTTTGCAGCAGCAGCTGTTGCTTGTGTTAGATTTGTGGTGGCTTGTGTGGCCGCTGTAGACGCATTATTACCTAATAAACCCATTGACTGTTTGCTAGTGTTTCCATTGTCTTGCTTGCTAGCCAACAGCTGTTGTTGTTGTTGCTGCATTTGTTGTTTCATTTCAGGAGTGCGTGGAGCTATTGCAACATGCTTTTTCACCGGCGACTTCCCCGTATTCGAGGAAGACGAATGATGATGATTATAAGACTGATGATGATGATGACTGTTGTTTGAAGGTGTTTTTCGTAAATTCGGTGCAACCTGGGCGATTTTGGTAGGTTTGGGTCGTTCGATTTTCTTCAAAGCTGGCATTGGCACTGGTTGTATGGTTGTTAAGTTGTTCGTGGGCTTTGGATTGGCTGGCAAAAATGTCGTAGAAGTTGTGGTGGTTGCAGGGGCTGAACTTACATTTATAAGAGTATTTGCTGTGGTACTAATACTCGATGTTGAAGTGTTTGCAATGGCAGGGGCGGAGGAGGAGGATGGAGCATTGGTTACAGTAACAAAATTATTATTATTGTTGTTGTTTGTAGTGGCCGACAAACTCTTGGCCATTTGATTGATTTGATTATTTGTGTTAGTATTACTAGCGGCGGCCGTCTTATTGTTCTCCTTAAGCTGGGCCAAAATGTTAAAATACTTATTGAGCGAGGCAGTGGTGGCTGGAGCACTCATGGTTAAAGCATTTGTTGTTATCGCATTGTTAATGCTACATGCAGACGATGATGCAGCCGAGCTGGCGATCACTTGATTTTGCGATGATTTATTATTGGCCGCTTGGATTTGTGCTTTCATTTGCGATTTAAAATATCCCGTAATTTTCGTTTGTGACTCTTCTAAAGCGGCCGCTTTCAGTCTTTTAGCACCGGCATGTGTATGATGAACTGAGTTATCCTGTGTTGCGGCAGACGTTACACGAGACTTTTTGGCTGCTGTAGGCGTTTGGCCTATATCCCCGGCAATGTAGGGAGCTATTGTACGTTTCTTGGCTTGTGTTGTATGTGTGGCGGATGAAATGGTGGTGGTGGTGGCGGCGGCGGCGGGTATTGTTGCAACAGACACAGACGTGGAAGAGGTAACTGTGGCGGCAGTTCCTGTTGATGACGCTGATGTTGATGATGAGGATGCAGTTGTTGTACTCCATGGCCATTGTAAAGTGGGTAAATTTGAACATCGTAATGAGGCAGTGTTATTATTACTATTACTATTGTTATTATTGTTGTTGTTGCAATTTTTTGTAGTTTGTATTGTTGTAAGAGATGGATTAAGATGCTGCTGCTGCTGCTGCTGCTGTTGTTGTTTAGCTTTACCCGACGCACCGCCATTAAGATTACTATTGGTGGGCGTTATAGTCAAAGAAGCTGGCAGGTTATTTGTTCTTACACACAATGATGAGGTTGATGACGATGACGATGCTGATGATGATGATGATGTTGCTGCTGCTGCTACAGCTGTAACTGTAGTTGAAGCTGTATTTGTCGATGTGGTGTGGATGGTGGTGTTGTTGTTATTATGTATTGTTGTTCCCGTTGTTTTGCTGATGCTACTGCCAGCACCCTTATTTCCCACGAGATTTGTTTGGGGTGACATGTTGTTAGCGTTGCTGGTAGTGGTGGTGCTGGTGCTGATGGCAGTAGTAGTTGCTGTTGTTGTTGTAGTATTACAATTATTGCTACTTAAAGTTGATTGCTGCTGCTGCTGCTGCTGTTGTTTTTGTATTTGCTGTTGTTCCTCATTTACAGGCAAATGAGGCGGACTGCAGGGTGAACCAGGCTCAGAAGCATCTTCACTAGAAGCTGTACTGGAATCGGTGCAACTTAAAGATGTTGCAACACCACTGTAATTATTAACAATGGAAGCAAAACAAATGGAAAAGAGAACAAAAAACAAGTAATTAGTAAGGCTTTAGCTAATGGGTGGGTAAACCAAAAAAAGTAAAATTTAAGAAGAAAAACATTTTTAAACAAAGATTCGATCGATTCCTCCATCCTCCTTACGAGTGGCGTTTGGAAATTTTGTGTGCATCTGTATCTATTATTTAACATTTAGGCCCTTCCAATAGCTTTAAACTTCATTACCACCACTGCTAATCGATGTTATCGTTTTGGTTATTGTCAAAAAAATCATTTAAATTAAATTTTTTATTTAAATTTTATCATTATAAACACTGAAAAGAACTTATTCGTTATTATTATTATCGTTTTGCTTATTTCTAATGGCTTGTTTTGTACTGTAATTTATTATTATTGTATTGTATTGTATTTTATTTTCTTTTCTATTTTCGATTTCATTTTATTCTCTAATTTTACACATTTTATCATACATACTGCTTTAGTAGTTTCTTTCTTTCCGCCTCTTTTTTCTATACAAGCGCAAACAACAAAACAACATGAAACAAATGTGAGCAGCTGTTTGCAGCTGTCAAATACAGCATGTATTCAAACACATACACACACACACATACATATGCTTTTATACATTTAATGTATACATATGCAAACATACAAGTTTTGTATACAAAATTTATTTTGTTTTGTTTCTTGTTTTTCTGTTTGGCGTACAAACGATGAGTACGTACGTACGTACATTTGCCATAAGAAATCAAAATACAACTCTGTGATCACTGGTGTTCTTTCGTTTTCATCCTAAAGGTATGCTAAAGGAAATTTAAAAGGGTGGCAAGTGAAACTTTTAATAGAGTGGCGGTTGTATTTGGAAGGAGGGACTTTTTAAATTGTTAAAAAAAATAAAAAGTATTTAAAAAGGTCAAATTGGCAATTGTTTCAATTTTCGTTATATTTTTATAGTGAAATTTCCTTATGGCAATCGTATACAACCTGAAACCTTTAAAAAGTGTTCGCTTAAATATTTATTTCGGTTGATTTTTTATGGTTCAAAGCTGGATTGAAGAGTTTTTACGAATTTACAAAGTTTTCTTGTTCAAAATTTAGATCTCATTTTTCCCCTTGTATGAGCTGGATGGCAACAGTTGTGTTTCTCAAGCGGAAGGCACTGAAGGCAATTTGTTCCATAAAAACTTTTGAAATCGAATCGTGTAATCCATGCCACAGAAATATCCTTGGGAATGAGAAGGTTGATGTCTTTGCTAGATATCGACGCCTCCGTTCTATAGCATTCTAAGTCGATAAAGTGTGTTTTGGGTTATGAGCTCTCATAGTTTTCACGCTACATACGACTACAGTGGTGACCTTATAATTAGAAACGATGTTTCTGGAACAGTGTTCTCTGGAGTGACGAATCTAAGTTTAATTTGTTCCAATCTGATGGAAAAACGTATGTAAAACGTCCTCCAAACAAAGCCTTTGATCCCAGGTACACTGTGAAAACTGTAAAACAAATTAACAAACATACATACATGTTGCTAAGTCGTTTCTAATTATAAGGCCACCACTGTATATGTGTATCCTAAGTAGATTTTTCCCTATAACTTCGGAACGGATCGGCGCATCTTAACCAAATTTTGACAGTATTTAAGTTAGAGAACGTAGAATTTAAAAATGCAAGAACATTAATTAATTATTAATTAATTACTAATTATTAATTATTATTAATTAACTGCACTTAGAACGTTAAAGAATGGAGGCGTCGGTACGATATGTGGCTATGAATTTTTGTTGTCGATAGACTGAGAAAATAGGCTTACTTGCTGGTCTCAGCAAACCCATCGTGAGACAGTTAAGAGTGTTCCTTATGAACCCTAGTAGGGCCAGGTCTCTGGCGAAGATCTGAAATATCTTTCAAATTGATTTCTGAGAAGGAAATGGAGACTACTAGACTGGATTACCAGCTCTTGGTAGGAGATAATTTTAGGTAGTCAGTTTTTATCGGCAGTCCGTATTTAGGCTCTCATGAATTTTCTTGTAGTGAGGTTACGTTGGATGAGCAATATACAGTTCCATACCGCGCTGTTATACTTCAACGATTATAGAAACTAAAGGAGCAATTAACCCAAAAAGAGAATTTAATCCATAAAAGTAGAGTTCCTACCCAGAATTCTCAACCTCATCTAAGGGCTGATTATGATACAGAGGAGGTGTTTGATAGTATTTAAGTCCTTCTCGTTGCAACATACCCTGCAATAGTCCAGCTGGGATCTGTTCCAGAACTCTAGCAACCAGTCTTGCGTTAGATTTATACAAACACAGCACCAAGTGGGTTCTAACATCGTCTATAGAAGGCCATAGACTTTTGGATACACAGAAAATCGATTTATCTTCACGACATCACTGCTCTTTTCCCTGATCTGTCTTCTGACAAATCCGTAAAGGGTCCGGTTTGGAGGATTAAATCGTTCTCAGACCCTAACCTAGCAAGAACATCGGCAGTCTCGTACCCGGGTATACTGTTATATTTTCCAGAACTCAGTGGAGACAGATTCGATTTGATACAAACATTTTTGTAGACTCCTAACAATCACGAACTAATCGTGATTTACACCAGACAGACGCAATGGCTCTTAAGATCAAGTTAAGCTTTGCAAGACTAAAAAAACAATTGTAAAAATATAGATGAGCAGTTCGTGGGACCTCTGTATATTGTATAAGACCAATGGTCCAGAATTTTTAGATTCATACCTTCCATTACGAAGGAAGCAATGGACACTGTGTGAGGCTTTAAAGGTGTCAAGGAAGGCTTGTTTATTTTGAAAATGAGCTCACGTTTCGAAGCTAAAACTGATAACTTTATCTGAACATGGAACTATCGAAGAGGATAAGAGCTCACACATTATTCTGGTAAAGGACGACGTTCAGTATGGGTTTCGTTTCAAAAATGTAGTTTATTGGCTTATTAGGCGAGAGTCTGTGGTTCATACTCCAATTCAGAGATCTCGAACAAAAAGAAAAGTCTGTTAGTACAATAAAATTGCCATGAAAATTGTCCAGGTTCCAGCCCTAGCTCAAGCAACTCAAACAAAACCATGAAAAAATATTTCTTTCGGTAAGTACCTCTCAGCAAACAAAAACTCTGTGAGTAAATAAAATTGCATTGTAAAGTTTCTCATAAATTTGTCACTCGGTGTCTTCTTTAATATAAAATTAAATTAAAATTTAAAAATTAACACGCACAACATGGGTGGTGTGACAAGCTAGGTCGTTGTATGCATGACCAAAGGGTTGTAATGGCTAATTAAGTAAGTTAAGTAAGAATGTAAATGGGATGGAAAGAAGAAAAAAAACCAAGAAGCTGTGTGTGACAAAAGTGAAAATAAAAACAATAATTTTAGAAAGTCATAGTGATTGTGGTGGTGGTGGTCCACATGATTAAACGGGCATTGAAAGTTTTTAAAAAATTATAGCAAACGACCACATGTGGTGTGGTGGGTTTCTGCTTCATTTTCTTTGACGCTTCCAACACTTGTCCCCATAACGGCACATGAGTTTCTATTTAAATTTAAATTCTTTAAAGAAATAAAACGAAAAAGAAAGAGAAGAAAAAACAAAATTTTGGATTTTCATTCGATTTATGTTGCATTTTATGAGGCCATAAATTTATTTGGTATTCTCATCGAAGACAACGGTCGCTCGGTGTGGTGCAAGAGCTCGTTAAGCTTTAATTTATTGAAAAAATATTTTCGATTCTTTTTATGGATGGGCCTTCTTACAAAATTTCCAATAAAACTTTAATTTCAAATAGAAAACGAACTGTTTTTTATGGTTTTAATTTTTATAACGTGAAATATTAAATAAAAAAAACAGAAGAAGAAGAAGAAATCAAATGAGTCTGTGAAATGTTTTTCAATAATAAAGTTTTATTATAAATCTGATTAAGTTTTAGTTGGGGTTTTTTTTTTTTTTTTTTTTTTTTTTTTTTTTTTTTTTTTTTTGAAAGTTTAATGGATTATCAATCGCTTTTGTTAAATCTCTCCATAAAACGGGTAATTTTTTAGTATATAAAAATGATTCGTGACATGTGGGCAATGCCAATAAGGTTTGCCAATTCACCCATAAATAGTTAGACCATGAAATAGACGAGTAGTTTCCCAATAAAAAAAAAAAAAAAAAAAAAAAAAAAAAAAAAAAAAAAATCTGTCGTTCGGAGTCGACTTTAAACTGTAGGTCCCACAACTCATGTATAAAATTAACACACACAACGAAAGTGGTGTGAGAAACTAGGACGTTGTACAATGGTTCAATTCGGCCTCCGGGTACTGTACTTGTCCTAATTGACAAGTACACGCCCTCTAACCTAACCTAACCTAAATAGACGAGTAATTGTTCTAAATCATTAGAGAAGTTCGTTCTGCATGAGAAATGTGTTCGTTAAGGGGAAAATCCAAAAATTATCTTCAACGGAGAAGCTTCCCTTAAGGCTCAATATAGCAGTATAGGCTCTAGAATACGTATTTAGTCTTCTGGCTTTGCTCATCGTCTAACTGACAAGTGCAGAGAAGCTTCCCTTTAGCTCAATATGGCAGTATAAGTTCTAGAACCCGTATTTAGTCTTCAAGCTTTGCCCATCGCCTAAATGACAAGGGCAGTGTTTCCCGTGCAAAGACCATGGCAATTTTGAAAGCCGCGCAATATGTGTTACGTAATAATGAGTCCCTAACGACCTGCATCTCGACGTACATCCTCATCTCTAACTGTCGGGATTTTTCCAGAAAAATTTTTGGTTCCAGAGCTCGGAAATATCATTGGATATCGCAAGGCTGGAATAGAGTTCATAAACTCTGAGCTATCTATCGCTTTTTTAAATGTCTCCATAAAACGGGTGATTTTTTAGCATTTAAAAATGATTCGTGACATGTGCGTGCAATGCCAAAAAGGTTTGCCAATTCACCCGTAAATAATTAGACCATGAAATAGACGAGTAACTGTTCTAAATCATTAGAGAAGTTCGTTCTGCATAAGAAACTGTATTTCGTAAACCGGAAAATCCAAAAATTATCTTAACGGAGAAGCTTCCCTTTAGCCCAATATGGCAGTATAAGCTGCTCTAGAATACTTATTTAGTCTTCTAGCTTTGCGCATCGTCTAAATGACAAGTGTAGTGTCTCCCGGGCAAAGACCATGGCAATTTTGACATCCGCGCAATATTTGTTACGTAATAATGAGTCCCTAACGACTTGCATCTCGACGTCCATTCTCATCTATCGGGTCCGCCATCTAATGTACGAATCAAATTAAAATTGTAACGTACGAGTATGCCCCTTCTAATATCAATCTAGTGCTCAGCCTACGAACTCTGCCATTATCCTACACAATTTAGAACAGGACGATTTGAAGGTTGGTCTTGATCCTCCAATCTGCCACCTCTACGGCCTCGTCACAGGCTGGATCAAGGGAGAAAAGCAGAGGCATTGGAGGAATGAATCAGGATATTATGTATCTAGGTGTCTATGGCCTGCTACAGACAGTGATAGAAAAGGTTTGCTTCTGGCCTTAGCTAAGGCCAGTCGGAGTTTAGTTATTGGTTTCATTACAGGGCACTGCAAAATTAGATCGCTGACAAGGATATGAAACAGATGCCAGCCGGACTATTGCAGGGTATTTTTCTACAAGCAGGAGTCGAACGCCTCCTCTGCAACTGTCCAGCCCTATGTAGATTGAGATTGAGTACACTGGGCAGAGGCTTTTTCAAAAGTTTGGACTTTTTGTCGAGCACTGACATGAAGCTTCTCCATAGATCCATAAATATGGTTGATCTGGTTGAAAGGTGCTAGGGCTTCAATGTTGTAGTCGCGCTCTCTTGTGTGTTTGTCCAGCGCTTTGTAGGTTGTGGTTGAGTACCCTTGGGCAAGGGCTTTTTCGAAAGTTTGCACCCTTTGTCGAGAGTCGACATTAAAGGTCTCCATATCGGGTCCGCCATCTAACGTTTTTTTTTTTCAACTAGTGCTTATTTCGTGAATGGTAACACTTAGCTCATGTCGGATTTGACAGATAATTAGTTTTAATCCTTCCGCTGAACGAATATGGTTGTTTATACGCTTGAACTACGCTGGGAAATATTGCGACATTACTTTGAAAACCATGGTAATGTTGTAGAATGTGTGCGAAAATTGCCTGCGGATTTTGGAAGAAGAGAAGCACCGTCAGCTACGTATGTTCGTTATCTTGTGAAAAAAAGTGAAAGAAACTGGCATCCTCATCGATAAACCAAAGCGTGAAAAGCCAAAAACAGTGCGTACGAGAATTTGCTGCTGTGGCCGGAAGTGTGCGTGAAGCGCCATCAACATCAATTCACCGTCGTTCTCAACAATTGAACATTTCGGAGACATAATTGAGACGAATTTTGCATAAAGACCTTGGCATGATGCCATACAAAGTCCAATTGGTTCAGGAGTTGAAGCCAATTGACCATCCAATGCGTTTTCGTTTCGCTAAGTGGGCCTAAGATCGACTTACAGAAGATGCCGATTTTGGCAAAAAAAAAAATCATCTTTTTTCAGATGAAGCTCATTTTGATCTTGGCGGGTAGGTAAACAAGCAAAATTGTCGCTTTTGGAGCATAGAAAGCCCGCACGCATACATTGAAAAGCCGACGCACGCAAAACGAGTCACTGTTTGGTGCGGATTTTGGTCCAGAGGCATAATTGGGCCATGTTTTCTTCGAAAATGAGCAAGGAGTGGCCGTTACAGTCAATGGCGATCGTTATCGGGCCATGTTGAACGGATCTTTGTTCACAAAAATTGAAGAGGAGGAAATTGGCAACATTTGGTTTCAACAGGACGGCGCTACGTGCCACACAGCCGAAGCTACACTCGATGTTTTGCGCCCTGTTTTTGAAGATCTCATTATCAGCCGCAGAGCTGATGTCGTTTGGCCACCTCGGAGCTGCGATGGACTATGATTTGTGGGGTGCCGTCAAAGACAACTGTTACACCGACAAGCCACAGACAATTGACGCTTTAAAGGACAATATTCGTGAAGCCATTGGTGAAATACAGCTGCAGACAATCGATAACGTGCTTAAAAATTGGACCGATCGTGTAGGCTACTGCATGACCAGCCGAGGAGGCAGCCATTTGAATGAAATTATTTTCCATTATTAAGCGGAAGGATTGTACTTTCAAATAAAAAAAGAAATTTGAGAAAATATTCAGTAGTTTTTTTTTAAAGCATTTAAAAAAAAACGTTATTTGGCGGACCCTACTCAAAGCAGGGAGAATACTTGCAAAATTGTTAAACTCTGCAGCAATGATATGGAAAAGAAGAAATTTCGATTGTTTCCTTCTCTTTTCCATGGCCATTTATCGCACTATTGTGGTTCTAAAAGGTCAACGTCTTATTGGCAGACATGCAGATATACTTGGGCTTTCCTTTAAATGGCTTTTGTAAGAGTTGTGGAGGAGAAAGAATTTTCTTTTCACCACTTATGTATGTCTGTTCCTAGCTCTGACCATGAGGAAGCGGGAGTTTAATTGTCTTTGACCGATTTCTCCCAAATAAGGATTGGCTCCTGCATGGTTTCCCACCATAAGAGATGTCTGATCCCCGGTTTGGATATTGATTTGTGGTATCACAACAGGCTTGACTTGAGATCTGGCGAAAGTGGCACTTTTTTCCTACAAGAAGGAGGGTAAGCCGCCTAGCGTAACGTAATCTGGCGAAAGTGGGATTTTTTTTCCTGCAAGGAGGAGGGTGAGCCACCTAGCGTAACGAATTTTGGCGAAAGTGGGACTTGTTCCTACAAGAAGGGTGTACCACCTAGCGTAACGTAATCTGGCGAAAGTGGGACTTTTTCCTGCAAGGAGTGTGAGGGAGCCACCTAACGTAACGTAATCGAACAGAAGCATGGAGAGCACAAACAAGGCTAGTATAACAGCCTATAATGCTCCCTCAAAAGATGCATTATTTGGTATGGTTTTGTAGGCTAATGGCACCATTAGATAGTACTTCTACTCAACATTACAGTTAATAGTGTCGGCCAAAATGGATTTTGGAATTGGATTGTGGTGGCATGTGGTTTCAATGAGATACTGCTGCCCACAAGCTATTTTTCAGGAGGATACCATGAATCTCTGGTTAAGGTGGGCAAGGACCTGCGAGAGGTTTCGTCATGAAGAGTGTTCTGCGGTAGGCGGGAGTTCATTGCAGTGGCACTATTTTTTTTTTACAAAAGTGTTCAATGGCTAGAAATCGCCGTAGTCTACTAGGTACTATGTGTGGGGTTTTACGTGGGTACCTATCCGTCTGGACCTAATCCCACGGTGCTCTTCGCACAGGGTGCAAAATAATGCGTCTACCAACGCCCCCACATACCGCATACACTGGCTGCAACCCTGTATGTGGGTAGCAATTTGAAGTCATGTTGTGTTGGACATGACTTCCCTCTTGTTTAGAGGTCGGAGACCATCTAAACTCCTTCAATGCGTTAAGAATGTAACGCCACACCGTAGGGACACACTTCCCGCGATTTGGGTCTAAACCACAACCACCACGTCGCTCCCACAAGGGGGCTTCACCAATTGCCGGGCAGGGACAAGGTCCTGGGGCTCCCGGCACCCGTGGCACCAGATTAAGACCTCTGGTCAGGCTTCGCAGCCAAGTAAACCAGACGGCTGCCAGTTGAACCCCAACTAGTTCCTGACTGTACTGTATTGGTTTGTTAGATAAGACTCCATGATTCAAATACCAACTCATACATCTTGCTCAGAATGAAATTTAAAAAAATATTTGCTGTGCCGACTTCCTCTCAGTAGGCTTTTGGTAAAAACTCTGAGAGAAAAATAAATTTGCCATGAAAAGTTCCAGTAACGTACGGTATCGACGTTAAACCGTAGCGACGACCTACTTAAAATTAATACACCCAACATGGCTGATGTGAAAAGCTAGGTTGTAGTCCTAACTAAAGAGTTGTAATGTTCAATTAAGTTAAGTAAGATTGTCGCGCATGTAGGCTGCAGAGAAACCCTAAAGTGAAAATGTGACTATGTTTGGTGAGGATTATTGCTTGGAGGTGTCATTCCCGTAGTTCTGAGCGTTGTGGTCATATAATAACTCACTTTATTGACTTGGAATTGAAGATTATGAAGTGGGCGCTATAAGGTATCAACAAAACGCTGTCACGACCCACATAAAAATGCCCAATTTTAGCTTTTCTGCTTGCGAAATTTCCATAAATAGAAACTTCATATTTTAACAACCTCAATTTGTTACCAAGATTATCTGATTTGTAGTCACCGTAGTCTAGTAGGTAGTGCGTTGGTTTATTAGACGTAAGTCCGCGGTTCAAACCCCAGGTCAGACATCAAAACGATTTTTGAAAAAATATTTCTTCGGCGACTTCCTCTCAGCAGATTTCTGGCAAAAACTCTGAGAGTAAATAAAAATTGCCATGAAAAGTTTCTCAAAAATCTGTCGTTCGGAGTCGACTTAAAAAAACTGTAGGTCCCACCATTAATGTATACAAATTAACACACACAACATAAGTGGTGTGAGAAACTAGGTCGTAATCCTGACTGAAGGGTTGTAATGACCAATTATGTACGTACGATATAAGGTATCAACAAAACGATGTCACGACCCACATAATGATGCCCAATTTTAGCTTCCTTGCTTGCGAACGATAATTTGTTACCAAGATTATCTGATTTGACACCGTTAGACTTTTTTTTGGTAGGACTACAGCTAAGGAGGAGGATTTGAAAATCAGCATTCATCAAGTCATCGCCGAGATTCCGCACGAAATGTGAGAAATATGGTTTCAACTGCCAAGATTACGTGACTTAGCGAAGTTAGTTAGAAAGCGTAAAACGCAATCGTAGCGTTGAAGCAATTAAAAATCAAAATTCAAGACAATTTACAAGCGGCTGACTTATCACTCGAAATGTCACAAAAAGTAGTAGAAAACTGATCCTAAAAGATGGACTCTGCTATCAATCCGGAGGCAGTCTTCAATTAGCAAAATATCATTCTTTGATTTTTATTTCGTCCCCCCTCTTTTAATTTTTATTTAAAATCAAATCATTTCAGTATTTTGTTTTTCTCAACAATCACACGACAAATTCACACACATTTCTTCCTGCTTTACGATAACAAATAAATTCCTGCTCTTTTTGAGGACAAAAACAACAATCAGAGAGAAAAAAAATTAAAAAAATATTACTTTTTTCTTCTACTACTCACTACAATGTGCGTGCATTAGCAGCAGGCAGCCAGCCAGCTAAGGCTGAGACTACTGCGACTGCGACTGCAGCACTTTTAAATTAAAGTTAACTTTTTTGTTTTGTGTGTTTGTGCTTACCATTATAAAAAAAAAAACAACACAAATGAAAAGCAAGAAACGTTGAACTTTTGTTTTGTTGTTATCCTGTTTTAGAAATAAATATATTTGGCTCGTTTAATAGCTATAGAGAGCGCGCTATTGTTGTTGGTGTAGTGGTAAAAGCCGACGGCAAAAATAATAAAAATATTCCCATAAACAAATGGTACTACTACTACAACGACGACAACGAAAGACGAAGGCAAGTATAATAAAACGTGAGAATTTTTTCGTTTTTTTTTGTTTTATTTCTCAAAAGGTAATACTCCTTTAGATTAGTTGTAGTAGTAGTTGTTGTTGTTTTTATATAATAGAACCGAACTTAAAAAGTAAGTTCTCACCGAAGTAATATTACGAGTTTGTTCTTGTTTTTTTTTTGTTTTTGCTTTTCTCAAATGCAATACATTTTTCTTCTTTATTTTTGTTTGTTTTCTTGTAAGTTTAGAGAGTAAGAGGTGAGTTTATGTAGTAGGAGAGCATCCTTTACATTTCTTTTTTTTTGGTAAGTTTTCTTTTTCATTTGAGAGATACAGTAGAGTTGGCGAGAGAGAGAATTTATGTGGGAGAGAATCCTTTTTATTTGTTACGGTTTTTTTCTTTTTTTATTAAAATATTGTGTACACCACTTGAGGTTGTTTTATTATTATTTTTTTTTGTTTTTGTAATTTAATAGCGGGATATTTTGTTTTGTTTTTGGTTGTTTGATTTGGTTTCTATGTTTTGTTTTTGTTTTTTTGGATAACTAAACAGCGTTGTTTTTCGTTTTCATGTTTTTTTTTTGGTTGGTTTTATAAAAAGTAAATTTTTTTTTTGTTTTTTTTTCGGTGTTTTTTGGTTGTTTATTTTTTTGGTTTTAGTTTTATCTTAAACTTTCTTTATAAAAATGATTATTATTTAATGAAATGTAAAGGCGACAAAAAAAGGACCACTTTTATCATATTCTCTCATGTTATTCTTCTCTTCAAACAAACTTTACACATAGAGAGCACTGTTTTTGTGTTTTTTTTTTGTTTTGGTTGATATTGTATTTGTTAGGTGAGTAAAAAGCTCTCTTAATTTTAATAGAAAAAGAGCATAAACGTACCGTCTATAGAGATGGTTTTTAAGAGATCAAAAAATAGAGGAAGTACTAAAAACAAATACAAAAAAAAAACTGACATTCACACATACACGCACGTACACACTGTCACAATGGCTCGTAATAAACGGTTTTTTACACGTTAAACACATAAAAAAACAAGAAACAGGAAGACTCGTTTTATTTTATAACAGGATTTATATATCCTAGTATAGATTTTTTCAGCTTCTTTAAACTCCTCCAAAAAGAGAGGGAGGGCGAAATATATGTATGTAGAGAGAGAGAGAGCAAGAGAAATTTAATAGAATTTCTTTAAACTGTGTTTTTCTTTACTTATTTTTTTGTTAATAAAATATTTTAATTTTTTTCTTTTATATTTTCTTGCTGTTGTTGTAATATGTATTAGCTTTTTTCATTATTCAAATTATTTTCTTTTTTTTTCTTAAGTTATTATTTTTATTTTACAAAATTTAAATTTTTTTGTTTAAACTTTTATGTATAAAATTTGTTTTTATTTTTGGTTGGTTTTATTCTTGATTATATTTTATTTTTTAATTTAAAAAGTATAAGTATTTATTTTAATTTTAATACCACCATCATATATATAAAATTGTATGTATAGAATGAATATTTAAAACATAAGAAGTTGAGCAGGAAAAAAACAATAATCAAAAACACACACACTTAGAGAACACAACTGATACCGTAATCTCTCTCTTGCTTGAATAATAAACAACGTTTTTCCCGTATCCAGCGTCCGTACAGTATAAGGGAAAATTTTCGACTGGCTTTTTTCGGGCTCTGCATGTTCAAAAAACACCACAGTCGCACAGTCAAATATTGGAAATGCAACATAAAAACAAAATCAACAAAAACAAAATCAACAAAAGCAAGAACAACAGCATAAAAGGCCTACAGCACACACTATAATAACACACAGGAAAACACACAAAAAAAAAAACAGAAGAAAATGAAGAAGAACCATACACACAGAACATGCAAAAACAAAAACAAACACAAAAAATAAAAGAAAAGAAAAAAATCCCTGCTTTCTAAGGCCAGAAAAGAGCACCGCTTTAAATAAAGTGCGTGAGTTTAGAATACACACACACACACACACACACACACACACAAATACATTCATCACAACAACAAACATTAGCAACATCACGGTTATAACAAGAAAAAAAAAAATACCTTAAAAGTCTACAAAACATCCACACATCGGGTCACATCGGGAAACACAATATGATTTCCCTGTATTTCTTGCTTTTTGTTTTGTTTGGTTTTGTTTTGTTTTGGATATTTTCCCTACCATCATCTCACACATATGTTGTTATGTTTACACTTCTCGTTCGTACATACATGCATAACTACATACATAACTGTGTGTATGTGTATGTGTAATACACATATTAGAGCCTTAGTACATTATATCTACTCATTATTATTATTGCTTTTAGTAGCTGTAGTAGTAGTAGTGGTGTGGTAGTAGTTGTGTTTACAAATAAATGTTTGTATATGACTGTGGCTGGCTGACTGGCTGGATGTGAATGCTTGTATGCTTGTATGTATGTGTGGTGCTAATGCCTCTTTTATGTTCTAAAATGCACCAGACACTCCATATCACACTCATTTACTCGCGCTCACATGTGTTTTGTTATTGTTGTTGTTATTTTTTTCTCTTTTTTTTAAACTATAATAAACAAAATACAAAAGAAGGAGAAGAAAGAAAACTAAAATAAAAATAAAAATCTTCTACACAAAATTGTTTATACAGTGTGGTTTGAAAATATAGCACAACTTAGAAAATATCTTCCGTTTAAAATCAAAAATTTGAAGGTATAAGCTGCACTCTGGCATGTCACTATACATTGCATGTTCAAAGTCTGTATTTCATGCATCTTATACGGTTGGTGTACCCAAAACCGTGCATTGTCGTGAGCAAAAATAGAAATCAGTTTAAATGCTTTGCAGCAGCAGTAGTAAAACAATCATTTCCCTCCACTGCATGCATGTCACGCATTTATATTCTATTTTTGATAGATTGCCGCGCAGCATTTGTTGCCTCTTATGTGTTTATAACATTAGAATCAAGCTATTTATGGTATGTAGGTAGAAGTGGTTGTCCCCTTGATGGAGTCATGAGCGGACACAATTACGCCGCACACAGGGCCCATTGTGTTACCACAGTTTCACATTCTCCCCTATTCCAGGAACCACTCTGAAATTCCGATGAAGCGACTCAGACTGCCAATATTCATGCATGACAATTCATCTAGGTCCCCCATGTAGTAGGCACCCAGGTGCCTCTTCCTCCTCTGACCAAGTGCTGGGCATGTGCACAGTAGGTGAAGAATAGTTTCATCCTCCTCATTGAAGTCGCCGTAGTCTAGTAGGTAGTGTGTTGGCTTATTAGACGCAAAAGCCTGGGTTCGAGCCCCAAGCCAGGCATTAAAGACAAAATACAAAAAGTATCTTTTCGGCGACTTCCTCTCAGTAGATTTCTGGCAAAAGTGCATAAAAATTGCCATGAAAGGTTTCTCAATAAATAAAAATCTGTCGTTCGGAGTCGACTTTAAACTGTAGGTTCCACCACTCATGCATAAAAAATTAACACACACAACATAAGTGGCGTGAGAAACTAGGACGTTGTACAATGGGTCAATTCGACCTCCGGGTACTGTACTTGTCTTAATTGAGAAGTACACGTCCTCTAACCTAACCTAACCTTCATCCTCCTCATCTCCACAGCTTCTGCAGAAATCATTCGTGAGGTGTCCAAGCCCAATACGCCTCACATGCGTTCCTATAATACAATGCCCCGTAATAACCCCGATAACAGCGCTGTGCCTACTTCTTTGGAGTTTAAGCAGAGTCGCCGTGCGCCTCCTATCCAGCCTTGGTCAGATTTTTTGCGCCGTTCTGCCCTTATCCGAAGCTGCCCACCTACTGTTGACAAGGTCCACGATTGCATTGTCAATTATAAGCCTGCAGGTATCCAAAGGGGGATCCCCAATGTAGAGAATTCGTCAGAGAGTTCGATGGTCGTGCCCCTTCTGGCCAAATCATCCGCTCTGCAGTTGCCGGGAATATCTCCTAGGTCCCGGTACCCATGTGATACAAACATCATATCGGTATGCTATTTATACTCGTACTCTCTTTTAATTCTTTGATAGATTGCCGCGCATCATTTGTTGCCTCTTATGTGTTTATAGCATTAGAATAACGCTGCTCATGCTCGAACTCTTTTATTCTTCTTTGATAGATTGCCGCGCAGCATTTGTTGCCTCGTATGTGTTTATAGCATTAGAATCGCGCTGTTTATACTCGTACTCTCTTCTTCTTCTTTGATAGATTGCTGCGCAGCATTTGTTGCCTCTTATGTGTTTATAGCATTAGAATCACGCTGCTCATACTCGTACTCTCTTCTTTGATAGACTGCCGCGCAGCATTTCTTGCCTCTTATGTTTATAGAATTAGAATCACGCTGCTCATACTCGAAGATCTTTGACAGATTGCCGCGCAGCATTTGTTGCCTCTTATGTGTTTATAGCATTAGAATAACGCTGCTCATGCTCGTACTCTCTTATTCTTCTTTGATAGACTGCCGCGCAGCATTTGTCGCCTTTTATGTGTTTATAGCATTAGAATCACGCTGCTCATACTCGTACTCTCTACTTCTCTGGATTAGAAAGAGTGTGTGTGTGTGATAATATTTTACTCTTGACTGTCACATAAGAAATTACAAAAACGGCAACAACAACAACAACAGCAACAACAAGAACCCACATGTAAAAATAAACTCTCTTTTGGAAAAAATAAAAGTAAAAAAAATCAACAACAATAACAACAACAACATCAAATGTGTTAGAAGTGGAAAAAAGAATTCTTTTTATAGTAAAATTGTTGTTATTATTGTTCTTAGTGTTGTTGTTGTCGCTTTCTTGCATTATAAAATAAAAATGTTCCCTTATCAAGAGTTGTACATATTGTATGCATGAATGTAAACACACATCCATATAAATGTGTTTGTGTGAGTGTATGTAGCTGCATGTGGAGTAAGTCGTCGTGTGTACAACGGTCGATCGGTTTATACAACGTTTTGCTCTACCTATCGTGTAGCTATGTTTGTTTGTTTGTGTATTTAATGTTATGTTGCAGGCTGGATGGCTGGCTGGCTGGCTGACTGGCCTTTTTTATATATGCATACGTATGTACATATGTATGTGGACACACAGTATTTGTTTGGTTGATAAATTTTCTATGCTTCGTTCTTTTTTTCACGTTTTTTTTATTTTTTGTTTTTGTTCTTTGTGTGTGTATTTCTTTTATTTTTATTTTCATTTCATTTTTACTTTCCTCTATAAACACTTACACACACACACAAATGCACTCATACAATAAGATGTTTCAATGGGCTCATCATCCCTCGAAGAGAGTATGAGAAAGAGAGCAACAAAGAGAGAGAGAAACTTAAATTTCTTTCTATATGGGGAATTTTTTTACTAAACATGCCAGTGATGTTTGATAATAATATGATACTGTTGATGGCTGTGTGTGTTAGTGTGTTAGAGCTCTTCATCTATTTAAAAATCAAATGCTTGTTTAATATGAGCAGCAGCAGTAGTAGTTGCAAGCAGCAGCAAAAGCAAAAATAATATTTACGGTTCATTTAAAATTTCCCTGTATTTTATGTTTGCTTTTGCATTTGCTTTTACTATTTACATTGAAAAAGTTTTTGTATGTATGTTTGTATATGTATCTGTGAGTTTAAATGTTTTTATTTGTTTGTTTTTTTGTTTTGCTTTTCCTTTCTTTCTTCTTTTCTCTGCTTTAATAACGTCGATGTTGTTGTTGCTGTTGTAGTGTTTGTTGTTAGAAAATTTAACGTAGAGCAAGAATATGTTTCAGTCACGTATACAATATACAGAAACAACAACAACAACAACAACATCAAGCCAAAGTATTAAAATTGTTGTTTTTTTACGTTTTGAATTTTTTTTTATTAAAGAAACAAAACAAAAAACCTAAACTAAAGAATGAAAAAAGATTTGAAAAGACAAGTTATTTATGGTTTAATACCATAATTTAATAAAAAACAAGTTTTTTTTATATATGTAAACATACATACATACATATGTATGTATATAAATGTAGTATTATTACAATAATTTTTAACAATAAAATTACAAAACATTTGCCAAAACTTATGTACATGTTAACAACATGAGAAAATTTCCTTGTTGTTTACATTGAATATTTTAAACAAAACCGTTATATTTTTATTTCATTATCAAGAACAAGAAAAAAATGTTTGCTCTGTTCTCTCTCTTTTCTTAACTCATCTCATCTCTTGTTGTTTTTGCTACACCCTCCCCCCATTCCTTTAAAATGTTTTTACACTTGATTAGTTATCATACATGCAGGCACACACACACGCACACGCACACACAAACCCACAATTATGCTGTCTTACTACTAAACACTCATTTTTCTTCTTCTGCTTCTTCTTGAGACTCTTCCACAAACTCATTTAGAATTCTTAACATTTGCTAGCGTATAACTTTTTTTTTCAATATACAACAACAACAAAAATAACAATAACAACGGCTATAACAATATTACACACACAATGCAAACGTGCATAGAATTTGTATTTTTTTCTCGTTTTTTTTCTTCTCAAAATAAAAATTTTTTTATTTTCCATTAATGTTGTCGTTGTTGCTGCTGTTACTGCTATTATTTTTTTTTGTTATTGTAATTAGTAAACATAACAGCAGCACAGGTGGAGTAAATTCTACTTTTCATTCTCCTTCTTTCGCTCTTTCGCTCTCACACGACCAACAGTAACAGTCTTTTGCTATCAATACTTAGAGGGATGCCAACTATAAAATTAATACAGCGCTAGAATACGCGGAAAAGCGCGTAATTGGGAAAAAGTTTTCTTTTTATTAAACCACGCCAAAATGGTGAAAAATCATAATCATTTACCACATTCCACTAACCATTTCCTAAATATAGCAACCACCCCTCCAATGTAAAGAATAGAAAGTCCTGTGGTTAAGGCTTTTAAAGCCGTTTTCCATAGAAATGTATTTTATTTAAACTCTCCGTAGATGTGTTGACGAAGATAGCTGCTACGAATACAGTTACGAGCCTAAATTTGGTATACACAGCATCATCACTGTATGCGGGAGCTAATGCGGGTTCATAGAAGCTCTAAAAGAGTGATGTGACTGGAAACACAATTTCTGTAATATTCGGAAAGGTGTCGATAGATATTTGCGGAAAGGCGATTAGTTGACTTTATGTGTAAGGCGCAGAACTATTGTCGCCGTAGTCCAGTAGGTAATGTGTTGGCTTATTGTATGCAACCCCCGGGTTCAAACCCTATCTCAAACATTTCAAACAAAACGAAAAATGAAGAAAATATTACTTCGGTGGGGAGGTCACCAGTCTTCCGGCAAAATTGCCATAAAAAGCTTCTTTGGCCCTGCCAGTCATAGATAAAATTAACGTACACAACATGGCGGGTGGTAAGAGAACATATGTCGTTGTCCTGACTGGAAGAATTGTAATAATTTCATTTAATTTTACTTTTAAAACATATCGTCCACATAGACTTCAGAGACATGACATTTCCAGGAGTGTATTTGAAAGTTAGACGGAAATGCTAAGGAGAAAATGGCGTTCCAAGTTGCTGTGGAATGTCTCCGATACGACTTAGAGTTTCATCCAAAATCATAGCTTTTTATGTGTGTTGTTGAGGTCGCCATAGTCTAGTAGGTAGTGTGTTGGCTTATTAAACGCGAAGCCATGGTTCAAATCCCCGGTTAGACATTAAAACAAAATACAAAAAGTATTTCTTCGGCGACTTTCTTCCAGCAGATTTCTGGCAAAAACTCTGAACATAAATAAAATTGCCATGAAAAACTTTTTCTCAAAAATCTGTCGTTCGGAATCGACTTTAAACTGTAGGTCCCGCCACTCATGTATATAATTAACGCACGCAACATCAGAGGTGTGAGAAGCTAGGTCGTAATCCTGACTGAAAGTTTGTAATGCTCAATTATGTATGTATGTATTGCTTCGGTGACTTCTCAGCAGTCTTCTGGCAAAAATTTTGCTATGAAAAGCTGACGTAGGCCCTGCTACTCATGTTGGGGGTGGTGTGGAAACTAGGTTTTTGCCCCGACTAAAAGGGTTGCAATGACCATTTAAGTTTAGTAGGTAACCATAGCTTTATGTGTATTTGTTTCATTAAATTTTACATTTGAAACTGAAAAATCAAGAACATAGAGTTCAGCGACATGAGCAGGAGTGTATTTAAAAGTTAAACAGAGCTGGTCAAGAGAAAATGGCGTTCCAAGTTGGACTGGAATGTCGCTGATACGACCTAACTTACTTAATTGGCCATTAACAACCCAATTAACGGATTTCGACCTGCCGCAACACATACTTCCAGGCTCCTCTGCTTCTTGCGCGGCTACACCAGTTGGTCACACCACTCGATGACAGGGCTTCCGCGATTTGGTCCTTCCAACGAATCATCCTCTTCGCCGACTTCCGCATATTCCCGCATCAAATACCCGTCTCTCGCGGAGCATTCTCCTCCATTCGAACGACATGGCCGAGCCAGCGCAGCCGCTGGATATTAATACGCTGCACAACGTCTATATCGTTAAGAAGCTCATACAGCTCACTGTTGGATCGGATGCGGAAATCATCGCCAACTCGCACTGGACCGAAGATCTTACGTAGTACTTTTTTTTCGAAAACTCTCAAGGCTACTGCATCAGTGCTTGATAGGGTCCATGCGTCTGCGCCATAAGAAGCACGGGTAGGTTGAGTGTCTTGTAGAGTATTAGTTTTGTCGTACGAGAGAGGTCTCTGCTACTCAATTGCCTATTAAGACCATAGTAGCACCTTTTGGCAAGAGTGATCCTATGCTCGATCTCCAGACTGACATCATTTTGGTGGTAACGGCGGAACCAAGATAAATAAATTCCTTGACTGTATCAAAAGTATAGTTATCGGCCGTAATCTGAGAATTAATACGCTGCACGTCTCTACTTGTCGATAACATATACTTTGTTTTGCCCACATTTACTGCCAAACCCATCTTACTAGACTCCCGTTCAATAGCACTGAAGGCAGCAGTAACATCTCGCTTGGTACGTCCTATGATGTCAATGGTGTCAGCGTACGCAAGTAATTGGACACTTTATACTTACTTGATTAACCTACCTAAAGTTTCATTAAAGTCATAGCTTTTTATGTATGCCTGTTTAGCTTTACTTTTAGAACGGTGTGATAGATAGCTACTCTTTGACAGCTTCCAATTGTCAGTTTCGCAATGTCAAAGATAAGATATGTTTCCTGTTGATGACAACACGTAGTTACTTTTACTAACATTGATGGCGAGACCTATGTGCGCTATAACGCTACTGTAAAATGAAAGCATAATAATTGGAAGTCGCCGTAGTCTAGTAGGTAGTGTATTGGCTTATTAGACGTAAAGCCAGGGTTCGAGTCCCATACCAGACATCAAACCAAAATACAAAAAGTATTTTTTCGGCGACTTCCTCTCAGCAGATTTCTGACAAACAGCTCTGAGAGTAAATAAAAAATTGCCATGAAAAGTTTCTCAAAAAATCTGTCGTTCGGAGTCGACTTTAAGCTGTGGGTCCCCCCACTCATGTATAAAATTAACACACATAACATAAGTGGTGGAGAAACTAGGTCCATAATCCTGACTGATGGGTTATAATGGCCAATTATGTACATTGTATGTTGTTTAGCTTTACTTTTAGAACGGTGTGATAGATAGCTACTCTTTGACAGCTTCCAATTGTCAGTCTCGTACTGTCAAAGATGAGATATGTTTCCTGTTGATGATAACACGTATTTAATTTTACTAACATTTATGGTACGTCCTACGTACAAATAAAATTAATTTAAATAAATTCTGTAAAATTAAAGCGTAATAACGCACTGGATTACCTCTCCCCACCAGTCGACAATTTTAAAAATGCAGCGTTAAAAAACGCTTCAAAAAACCCGCTAAAATGACAAAAGGCGGCTCGTTAATGTTTGTTTACTTACATGCACGCAAACGATGGATGGGTACATTCGTATTTGCGAGTATGAGTGCTTATGTGTGTGTATGAATGTTTAAACACTCTTTTTAGACATTTTCCTTAACAGAAAAGAAATGAAAAGAAAAAAATCCCCACAGTTATTTAATTTACGATTAACATAAATGCTTAAGTTAAACGTACACTCGCTCTCTCTTTCTCTCCTTTTGCTTCTTTTTTTTCTGCATGCCGTACATGGTGTGGTAGTGTTGATACTTTTGTTTTTGTTATTGTTTTGTGCTTTACAATAAATGTAATAAAAATTATTAAATAATACATACTCTGTGATATTATTATTAAAACAAAAAAAAAAAGAAATAAAACAAAAAAGGGTGTACAAATGAAATGTACACAAACACACGTTAATAGAAAAAAAGGAAAGGAAAAAAAAAACGCAGAACCTATTAAAAGATTCTTCACCTTTTTCTGTTATCTACACAAATCAATCAAGTTTAACAGCTTTTAACTATTAAATGCATTAAGAAGGCGAGAGAGAGAGAGGGAGAGGGAGATAGAACACTAAGCATTGTACGTTTTAAAATAACAACAACAAAACATACAGATAATGAGGAAGTGAAATGTGTTTATTTACATTTCTATACACATTGAATATAACAACAAGAACAAGAACAAGACAAAAAAAAAACGTAAAAAGTAGAAGCAAAAGTAACAGCATTAGTATTGTGTGTGTGGAATTGTGTGTGTTACAAAATACTTGTAATAGTTTAAGCATAACAAAGAAAATTCTTTGATTTTGATTGGAGAAAAAAAAACAAAAACTGGGTTATAATTAATTGATTAAATTTTGATTTTTGTTAATGTTTAATTATTGATAGAGAATATATAACACGTTTTAATGTTTTTTTTCTTCAACTAGTGCTTATTTCGTGAATGGTAACACTTATCTCATGTCTGATTTGACAGATAATTAATTTTATCCTTCGCGCTGAACGAATATGGTTGCCTACACGCTTAAACAACGCTGGGAAATATTGCGACATTACTTTGAAAATCATGGTAATGTTGCAGAATGTGTGCGAAAATTGCCTGCGGATTTTGGAAGAAGAGAAGCACCGTCAGGTCCGTATGTTCTCGTTATCTTGTGAAAAAAGTGAAAGAAACTGGCATTCGATAAACGAAAGTGTAAAAAGTCAAAAACAGTGCGTACACTTGAGAATATTGCTGCTGTGGCCGGAAGTGTGCTGCGTGAAGCGCCATCAACATCAATTCACCGTCGTTCTCAACAATTGAATATTTCCGAGACATAATTGAGACGAATTTTGCATAAAGACCTTGGCACATGATGCCATACAAAGTCCAATTGGTTCAGGAGTTGAAGCCAATTGACCATCCAATGCGTTTTCGTTTCGCTAAGTGGGCCTAAGATCGACTTACAGAAGATGCCGATTTTGGCAAAAAAAAATCATCTTTTCAAATGAAGCTCAATTTGATCTTGGCGGCGGGTATGTAAACAAGCAAAATTGTCGCATTTGGGGCACAGAAAAGCCGCACGCATACATTGAAAAGCCGACTCATCCAAAAACGAGTCATTGTTTGGTGCGGATTTTGGTCCAAAGGCATAATTGGGCCATTTTTCTTCGAAAATGAGCAAGGAGTGGCGGCCGTTACAGTCAATGGCGATCGTTATTGGGCCATGTCGAACGAATTTTTGTTCACAAAAATTGAAGAGGAGGATATTGGCAACATTTGGTTTCAACAGGACGGCGCTACGTGCCACACAGCCGAAGCTACACTCGATGTTTTGCGTCCTGTTTTTGAAGATCGCATTATCAGCCGCAGAAGAGCTGATGTCGTTTGGCCACCTCGCAACTGCGATTTGACACCGTTGGACTATTATTTGTGGGGTGCCGTCAAAGATAAGTGTAACGCCGACAAGCCAGAGACAATTGACGCTTTAAAGGACAATGTTCGCGAAGCCATTGGTGAAATACAGCTGCAAACAATCGATAATGTGCTTAAAAATTGGACCGATCGTGTAGGCTACTGCATGGCAGCCATTTGTATGAAATTATTTTCCATTATTAACCGGAAGGATTGTATTTTCAAATAAAAAAAGAAATTTGAGAAAATATTCAGTAGTTTTTCTTTAAAGCATTTTCAAAAAAAAAAGTTATTTGGCGGACCCTTTATATTACTTATTTGTACAATAACAGAGAGAAAGAGAGAGAGAGAGAGTGAAATAGTCTTCTAACATTCTTAATGGAAAGAATATTTTTTGTTGTGCATGTGAAAAAGTAAAATACCCCGGTTTTCTGATATTTTAAAGAAATTTCTTGACTCTGTGATGAAAGAGAGAGAGTGAAGGACTAGGGTAATGAATCATACATACATAATTGGTCATTATAACCCTCTAGTCAGGATTACGACCTAATTTCTCACACCACTTATGTTGTGTGTGTTAATTTTATCAGAGTGGTCGACTCCGAACAACAGATTTTTTGAGAAACTTTTCATGGAAATTTTTATTTACACTCAGATTGAATTCTTGATGGATAGGTCTTCTTACATGGTAAAATGTAAGAATTTAATCCAAAATATAATTTAAAGACGGTAAAACAGGGTGGTGGTAGCATCATGGTATGAGTGTTATTCTCTTATTATGATGGGGGTCCTCTATATCGTATCCAGAATGTAATGAAATCGGCTGATTACACCGAAATTTTGAAAAATATAATGCTACCCAAGATATATAATGCTATGCCCAAGAAAATATGCCACTCAAATGGGTCTTCCAGCAGGATAATGAGCCAAAGCATACGGCAAAGTACACAAAGAAGTGATTCCAGGACAAAAAATGTTTTAGAATGGCCAGCACAGTCCCCTGATTTGAACCCAATAGAAAATATGTGGAACGATGTTAAAAGGGCAATCAGGGGAAAGTGTCCAACAAACCGCTGCATGTTTGTCAAAATTTGGTCGACTCAATGCCTAGAAGCTGTGCTGTGCTGTTCTGGATAACAAAGGATCCGCAACAAAGTACTAATGTGGCACTAAGGCTTCATGCAACAATATTCAGTACAAATATCTATTTAGTTTTACTTAGGTTAGTTATAGCTTTAAGATTTCATGAAGTGTCCTTATTTTTTTCACACCTTAAACTACATACATTCATACAAAATCACAAAAAAAAATCAAAATATATTATAGGAATAGCAAAAATTTTGTTTTTAATCTTTTTTCTACCGTTTAAGAAAAAATAAGTCGTTTAAACAAGAAAGAATTTTCGAGTTTTTATTCGGTTTTAAATATAATGTAAGTTTGGGTGGGCACTGTCCTTATTATTTTTCACATCACTGTACGTTCCATTACATTACGTTCTATCGACGTTTGACTAAGCGGGGCATTTACGTTTTGTTACGTTGCCGAATCAGTTGCTCTTGTCTTGTGCATGAGGAACACGTATAAGTCGTTAGTTTTTCTGTTGCGTGACGCCGTATGTGTCTTAAATAAAAATAAATAAACACTCTAGTAGCTGGTGTGCGGGCTTCCTTAGACGCTAGCCCACGGTTCCAAACCCCATGTCAGACATTTTCATCAAAACGAAATATTAAAAAATAATTCTTCGGTGACCTTCTTCTGGCAAAAACTCTGATAGTAAAAATAAAATTGCCATGAAAAGTTTCTCAAAAATCTGTCGTTCAGAGTCGACTTTAAACAGTAGGTCCCTTCGCTTATGGATAAAATTAACACACCCTGGGTCATAATCCTGATTGAAGAGTTGTAATGACCAATTATGTATATACATACAGTGGTGGCCACGAATTTAAGACACGACATTTTACTTCTGCATTTGTGATAATTTTTACATCTTATCAATAATATTTTAGGTCCATGATATTTTTCTTAAGATTTTAGTAATATTATGAAGAAAAGTTAAAAATATTTTGCTACCTATATTTGGTTAAGAATTTTTATTTACATATTATATTGATCAAGACAATTTGCTAGTCGGGATTTGATATTACTTTGACACAAGTGGTTTACGTTGTGCAATACACCCACGCAAGTTTTTTTCATTTAGACATCTTCTTATTGCCCTAGACTAAATATCGATACCAAAATCCAATACAATTTTATTTTTTATTTTACTTGAGCTTATGAAAGGATTATTAGCAGCTACTTTAGGGTGTGGTTTTTCGGGCTCTAGGTTGCTGTTTGACATTTTTGGTGGTACCATACTGCTTGATGTGTTCCAGCGCGTTGTAAATCTTGCATCTTAAACATTTAAGTAGCTTGGATATCTCCATTATTATTTTTCCATCAAATTTTAGTTGTTGGATCAGTTTTCGCTCGGCATCGGTATTCCAGGTACCTCTGACCATTTATAAGTAAATATTTTTATGTATTCCAACATAAAATAAAATAAAACATTCGTTGCTCAACGTTTAGCTTAAAAAATTACCAAAAAATCACTTAAAAACCAGATATTTCTGAAATGTCTTAAATTCGTGGCCAATTTCAAATAAACGTTTTTACAATAATATGATCAAAAAGCAACAAAATGTAAAAAGAAACAAAATAAAATAATGGTACTTTTTCTTAATATTACAGAGTATATAGAAGAATAAAGAATATCAATTTTGATATTACAGGATTGTAAATATTGTCACAACTAAGTCAGTCATATGTCGTGTCTTAAATTCGTGGCCACCACTGTACATAAATATTTTTTCAAATGAACTTTTAGCTCAAACATTTTTTTAGAATTTTTGATCAGAAAATGTGTCAATTTCACGTTTGTGCGAAGAAGTTGGCCAATGTTTGCGCAAAGACAAATAATAATATTTGTAAAAAAACACAGATGTTAGCCGACTTCTGATAGTTGTCCAAACGTAGATTGACACATTTTTGGGATAAACAATCAAGATCCATCAAAGCTTTTGTAAAAAATATAACACGACTGTTATACTATTTAAATTATAACTACGGTAATTTTTGTCCGATTTGATCAAACGAAGTGTCAATCTCTTCACAAGATAATGCACTTTCAGAATGTCATCACTTATTTTATATTTTTCAATTAAATTTTGCAATTAAGAATGGCCAAACTTGAAAAAATAAGAAAAAAATATTTTCCAAGTTTACCCCATTTCAAACTCAAAACATATAAGTTTGAACAAAATGTTTATGTATACCGTTTGAAAGGCTAATCTCTCCTCTTTCTAAAAAACTTCGGATTTATTTGGGCAATCAATAATTTTGTGTGGAAAGATCAATAAAATCGTTTTTGTCAAATAAAACAAATTTGAAGGGTTCGAGAAAAATAAAACAAGTATTTTTGAGTTCTACTCAACCTAGTGAATAACTTAGACTATATTTTCACTGTCGCACCGTGTTATTGATAGATAATGTTATATACGATAACAGAGAGAAAGAGGGAGACAGAGAGATAGAGAGAGTGAAATAGTCTTCTAACATTCTTAATGGAAAGAGTATTTCTTGTTATGAATGTGAAAAAGTAAAATCACCCGGTTTTCTGATATTTGAAAAAGTTCTTGATTCCGTGATGAGAGAAAGAGAGAGAGAGAGTGAAGACTAGGGTAATAATACCGTTAAACTTGGGTGAGCATTATGCTGTAAACCCATAAGAGACATCAAATTCTGGGCGTCAATCTATTGAAAACCGAAAATAGGCGGCTTTGTAGTGTAAAAAGGGTGCAGAATCGTTGCAGAAAAGGAAATAAAAGGAGCATTCACAATCTTATCAGAGAATGGCAGCAAAGGGGGAAATGTATTACAACGATAGATGGAGATATGCTCCTGTACTCTTTAGTAAAATGTGAATTACAAGACCGTACGGTGACATGGATTATTAATTCACACACAGAACCTGTACGGTTAGGGCTGTTTCCGATAATATCTGCTTCAATTTAAGCCAACGGACAGTTCTATGTAGCCGCCGTAGTCTAGTAGGTAGTGTGTTGGCTTATTAGACGTAAAGCCCGGGTTCGTATACCAGGTCAGATATCAAAACGAAATATGAAAAAAAATATTCCTTCGGCGACTTCCTCTAAGCAGATTTCTGGCAAGTACTCTTGAGAACAAATAAACCTGCCATGAAAAACTTTTTCTCAAAAATCTGTCGTTCGGAATCGACGTTAAACTGTAGTTCCCGCCACTCACGTATAAAATTAACGCACACAACATGAGTGCTGTGAGAAGCTAGGCCGTAAACCTGACTGAAGGGTTGTAATGGCCAATTATGTACGTATGTACAGTTCACTAGTACGTAGTGTATTGGCTTAGACGATAAGTTCGTGGTTTAACAACCCAGGAATAAAATGAGGAAAAAATTGTTTCTTTCGGCGTCTATTGGAGAAAAAGTTTCTCAGTTTGGAGTAGGTTTCGCCGATCATGGATAAAATTAACACCCTCAATAACATGGGTGGCATGAGAAGCTAGGTTGTTGTCCTTACTAAAGGGTTGCAATAGCCAATTAAGTAAGGAAAGGGCTTCAACAAGCCTGTATTATTTCTTCCCAAGCAGTCGAAGAAGAATAAGAAGAATATTCAAACGTGTTTACTTCCAAGCATAAAGAGGCAATTATGGTCACAGTCACTAAGCAAGGAATTGTCAACGTTAAAAAGAAATTTCAAGAGACTGGAGGCGGCATTACAGACGTGGTTTAGGCTGGTGCATCGTTGCAAGGTACGAGGTGCCGCAAAACTATGGCTTCTGCTCTCACAAAAATTATTCAAATGTGGTTACTTTCAAGCATAACGAGGCGATTATGGTCATAATCGATCTACTAAACAAGGAATTGCCAACGTTATAAAGAAATTTCAAGAGACTGGGAACATTACAGACGTGCTTTAGGTTGGTCCATCGTTGCAAGGTACGCGTTGGCACGTAACTATGGCTGCTATTAAAAAAAAGTGTGGCATTAATACGAATTTTACCGATTCCAAGGCTCAGAAGGGCGCATTTTGTATTTGAATTTGCAGCTCCACCCATGGTAGGTAGGTAGGTAGAGGTGGCTGCCCATCCAAGAAAAATTTTTGAATGGACTCACTTAGGCCGCATTGGGCCCATTGTGCTACCGCAGTCATCCGTTATCCCCTAGTTTCGAAACCACTCGGAGCTCCTGATGAAGCGATTCAGGCTGCCAATGTCAATCCTTGACAGTTTCTCCAGATCATCCATGTAATAAGTGCCCAAGTACTTCCTTCTCCTTTGGCAAAGAGCCGGGCATGTACCCAGCAGATGAGGGACAGTCTCCTCTTCTTCCGCATCTCTGCAGTTTCTGCAGAAGTCGTTAGCAAGGTGTCCAAGGCAATGCCCCGTAATGACACCGACAACTACATACACTGAGCGAGCCTCTTTGGAGTTTAAGTAGACTCATTGTGCGCCCCTCATACAGCCTTGGCCAGATTTTACGAGCCGTTCTAGCCGTGTTCGAGGCCGCCCACCTGTCGTTGACGGAATCGACGATCGCATTATCAATTATGAGCATGCATGTCCTCATAGGTATGCCCAGATTCGAGAACTCATTGGAGAGTTCGCGGGTCGTGCCCCGCCTGGCAAGTTCATTAGCTCTGCAGTTACCCGGAATACTACTGTGCCCCGGTATCCATACGATATGGATATCATATCGTTCCGCTATCTCGTCGAGATATCTGCAACAGCCGTACACCGTCTTGGAGTTCATCATATTAGAACTCAGAGCCTTGATAGCCGCCTGGCTATCAGAAAGTATAGTGACGCTCCGCTTGGAGACCCTTCCGTCCCCAATAATACTCGCCGCAGCCTGTATGGCCACCACCTCCGCCTGAAAGACACTGCAGTGGTCTGGCAGTCTTGTAGACTGAGCTATTCCAACCGATTCCGAAAAAATTCCACTGGCAACAGCTCCGTTCAGCTTAGAACCGTCGGTGTAGATTTGTATGGAGTCTCTTAACTGGTGGCTCACACCACCCTTCCAGGCCCCGTTGTCCGGAACCGATGTCCTGCATCTCCTCGTGAAGTTGTACCGCGCTGTCATGAAGTCACTGCTCCCGTCAGCTCCAACTTCCCTCCACCCATAGCAAGACCAACTCTTGCATTAATTAAAGCCGGCTAGCCATTCCAAACACCGTGGATAGAAATGCCAGAGATTATCAGCCACTGTAGACTCAAAGAACACATGTTGAGCGCATAAATCTCTTCAAATCCTTCTCAGAGGCTTTTTCTAACCGAATTATACTCTTCACCCTTTGGATTGCAGTTTTCCTTGTGTGGTTGGATTTCAATTTCTTTATTTGGCCACTCACTGTCTACGTGCACATACTAAGACAAGGCATTTCTAGTGATGGTATCGTCGGTCTCCTCGGGTATGAAACTACAAGGCAACGCCACTGATTGGTTTCAACTTGGCGAAGCCAGTGGCTATCCTTGCAAGTACATACCAAGCAGCTCACAGCCTCCGTATCTTAGATCAGGCGCTCCCCGGATACTGGTACTCAGCATCCGCTGGGTACTTGCTAATGTGAGAAGGCAAGATTGACGATTCGGCACGACCTTGACTATGCATTGGAAATCGATTTTGAAGATGACGCAAGTGGGCTGACGTTTGTTGCATTCTGTTACCTGAGTACGCCGCCGAGTGAAAACCGGTCGAAATGGCTTTCAGGCTAATGTTGCAGACGCCTCCGTTCCGTTAAATCCGTGGCAGGGCTTCAAGTACGTTCGATTATCGTCGCCATTTAGTTGGTGATGCAGGTTTAGTTGAGATGACTCCTAATTAGTGTCCGACCTGGCTCTGAACGCAAACTCCCATGAGGATTTGCGTCAACCCTCGCGAGGATCTCACTGATTACCATAGGCACCCTCGGGGTCTTTGAAGGACAACTGCATACATACATACATAATTGGCCATTACAAGCCTTCAGTCAGGATTACGGCCTAGCTTCTCAAGGACAACTGCATAGCCGATATTAGATAGCGGCTTGAAGATGCACGCTCTGTACTGACGGCGATAGTTGGGACGATCACGCCCGGTAACATTGTCGGGGTTATGACCGCGAGTAGGGAAAACTGGACCTCAGTGGCGAATTACGTGGAGAAGATTCTAAAACTGAAGAAGAGGGGTCTTGCGGCTGCACAACATGTGGGCACGCCGAAACAGATGAAACTGGCACACGTGTCAAGCGAAATTCGAAGCAGGGAACTGGACGAAAGGAATAGTTGAGACACATAGATGTCTCTTCAACTTTCGACACGCAATCCGGACGCGGATATGAACACGCAGGGGCCAAAGGGCCGAAGGGACTCCACTCAGAAGTAATACCACCGTAGTTCCGGAGTGGGCACAACAAGTCCATGAGACGAGGGGGGGATTTAGTGGGTGAGGGCCCCACACACGGAGGATGTGACGACTTCCTCTATGGTGCGGTTAGGTACATTTACTCCTCCTCGGCGTGAAAAAAAAAACTCGTCGGTCTCCTCGTGTTTAATCTGGTTCTGAGATTAATTTATGCATTCCCGGCATTGTATTGATAATTACTCTACGCGCTCTATGAATACCAATGCGCATGTGAATGACATTTCAAGTGATATGATGGCATGGCTATGGCATTGCGTGTGAAAACTATGGTGCTGTAGTGATGGGAAGTGTAAGGCAACAGAGAACAAAAAAACCTAAGGATGGTCAGCTTATTTCTACGAAATGAATTTAAATTTCTAAACGTTCAACCATCAATTAACCTGGAAATTATTAAGAAAAAGTATTAAAAGAAACAACAACAACAAGAACAACACAAGAGGCTTTCTTTGTCTCTCATTTCTCAAGTGATAAATTTAAGCCGGGCGATCTCTGACAAAAACGAAGCGAAATTTGTATTTGTAAGGCAGAGGCGCTGTGTGTTGTTTCCTTTTCTTACAACAAATCCTTTGGCTGCAACAATAAACCACGCCGGTTGTCAGTGTCATTAAGTTCCATAATTAACGGCCCAAGGATGACTGGATGGAAAGATATTTCCAAAACGAATTGTGTTTTGTGTTCTGTCGCGTTGTGTTGTGTTGTGCTGTGTTGCTTCAAATAATTTCAAAATTCCATAGAAACTCGCTGACACAGGCCAAGTGAAAGAAATAGCGGGTCTGTCTTCAAAACATACATACGTTACTACTACACAGCCAGAAAAAAACAAACAACAAAAACAAAAAAGGAAAATAAAACTGTGTTGGCTGGCTGGCATACATATGTTGTTGTAACTCTGCATGGAATTCTCCTTGTGTTCGTTCATACGTTCGTTCATTCGGTTCGTTCGTTGGAATTTTTATTTCGTTTCATAAAAGAACACAATAAATGGTTGGGTTTTTATGTTTAAAATGCCAAAAAAAAAAAAACAAAATTTTTATGGAGGTGGTCGTGGTAGGAAACGAAGGAAATGAAATGAAATGAAAAAGAAAAGAAAAGAGGATTACAAAGAACCAACAACAACAACAGCAGCTCGAATCTTAATGTGTTAAGGTGAGTCATTTTCCCGAAAATATTTTTGAATTGAAAAGCCAGTATTTTGATGATCGATTTGAAAGAAATGCTTAATGAAACGTACAAAAAACAACAACAACAACATCAACAAGAAAAAGAAACAAATGAAAATAATTAATCATGTTTGAGAAGGTTATTGCCTTGCCACAGAGTTTTTAGGTATCAATCAAATTGAAAGAACCCGAAAGAAATTACATGTTCCTTGAAACACTCTGAAGATACCTGCATATGACTGATTGATCCTCTAATAATAAAAAAAAAAAATTCTATAGAATCCTAAATTCAAGACTCCATTTTGATGACGTATGATAAGAACACGCTGCTTTAATACACACATAAGATTCCAATATTAAGGAAATATCTCCGGGCTTTAAACGATGCTGTCATAGTCGGAAGTAGCCATGATCGTACGCTAATAATGCCCACATATTTGTGCTTTGCAAAGTTGCGAAAAAGCCCCGAAGTTTTTTTAAAACTTGATGACATTTTCGCGTTGCCAATTTTTTTTTTGAGGTTATCATGCTTATGTTACTTTGTATTTCTGTTTAAAGATTCTCTTCAAATTACGGCCTAATTTTATTTACACTCTCCCACGTTTGACGACATTTTCGCGTTGCCAATTTTTTTTTAGGTTATCATAATTGCGCTCTTTTTTATACTAAAGTTTTGTTTACACTTTATTGCCTAAGTTTACTTCCACTCTACCACGTTTGATGCCTTTTTCGCGTTGCCAATTTTCTTTTGAGGTTGTCATGCTTGTATTACTTTTTATTAAAGTTTTGTTTGTATTTCTATTTAAAGATTCTCTTCAAATTATTGCCTAAGTTTACTTCCCCTCTCCCACATTTGATGACATTTTCGCGTTGCCAATTTTTTGGGGTTATAATTGTGCTCTTTTTTATACTAAAGTTTTGTTTACACTTTATTGCCTAAGTTTACTTCCACTCTACCACGTTTGATGCCTTTTTCGCGTTGCCAATTTTCTTTTGAGGTTGTCATGCTTGTATTACTTTTTATTAAAGTTTTGTTTGTATTTCTATTTAAAGATTCTCTTCAAATTATTACCCAAGTTTATTTTCACTCTTCCAAGTTTGATGACATTTTCGCGTTACCAATTTTTTCTGAGGTTATCATGCTTGTGCTCTTTTTTATACTAAAGTTTTGTTTACACTTTTATTAAAGATTCTCTTCAAATTATTGTCCAAGTTTACTTCCACTCTTCCACGTTTGATGAAATTTTCGCGTTGCCAATTTTTTTTAGATTATCATGCTTGTGTTCCTTTGTATTAAAGTTTTAATTATATTTCTATTAAAGATTCTCTTCAAATTACGGCCTAATTTTACTTCCACTCTCTCACGTTTGGACATTTTCGCGTTGCCAATTTGTTAAGGTGATCATGCTTGTGCTCGTTTTTATATTAAAGTTTTGTTTACATTGCTATTAAAGATTCCCTTCAAATTATTGCCTAAGTTTATTTGCACTCTCCCACACGTTTGATGACATTTTCGCGTTGTCAATTTTTTTGAGGTTATCATGCTTGTGCTCTTTTTTATACTAAAGTTTTGTTTACACTTTTATTAAAGAGTCTTCGAATTATTGCCTAAGTTTACTTCCACTCTCCCATGTTTGATGACATTTTCGCGTTGCCAATTTTTTTTAGATTATCATGCTTGTGCTCTTTTGTGTACTAAAGTTTTGTTTACACTTCTATTAAAGATTCTCTTCAAATAACTGCCTACGTTTACTTCCACTCTCCCACGTTTGATGACATTTTCGCGTTGCCAATTTTTTTTAGATTATCATGCTTGTGCTCTTTTGTGTACTAAAGTTTTGTTTACACTTCTATTAAAGATTCTCTTCAAATAATTGTCTATGTTTACTTCCACTCTCCCACGTTTGATGACATTTTCGCGTTGCCAATTTTTTTGAGGTTATCATGCTTGTGCTCTTTTTTATACCAAAGTTTTGTTTACACTTCGATTAAAGATTCTCTTCAAATTATTGCCTAAGTTTACTTCCACTCTCCCACGTTTGATGACATTTTCGCGTTGCCAATTTTCGAGGTTATCAAACTTGTGCTTAAAGTTTTGTTTACACTTCCATTAAAGATTCTCTTCAAATTACGGCCTAATTTTACTTCCACTCTCCCACGGTTGATGACAATCTCGCGTTGCCAATTTTTTTTGAGGTTATCATACTTCTGTTACTTTGTATTAAAGTTTTGTTTGTATTTCTATTTAAAGGTTCTCTTCAAATTATTGCCTAATTTTACTTCCACTCTCTCATGTTTGATGACATTTTCGCATTGCCAATTTTTTTTGAGGTTATCATGCTTGTGTTACTTTGTATTAAAGTTTTATTTGTATTGCTATTTAAAGATTCTCTTCAAATTATTGCCTAATTTTACTTCCACTCTCACAAATGCAGTTACTATTTGAAAAAGATCTCGTACTTACTCTCCCTCCCCCCCTTTCTCTCTTCTAAACGTAATGCTCAATTACAATTACTGGCTGCTTCACATACAAGAATTTTTACGCTTAAATGGCGCAACAATATATTAAATTTCTAACAACTGTTGTTACTGTTTGAAACCACCTTCACCTCCTCCTCCTACTCACCACTTTCTCGTACTCCTTAACACATCTTAGATTTGTCTCTTTGTCTTCTCTTTATGGTATGGTATGGTATGGTATGGTATGGATTACTTGTTAAACAATCCTTAGACTAGTTTCTATAAAAACATTTTACCCTTATAGAAGTCACACACACACATGTGTGTGGAGCTATTGTCATCTTCATATAAATGTATCAACAAACAGAAACACATACATGCATACGTACATATGTACGTATGAACATACACTCGGGGGTCTCTATATCTAATGAAATTCATCACATCACTGCTATTGATTAATTTTTCCTGCTACACAACATGCTGTGATGCTCGTTTCACTTTGTTTTTGTTCGTTTCATTTCGTTTCGTTTAAAAAGCAAACAAACACAAACGAAAATTATAATAGAGTGTTAAGGCCGGAGGTGTATACAAGCGAGTGGTATACATACTATGATGTGTGTGGGTTACAGCAGACATGGCATGTTATCCCTTACTCTCTCTCTCTCTCTTTCTTCCTCTCTATTCCTGTGTTTTTATTACAAAATTAAATTCTCTACGAATTTTAAAATTCTATTGGCTTCATTTAAATCACATTCACATTTACAATCCAATCAATTGAAAACAAATCATTCTGCTGCTGTGATCCTTCTTTTCTTAGAATAGAATTTGTTGTTTTTGTAATGCTTCATATCACTGTTTATGCCAGTCAATCATTGTGTGTGTGTTTCAATGTCAGTTGTTTATTGTTTAATAAAGTCTAAACACACACCTACATACATACATACAAAGGGACAATGGGGTACAATTCTCTAACGGGAATTTGATATTCATTTAAATGCTGGCAACTCCATTAATTGTTTTTTTTTCTCTTTCTTCTTTCTGCTCTTGATTGCTGGTGTTAATTGCTGTTTGTCGTTGCCTTATTCAAAGTATTTTTTCTATAAGCAAAGTGTAGTGGCCAGAGAAAGAGAGAAAGGAATAGAAAGAGTGGATAAATATATAAATGTATACCAATAACTGTTACAGTGTGTGTTTAGATATTATCTCCTCCTCCGGTTACTGTTCGTTTTAATTATCATGAACAGCTGTTTTCGAAAATAAAAAGGGAGGGGAGTCCTTAAGTAGAAATTTAGAAAATTAAAGGAATTCACATTAAAAAATTAATGAAAATGTGTGTGTGTGTTTGCGCACCGTAGTCTAGTAGATAGTGTGTTGGTTTATTAGTAAATAGAAATTTCCATGAAAAGTTTCTCAAAAAATCTGTTGACTTTAAACTGTAGGTCACAAGGCACTCATGTATAAAATTAACACACACAACAATAGTGGTGTGAAAAGCTAGGCCGTAATCTTGACTGAAGGATTGTAATGGTCAATTATGTATGTGTGGAGGCATTACAGATGTGGTTTAGACTGGTGCATCGTTGCAAGGGGCGAGCTGCCGCAAAACTATGGCTGCTATTTAAAAAAATGTGGCGCTAATACGAAACAAAAGTGGTGGAAGTCGCCGTATTGTGTTCGCTTATTAGACGTAAAGACAGGGTTCGAACCCCAGGCCAGACATCAAAACAAAATACAAAAATATTTCTTCGGCGACTTCCTCTCAGCAGATTTCTGTCAACAACTCTGAGTAAATAAAAAATTGCCATGAAAACGTTTCTCAAAAATCTGTCTTTCGGAGTCGACTTTAAACTGTAGGTCCCGCCACTCATGTATAAAATTTAACACACACAACAAAAGTGGTATGAGAAGCTAGGTCGTAATCCTGACTGATGGGTTATAATCAGACATCGGCTCAAAGAGAACATGATAAAAATGTGAGTGTGTTTGTAAGAGGCATGTGTATAACCCAGAGGAAAATTATTAGTAATATTTTCAAGTCTACTTATTAACCCAATAATATATATATAACACTGAGCGCCAAAAGTGAGTAAACAACACTGAAATAATTTATTTTCTTAGGATAGCGAGAAAAGTAAATGAGAATAAATAATAAATAATATTCCAAAAATAAATTATAAATAAAAATAAAAAAATAATAAAAATAAAAACGTTTATTTATTACTTATAAAATGTTAAAACAAAAACAAGAATTCATTATAAAGGAACTTTTTTTATAGTTAAGAACAAAAGTGTTGACTCACTTATGGCGCTCAGTGTATGTACATATACATATGTGAGAGTAAAATATAGAAAAATTGTACTGCTCTAAATCCCTAAAGACACCGTATTTAACTTGGCAAGTATTCTTCCGAAAATCGAAATCATTTCTCATCGTATATTAGTGAATCCCACTGTAATATTTCTTTGGGTGTATCATTGAAGTCTGTAAAGCGACATGAACCTTCTTTTACGCTCTTTTTAACGAACATTTTTGATGTTTATGTCCTATGTGTGTAATAAGCCGAAGATGTTCTTCCCTTGGGGGACATTGGTGCCGACGTCTGGTTTAATGGTCAATTATTTATGTATATATGTATGTATGTATTTGTGTGCTATTAGAAAATATCTGTTATTGATCAGTTTATTTTCGAAAAAATTTATCATTTTTAATTTTTTCCAAATAATTTTATTTTTTAAAATAAAGGGTGTTTTTTATAGAGGTATAGAACTTTAAGTTGGCATTACTTTTCAAGATGGTGACCGATTTAACAGCTGTCAAGTGATTTATTCTCAGTTTGGTTTGGCAATTCATCATGAATAGACTCACGCCTGAACAACGCTTGCAAATTTAGTGGAATTTTATTTCGAAAATAATGGTTCTGTGCGGGAAAACGTATCGCGCACCACTACGTCCACATTTTATCGTCGACAAAATCGTCCATCAGAGCAGTTAATTCGATGAACCATGGAACGTTTTCGCACCACGTTTACTCTTGATTGATAACTCGCATCCCCAGAGACGCTGTACGGTGCGTACAGAAGAAGCTATTGCTGCTGTAGAGCGTAGCATTGAGGAAGACCCGAATGAGTCCATCCGCCATCGGCCAGAACGTTACAGTCAATGGTGATCGGTATAGAGCCATGATTACAAACTTTTTTCATTCCTGAATTGACCATAACCATGATGTCCAGGAGATGTGGTTTCAACAAGACGGCGCAACATGTCACACACAGCTCGTGCCACAATAGATTTATTGAGAGACACGTTTGGTGACCGCCTAATTTCCCGTTTTGGACCTGTGAATTGGCCTCCAAGATCTTGTGATTTAACACCGCTAGACACTACTTTCTGTGGGGCTATGTAAAGTCATTGGTCTATGCGGTAAAGCCGCCACAAACGCTTGACCATTTGGAAGACAACATTCGCCGTATTATTGCCGATATACGGCCGCAAATGTTGGAAAAAGTCATCGAAAATTGGACGTCCAGATTGGACTACATCCGCCGCGCCAGCCGTGGCGGTCATATGCCAGAAATCATCATTTAAAATGTAATGCCACACGATTATCTCTCGGATAAATAAAATTCATGTCAATCGAATAATCAATCCATCGTTGTTTTATTGCAACTTAAAGTTCTATACCCCTCTATAAAAAACATTATTTACAATGCAACCGTAAAAAAAAACAAATTGGCAACACTTATTAGAATATTGTATACATTTTTATTTCTTTAAAAGACCACACATATTGCAAAATTTCATAGATAATTAAACCCATAACCTTACAAATTTTAATTGCATATAAAAAATGTAATGAATTTTACATTTCAATTTGTAGGTATATGGCAGGCAACGCTATTTAACATAAAAAAAACATACACAGACACAAACACAAACATCACGGTTAAACCTTTAATTACATGTAAAGAATAGTTATGAGCAAAAAAAAAAACACATACACACACGTACATATGCTAGGAACACAGAAAATATTCATCATTCGTACCCATTGGCATTTGACAGCATCATAAGAAATTTACAAACTTACTTATATAGTCAGGCATTTATACAGCGAGTAAAAGAGAGAGAGAGAGAGGGAGAGAGACAGACACAAATATTGAAATTGTCTCAAGTCAATACGTGACTAAATTATTATTCTTGTTGCTGTTATACAAACTATACTTAATACTCATTATTTTTCTTCTTCTTTTTTTCCCTCCATGTTATTGTTGTTGTTGTTGGCTTTTTCTTTACTATTAATTCTCTGTGCTCTAGTAACGTAACTGTGTACCTCTAACACTCGTATTATTTCTTATCATTGTTGCTGGGTTTAAGAGATTTTCTGTTTCAGTTTCTTAATTGCTTCAGGCAACACTTAATAATAACACAACATAATACAACACAACACAACACAACACAACAGTAAAATGCCTAGAGAAGTGGCATGAGTAAAAGAGAGTTGTATACAAGAAGAAGAATAAGCAAATTTCCCTTTTACTTAACTAAAGCCGCCTATGCCTATGCAAACATTAAAGCAATACAAATGTATGTTATGTGTGTGTGTGTTTGAAATGAATGTTGATAAGCAAAAACTAAATCAATGGTTGTTTTAAAAAAAGGAGATTAATAGCCAACGGTATTGTAAATCTCCACACAAAACAAAAATATTTTTCCCTACTCTTGGCAGTGGTCCTTTTTCTTAATATTTTTTAAAATGTTTACATTGTTGTTGTTATTTATAATACATATTCAAAAGCAAATTTTCAATAACAATTGATTTCTACATATGTTTACATTTCATTTATGATTTCCTTGTAGGAAAGAAGAGAGAGAGAGAGAGAGAGAGAGAGAGAGAGAGAGAGAGATTTACAGTTCATATGTTAAGATTGTAATGTTAGGTTAGGCGATCTTAGGATAGTAGAGAACAAAATCTATCGCTTGATAAGGTTATATAAGGTCTTAATAAATTAAATTCCCTTAAAATTTCACTGAACGTCAGCCTAGCGTCAAATCTGTGTATGCCACTGTTTGCTTGGCTTCAGCTTACATTGTTCATGATCTTGTTCTCATATTTTTGCCCTACGAAATTAATTTTTCATTGATTTTCATATGTAACCTTAACCAAAGAAAATAAAGTATAAAGAATGTGCATTTTAACATATTTTGGAATATTTTTCAAAAATATTTCATGACGCGGGGGGAAAGATAGAAGGGAAGGATACAGAAACCAAGAGCGTAACAATGCGTTGTTCTCATTGTGCGTTTTTGTTGTTTGACCGCTTTTTTTATTTATTTTTCTGGTGTTAAAAACAGACGTCGGCACCAATGTCCCTCAGGGGAAGAACATCTTCGGCTTTTTACACACATAGGACACGAACATCAAGAATGTTCGTTAAAAAGAGCGTAAAAATCTTGTCAGTTTTTAAGGAAGAAGGTTCATGTCGCTTTTTTCAGACTTCAATTATACACCCAAAGAAATATGACAGTAGGATTTACTAATGATTCAATTGAGAAATGATTTCGATTTTTGGAAGAATACTTGCCAAGTTAAATACGTTGTCTTTAGGGACTTAGCGCAGTACAATTTTTCTATATTTTCCGCTCTCATATACGTATCATTGGGTTAATAAGTAGCCTTTAAATTATTACTAACAATTTTCATCTAGGTTAACACATGCCTATGGTTATGGATTAGTGAGTGAGAGAGAGAGAAAATAAGTTGAGAGAATTTTATTTATTTACAGCCATGGAAAAGTGTTAGTAATATACTCTATTTTTATTTTCATTTCATCAACATACATATGTAAAGCGCTGTCTATCTTTGGCTTAATAATTAGGCCATGTTTCTTAGATAAATAAAAATAAAAAGAATAAAAAACCATTTTTTATTAAAAGAAAGAAAAAACGAGCATTCCAAATCATTTAAAAAAAATTATATTATGGGACAAAATAAGAAAATGAAATACGCCCAGCTAATGACAACATTTTTAACACAAAATATTCTTCGAGTGTTATTCTGAAATAAAATGATAAAGCATCCGCAGCACATGTATTCTTGTCGCAGTCTGATCGACAACTAAATCAAAAAACACAAGAATACATACACATGTACATAAGTACGATGAGAGCAACACGTGTACATTGTTACGCTCTTTGTTTGTGTTCATTTTCCTTCTGTCTTCCTCTCCCCTCATCCAGAAATAATTTTTAAAAAGATTTTGGTGAGAGCGGGTCGTAATGTTACGACCCGCCATAAGAAATTTTACTTCTACATGTCTGCGTATTCTTTATATCCATATTCTTTGCCTTAACCTTTCTGTAGCACCTTAAGCATCTGACTTACATTCCTAGCAAAGTTCACGTTATTTTAAAGCATAGATTTCGTAATTTAAAAAATTATTTCCTTGCATGACATGCATGCATGCAAAACATTCCGTTTCTGTTTTTCTAGTTTACATCAGCGTTTTCGTAAATTTTACAACTTTTTCGTATTAGCCTGCCATGCATGCTCAGTTACGAATTCACTGCCACAGTTACATTTTACCTTAACACGGTCTGAAGAGAATGAGATCAATATTGTGGAAAAATGGGACTTACTGCAGTTATCTCACTACACATACAGTGAGCGTCAAAAGTGAATAAACACCACTGAAATAATTCATTTTCTTAGGATAGCGAGAAAAATAAGTGAGAATAGTTGAATAAATTTCCAAAAATAAAAACGTTTATTTTATTACTTATAAAATGTTAAAACAAAAACAACAATTCATGATAAAAGAACTTCTTTTTATACTTAAGAACATAATAGAAAATTCAAAATTATAGTGAGTGTTGACTCACTTATGGCGCTCACTGTATATCCAATGTAATCAAGGATTTTGAATCAGGTTTTCTTACGGTCGAGAGATATAGGCGACGTCGCTTATTGTTTTCTTTAAATGACCATAAAAAAATTGCTCTGTATAATGGGGGCTAAATCGAATAAAAAATGGACTTAGTGCGATGGATAGCTATGCTATCAAGGATTTCTTATAGTCGGGCGTTACCAGAGATATAGGCGACGAAACTATGTAATTATTTTCTTCAAATGAGCAACAGAAAGTTTTCTATAAAAATCAGGCAAAATTTGTCACATTGCGGTCTTTTTTTTTATCGATAACTTGCATTTTTTTGTGGATGGCTTGCATTTCCTGTGTGCAGCCCTCGCGCTGACCAACTAGTTCGCTAGTTTAATGGAACTCGGTCAGTACAGGACTGCATTTACCTATGGCGTCACAACAGGCTACCACTTCGGCTTACCGACCTTCTATTTCTTGTGTCGATGACTTGCATTTTTTTGGAAGACGACTTGCATTTCTTTAGATGATGAATTGGATTTTATAGACGATAAATTCTTTTACTTTTTGGTTGATGACTTGAATTTTTTTGGTCGATGACTTGCCTTGCATTTTTTCTCCATGACTTGCATTTTTTGACTTAAATTTGCATAATTGTAATGTGAAATCACGGGCAACACTAACACTAGTTGAAAACTTCACCCCTTAAAATGTGACAGTTTTTTCTTTATTTGTTTTCTCCTCCAATTCAATGCCTTATTGGGATAATTTAACTTCTATTAGGCATCTGTGTATGTGTGGTAGGCCTTACAATTATGTAGACGTGCAGAACCGTAATGATATTACAAAACCCGACATATTTTTTTTTGCCTATTGTTGTCATTGAAGCTGTATTGATACACGAATGCTGTTGAAAACGCGACACGTGGTCGGTTGCTGTTTAATAAACAAACAAAAAAATCAAAACTAAACCTAAATAATATTAAAAATCTAAATACAGAGTACAAGAGAGAGAGAGAGAAAGAGATAGCAAAACAAAAGAGTAACAGATTTTAATGGAACAATAGAAGCAGCAACATTTTTAAATCATTAAAGCTTGCCTTCTCACCCTAAAATTTCGTTGTTTTTGTGACACGCGTTATAGTATAAGCCATGCATATACGCATATAAGAATTATAAAAATTGTAAAAACAACAACAACAACAGTAATAATAATAACTTTAGCTTTTCGGGAAAAATTTGATACAAGAGATATACAAGCGAGCGAAAAAAACGAAAACAAGTGAAACATATACACACCCATATTAACTCTCATTTTTTGTTTCTTCTCCTTTTCCTCTTGATAATATAACTGCATTAATCTTTAGAGAATTCATAATAATAATAACAACAACAACAACAAAATACAATTCATTAGTAACACAGTAAGTGGTAGAATTAAAAAAAATTTTATTTTTTTTGTATTCCTTTTTCACATTGTTGTTGTTCGTTCTGTGTTAAGGAGAAGGCGAACAAAAAAAACGAAAAAAACGCATTAACATAATAATTTATAAACAGACCCACACATACACAGCCAGACATACCACAATGTGTTACAACAGCTCTGCTAAGAGAAAAAAAAACCTCATCTCAATATCAACCTTTCCTCTGTATCTCTCATGTTCACACTGTGCTAGTCTTTTTCTGTGTATGGGTGTGTGTGTGTGTATGGTAAAAGACCTTTAGCCAAGTGTGTATTAAAAAAAAACAAAACAAAACAAAGCCTGGCAAATAACTGAATAACAATAACAAAACACTTGTGCGTAAGGCTTACCATTCATTTTCTATATTTGTATAGTGTTGCTGTGTCTTGTTTTGTATTAAATCCTTAAAAAAGGTACGGAAAACTGCACGTTTTTGTTTTATGTTGTTAAAAAAATTTTTAGATTTTTTTGTGAAAAAAAAAGAAAAAGGATTTCAAATATTTAAATACCACCAATTTTTTCTTGTTTTTATTAACACAGCAAATATTTAAAATATTTTCCTTTTATTATTAAATTCCTTTTTTTTTCTAAATTTAAAGTAAATTTAATTAATGTTTTATGAATTAATTCAAAAGAAAAAAAATGGGAAAAGAAATGTTAACAGATGGTTCCTTGGCGGTTTATTATATTGCCAAACAGCTAGGCTTTCTGTACTTACAGAAAAAAAAAATAACCGGGGAAGTTATGCTCACTCAAAAATATGCAAGAAAAGGAACCCACCTTCATGACAAATAAGTAATTTGGAAACATAGTATTCTCCGGATATAAACACCTTTCAAAAATGCTTGCAAGACAGTGCTTATAAGCGGGGAATTCTTATATCGAAGTCTCGCACTTGGGAGTAAATAGCCACGTGTCATTCAGACTGATAGAATTCAATTTGTCTCATTGTCAGCAATGACTTCGTATTCAATGGAATGCTGGTTAGTCGGGCAGGGCTTTTAATTAAAAAAAGACACTTCATACGGAAATAAAGGGTGTTTTTTATAGAGGTATAGAACTTTAAGTTGGCATTACTTTTCAAGATGGCGACCGATTTAACAGCTGTCAAGTGATTTATTCTCAGTTTGGTTTGGCAATTCATCATGAATAGACTCACGCGTTAACAACGCTTGCAATTTTAGTGCAATTTTATTTCGAAGATAATGCTTCTGTGCGGAAAACGTATCGCGCACTACGCTACGTTCATTTTATCGTCGACAAAATCGTCCATCAGAGCAGTTAATTCGATTAACCATGAAACGTTTTCGCACCACGTTTACTCTTGATTGATAACTCGCATCTCCAGAGACGCTGTACGGTGCGTACAGAAGAAGCTATTGCTGCTGTAGAGCGTAGCATTGAGGAAGACCCGAATGAGTAGTCCATCCGCCATCGAGCACAGGAATTGGATCTCGGCCCATCCACTTTATGGAAGATTTTGCGAAAGGATCTTGGTTTGCGTGCTTACAACATCCAACTCGTGCAAGATTCGAAGCCAAACGATCATCAAGTAAGGCGTAGATTCGTCGAATGGGCCCAAAACGAGATTACCGTTGTTCCCGATTTTCATAAGCGAATTTTGTTTAGCGATGAAGCGCACTTCTGGTTGAATGGCTACGTCAACAAACAGAACTGCCGCATTTGGAGTGAAGGTAATCCTCAAGTGTATGTGGAAACACCGTAACATCCAGAAAAACTGACTGTTTGGTGCGCTTTATGGGCTGGTGGAATCATTGGTTCGCGTACTTTTTAAAAAACGATGGTGGCCAGAACGTTACAGTCAATGGTGATCCGGTATAGAGCCATGATTACAAACTTTTTCATTCCTGAATTGACCATAACCATGATGTCCAGGTGATGTGGTTTCAACAAGACGGCGCAACATGTCACACACAGCTCGTGCCACAATAGATTTATTGAAAGACACGTTTGGTGACCGCCTAATTTCACGTTTTGGACCTGTGAATTGGCCTCCAAGATCTTGTGATTTAACACCGCTAGACTACTTTCTGTGGGGCTATGTAAAGTCCTTCTTGGTCTATGCGGTAAAGCCACAAACGCTTGACCATTTTGGAAGACAACATTCGCCGTATTATTGCCGCGATATACGGCCACAAATGTTGGAAAAAGTCATCGAAAATTGGACGTCCAGATTGGACTACATCCGCCGCGCCAGCCGTGGCGGTCATATGCCAGAAATCATCATTTAAAATGTAATGCCACACGATTATCTTTCGGATAAATAAAATTCATGTCAATCGAATAATCAATCCATCGTTGTTTTATTGAAACTTAAAGTTCTATACCCCTCTATAAAAAAAAACACCCACACAAAACACCATATTCTAAGAGAACATCATGCAAGTACTCACTGACTGAAGCCAGATGCGCTTTTTTGCCACAGCAGCCTAGATATTGAATGTGAAAGATTTTTGCTATTTTCTCTGCTTAGCTTACATGTCACTGTGTTATGTGTAGACACGCGGATAGGATGCGGCACCCATTTAACGACTTCTGCCGTGGATGCAGATCCGCTGAGGAAGAGGAGACTGTTATCCACTTTCTTTGTCAGTGCCCATCTCTTGCGAGGTGCAGCTATATGCTGGTTGTTTGGCTCTTCATTTCTTGTCAGCTTGATGGAGCTATCATCTATTGATGTCAAGGGTATAGCTCCGTTCTACAATGGGTCAATTTGATCTCCGAGTACTTTAATTGTCTTAATTGACAAGTACACGTCCTCTAACCTAGCTTCGTTCATCAAACTTTCTGGCTGGTTTTCCAGTGCGGGGTAGTCGTGCTTTTGATGTGCAGCCCCTGCGCTGATCACCTTTCTTATCTTCCCTGATTTTGGTGGAACTTGGTCAGTGCAGAGACTGCGTTCACTCGTGGCACCACAACGGGCCGCTATGTGTGCTCAAGTGAGCTTTGTGATATCAGAGCTACCACTTCGACCTAACCTAACTAACCTCTGCTTAGCTGCAAAAATTTCCAAAAAAAAAAAAATGCAAAAATTTTCGGTATTTTTCACTCCTTTGAACTTTTCTAAGTACGTCGACCTTGTTCAAGGGTAACCACACACGGTAAGACAATTTAAACGAAATTGTAAGCCTCCTGCAGGCTTACATTGTACCTGATACAAGGATTTCTGTAGCAAACTGTCAAACTGAAATGCTGTAAATACACACGTAAGGCTATACTTCCCCCTTTTAGTTTACACACAGACAAACAAAAGGCCGTGTAATCAAACAGTTGTGTAGTTGCACAAATTGGATTAACCCTCTAAGCCGTACAATAAAAAGAGGATTTCAAATCCAATTTTTTTTCTTCTTCGTTAAGCATAACAAACTGAGGACGAATGCAAAAAGGGGGAAAAAAATTATTAAATGAACGCCTACGAACATGTGTTGAAATCTCCCACGATCTAAACAAAAAAAAAAAATAAAAAAAAACAACAATGCATTCGGCCAGCCATTAATACACAGCGACAGTTATATTCCTTATCGTAGTTATACACAGATTTCTAATGTCTCTCATCCCTCTCTCTCTCTCTCTCACTATTCTCTCCCTTGGTTACAAAAAAAAGTAGTGAAACGAAGTGCATTTGACTGGCAAATATAAAAACGGGGTTAAATTGTTAAAATTCTGTTTCCACTGCTGCTGCTTCTTGTGCTTTTTCCTCTGCTTGCTACAGTAAATTGTGACAAAGAAAAAAAGAAAAAGAAGAGCTAAACTCCTGTCGTTCCTGTCTATCAAAGTCAAAAAGTGGGTCTTTCTATGACTTTGAAAAGGTTGGCTTGACAGGGATGGTAATAATAGTGGTTGCAATACGTATTTTTTCTTTTAACTATCACACTGCACTCTCATATGTTGAAAACTATATTTATGAGCCATAAAGTGGGTTTATTGTACGAAGAAGTTTTAATACCCACCAGTTTTCCAACCCACCACCAAACTTAATAAGACCACTTCACTTTACTTTACTTTGTTTTGCTCAGTGCTTTAACGTTGCCCGTTTTAATGGGGGGGGAGTAAGAGAAATTATTCGGCGATAAACTGCATTTCCTTGTTTTAATGGCTGCGCTAACATGCAATTAGGAAATGATTTTCAGGCTACTTTTTGTTTTTAAAAAGTACATAAGTGACCTTGATTAAGCAAAACATTTTTCTTTTTTTCTCATAAGTTTTACGATGTGTTTTAAAAGTATTCTTTCGGTCTCAAGTAACATAACTTATCTGCTTTATAATATCGGGTTTCTGTTAAGGCTGTCCCATTGTTAAATATCTTTCATCTGAAATGTCAAACAAAGAACGCATAAAAATTGTTTAAATCTTACTACTAGTGCCGATACATGTGATGTAGCCTCTTCTCGAGTATTACCAAGTTATTATAGTCCTCATAATCATTGCACTAAGCAAAGAATTGCTGAGATTATGAAGAAATTTAATGAGTTTGGCAGCTTTGCAGATGTGACCAGGTCTAGGCATTATCACAATGGGGGTACTGCCGGAAATATAATTTCTGTTGGGGAAATTTTTTGAAGTCGCCGTAGTCTAGTAGGTAGTGTGTTGACTTATTAGACGTAAAGCCAGGGTTTGAGCCCCAGGCCAGATATCAAGACAAAATACAAAAAGTACTTCTTCGGCGACTTCCTCTCAGCAGATGTCTGGCAAAACCTATGAGAGTAAATAGAAATTACCACGAAAAAGTTTCTCAAAAATCTGTCGTTCGGAGTCGACTTTAAACTGTAGGTCCCACCACTCATGTATAAAATTAACACACACAACATAAGTGGTGTGAGAAACTAGGACGTTGTACAATGGGTCAATTCGACCTCCGGGTACTGTACTTGTCTTAATTGACAAGTACACGTCCTCTAACCTAACCTAACCTAAACTAAAATTGCCATAAAAAGTTCCTCAAATTTATCGTTCGGAGTCGACATTAAACTGTAGGTCCAACCATATTAGATCGCGCAATTCATTACAGAGAGAATTCGTTGTTTAGACACACTAACCTTGGAGAAATTAACGTGGATAAGTCGAATATTGTCGATTCCATGACGTGCTCTACATTTGATTCTAGCTTACGGCTCATTATTTGAATCTCAATCCACATAAAGGCTGCCTTCCAAAATGTTAATTGCTTTGTGTTTGAACGATGTACACCCAATTCTGTTTTTGCACGGTCTTTTTTTACACGGTTTTGATATAACACGGTTTGAAAATAAAATATTTTTAATTTTTTTTAAACGATTCTTTTCCATTTAGCACGATTTAAAATTTTTTGTGCTTAATTTTTTTTGTCAAATTTAATTTTTGAAAAGTATGTTCATATCACAAATTTAAGGGAATTCCCTTTTTGCGCGTACAAGCAAATTTACTGGTCAAAGCAAATGTAAATGGCATGAATTTAGGGGAATTCCCTTTTTGTGCATACAAGCACAAAGGTCAGAGCAATTGAAATGTGTTAATATTTTATATTTATTAAGTTATTTATGTTTTTAATTTTGTTAAATATTTTATGAATCCCTAAAAGAAGATGTCAAATACAAAACTTCTTAAAAAATCCTTGTTTTTCACTAATTTTAATAGGTTTTAGAGATTAGGAACCAATCACCTATTTTTGCATACGATCAGTGTCTTTTTTTACACGGTTTTTTTTTACACGGTTTTTTCTGGAACCAATCTACCGTGTAAAAACAGAATTAGGTGTATAGTGTTTCATAAAGCCGCTGTACAAAATGTTTACAATGTATTCTATTTCAAAACGTCGTCAATGTGTATTTTTAACGCAGTCAAAAAGCAATCAGGCATCGGATTTATGGTTGATGCATTGTTTGGTAACTTTGCATACATATTTACATAGTTTGTATACAGTAGTAGAAATGCATACAAACTTTGTATTGATACATTTTGGAAGGCAGCCAAAGTCATCACTCATGCAACAATTAAAAGCGACTGAGTCACACCCAACGCCTTAGCTACGTCAACAAGCAAAATTGCCGCTTATAGGGCAGAAGTTCCCATTACATTTGGGGAAAAGTGTCAGTTTGTTAAGCATTATGGTCTGGAATTATCATTTTCGTCTTTAATGTACGAAAAGTTTACTGACTTAAGAATTTAACATTTTGGGCAATGGCAATAAGCCATCAGGATTATATGTTTTGACGCCGTTAAACTTCTTTTTCGTGGAACAACAGCAAAAACCGCGTGCGTGTGAATAATCTGCCAACGTTGGAGCATTTGAAAGCCAGCATTCATCAAATTATTAGCGAGATACCGCACGAAATGTGAGAGAAGATGGTTATGAACTGTCTTAAAAGGATCGGATGTGGTGGTCATTCCAATAAGACAACGCGAGTGAACACAATAAGATCGATTTGGGCTTTATTGGATGAGAGAAAATGGTTATAAACTGTCTCTAAAGGATCGAATGTGGACTAAACGGTAGGCAGGCGGTTACAATAAGACAACACGATCAACACGGCATTACCGGTTTTAGCTTCATTGGATGAGAGAAGATGGGAGAAATGGATCCTCAGGAGGATCGAATGTGGACTAAACGACAGGCGGTTTCAATAATGCAGACACGTAAAACACAGCAAAACCGATTTTAGCTTAATGGGAATAAACTGTCTCTAAAGGATTGGATGTGGACTAAACGGCAGGCAATTAGACAATGCGAGCAACAAAACATGACCAATTTCATCATTATTAGATGAGAGAGAGAGAAAATGGTTATAAATTGTCTCTAAAGAACCGAATGCGGACAAAATGGTAGGCGGTTTTAATATGTAGACATGGATCAACACCGCATGACCGATTTCAGCTTTGTTGGATCAGAAGTTTTCAGTTTTATATTTTGGCGTCTTCCTCTCAGCAGATTTCTGGTAAAAATTCAGAGAGTAAATTAAAATTGCCATGAAAAGTTTCTCAAAAAAGCTGTCGTTCGGAGCCGACTTTAAACTGTAGGTCCCACCACTCATGTATAAAATTAACACACACAACATAAGTGGTAGGCGAAGCTAGGTTGTAATCCTGACTGAAGGGTTGTAATGACCAATTATGAGTGTATATGGATGACCTAACCCATGTGTCTACGCTGATAATCCCCTGACTTTATAGCATTTGAAAACCAACATTCGTAAAACTATCTCAGCCTAAAAACAAATCTGATCATTAAAAAGGCATTGGATTTCGTCCAATGCGGAAAATTACAAGGTACCAAGGCATTTTTATGAAATAAAATGTTCATTGGAATCATAGCTTCATGTTCAATTTTACTTTTGTAATCGAAACATGGAGAACCCTTTACAAAATTACCTTTTTAAGTACAATTCTTTTTAAAGTAAAGCATGATTTTTAATACCTTTTTTTTCTAGTACTTTTGTGTTAAAACACTACAGCAACACTTTGTCGATTGCACATGCAAATTGTAAACAAACATTAGAATCCACAACAAAAAAAGAGAGCAAAAGGTGTTGTTATAAAATGTTTCGTTTTCTTTTTCCCCCAGAACACATAAATTCACTTGTTTAAGTGGGAGTAGCAGTGTAACGGTGTTAATTTTTTTTCGTTTTTTTTCGTTTTTTTTTTTGGCTACCATTATGAAGAGGTGCTAATTTGTAGTCGCCACAGTTAAAATCATCTAAACATGCAAATGCATGAGTATAAGAGTGTGTATGTGTATGTAGTATGTTTGCATAGGTTTTTATTTATTTTCTACAATACTATACCATATGGTGGGTTTGTTTATATTTTTTTTTCGTTTAAAATAACAACAACAACAATATGATAACATTTTACGTATAATACGGTTTAATATGGTATGTAGTGAGAGAAAAATATGTACTTGCATAGACACATATGATTCTGCTTGACTCTCTGTATACATTGTATGCATGTGCATATGTATGTATTTGCAGCAAGTGAGGGTTTTTTCTCTTTTTTTATATATGTATGTGTGTGTGTATGTGTTGGTTAGTTGGTTGTTTATGGAAAACGCATTTAAATTGAATTAATCATGCTAAATGCGGAGTGCTATAATAACATGGAAGCAAATTTGAGAAAACTCTGTACGCAAAATGTATTTGTATGTGTATGTAACACATGTATGACTAAACATTTTAGTTAGAAGTCAAGCTTATATTCATGATGTGTACTCGTATGTAGATATATGACTGCTTATAATGCATATAAATGCATTAATACAATATTTATGCACATTTACATTTACTCATACATACATATTTACATACCCATCTACTGTGCATGGCTGTGGGTAAGTGTAGTGCATATGCCTGTTAGTGTTTATAGGTGCATATGTGCATGTGTGTTTCTTATTTAAATTTGTGTTCACAAATGGAATTCTAAATTAAATCATTGCAAATTTTTTGTTTAAAGGGTTGCCAACTTGTTTAAAATAAAATAAAGAAATGTTAGCAAATAGGGTGAAAAAAAATGAAATTTTTAAAAAGTTTTAACCAATTTATTGAAATGATTTTTGTGAAATTTTTATTTTATTATACTGCCAGAACCTTGTCAATGTCATTACAAACATATGTACATATACAGTGGTGGCCTTATAATTAGAAACGACTTAGCAACATGTATCTTTGTTAATTTGTCTTACAGTTTTCACTGTGTATCTGGGATCAAAGGCTTTGTTTGGAGGACGTCTTACATACGTTCGTTTTTCCATCAGCTTGGGACAAATTAAACTTAGATTCGTCACTCCAAAGAACTCTGTATCAGAAACATCGTTTCTAATTATACGGCCACCGCTGTATATATGAAATACATGTTCATTGAATGCTGCTGGATTGTTTAAAGCACTCGATAATCCTTCTCAGGCATATTTCAAGCTTTTTTTTCAAGCATCATCTTGGCAATAACTTCACAAATGTTGGTTTTCAAAAGCCCCTCCAACGTTAATAGATTATTCGCATAGCTATGATCTGAGATGTATTCTTACAAAAAAAAATTAATGATCTTGGTGACCAATTGGCGTTGCCAAAACTTGAAATTAATCTCACTAGACAGTTTTCTTACAAAAAAGCCCAAAACCGATCACGTTGTATAGCACGTGACACCGTTTGGTGGAAACCACATACCGTCCAGTTCAGTCGATTCTTTAATGGCAGTTTTTAATCACTTTTCGCACATTTCGTGCGATATCGGCACAATAACTTAACAAATATTGGTTTTCAAAAGCTTCAACGATAGGGTATTAACCACACATAGACACGAATTTTGATGTTGATGCACAAAAATCTCTAACAGCAGAAAAGTTCATGATATTGGTGACCATGATGATGGCGCCAAAACGTAAAACAATTCCTTCTAGAAAAATCACAAGCAATAAACGGTAAAATAAATCAAGTTGTAAGAGATGTGGCAGCGTATTGTTCAAACCGCATGGCGTCCAGTTAGTTAAGAAGACGTGTACTTGTCAATTAAGACAAGTACAGTACCCGGAGGCCGAATTGGCCCATTGTATATATGCCGTCCAGTTAATATAATCGTCAATTGTAGATAAAAAAAAAACGATTATCATACGGACAAAGCACTCTGAATTGATGGTAATGGTTCCAAGGAGATCTCCCGACTATAAAGTGCATCAAATCGTTATTTTTTTCGAAAACAATAAGTGTTTTCCACCATCACTTCTCTACCCCATAGGCTTTCATTTTATATGTGGACGTAACATAATCCTTAGAGATCGCAAAAATTTGCCTAGTGGCTTTAGCACCAAATCGGTACAACTACGACACTAATTGGAGACTAAGCCCACTTTAATTGTTCGGAAGAGTTGGACCTTTGAAGGTGCAAATCTAAACGCAAAATACATACATACGTCATAATGAAAGGTAAGATAGGCTAGATTGCCGTGGTATCGACAAATTCGATACTTTAATAAAAAAAGCGATCTTTTGCGTCCGTGAGCTTATTACGATGATAGACTGGCCTGACCACAGCCTGCAGCGCTTTCATACATAACATTATTGGCCATAACAACCCTTTAGTCAGGATTACGACCTAGTTTCTCACACCACTTATGTTGTGTGCGTTAATTTTTATACATGAGTGGCCGGGACCTACAGTTTAAAGTCGGCTCCGAACGACAGATTTTTGAGAAACTTTTTCATGGCAGGCTTATTTACTCTCAGAGTTTTTGCCAGAAATCTGCTGTGAGAGGAAGTCATCGAAGAAATATTTTTTTTTTTTTTTTTTTTTTTTTTTTTTTTTGAAGTGATCTGAGAGAAACTCCAGTAATTAATTAAATTTCACTATCTCATCTATTAAAATATTTCATATTTCGTTCAGTTGGAGATGCCTGACCTTGGGTTTGAACCGAGGCCTCACGTCTAATAAGCCAACACACTGCCTACTAGACCACCGGCGACTTCTTATGCTTCTGTAGCGCTTCCAAAATGTTCAAATTTCTTTGAAATTTCAACAATTCCTTGCTTAGTAGGTCGATTATAATGACCATAAGACCATAATTACCCCATAATGATGGAATAGTGGCCACGTATGCATCACCACGTTTGGTTTTTTGCAAGTGTTAACGGTTTTAACTGCGTTATTCGAATGGGGCATGCCCTTCACTAACTAAATGAATGACACTTTAATTGAAAGACAGCGGCTTGCCAAACCAGCGGCTGTTTTGACAACCCAAACACAGTACTTTTAAGTAAGAAAAGCTATTTTTCATAACGATAAGATGGAATTTAATGCTAAAATATGGAAACATTTCCATTTGAACTTACAATTAAGGTTTGAATAAAAATTTCGTTCATAAATTAACTTGAACTGACTAAACTGTAAAGAAGGAAAATGAAAATTTGTTTAATTTTCTATAAAAATTAAAAGGGAAGAACAAATTGTTATTAATTTTTGGCTTAGTTTTTTATTAATCAGTATTAAATTATCTATTCAATCACATCATGTTAATGATTTAAAAAACTATTATTTTCCTTACACTTTTAGACTTAAACCAAAGAAAATAAAGTATAAAGAATGTGCATTTTAACATATTTTGGAATATTTTTCAAAAATATTTCATAACGCGGGGGGAAAGATAGAAGGGAAGGTTACAGAAACGAAGAGCGTAAAAATGCGTTGTTCTCATTGTGCGTTTTTGTTGTTTGACCACTTTTTTTTGTTTATTTTTCTGGTGTTAAAAACAGACGTCGGCACCAATGTCCCTCAGGGGAAGAACATCTTCGGCTTTTTACACACATAGGACACGAACATCAAGAATGTTCGTTATAAAGAGCGTAAAAATCTTGTCAGTTTTTAAAGAAGAAGGTTCATGTCGCTTTTTTTCAAACTTCAATTATACACCCAAAGAAATATCACAGTAAATATCACTAATATACGATGAGAAATGATTTCGATTTTTGGAAGAATACTTGCCAAGTTAAATACGGTGTCTTTAGGGATTTAGTGCAGTATAATTTTTCTATATTTTAGGATCACATATACATATCATTGGGTTAATAAGTAGACTTGACAGTATTACTAACAATTTTCCTCTAGGTTAACACATGCCTATGGTTATGGATTAGTGAGTGAGAGAGAGAGAAACTAAGTTGAGAGAATTTATTTATTTACAGCCATAGAAAAGTGTTAGTAATATACTCTATTTTTTATTTTCATTTCATCAACTTTACATATGTAAAGCGCTGTCTATCTTTGGCTTAATAATTTTGGATAAATAAAAATAAAATAAAACATCGATTTTATTATTAAAAGAACATAAAGCCATCCATCTTTGGCTTAAAAATTATGCCATGTTTTTTAGATAAATAAAAATAAAAAGAATAAAAACCCCACTTTTTATTAAAAGAAAAAAAAAATACGAGCATTCCAAAGCATTTAAAAAAAATTATACTATGCAACAAAATAAATAAAAAACGCCCAGCTAATGTCATAGCCCATTTTTAACACAAAATATTCTTCGAGTGTTATTCTGAAATAAAATGATACATGTACTCTTGTCGCAGTCTGATCGACAACTAAATCAAAAACACAAGAATACATACACATGTACATACGTACGATGAGAGCAACACATTGACGCGATAAGAAGAGTGGTCGACATTGCAAGAGATGCAATAGAGGGCGAAAGGTGGAGATTTGGCACCAAGGAATACTGCGCGGTTGTCACACTTGACGTTAGAAACGCGTTCAACTCAGCGAATTGGGGGCGGATTATGAGAGCCCTCTTTAACATGGCTACGCCGCCATACTTAATGGAGATACTGAACAATTACTTTCAGGACAGGAAGGTAATATACCTAACGGATGAAGGAGAGCAGGAATACGTAGTGACGGCGGGTGTCCCGCAGGGCTCTGTACTTGGGCCACTACTATGGAACATTATGTACGATGGAGTACTTCGATTGCGATTGCCGAACGGGACTACAATTGTGGGCTTTGCAGATGACATAGCCATAGTCTCGGTAGCTAAGACGGTAAGGGAAATAGAGGAGAAAACGAACACAGCGATTCGAAAGGTTGGAGCATGGCTGGATGAAGCAGGTTTGAAACTTGCTGCGCATAAAACAGAGGCCGTCTTGATAAGCGGCCGGAAGATAGTGGAGAAGATGGAAGTGACCGTTGGAGGCACAAGGATCGAATCGAAGAGGGCGATAAAATACCTGGGAGTGATTATCGACGACAGGTTGAACTTTAAGGAGCACGTGAAATACATCGGCGAAAAAGCATCTGTAACACAGGGAGCACTGGCGAGGATGATGCCAAATATTGGAGGACCAGGTCCATTCAAAAGGAGGATAATTTCGGCGGTAATAACGTCGATAATGCTGTATGCTTGCCCAATATGGTCGGAGGCACTCTCCGTGGGGACGACAAGGAGGATACTGTCCTCGGTGTATCGTCTAAGCGCTATTAGACGGATAAGTGGCTTCTGGACAGTGTCTGATGAAGCGGTATTGGTGTTGGCAAAGACAATACCAATAGATATATTGGCGGATGAGATGAGGAGGATATACCTTCGCCGTCTCGAGCACCCGGGACGAATAGCAGCTATAAAAGCGGAGGAACGAAGGACTTCCATGCACAAGTGGCAGTCACGATGGGAAAGCAGTTTAAAGGGAAGATGGACATTTCGCCTTATCCCTGATGTAACCCTTTGGATGAATAACAAACATTGCGAGCTGAACTACTACGTGACTCAGTTCCTAACTGGTCATGGGTGCTTCAGGAAGTACCTGCACAGATTTGGTCATGACACTTCCCCTATATGCCCAAACTGTGTAGATGAGGAGGAAGATGCGGAGCATATTCTAATATGCTGTCCCAGATTTAGATGGCCCGGGGAAACGAGTTTAGGACCAAACCGGCTAATGGAAGAGCTGTTGAATCGTAGGATTCTATGGAGTCAATATAGCCAGAGAATGGCTGAAGTTTTGATAGTACTCCCAAGACTGGAGGAACGGAGGAGAAATTTGAATTAACGTGATAAAGCTTTCAAGCTAACCAGCTCTCCGCGAAGTAATACCTTACGGCAGTCCCGCGGAGGGAGAGTGGTTGAAGTGTGTAGGGGGTGGGTTTAGTACGTAGGCACCAGTGATGGTGAATCGTGCACTCTTTTGTTGGAACAAAAGTGTCTTTCGAAGATTCCCACCTCCGGCTCAAGACAAAAAAAAAAAAAAAAAAAAAAACACATTGTTACGCTCTTTGTTTGTGTTCATTTTCCTTCTGTCTTCCTTCCCCCTCATCCAGAAATGATTTTTAAAAAGATTTTGGTGAGAGCGTGTCGTAATGTTACGACCCGCCATAAGAAATTTTACTTCTACATGATGCGTATTCTTTATATCCATATTCTTTGCTTAAACCCTTTAAATTTTTCATTTTCAAATTGATTTTATTTTGATTTTTCTAATGGAAAGAGGGTTCACTATCCTTTCCCTTTTTTTTTCGTTGTTTCAAATAGAATTGATTTGAAAAACAAAAACACGTTTTAAAAGGCTCTTTTAATTCTTTTTTTATACCTTCCCTAACCCTCTGTTATTTTTTTCCATCAAGTTTCTGATTTAAATTCATTAAAATTTGTTCGATATGTTGTTGTTATTGTCATTACTAAATTCCCTAAAGGGCAGTTTCTTTTCCCTACACACAGAGAAAGAGAGAGAGAGAACCGTTATCATATTGTAAATCATTTTTCATTTTAAATTTAAAACTCCGAAAACATACAAATTTAGTGTCAATATCACAATCATCATCACAATCATCATCATCATCATCAACGAAACAACAACGTCTATCCAAAGCCAGTTCAAAGCCTTTCAAAAGAAACAACAACAACAACAACAACAAAAACGATTCCTTTTCCAAAGGGGTTGCTTAATCCATCATTATAAGTTTCAATGCCTAACGCAGTGAAACAACAATGCAAACAGCACACTACCAAACAACAAATAAATCGTATAACTGACCCGACGGGTATTTTATGTGTGACCGTCTGTCTATACGTGTGTGTGTATTTATGTGTATAAAAGCCGACGACCAAGCCATCCATATCAAATAAAATTAGTTTAATGGGGAAAATCCTTCATCATCGGCAACATCATCACTTTTATCATGATTATACATATACATTCTCATTGTGTCTATGTGTGGTATATGGTGTTGTTATTATCAAATATCCCATAATAATTTTATATTCTATTTTTCTCTCTCACTCTCTCTCTCTCTCTCTCTCTCTATGGTTGTTATTTACCATGGGTTATTTTTGTGTATCCCTATCAACGCCGTAAGTGGTGGTGTGATAACGGTTGTGTTTAAATTGTATGTGTGTTTAGCCTGAGAGTCATCACTCAACGTTAATTAAAACGATTGATTAGAAATTTGTGTGTGTTAAAAATTTTAAATTGCTCAGCTCTCCTTTAACCTGTTGGGAACGAAATTGGATGCCCCAGTTATGCCTCCTAAACCCATAAGAGGCAATAAATGCTGCGCTGCAATTTTGTAATTGCGCTTTAGCCAAGCAGCAAGAGCTTTAAAATAATTTTTAATGAAACACACTTGAACTGGGACACGAAAGAAGGCGGAATTTTCCCAGCCCGAAAAAACAAAAAAAAAAAAAAAATTCCACCTTCTTCCGTGTCCCAGTTCAAATGTGTTGAATGTTCCCTGCCCGAGTGCAGCCCTTGCGCTGACCAACTTCTTCCTTTTCCCTGATTTTGCTGGAACTTGGTTAGTACAGGGACTGCGTTCACCCGTGACATCACAACGGGCCGCTATGGGTGCTCAAGTGAGCTTTGTGATAACAGAGCTACCACTCCGACCTAACCTAACCTAACCTTCCCTGCCCGACTGATTCACTTTGACCAGATAGTCCCATACAGTTTTCGACTCAAAGTCGTAGAAGCTCAGTGCTCCGGTAGGGGTTTAATGGTTACATTGGCTGCAATGCGTCCCGCTTGAGCTAGGACACAGCAGAAGGAGTCCCTATTTTCCCTGTCTAGCTGATTTAGCTTCACCAGACAGTCCCATACTGTTCTCGAGTCAAAGTCGTAGAAGCTCAGTGCTCTGGTAGGGGTTTAATGGTTACATTGGGTGTATTGCGTCCCACTTCAACAGGGCGCAGGAGAAGGTATCCCTATTTTCTCTGCCCAGTTGATTCAGCTTGACCAGACAGTCCCATACTGTTCTCGACTCAAAGTCGTAGAAGCTCAGTGCTCGGGTAGGGGTTTAATGGTTATATTAGGTGCATTGCGTCCCACTTGAACTGGGACACAGCAGAAGGAGTCCCTATTTTCTCTGCCTAGCTGATTTAGCTTGACGTACTGTTCTCAATTCAAAGTCGTAGAAGCTCAGTGCTCCGGTAGGGGTTTAATGGTTATATTGGGTTCATTGCACTTCACTTGAACAGGGCACACAGATGAAGGTGTCCTTATTTTCCCCGTCCAGCTTATTCAACCAGACAATCCCATATTGTTCTCGACTCTTAAAGTCGTAGGTGCTCTGTGCTCTGGTAGGGGTTTAATGGTTACATAGGGTGCATTGCGCCCCATTTCTACACGGTGCAGAAGAAGGTATCCCTATTTTACCTACCTAGCTGATTCAGCTTGACCAGTAGAAGCACACAGCTGTGGTAGGGTGCATTGCGTTCCGCGTCAACAGGACACACAAGAAAGTGTCCCCATTTTCTTTGCCCAACTGATTTAGCTTGACCAGACAGTTCCGTACTGTTCTCGACTCAAAGTCGTAGAAGCTCAGAGCTCGGTTAGGGATTTAATGTTCAGATAATATTGTTCTGTCCTCTCGATTTCGTGTCCAAGTTGAGTTAAGCACATCTTTCCACAGTGTATACCCTTCTTTTTAGGATACATTGTTCTGCAATGACTTGCAACAACAACAATGCTTAGGGCGTTGCTTTGGAGTTGAAGCAAACTTTTCGTGTGCCCTTTATGTAGTAGCTTTAGCTAGATTCGATGCGTGAAGTCGCCGTAGTCTAGTAGGTAGTGTGTTGGCTTATTAGACGTAAAGCCAGGGTTCGAGCCCCAGGCCAGACATCAAGACAAAATACAAAAAGTATTTCTTCGGCGACTTCCTCTCATCAGATTTCTGGCAAAAAAAAACTCACAGTAAATAAAAAATTGCCATGAAAAAGTTTCTCAAAAATCTGTCGTTCGGAGTCGACTTTAAACTGTAGGTCCCACCACTCATGTATAAAAATTAACACACACAACATAAGTGGTGTGAGAAACTAGGACGTTGTACAATGGGCCAATTCGACCTCCGGGTACTGTACTTGTCTTAATTGACAAGTACACGTCCTCTAACCTAACCTAACCTAGATTTTCTACGTTATTTTGCCTACATTTGCAGCTGCCTATGCGGCATTCAAGGAATCTCATATCACATCATCAAACCTAAGCTTGCAGCATCTCATTGTTCATAAGTACGGTAGTGGTGCCCTTGCCAGATCAATTCTTTTGCTCTGTGGAACTCCAGAACACCACCTTGTGATTTGGTATCCATTTAAGTGATGTACTGTCGTGTAAAACCAAGAAGTGATTGTGAAAAAGCCATAACGAAGAGGAAAAAGTGATTGTTTGGCAAGCATTGCAGTCTGGAGGTGTCATTGGACCATGGGTTTTTAAATACATACATAATTGGCCATTACAACCCTTCAGTCAGGATTACGACCTAGTTTCTCACACCACTTATGTTGTGTGTGTTAATTTTTATACATGAGTGGCGGGACATACAGTTTAAAGCCGACTCCGAACGACAGATTTTTGAGAAACTTTTCATGGCAGTTTTATTTACTCAGAGTTTTTGCCTGAAATCTGCCGAGGGGAAGTCGCCGAAGAAATATTTTTTTATATTTCGTTTTGATGACTGATCTGGGGTTTGAACCCTGGCCTTAGGTCTAATAAGCCAACACACTACCTACTAGACCACGGCGATTACACTATACCTGCCTGATAATTCACTTTTCTGGACCAGCAATATGAAATTATGAACTAAACGGTGATCCGAATCCGTATTTTATTGCCGAAACTACCACTATAACCTTTGAATGACATTGAATTGTCTTGCAAATAAAGCAGCCACCAGTGTTACCAACTGAAATGTTTCAATCAATGTACGACAGCTTACTCCCACCGTTTGAGAATGACAATCAAGAGCAAATTGTTTCTCTCAATATTTTTGCTGTCAAAGAGATTTTTGCCATTTGCCAACATTTCCTTGCAAGTTTTTGTCTTATTTTTCCTTCCATTTTTCCTTCCATTTTTCCTTATAATACTTAATAAATTATTTAATTTTACACGAAATGTCTGTGACATTAACAATTGATTGAAAGATTAAAATTACATTTAAAGAGGAGAGGGAGACGGGGAGAGAGAGAGAGAGTGGGAGAAAGACAGTGATTTTACGCTTCACTTACCTTAAATGCTTTTATTTTTATTTTCTTTTTTTCTTGGTTGTTCGTATTACTTTTATTTTGATTGAAATGTAACCACCACTAAACAATCATTTTACTGTTATTGATACATGAGGAGAAAATACTCTCCCACCACTCTTATGCTGCCACAACACTAGCTCACTCACCCACCACATCAAACACTGCTTGTTGTTAAATTGCTGTCTGTATGAGAGTGCTAAAGTAAGTGATAAAGTAGTGGAGCTTCATACATGTTTTGCAAGTGTGTGCTGGTGTGAGTACTTTTTTTTTCAAACATGTTCTCTACCCCAAGTGTTTTAAGGTGTGTGTGTGTTTGACTCTATAAAATATTGATGTCGCATAAAATGTCCCAAAGAAATATTCTAACAATTGTGTTGTGCCGAACTGTTTCTTCCTTTTTTTCTTTTTTTAACTTTTATTTACTTTTAGCGCAGAGAGCAAAGAGCTTAAATCACAAAGAGGGAGAGAGAGAGAGAGAGAGAGAGAGAGAGAGAGAGAGAGAGAAAGGCCACTGTTTAAGTTAAAGCAGAATTTAAAAGAAATTGAAAAGAAATTAAAGTTGAGTTTTAAGCAAAAACCAACAGTGTCAACGCCAAATACTTTGGCCAAGTATGGTCCTTCGAATCGTATTTTTTGGAGTCAGTTTACACTCAATTTAGTTATAGTTGTGATAGAGAAGTCCCCGTAGTCTAGTAGGTCGTGTGTTGGTTTATTAGGCGTAAAGCCAGGGTTCACGACATCAAAACAAAATACAAAAAATATTTTTTTGGCGACTTCCTCTCAGCAGATTTCTGGCAAAAACTCTGACAGTAAATAAAATATCCACGAAAAGTTTCTCAAAAAATCTGTCGTTCGGAGTCGACTTTAAACTGCAGGTCCCACCGCTCATGTATAAAAATTAACACACACAACATAAGTGGTGTGAGAAACTAGGTCCATAATTCTGATTGAAGGGTTGTAATGACCAATTATGTATGCTATGTATGTATGTTATAGTTGTGATAAGGGAGAAGACTGTAATTTCTTTGGAGACGAAAGCAAAACAGACTTTATCGGAACTTCCAAACTATGACAGTTGATAACAACCCTCCGGTTGAAGCCCCATCTGCCAAATTGGTTGTGTGTTTTGCCAAGCCCCACCATGGACATGTGTAGCCCTTAACAACACGTGCAAATAATAAAATTTCATTCTGGGGAATGGAATTTCTGTGCGGGCAACGTATTGCATCCATTTTATGATCGCCATAATCGTCCTACCGAGAGGACTATTTGCAATGTGGTGGATAAATTCGCATCTACATACATACGTACATAATTGGCCATTACAACCCCTCATAAAGTCAGTTCTAAAGGGTGTTTTTTTCTATAGAGGGGTATAGAACTTTAAGTTGCAATAAAACAACGATGGATTGATTATTCGATTGACATGAATTTTATTTATCCGAAAGATAATCTTGTGGCATTACATTTTAAATGATGATTTCTGGCATATGACCGCCACGGCTGGCGCGGATGTAGTCCAATCTGGACGTCCAATTTTCGATGACTTTTTCCAACATTTGTGGCCGTATATCGGCAATAATACGGCGAATGTTGTCTTCCAAATGGTCAAGCGTTTGTGGCGGCTTTACCGCATAGACCAATGACTTTACATAGCCCCACAGAAAGTAGTGTCTAGCGGTGTTAAATCACAAGATCTTGGAGGCCAATTCACAGGTCCAAAACGTGAAATTAGGCGGTCACCAAACGTGTCTTTCAATAAATCTATTGTGGCACGAGCTGTGTGACATGTTGCGCCGTCTTGTTGAAACCACATCTCCTGGACATCATGGTTATTCGATTCAAAAATGAAAGAAGTTAGTAATCATGGCTCTAATACCGATCACCATTGACTGTAACGTTCTGGCGCACCATCGTTTTTGAAAAAGTACGTACCAATGACTTCCACCAGCCCATAAATCGCACCAAACAGTCAGTTTTTCTGGATGTAACGGTGTTTCCACATACACTTGAGGATTACCTTCACTCCAAATGCGGTCAGTTTTGTTTGTTGACGTAGCGCCATTCAACCAGAAGTGCGCTTCATCGCTAAACAAAATTCGCTTGAATGAAAATCGGGAACAACGGTAATCTCGTTTTTGGGCCCATTCGACGAATCTACGCCTTACTTGATGATCGTTTGGCTTCAATTCTTGCACGTGTTGGGATTTTGTAAGAACGCAAATCAAGATCCTTTCGCAAAATCTTCCATAAAGTGGATGGACCGAGATCCAATTCCTGTGCTTGATGGCGGATGGACTACTCATTCGGGTCTTCCTCAATGATACGCTCTACAGCAGCAATAGCTTCTTCTGTACGCACCATACAGCGTCTCTGGGGATGCGAGTTATCAATCAAGAGTAAACGTGGTGCGAAAACGTTCCATGGTTAATCGAATTAACTGCTCTGATGGACGATTTTGTCGACGATAAAATGTGGACGTAGTGCGCGATACGTTTTCCGCACAGAACCATTATTTTCGAAATAAAATTCCACTAAAATTGCAAGCGTTGTTCAGGCGTGAGTCTATTCATGATGAATTGCCAAACCAAACTGAGAATAAATCACTTGACAGCTGTTAAATCGGCCGCCATCTTGAAAAGTAATGCCAACTTAAAGTTCTATACGTCTATAAAAAAACACCCTTTACATGAGCGGCGGGATCTACAGTTTAACGTCGACTTTTTCATGGCAATTTTTGCCAGAAATCTGCTGAGAGGAAGTCGCCGAAGAAATATTTTTCATATTTCGTTTTGATGTCTGACCTGGGATACGTACCCGGGCTTTACGCCTAATAAGACAACACTCTACCTACTAGACTATGGCGACTTCTTAAGATCTAACGAAAACATTGTCGCTGTCTGCGATTTACTGAATTTTGAGTGTTAAGTTGGATCTGCACTCGTACAAAATTCCATTGATGTGTGTTTGCTGAACGGGCTTATAAGCAGTTGGAAACTGACCCTAATTTTTATTGAAAAATCAATTTCAGCGATGAAGTCCATTTCTGGATGAAAGGGGTACGTGAAGAAACAAAATTGTCGAATTTAAGACGATTGCAATCCACCTGAGATCTAACAGCAAGCAATGCATCACAAAGAAGTCATTGTTTATCGTTGGATTTTGGGCTGGCGGTGTCGTTGGTGCATATATCTTTGAGAACCACGTTGTCCAGGCCATCACTGCCAACGACGAGTACTATAGATCGCCGACTATCAACTTCCTTTGGTCTGAATTGCATAATCTGGACACCAACAGCATGTGGTTCCAAGAGAAGGACGCCAAGTGTCACACAGAAATGCCGCATTGGATATTCTGCATGAGCGGTTTGAGGGCATGGTCATCTCACATGGAGGTGAAGTGAACTGGCTACCGATATCGTGCGATTTAAAGTCGTGAGGCTTTTTCTTTTGGGAGTTTCTTAAATCACAAGTGCTCCTTAATGTCAACATAACTCATGCCAACGGTTAAATGAAGCCTAATTTAGACGCTATAATCATGGAAAATTTTGTCATTTTGGATAAGCTCTACACAGAGAAGCCGTGGCAAACATTCTTGGTTATCTGAGGCTCTTTATTTGTATTGAAAACCTACGGCTCACACATTATAAAGGGTGTTTTTTTATAGAGGTATAGAACTTTAAGTTGGCATTACTTTTCAAGATGGCGACCGATTTAACAGCTGTCAAGTGATTTATTCTCAGTTTGGTTTGGCAATTCATCATGAATAGACTCACGCCGTGAACAACGCTTGCAATTTTAGTGGAATTTTATTTCGAAAATAATGGTTCAGGGCGGAAAACGTATCGCGCACGCACTACGTCCACAGTTTATCGTCGACAAAGTCGTCTATCAGAGCAGTTAATTCGATTAACCATGGAACGTTTTCGCACCACGTTTACTCTTGATTGATAACTCGCATCCCCAGAGACGCTGTACGGTGCGTACAGAAGAAGCTATTGCTGCTGTAGAGCGTAGCATTTAGGGAAGACCCGAATGAGTAGTCCGTCCATCCGCCATCGAGCACAGGAATTGGATCTCGGTCCATCCACTTTATGGAAGATTTTGCGGAAGGATCTTGGTTTGCGTGGCTACAAAATCCAACTCGTGCAAGATTTGAAGCCAAACGATCATCAAGTAAGGCGTAGATTCGTCGAATGGGCCCAAAACGAGATTACCGTTGTTCCCGATTTTCATAAGCGAATTTTGTTTAGCGATGAAGCGCACTTCTGGTTGAATGGCTACGTCAACAAACAAAACTGCCGCATTTGGAGTGAAGGTAATCCTCAAGTGTATGTGGCAACACCGTTACATCCAGAAAAACTGACTGTTTGGTGGTCATTGGTCCGCGTACTTTTTCAAAAACGATGGTGGCCAGAACGTTACAGTCAATGTTGATCGGTGATAGAGCCATGATTACAAACTTTTTTCATTCCTGAATTGACCATAACCATGATGTCCAGGAGATGTGGTTTCAACAAGACGGCGCAACATGTCACACACAGCTCGTGCCACAATAGATTTATTGAAAGACACGTTTGGTGACCGCCTAATTTCACGTTTTGGACCTGTGAATTGGCCTCCAAGATCTTGTGATTTAACACCGCTAGACTACTTTCTGTGGGGCTATGTAAAGTCATTGGTCTATGCGGTAAAGCCACAAACACTTGACCATTTGGAAGACAACATACGCCGTATTATTGCCGCGATATGCGGCCACAAATGTTGGAAAAAGTCATCGAAAATTGGACGTCCAGATTGGCGCCAGCTGTGGCGGTCATATGCTGCCAGAAATCATCATTTAAAATGTAATGCCACACGATTATCTTTCGGATAAATAAAATTCATGTCAATCGAATAATCCCTCGTTGTTTTATTGCAACTTAAAGTTCTATACCCCTCTATAAAAAAAACACCCTTTAAAATTACCTGAATACACATCTGCTTATAAGACCTTTATAGCAAGCACTTTTGCTAACTTAGTAGACAGTCAGAGTAAACGGTAAGCTTCTTAACTATCGAAGGCTCTTCAGTTGCTTAAGTTAAGTCAAGGTTTCCATTGTAGGACGTCCAAAAAACCTTCCGTTTTTAAACTTCTCTATGTAAACATTTTTTGCCAGCCATCACAAAAATGTTTTCAGCTGACTAGGGCAGTTCATTCGTTCAAAGAGAATTCTAACTTTCGATGCCAAGGATATTTTGTCTTTTTCTTTAAAAATACAAAAAGTTTTTCTCTTTAAGAATTAAGTTATACGTGCTTACTTGCTTTAATATTTCATTATACAGTATGGTTTATAGACTTTAAGCCGTTATCAATAGTTACCGTTATTATCTCATTATGGCAAGTCGTATGAGTGTGCATAAACCTAAAAACTATTCAAGTGTAAAATGGATAATTATAACACACACAGCAGCACCATGATGGATACATAGGACATAATCAATGAACAGTAAATACAGTACCAGGACGTAATAATAAGGACAACATCAATGTTTGAGGAAGGAAAGGAGAAAAGGATTGTTTTTCATTTTTATTCTTTTTTTTGCAACCAAACCAAGCTTAATTTTATAGTTTTTATTTTTAGGGTTTTTTCCTTTCGAAAAAATTTTAATTTTCCTTGAAAAATGGTTTAAAATCAACGAAAAACATAAAAAATTAGTTCTTAAAACGTTAACCAACACTGTATGAAATATCGTTAGGTTTGTCTTGCAGGAATTTAATTTTTTTTCTAAGCAATGTTAGCAACTTTAACTTGAAACAAGAAATTTTCCTTTAAAAACGGGTTTAAAATCAAAGAAAAACATAAAAAATTAGTTCTCATAACGCTTACCAACACTGTATGGAATGCTGTTAGGTTTGACTTGCAGGAAATTGTTTTTTTCTAAGCAATGTTAACAACTTTAACTTCAAACAAGATTATTTAAACGTTTTAAACGTTTTATGCACGTAAATTCAATAAGCAAAAGTGCTAAATTAGCATTACTAAAGGTCTTTAGACTGTGGCTGTTTATTAATGTGACAGATTTCTTCTGTTTATACAAACCATGGCAACAACAACACAAAACAATAACTGGACTTATCAAAGCAATTCAATTTAATTATGTTCACAAATACAGGCACATACACACACATACACTACACACATGTGTTTGAAGAGATAGTCGGCCTTAAGGCTAAATATTAAGGGAGTGCGTGTTTCTCCCTTTTACAGCTTCACTTCACTTACACAATTCAAGCACAAATTAAAGTCATCGTCGTCTCTGGCAAGCATCCCTAGGGGGCGAATTACTTGTACATAAAGTAGGCAGCAGCAGTAAAAACTAATTTATACTCTTAGAATTTATTAAAAAAGAAAAAAAAACGAACAAAATAAAACTTATTAAAGCCATACACAATACAAAAGAAAAAAGCTGGTGCTGCTGCTGCTGCTGTTGCTATTCTCTGATACATTACAGAGTAATGAAATAAAAAAGAAGAGATAAACACAACACAACACACACACACACACATACACACTCATACACTTTCTCTGTGGGAGAGTAGTTCAATTACAGTTTAATTTTAAATGCACGTGCTGTTGTGCTTTATTTTGTTTCTTTTTATAGATATTAACGGAGATCACCACATATTCACCCATCAGCCATGTTTTACTCTCTATTTAATTTTGATGGTCTCTATATGAGATTTGTTTGTCATGTTATTGTTGTTTTTTGTAAGATTTTGTTTACTTTTGTTATTTTTTTTTCTTCTTCTAAGCTTACAACAAATTTATTAAAATTTTTTTACGCTCTATAACGGTGCATATGCTGTCTCTATGGTAATTAAATCTAGTTGCCTATCACTTGTTCTCTCTCTCTCTGTCTCTGTCTCTTTGTGTTTGGAAATCGGAGATTAATTTTTATTTTTTTGTGTTTGAATGCAAATATTCTTTAAAAAAAATCGAAAACAACAACAAAAAACCTAAGGTTAACAGTAAAAGTAACTGTTTTAAGGCATCATATTCATAAATCCTTGAAAACAAATGTTACAAATTAAAATGAAAAGAAAAAATAGCACTTCAGTACCACACACATTAAGTGATGTGAAGATGACAATCTAAATGCACTGCAACAAAATGGGAAACGATAAGGGGAAAACTGCTTTTAGACATGGGGGTAAAAACATGAAATAGGCAAAATGAAGAAAGGATTTCTTTGTAAGAATTATAGAAAGCACTTTAAAAATAGTAATTTTCCATGAGGTCTTCTGATTTATTTTCGGTTCTGGAAGCAGTCGTATCGAGCAGTGACCGAATAGTAGAGAAAATAATGTTGTTTCCCAAGCAGGAAGAAAAAAATGGATAGGCAAAATGGGTTCGCAATACTTAAAGAGTTATACTCCAAGTTGTCATAGAAAGTAAGTTCGGAAGAAGACTTGACAATAACCGAGATACAACGTTCTATAACAGAAACCATGGCTTATCTAGGGCAGTTAAAGAGCCTTCGTTTGCAAAACCTATCAATGGCATCAATATGTGTGACACCAAATATTCGTTACGCCTTCTTTAGATGGAGCGCATGCGAAATATGCAATTTTCCATAGCTCTGGTGCATAAATCAGGCTGAATTCGATAGATAACGTAGGTTATAGCGACGAATAGGTAATGCGCTAAAATCGCTGCTCGTCGATTTACCGACGATTGCGTCAGTCAGTTTGGCGTACAGTTAGTGAGGAATAAAAAAATATTTTTTCTCAATTCTCATAGCAATTTTCAATTAATTTACCCCAAACCCATAGCACTCAAGGTTAGGTTAGGTTAGAGGACGTGTACCCGGAAGTCGAATTGACCCATTGTACAACGTTCTAGTTTTTCACACCACTTGGCCTGGGACTCGAACCCTGGCTTTTACGTCTAATAAGCCAACACACTACCCACTAGACCATGGCGACTACCATGCCCTTAAATGTGGCATCAAATATTCCCTGGATAGAGCGCCTACGAAATGTCAATTTTTCCACGGTTCTGGTGCATAATTCAGACTGAATCTGATCGATGGCATGAGTTATTCTAGCTTTAAGGACCGCATACACCTTCAGCTTACAAGAAAAAGGCCTAACTAGGTCAACTTTCAAGCCCTCAAATCGCTCATGCAGAATATCCAATGTGACTTGAGCAGAGTCTTATTTTGAAACCACATGACGTTAGTGTCCAGATCATACAATTCAGACCAAAAGAAATTGATAATCAACGACCTACAGTGCTCACTGATGATTGTAATGGCGTGGGCAACGTTATTTCCAAAGAAATGTGGACCCAAAATCCACACCAAACAGTGACTATGGATTGGTATCGTCCTAAACTCGATTATTCTTTTTTTTGTTCACGTATCCATTCGTTCAGAAATGGGTCCTATTGATGAAGGTAATATTTCGACGAAAATTAGGCTCAGTTTCCAACAGCTTCAAAGCCCATTCAGCGAGCAGAAGTCGTTGTCTTTGGTCATTTAGCCTTAGGCACTGACTTTGTTGAATTTTGTACATATGCAAACCCAAGTTATAACCCAAAATTCGCCAAGTTGTAGTCTGCAAAAGGCCGAGTTCTTGTCAAAAAGGACTGCCACGAATTCTCCTGCACACTATCACGGATAGCAGCAATGTTTTCGGCAGAGCTTGGCTTTCTTCAATGTACGAATGTTACTGGATCGTTTATTGAACCAGTGGACTAGAATTTATTCGATTATTCTTCTCGCTAAAACGTTTACGGCGATCGTAGAATGAGCGAAGAATGTTGCCCGAGCAGAACACATTAAAAAAAGAAAACAATTTGAACGTCCATAGTGATTTGACAAAACAAAGTGAATAAATGGCAACTAATTTGACAGATGAAGTCACCGTAGTCTAGTAGGTAGTGTGTTGACTTACTAGATGTGAGGCCACAGTTCAAATCCCAGTTCAGACTTAAAAAGTCTTTATAAATACCAAAACAATGTTTTGAAAATGCCTTAAAAATTAACTATTTTAGCTTAGCAAAGGGTATTGGTTTAAATTTTTATTAAATTCTTAAAAAAATATTCAAAAAATAACAAAAAAATTCTCTTAAAAATACTTTAAAAATCAATCCTTAGCAAAAGCAATGATAATTTTCAAATACCCTAGAAATTTAGCGCTTTTTTCTTTCGTTAGGGGAGGCAACATTCATTCATTGCTACTAATTTGCATGGAATAATAAAAATGACTTGATATAAATGGCCAGTGGCCACCCTTTTAATTATTATGCGTGTGTGCAATGGATATTGTTGTTGTTGTTGTAAGTAAATTCCTGTTCTCAAAGAGAGTAACTTATGTAGCACGTAGTGTGTAAAAGTGTTGTTATTGCATTAAAGCTAAACTCGACTAAAAAATAAAAGAAAAGAAACATGTTTGGTTCTGCTTGTGCTTGTGTTTATTTTGTTGGTTCTCAGAACACAGAAAGAAAACTTGTATTGTTGGCTTTACGCCAGTGTTGTAGTTGTAGTTGTTGATTTTACTTTTTTTCTTTGTTTCTTTCCTAGTCATCAATATGAGGCACAAGGCCGCTTGACCAGTTTTTGTTTTCATTTAAAATTTGTGTATGCGAGTGTAAGTGTGCGTGAGGTGTTATTGCTTTGGCTATTGTTTTTGTTTTTGTGCCATCATCGTCATCGTCAGCAATACACAGATGATGAGAAAGAAGAGTCTTTTCACTTCTGTTGCTTTAGAGAAAGGGGTGCCAAACAAAACAAAAAATGTGAAAATAACACAACCGAGTAGAGTAACCCCATTTAAATACACCAGGGGTATGTTCGTACGTACGTACACAGGCTCGTACAACTTGTTGTTGCTTTGCATTTTCAAAACAAAAACTGGTTTTTGGTATGATGCGTGCCAAAAACAGTGTGACGCGTGTTGCACAGTAAAAGAAAAAAAAATAAATCCAATAAAGGGGGAGAGAACAAAACACTTTTTCTTTGGCTTTTGTTTTTGATAAAGCAACAACAACAACAGTAACAGCATTCATATGAATACTTAAAATATGTTGTGGAATAAAAAAAAAAAACCTGATCTCTTAAAAATTTTTTATTGAGTAGGGTTGTAACAAAAAACAAAAACAAAAACAAAAAGGCAAGAGTAAAGGGTAGTAGTGGTAGTGGAAGAACAATATTTTGTATTCCCATATGATAACATCTGTGTTACTCGTTTACCGTTGTTGTTGCTATTATTGTCATCATCCTTATCTTGTTTTTAATATTCATTACATGCATACTTTTTTCTTCTTCTTCTTTTTAATCAGTGAGAGTTAAAAATTTATTTGTGAATTCCTTTTTTTTGACTCTCCCTGTGTTTTAATTTTCCATTAAATTTGTCATTTGAGTACGTGGTGCGGTGCTCGTGTACTGTAAGTGTATTAGTGGCTAAACTATAGTATTTTATAACAGTTTAAGTTTCGCTAAATGATTATTAAATATGTAGTATGAATACATATATACCAGAGTTTTGAAGAAAATCGGATAATCGATTAACCGGTTCAAAAAGAAGGTTTAGCGAATATAAAAATAGAATCAGAAAAACTAGTTAAGCGATTCGAAAAAACTTATTAGAGAAAACGATTAAACGGATGAAAAAAACCGGTTAATGAGAAGAATATAAAAACCGGTTATTCATTCGGATGGACCAGTTGAATGACTATAAACAACAGGTTTTTAGGCACGATTAAAAACTCGGTTAAACGAATCGGAAACAAACAGTTTTCTACCCAGTCGTCATTAGGCGTTTTTGTGGTACACCATGTGTGGTGCAAGATCTAAGTCTGTATACCCGTGTATTTTTAAGATACGAAAAGAAGATGAAGAAAAAAAGAAGGAACCGGTTTTCGCCGTAGTCTAGTAGGTAGTGTGTTGGCTTATTAGACGTAGAGCCAGGGCTCGTGACCCAGGCCAGACATTAAGACAAAATACAAAAACTATTTCTGCGGCGACTTCCTCTCAGCAGATTTCTGGCAAAAAAAAACTCTGAGAGTAAATAAAAATTGCTTTGAAAAGTTTCTCAAAAATCTGTCGTTCGGAGTCGACTTTAAACTGCAGATCCCACCCTTCATGTATAAAATTAACACACACAACATAAGTGGCATGAGAAACTAGGTCGTAATCCTGACTGAAGGGTTGTAATGACCAATTATGTAACCGGTTTTTTAACTAAAAGGAAAAACTGGTTGAATGAATATAAAAATCGTTTTACAGGAATATTTAAAATAATCGGTTAATTGAATCAGGGAACCGGTTAACCGAATAAAACGAAATGAATGGAAAACCCGTTTATGGAAATGATTCAAATACGTGTTAAGCGTAAAATATTAAAGATAATTAAAGGAATATAAAAAACGGATAACCAGTTCAAAACCACCAGTTAAACGAATAGAAATATTGGCGGTTAAACGAATAAAAATCGGTTTTTTGTAATGATCAATAAAATCAATTTGAAAAAACACTTGAAAGAATATAAAAAACTATCAAAAAAATCGCTTGAACGAATGTAAAAACCCGGTTTTTGGGATCTATTATAAAAACCGGATAATCGATAAAAAAAAAAAAACTTAGGTTTTCTGTTTTATTTTAAAATATTTTCACAACTTGGTTTTTCTCGAGCGAATATCGGTTAAAAAAAACCCGTTTGGGGAAACCCGAATTAATTGTTTTAAATCGTTTTTATACTGTCTGAGGCTTTTCACTTGATTTAATTAATTTCAAGTAAATTTTGTTTAATCGCCGATTATAGTGTGCTTAGGATGGATAAAAACGCACCAAGGAAAGGAAATTCAAATGAAATTAAATCTTTAATAAAATTTTATTCCCCTTCTAATGCTACATAAATAAGTTAGCAGTAGAGGGCAAGCAAAAGAGGGTAGGCATTGAGTTGCAAAGTTAACAACATTGTTTTCTCTTCCTTTTTTCTTTAATATTTATTTAGTGTTTGAATAGCTGCACATACACTCACACACACATAGAGACACAGAGAAAAATACGGAAGCCAAAACAGTTTTTTTGTTTTCGTATTATTTTTCTCATTTATTTTTATGCTTACAACAATACTACGAACCGTGTTTATATGAATGAGAATATAACAACAACAAAAAAATGAAATTGTTATATTGGTATACATACTACATTGTGGCAGAGCAGCATTATTATCGTGAATAAAACCGACCTACCTAACGAGAGAAACGAACCTATTATTACACACTCACACTTGTACGGATGATACGATACGATACGATGATACGAACTAAAGACCAACCAAACGACCCTGCGTTTGTTCAATTCACTTCAGTTCAGTTCGGTTCGGTTCGGTTTGTTTTCTGTTGGTGTTTTTTTTTCTCTTGTGCATGTAGCATACGACCGGCTGTTTTATAATCATCATCCTTTTAAATGGGGTCGCACACGACTCTCTCAAATAACATCAGGAGGATATTAAACTTATGGCAGCCACACAACATTGTGCTCGCTACGTTACACACTTACATACAAACATTTATACAACAGAGGCTTACAATGGAGTGTTTTTTTTTGTTTTTTCTGCTTGAAATGCATTAGTTTGTTATATTGTTTGCGCCGCTTTGTATGCAAGAGAGAGAGAGAGAGAGAGAAGAGTATGTTTGACCATTTTGCCCCTTTTTTGTGTTGCCTAAATAAGTATGTAATTTTAGTATACTAAAGCATGTATGTATGTATGTAAGGGTGTGTGTGTGTATTTTTGCGGGTCGTTTTTACAAAACGAGTGCAAAAATGTCAAGTTCAGTTCAATAACATTAAATGAGAGGTAAAGGCAAAAGCAAAAGCAAAAAAGCAAACACCGTTTTATATTATACACACCTAAACACTTATTAGAATAGTACGTCCATTTGTATATGTGTGTGTATGTATGGGTTTTAAGAGGAATAACTTTATAACACAAAAATGTCTCATGAAAATCAACAATAAACCGTTATAATCAAATAAAATATAAAAAAAAATTCTCATAAAAGTGTAAATATATATATGAACAGCTACAATAACAATAACAAACAAAAAAAAAACAAACAAAAAAAGAAAAGGAATTCATAACTAAATTCCGTTATTTGTTTAACAATCACAATGAATATTAATAACTAAACATAACCCCCCTACTAAACATAGGATACCTACACCACTACAAAACGAGAGAGTTAGAGAAAAAGAGAGACCAAAAAAGAGAAAGAAACATTTTAAACGGTAAACTAACCTAAGCGTATGTAAATGTTGGTGTAGAAATGCTTAGGCAGAGTGAGTGGTGTAGTAGACTTGTATACAAAAGCTCAATGCTATTAAATCATAAATTATAACTGTTCATAGTATAATAATTATGGCGCTTTTTTTTATAACTGTAACTATTTCAGTCGTTACTCTCTTATTTTAATCACTTAATTAAAGTGTTTTAACGTAGAAGGGTGGTATTTGTAGAGTTTTTTTCTTTTTTTGGAGGGTTTCGTGTTTTAAATTCATGGGCAGAAATGGTAATTAACAATTAAATGTTTATTAAATCTAAAAAACATTTTAATTAAAGCAGTTTAAGATAAGCTTTATCCTAGTAAGTCAATTAATTAAATTCAATTATTAAAAAAATCCTTTTGCTAAGGCCAATTTTTCTTCCTCGCAATCAGCTTTAACCAAACTAAACTCAACAGGGACTAGGATTTCAATAACAAAGGCAAAGACGTATTATTTTCAATGTAGTGACTGGTTATGGCACGACATTAGTGTTCAATTTCATTTTTAGGTTAAGGTTTACGTCCCTTTTACTTATTATTAGGATAAGCTTCGCTTATATACGATTATTAAACTGTGGCCCGGAAGCTTTTTACAACGCTACAGTCCAATCTACATTTCCATGCACGATTAGTGCGTAAAAGTCAAGCCTATTGGTAATTATCCACCTTTCCCTTGTCGTTACTTTGCAATTTCATTGAAAATCAAATAAAAATTTTCTGTTTTCTACATCTCTAGATGGATATAGACAGGTTCAATGGGCATTTGTGTTTATGTTCTCTAGATTCCCACAAGGCCGTCATTGTATTGCATATGATTGATTGATTAAAGTCGCCGTAGTCTAGTAGATAGTGTGTTGGCTTATTAGACATAAGGCCACGGTTTAAACCACAGTTCAGATACGAAATACAAAAAAATATTTCTTCAGCGACTTCCTCTCTCAGCAGATTCCTGGCAAAAACTATGCGAGTAAATACATTGAAAACGTGCCTTGAAAAGTTTCTCAAAAATTTGTCATTCGGAATTGACTTGAAACTTTAGGTTCTCCGCCACTCATGTATAAAATTAACACACACAATATAAGTGTTGCAAGAAGCTTTAAGGTTGTAATCCTAGCTGAAGGGTTCTATTGACCAATTTATTTATTTATTAATTACAATACAATTACAAATTATATTATAATTACATACATTCGGGCGGAGTAACTTGACCATAAGCTCGGTATAGTGTCACAGACCAGAGTGTCTGGTGGGAATCGAACCCACGACCCCCAAGCTAATAGTCTAGCACACTACCCACTAGACTACCAGGGCACCCAGTATTGACTAATTACATATGTTTGTATATTGATTGCACTTTTGCCTGAGAGAAAGAGAGAGAGATCATTAAAGCCGCCTAGGTACCAAGTATGTATTCTAATAATTCGTACTCCTCAGCACAGAGTTTTCATATCGGCAATTGGAGGCAATTGCTATTCTTAAGAAGTGTTCCTTAAGTCTACAAATGTTCGCTCGTAAAGCAAATACACTGATGCATAACTTAAATCCCTTGCCATTGTAATTACCTAGTAAAAGTTTAGATTGTTTCAAACTCATTGAAGTCGCCGTAGTCTAGTAGGTAGTGTGTTGGCTTATTAGACGTAAAGCTAGGATTCGAGCCCCAGGCCAGACATCAAAACAAAAATACAAAAAGTATTTCTTCGGCGACTTCCTCTCAGCAGATTTCTGGCAAAAGCTCTGAGAGTAAATAATAATTGCCATGAAAAAATCGTTCGGAGTCGACTTTAAACTGTAGGTCACACCACTCATGTATAAAATTAACACACACAACATATGCACCCCTATCGTGAATATTATGGGAATAAATTATTTGGGAGTAAACTTTTCTTCCCATCCCAAAAAATCGGTATTGCGAATATATTGGGAGTAAAAGTTTTTATTGTGAATTAGTTATAAATGCTGTATAAACAAAAAAAAATTATTGTGAATTGCCTCTCAACAATTTTTCAAATAAAAATACAAATCTTAAAAAATGAGTAGCGTATACCTTCGTTTTTTGGTGCAGGTAGAGGAGAAACAATCCATGGAAAGGTTGCAGCTAAGATCTAGGTATACTTTTGTAATAATTATTACATATACATATTTTTGAATACATCTAATACAAATATAATTTAGGAGACGGCGGGTATGTCTCTGAGCCATGGATGCTAGTACCCTATAGAAATGCCGCAGAGGAATCAGCAGAAGCAAAACTTAACGAAGTGCATTCTCGAGCGCGTAATATTGTGGAAAGGACCAACGGAGTTCTTAAAAGCAGATGGCGTTGTTTGCTTGGAGCACGAGAGTTACACTACTCCTAAAATTGTTCATATTTACAGGGCGTTACATAATGCATATATTATAAGAGCGACTCACCACTTGTAGACACAGTTTTATATGAAACGCACGAGCAGGAAAATGTTGATGAAGTTATTCAAGGAACACGTCTGAATGAAGCTGAACGTATTCGTACTAGCATAGCCAGTTCACTTTCATCACATTTGTATTTGAGTAAATAAAAATTGTATACATATATGTATGTACATACATAAAAACGAAACAAAATAAGACCAGTCTTCGCTGGAATACTTAAATCTAAAAAACAGTCTTCTTGAAAATATCACACTCCAACTTGTACTAGTATTACATTTGTGTTCCTTAAATTAAACAATGTACTTAGTTTTCAAAAAACAACACCAAAACAATTTATAACTTACATGTTCCCTTCTTGTTCCCATTGACAAGTGTTGCGAATTAATTTTACAAAATAATACTTGGGAATAAACATTGGCGATACAAAATTTTTTGTTTTTTTGTGAATTCACTCCCAAAATTTTTTTGGAATGATTCACAATAGGAAATGAGGAAATTTGGGAATTATTTTATGGGAATAGTTGTTTGCGTTAGGGGTGATGTGGTGTAAGAAACTAGGAACTAGAACGTTGTACAATGGGTCAATTCGACCTCCGGTTACTGTACTTGTCTTAATTGACAAGTACACGTTCTCTAACCTAACGTAATCTAACCTCCAAACTCATTTAGCTTGAGAATTGTCTCTGTATCTCTCTCTTTATCTTTTTTCTCGCTAAGTATACGCTTTCAAACTCTTCTTTTGCCCACATCATGGAAAGATTCTGGTAGAGAAGGGTTTCAGCCTCTCTCTTTATCTTTCTTCTCGCTTAGTATAACCTTTCAAACTCATCTTTCCCCCCATATCCTGTAGGTGTTGTGGAAACACCCCTCATTCTTCTATGATTTATTATTCAGCAGAAGTTGTGACCCTGTTTTTCCCTTTCAAGCTGATTATGTTTGGCCAGGCAGTAACATAACTTTTTTTGAGTGATCGTTGAATGATCGAATGACAGCCTAACGTGTCAAATAAGCAGACGACGGCACAAAGAGAACATGATAAAAATGTGACTGTATTTGTGAGAGGCATGTGCTAAACCAGAGGAAAATTGTTAGTAATATTTTCAAGTCTACTTATTAACCCAATAATATGTGCATATATGTGAGTGGAAAATATAGAAAAATTGTACTGCGCTAAATCCCTAAAGACACCGTATTTAATTTGGCAAGTCTTCTTACAAAAATCGAAATCATTCCTCATTGAATCATTAGTGAATTCTACTGTAATATTTCTTTGGGTGTATAATTGAAGTCTGAAAAAAGCGACATGAACCTTCTTCTTTAGAAGTTGACAAGCAACAGAATACATTTTTATGCTCTTTTTAACGAACATTGTTGATGCTCGTGAACTATGTGTGTAAAAAGCCGAAGATATTCTTCCCCTGAGGGCCATTGTTGCCGACGTCCGCATATAAGCCGTCCCCAGTATTTCTTGCGTAGATGTATTTGAGTTTAATCTTTCGATGGCAGAATCTTGTCTACCATGGCTGGTATCTTTATTACAGAGAACTGTGGAACTGGTTCTCTTTGCCTAAATAGTAGAAAACAAAAACCAAATTTGTAATTCTGACTAAAGGGTTGTAAAGACCAATGAAATAAGTAAGTATGGACCTACTAAAACTGGTCGATAGCATGCCATACCGTTCAAGAATATTTTTGCTAAAAAAGAGATTCTTTTCTTAAATTTCATACAAAAAAATTAAGCGGAATTTGTTATTTTAAAAAAAAAAGTTCTTTTAAACGTACTTTTTTTGTTTTTATTGTATACACAAACACCATTCTCTACTTGCCACCCTTTATTTGGGTACAATATTTGATTATTTGTTTACATTGTTATACCCATTCTCTCTCTCTTTTGCTTTTTTTTCTCTTATAAAGTCGCTCTTAAAGTGTTTCAATATTTGAAGAATTATGAGAAAATTAATCTTAAATATTATGATTTGCAATAATAATTCCATACTCTGACTTTAAATGTATTTTTGCCTTTAAAAAAAGCGTTCGTTGAACATATACAGGAAGTATTACAAAATAGGGAAATACAATGAAGAAAGCAAAAACAATAGAGAAAGTGATACAGAGAGAGAGAGAGAGAGAGACAGCACAAATGCGCAGGTGCCTGTTTTTAGGAATTTCAAGAATTAAACAAAATGCTCTCAAATTACTTTATAATGCCAAAGACTTGTTGTTGTTGTTTGTTTGTGTGGAAAAATACTGGGAAATTTTTCATATAATTGCAGCCTGTAATACAAATGTGTGTATGTGTATGTGTGCTGTATTGTTTTCTATAAATATCTACAATAACAATAAAGATTGCGCGCTCCCAATATCTCTCTCACACTCTCTTTTTTCTCTTTAGCTGTGCTGTATTTATCTCTACACAAATAGTAAAACCAAGTTACAAACAGGGTACATTATTGTGAGAGAGAGTATTATTGTGTTGTGTGTGTGTGTGTGTGCTTATAAATAAACGAATGTTTGGTATTAAACTTCCCACCAGGGTGTGTTCCCGTTCGGTGTATTAATTTCTCCCCCTTTATTTTGTTGTTTTTGTTCGTTTTTAAGATGTAAGGAAAGCAAGACTCTTCTTTTGATTTGTTTTTTTCTTTTTTTTCGTTTTCGTTTCTCTTGTTTGCCTATGTATGGGTTTGTTTATGTAAGTATTACAGCCAGTATAAGCTGTAAAAGCATGGTTGAGTATTTACCCAACAGCATAGAGGGCATCAGAGAGAGAGAGCGAGAGTAAACGTATAAACCGTTTCACATGTAGTGGGAAATTTTTCCTCCGAGTTTATTTACATTTGTATACCGTAAAAATATATATTTATGTTGAAACGTGTGTGTATGTTATACAGCAAGTAAACAAAATAGAAAAAAACGCCGTATTTTAAAGAAAATATACATAATCACACGCACCTAGTGATAAAAAAGAACAACCTTTTTACAAAAAAATAAAGTCTTGTTTTAAAAACTCTTTTTTTCTTTCTTTTTTCTATTTTTTCATTATTTTTTTTAAGTCGCTTTTCTTTCTTTCTTTTCTTTTTAGCGGAAAACACTATTGCGCGCGCAATATTTTCCTTGTTTTTCTATACTTTTTCGTGCACCCGAAAAAAAAATACCACTTGAAAAACAACACAAGAAGAAAAAAATTAAATTTTTAAGTGTTTTCCAAAAGGAAGTTTTTTTTTTTTGGGTAAAATGAAGAGCTACCTACACACACAGGCACACCATTTGCAACACTTTTTTCCTAATGCCGTTAATAACGCTATGAGGACAGAGAGAGTGAGAGAGAGAGAACACAATTCAATTAATGCATGTAAGTGAACACAATTAGAGTTTTTTTTATTGTGAAGAATAAATTGAAGAACTTTTTTTCGATTTTAAAAGTAAATTCAAATAAAAAGCACACACACTTACACACATGAAGCTATAAATTCAATGAAACTTTTATTTCTTCATAACAAATGCTTGGATTTTGAAGTGATCGACCTCTGGATTGGCTTGCAGTAGTCGATCTTGCTTTTTCACACATTTCATGCGCTATCTCTAGGCGATAATTTAACGAATATAAGTTCTCAAAAAGTCGCCGTGGTATAGTAGGCAGTGTGTTGGCTTATTAGACGTAAAGCCAGGGATCGAGCCCCAGGTCAGACATCAGGCAGATTTCTCTCAGCAAATTTCTGGCAAAAACTCAAAGAGTAAATAAAAATTGCCATGAAAAAGTTTCTCAAAAATCTGTCGTTCGGAGTCGACTTAAAACTGCAGATGCCGCCACTCATGTATAAAATTAACACGCACAACATATGTAAGTGGTGTGAGAAACTAGGACGTTGTACAATGGGTCAATGCGACCTCCGGGTACTGTACTTGTCTTAATTGACAAGCACACGTCCTCTAACCTAACCTAACCTGACCTAACCTAGCTAATTATATGGGTTTTTTACATAACCCTTGAATAATAGTTTACTGACGCCAAATCGCATAATCTTGAGTACTAGTAAAAATCGCGAAGACGCGTAATTACTCGGCATGGACACTTCCTCTAAGCAACAACGACAAAATCGGCTGTGTTGTAAGACTTGTGTCACTGTTTTGTTGAAGTAAGATGCCGTTTAGTTAAGACGATTTTTTTAAAAAGAGTTTTCGATTACTTTTTCTCACATTTCGTGCGATAATTTGGCAAATGTTCACTTGTGGACATACAATTAAGTCATTCATGCATGCGGTTTGCCAAAACCCACCTCCATAAAGACGACAAAATTTTGGAAATTAGTCGTATGGAGTGATGAGTCCAAGTTTAATATCTTTGGAAACGATGGCAGACCCTATGTAAGACGTCCTGTCAATACACAATTAGACCCAAAGTACACCAAAAGAACCGTAAAACATGGAGGTTCGTCAGTAATGGTTTGGGGTTGTTTTACCTCATCCGGCGTTGGTGCACTGGTAAGAATCGATGGGAAAATGACTGGGGAAATGTATAAAGACATCCTACAGAACAATTTGACTAAAGATTATGAGGACGAATTACCACTAGCGTGGATATTTCAGCATGATAACGACCCGAAGCATACATCTCGGGTAGTTAACGCTTGGTTTGCTGAGGAAAAAATAAGGGTTCTTGATTGGCCAGCTCAAAGTCCCAATCTGAACCCTATTGAAAATCTTTGGGGGATCGTAAAACGAGCAGTTGCGGACAAAAAACCTATCAGCAAAAAAGCACTTTGGCAGCTTATCCAGGCAGAATGGAATAACCTTAGGCCTGAGCAGTGACGCAACTTAATCAACTCAATGCCACAAAGATGTACTGAAATAATACGCCAAAAAGGGTTCCCCACAAATTATTAAAGGTTCCAAATAGTTTGGGGCAAAAATAAAGCAATTAAATTAAATTTTCAATATTTTTTCTTTCAGATGACTTAATTATGTGTCCACGAGTGTACATGTTTTCTATGTTTCAGGGTTATGGGTTTAGGGTTTTGCCATGCAGACATGATTTTTAATATTGATGCACTTAAAAAGAGTCTAAAGGCTTGAAAATCTCATCATTTACGGTGCTAAACGATAAAAGAAGACAAGTTAAATTGCTTGTGGCATCGTTTTATTTCAACCACATGCCATCATCCCGTTCATAAACTTCAATTAAAGGCCTTTGTGCTCGGAATTGAGAACGACAATTCTTCTGGCATCATATTCGATGAAAAAACGGTACAAAACGGTACTCTCCTAAGCACCACAATAGGGCATACTAAAAAAGTAATTTTTTCTGGTTGTAAACTTAACCACCAAACCCGAATGAGACTTTATAGAGTTCCAGAAAATTTTATTCAAAATATCGGCAATGAAAGCCTGTTGCTATGGCATGCAATCAGCATATCTACAGCGTTGTGAATGGTTAATCGTTGCATACATATGTACATAACATAATTGGCCATTACAACGCTTCAGTCAGGATTACGACCTAGTTTCTCACACCACTTATGTTGTGTGTGTTAATTTTATACATGAGTGGTGGGGCATACAGTTTAAAGTCGACTCCGAACGACAGATTTTTGAGAAACTTTTTTCATGGCAATTTTATTTACTCACAAGTTTTTGCCAGAAATCTGCTGAGAGGAAGTCGCCTGGGGTTTGAACCCTGGTTTTACGTCTAATAAGTCAACACACTACCTACTAGACTACGGCGTCTTTAATCGTTGCTTAAGTTATAGTTTATTGTGATAGCAAGGCAAATTCAAATGCAAAATATGCCATCAAGTGTCATAAATTAGGCTCAATTACTGAGAACGCGCTGTAGAATCCGCAGCAATTCAAATTATCCTGTTGCTCCAACAGTAGCAATATTTTCAGAACAGAGCATATATTGTAATGATGGATAAAGGCTGGCCAGAACGCAACTGTAAAACGCTTTCAGTCTCTTCAATACCTTTTTATTCAATCTTGTCAATTCCTTGCTTTAGTAAATTGAATTACAATGACAATAATCACTTCCTAAGGCCCGAAAAGTGATCATGTCTCGCGAATTGTTACTTTTTGTAGTCAGTTTTCACAATTTTTCTTCGTTCTTTAATAGACAAACCCAGAAGTCGCCGTAGTAGGCTAGTAGGTAGGGTGTTGGGTTAATAGACGGGAAGTCCATGTGGTGTGTTGTGAGAACTCACAGTTCGACCTCGATTTCGAACAACAGATTTGATGGGAAGCTTTTTATGGAACTTTCATTTACTTTTAAAAGACTACTGAGAGGAAGTGGCCGCAAGAAATATTTTTTTCTTATTTCGTTTTAATCGAGAAGTCAGAGCTGGGGTTTTAAACTACGTGCTCTTACCTAACAAGCCATTACACTATCTTCTAATTTTCCGGCTTACAGTTGCTACGAAAGTGCTTGGATCTGAGAAATCAATGAAATTTCCAGCAAATTAACGAATAATTGTGCACCCAGACAGCTGAATACGTCAGACCTCAAGCCAATCGAGAACATTTGGCAATGGTTAGAGGAAATGTGGCCGAAAATCTATCGTGAAAGCCTAACAATTGCTCTTATAACTCGAATATGGTCTGAAATTATGTGTCATATCATGGGATAAGACAGTAATTGAAAGTAAATGTTGTTCTCTTACATGCAGAGTAAACTTGGCATACAGTTTGTCAAAAAAATCTTTGCACACTTGATAAAATATTAAGACTTATGCAATTTTTTTAAAAATTATAGTGCTAATATTTTGTGTGTCCAGCTTGAGCATCAATCATCGATTGTAGACACCTTCTCATGGATTGAATAAGCTTCGGAATGTCATATTCTAATGGTATTTTTTTTTCATTCTTCTTTGATGAACTTTATCAATTCGTTTTTATTTGTGGGCGATCTTTTTCCTACCTTGAACCCACAAATTTTCAATAGGGTGAATATCAGGACTTTGGGCAGGAGTATCAATAACTTCGGAGCAGTTGTAAAGTAACCTGGACTTACATAAATACGATTTATGTTTAGAATAAAATTTATTCGCATTAACCGGGTCAATAAAACCAAATTTCTTAATGCTGGCGGTCAGTTAATTTTTTAAAATATCAAGATATACTTCCTTAGTCATTATTTCATCCAAAATCCTGATTACACCAACTCCCTTGCTGGATATACAGCCCCATACCATTACAGACAGTTTTCCGAAACTTTACTGTAGGAATAAGAATTTAATTTTCTAGTGCTTTCAGAGGCTTACGCCAAACTCTTTGCGGTCCGTCATGATAATAAAGCATTATTTTCGTCTCATCTGAGAAAATAATAGAGTCCCAGTACTCCGGAGTAAGTGAAATGTATTCGGTGGCAAATCTTAATCTCTTTTCGACGTTTTGTGCTGATAGCAGGGATTTTTTTTCCTAGCCACTCTTGAAGAATATTTGTGTTTTTGACGAACATTTCTGATGGTTTCTTGGGAAACACGTAACCCAAGGTCCTTTTGCACTTGAAGAGAGCTAATCATCTCGTACTGGATTGTGGCCTACCATGCACGATTCTAATAATTTTTCTTTCAACTCGTTGCGTCTCATTTTTTGGCCTGCCTGTAAATCCTTTTAAGTCTAGTCCTCCTTCGTTTTCAGCACGGTTTATAATATTATATACCGCCCTGATGTTCAGGGAGAACATATCGGCGATTTCCTTGGCAGATTGGCCTTTGTAGTAGTTGCAATAGACCAATTGTATAATATTTTTTGAAACTCGTATTCCTGGCATTTTTTGTATTCGAATATAAGGACACTTGTTACATAAAAAACGTTAACTTCATTAATAAAACGTTGTTTACCCCTTTCACATTCCATCTCATTTGTAAAAAAAAACCCAAAATGCGCAACATTCTTGGGAAATAACGGCATTTTTTGTCATTTTTTGATTATCTTCATTCAATATGCAAGATTTTTTTCACACCCTTTATACTGTGTAAAGTTCTTTTGTTGTTGTTATTATTGTAATGTGTGTGACTATTAGAAAACTATTGTCGCCTTATGGTCGTAAACAAGTACAGTTATAGAATGTGTGCAAAAATAATAAAGTATGTAAAGATTTTGTTGTTGGAATTCTTGAATGAAGATCACATTTTATATTTTTTTGTTCTGTGTAAAGATTTTTTTGAGAAACTGTATGTAAAACACATCTTAATGCAATGTTTTCTTTTTTAATTCGAATTTTTTCAAATATCAAATCAATATGATTGTCAAATGTCAAATATTTTGACATTTGTCCCTTTAAAGCAATTCAAGGACTTGCTACCTTTTTGAAGAAAGCGGAGTTCTAGCTAAATTAGCTATCTGTAGCACAATGTTTCCATTACTACCTACAGCCTATAAATTTTCAAAATTTTTCACGGTTTTTATTTCTAAAAACATTTCTTTTGTAATTGGCTTTCAACATTTCTTTCTCTGGAACAATTTAATTACGTTTTTCAAATCAAAAAAATTTCTTTTAAAAACAAAATTTACAAGCCAAAGGTAAGGTAAACAACTCCCTTGCCTGGCTGCCTCTCTGCACATACGTACTTTGTTTAGAAATTCAAATCGAAATACAACACAAAACACATACACTTCTTAACTTACCCATGGCACTCTCTCTCTCTCATCATATGCACTTAAATTATGAGTGCATCATAAGCATGTTGTGTTGTGTTGTGTTGTGTTGTGTTTATGAATTGTTGGGTATTTTTTCAAAACCAAGAAAAACACAAAAAATTGAAAGAAGAAGAAAAAGAAAAACAATTGAAGAGTGTAGTAGTACAAGAATCAGGTTATTTAAGGAATACCTGCTGTTTGATTGTTATTAAATTTCTTGTTTTAGTGTAACACAATTTGTGTCTTGTCTTGTTGTTGTTGCTGTTGTCCAGCCAATAAAAAGAAAAGAAAAAAAATAAGAAGAAACTTGCTTTTGAACCAGAAATAGAAGAAGAAAAATAAGAAGAAGAAGAAAACGATAAAAACAGCTGTTTTTGTCTTTTAGTTGAATGTGTTTATTTTGAAATGTATTTGTTTTTGTTTGTGTTCTTTTAGTAATATAACAGGCATGCACATATGCATGCCTGTGTGTGCCATGCATACAATACATAGGTAAGTGTTTATGTGCCTCAAAACCAGTTCATTGGAATTTTTTTCTCTCTCTCTGCCTGTGTGTGTGTTTTGTTTTTGTTTTTCTTACACTTCTTTTCAAAAAAAAAAAAACAAAGACGGAAAAAATCATGAATTTTTAATGGGATTTCGTTGTAAAATGTCTTATTAAATGCATTTGAAAGTAATTCTTGTTGTTGTTATTGTTATTGTTTGTTCTTGCTTTCACACAAACACAAACAAAACGGTATTATATGATCACTTGCCATCCATCCATACATTTATGCACAATGTTAGAAAGAGAAAGAGCGAGACACAAAGCAAATAAGCTACACAAAGGAAGAAATGATCTTTGTTTGGCATTGTAAAAGAATGAAATCATTTGGAAAAATTTCCCAAAGAGCTTAAAAGAATTTTCGGAATTCATTTATGCATGTCCTCTCGAACAAACGGTCTTAAATTTTGTATGATTTTTGGCAATTTAAAAGAAAAGGGGATTTTAAATGGTAAGGATTTTATAATTCAACAAAAGAGCTACAACTAATCCCTTAAATAGCAATGCAAACGGAATCTTTGCCTGCTGGTCGGTCTACTACTGCTGCTAAGAATCGCTCAATTAAACAAAAAATTCTCTTGATTTTCTCTTTGTTATTTTGACATTTTGGAAAATCTCTTAATGATCTCTCTAAACAACGTGTGTATTATGATTACAATTCCTTTGAAGTTACTTTTTGCTGTTTCTTTTTTCCTAATTTCGTTGCTTGTTTTCCTCGTTTCATTAATAAGATTTTTTTCTAGCTAGGCAGCCTATTGTTCTACTCTAGCAGGTTCTGCAATGATAGGGTTGCCATTGGTCTTTGTCTGGAAACAATGTTTTCTGGGAAAGTATGTTTGTAGTGTGTTATATGGGATGAAATAGTAAAGAATTTTAATCTCTCCTAAGAGTACGATTCTTAACTTGTCACAGGGTTCATCATTCGTGAAAAAAATACCACTTAAAGGAGCTTTTGGCGTCAAAGTGTGTGCCGACTTTCAATATTCTGTTATGAGGGGAAGTCACCGAAGAAATGTTTTTTCATATTTCGTTATGTTGGAGAGATGTCCAACCAGGGGTTTGAACCGTGGCCTCACGACTAATAAACTATTTTTGAGGAATACATCCAAACATAATTGGCCGTTACAACCCTTTAGTTAGGATTACGACCTAGTTTCTCACACCACTTATGTTGTGTGTGTTAATTTTATCCATAAATGGCTGGACCGACTCCGAACGACAGATTTTTTGAGAAACTTTTTCATGCCAATATTTATTTACTCTCAGAGTGTGTTTGCCAGAAATCTGCTGAGAGGAAGTCGTCGAAGAAAATACTTTTTGTATTTTGTCTTGATATCTGGCCTGGGGCACGATCCCAGGCTTTACGTTTAATAAGCCAACACACTATCGACCAGGCTACGGCGACTACTATTGTTATTTGTTTTTAGTTTTATAAATAAAGTTTTTTTTCTAGCTAAGCAGCCTATTGTGCTACTTTGGCAGGTTCTGCAATAATAGGGTTGCCAATAGTCGTTATCTAGAAACAATGCCTTCCTCTGTGAAAAAGTGTTTTTTATTCTTTCCTAAGAGGATGTGAGTCTTAATCTTCTTGTAATGTTCATTGTTGATATTATCCTGGGTGGAATAGCTTTGGCGGGTTCTTTTTTGCCACCTCAAAAAGTACTAGAGATACTAGAGATATTTTTAAACCATTTTATGCCACTCAATTCATACGTTGAGCTGAACTCTTTTCTACTGTGATGGTCAATATTTCCTAACTTTCACAAAAGCTTTTTACTAAACCACTAAGGGGATTTCAAGAGTTACAACACATTTCCTCACCTAGGGAAAGTATGAAGAAACCCGCAACATCCTATATCTCGGGATGCTGGCATACATTGCATGACAGAGTTATTCTAGAACATGTTACAGTACATGCCAATCATCTGCTGGAAACACTTGTGATTAAAAAAAAAATTTTACAAGACAACGTAGTCTAGTAGTTGGCGTAGTCTAGTAGATAGTGCTTTGACTTATTAGTCTCACATCGTCTCAAGCCCCAGGGTTCAAACCCCAGATCAGACATGTCCAACGAAACGAAATATAAAGAAAATATTTCTTCGGCGACTTCCTCTCTGCAGATTTCTAGCAAAACCTAGGAGAGCAAATAAAATTGCCATGAAAAAGTTTCTCAAAAATCTGTCGTTCACTGTCGACTTTAAATTGTAATTCCCACCACTCAAGTATAAAAATTAACACACGCAACATAAGTGGTGTGAGAAACTAGGCTGTAATCCTGACTAAAGGGTTGTTATGACCAATTATGTGGTCATGGTGGATTACCGAGTGCTTTAAACATACCAGCAGCATTCAATGAAAATGTATTTTATATATACAGCGGTGGCCTTATAATTAGAAACGATGTTTCTGGAACAGAGTTCTCTGGAGTGACGAATCTAAGCTTAATGTGTCCCAATCTGATGGAAATACGTATGTAAGACGTCCTCCAAACAATCCCTTTGATCCCAGGTACACAGTGAAAACTGTAAAACAAATTAACAAACATACATACATGTTGCTAAGTCGTTTCTAATTATAAGGCCACCACTGTATGTATGATATGTATGTATGTATGATACAAGGCAACGAAAAATAGAAAAATAAAATTGCATAAAACGATCGAGAGGCTTTGTGACAACGTTAAGAAGTGTCCTTGGGTACAAGGAGGTGACTATCGTTCACATTATAATCCAATACCCCGCTTTCGCAAACTTGAAGATGCAGAGGTTTTTGGTGTCTCATTTTCTGTTGACTTTGGCGGAAAATTATTTGGTAGTTAAAATGCTTGTGTGTGATCTCCGGGGTAAATATTTCACTTGCGATAATAAAGGGTGTTTTTTTTATAGAGGTATAGAACTTTAAGTTGGCATTACTTTTCAAGATGGCGACCGATTTAACAGCTGTCAAGTGATTTAATTCTCAGTTTGGTTTGGCAATTTATCATGAATAGACTCACGCCTGAACAACCCGTGCAATTTTAGTGAAATTTTATTTCGAAAATAATGTTTCTGTGCGGAAAACGTATCGCCCACTACACTACGTCCATTTTATCGTCGACAAAATCGTCCATCAGAGCAGTTAATACGATTAACCATGGAACGTTTTCGCACCACGTTTACTCTTGATTGATAACTCGCATCCCCAGAGACGCTGTACAGTGCGTACAGAAGAAGCTATTGCTGCTGTAGAGCGTAGCATTTAGGGAAGATCCGAATGAGTAGTCCATCCGCCATCGAGCACAGGAATTGGTTCCGTGTCCATCCACTTTATGGAAGATTTTGCGGAAGGATCTTGGTTTGCGCGCTTACAACATCCAACTCGTGCAAGATTTGAAGCCAAACGATCATCAAGTAAGGCGTGGAGATTCGTCGAATGGGCCCAAAACGAGATTACCGTTGTTCCCGATTTCCATAAACGAATTTTGTTTAGCGATGAAGCGCACTTCTGGTTGAATGGCGCTACGTCAACAAACAAAACTGCCGCATTTGGAGTGAAGGTAATCTTCAAGTGTATGTGGAAACACCGTTACATCCAGAAAAACGGACTGTTTGGTGCGCTTTGTGGGCTGGTGGAAGTCATTGGTCCGCGTACTTTTTCAAAAACGATGGTGGCCAGAACGTTACAGTCAATGGTGATCGGTGATAGAGCCATGATTACAAACTTTTTCATTCCTGAATTGACCATAACCATGATGTCCAGGAGATGTGGTTTCAACAAGACGGCGCAACATGTCACACACAGCTCGTGCCACAATAGATTTATTGAAAGACACGTTTGGTGACCGCCTACTTTCACGTTTTGGTGGACCTGTGAATTGGCCTCCAAGATCTTGTGATTTAACACCGCTAGACACTACTTTCTGTGGGGCTATGTAAAGTCATTGGTCTATGCGGTAAAGCCACAAACGCTTGACCATTTTGGAAGACAACATTCGCCGTATTATTGCCGATATACGGCCACAAATGTTGGAAAAAGTCATCGAAAATTGGACGTCCAGATTGGACTACATCCGCCGCGCCTGCCGTGGCGGTCATATGCCAGAAATCATCATTTAAAATGTAATGCCACAAGATTATCTTTTCGGATAAATAAAATTCATGTCAATCGAATAATCCATCGTTGTTTTATTGCAACTTAAAGTTCTATACCCCTCTATAAAAAAAACACCCTTTATAAATACACAAGCCAGAAGTCGCCGTAGGCCAGTAGGTAAAGTGTTGGGTTAATAGACGGGACTTTAAAAGGACGTTGTACAATGGATCAATTCGACCTCCGGGTACTGTATTTGTCTTAATTGACAAGTACACGTCCTCTAACCTAACCTAACCTAATAGACGGGAGCCCATGAATGGTGGCAACCTACAGTTAGACCTCAACTCCGAACAACAGATTTGAGAAGCTTTTTATGGAACTTTTCCTAGAAGACTACTGATAGGGAGTGGTCGAATGATATTTTTTTTTCGTATTTCGTTTTAATTGATAAGTCTAAGGGATTTAAATCACGTGTTTACCAGAGATCAGCAATGAGTATTCAAAAAGTTGAGTAGAATCGAATCTTACTCATAATGTCTGATACTTGTACGCATTCATACTTATTTTAATATCATGGAACCTCTACTCATATTCAAAGTTTGAAGTGTACTCATCATATTCATGCTTAACAACACGTATGATGTTGGGTGTTGATTTCGACTCTTCATAGCTCAACATATACACGAAGCAGTACAAAATAAGTATGATTCGCGTACGAACACTAAAATACTCACCAGAAGGTTGTGTGTTTGCTCTGCTGCTGCTCTGTTGTTTTTGCTTATTCGTCTTTTTTTCTAAAGTTATGAGAAACTAGGTCGTAATCCTGACTAAAGGATTGTAATGGCCAATTATATATGTAAAGTTATGAATCTAAAAGAGTAGGCGGCTTATGAATCAAACATATTTCGAATGGTATGAGTTTGATGTCAACGTTGTACGCATACTCAATTGCAACCTGTAGTTATAATACAACGTTGTATTGAGTACGAATGAATCAGAGTACATAGTTAAATTTCAATATTGTTGACTCACTTATATTCAAAATTTCATGAGTGCTTATGAGCAGCGAAAAAGCGATTCATTGCTGATCTCTGGCTCTTACCTAACAAGCCAACACGGTACCTTCTAATTTACAGGATTACAGTTACTACGAGAGTGCTTGGATCTGAGAAATCCATGAAATTTCAGCAAATTAAGGAATAATTGTGCACCCAGACAGCTGAATACGCCAGACCTCAACCCAATTGGGAACATTTGCTCATATAACTCGAGCAGGGTCTGAAATTATGCCTCATATCATGAGATAAGACTGCAATTGAAAATAAATCTTGTTCCCTTATGTATTTAAGACTGCAAAGTAAACTTTCCATATGTAAAACACATTCTTAATGCATATTTTTCTGCAATGTTTTCTTTTTTTAATTCGAATCTTTTCAAATATCCAATCAATATGTCTGTCAAATGCCAAATATTTTGACATTTTGCCGCTTATTTTGAGTTTCCTTTAAAGCAACTCAAGGACTTGCTACCTTTTTGAAGAAAGCGAGGTTCTAGGTAAAGTAGCTCTCTGTACCACACAGTGTCCACTACTACCTACAGCGTATAAATTTTCAAAATTTTTCACGGTTTTTATTTCTAAAAACATTTCTTTTGTAATAGGTTTTCAACATTTTTTTTTTCTGGAACAATTTAATTTCGTTTTTCAAATGAAAATTTTGTTTTAAAAACAAAATTTACAAGCCAAAGGTAAGGTAAACAACTCCCTTGCCTGCCTGCCTGCCTGCACATACGTACTTTGTTTAGAAATTCAAATCGCAATACAACACCAAACACATACACTTCTTAACTTACCCATGGCACTCTCTCATCATATGCACTTAAATTATGAGTGCATTCTGAGCATGTTGTGTTGTGTTGTGTTGTGTTGTGTTGTGTTGTGTTTATGAATTGTTGGGTATTTTTTCAAAACCAACAAAAACAAAAAAAAAATTAAAGAAGAAGAAAAAGAAAAACAATTGAAGAGTGTAGTAGTACAAGAATCAGGTTATTTAAGGAATACCTGCTGTTTGATTGTTATTAAATTTCTTGTTTTTATTGTAACACAATTTGTGTCTTGTCTTGTTGTTGTTGCTCTGTTGTCCAACCAATAAAAAGAAGAAAAAGAAGAAACTTGCTTTTGAACCAGAAATAGAAGAAGAAAAATAAGAAGAAGAAGAAAATGATAAAAACAGCTGTTTTTGCCTTTTAGTTGAATGTTATTATTTTGAAATGTATTTGTTTTTGTTTTTGTTCTTTTCGTAATATAACAGCATGCACATATGCATGCCTGTGTGTGCCATGCATACAATACATAGGTAAGTGTTTATGTGCCTCAAAACCAGTTCATTGGAATTTTTTTCTCTCTGTCTTCTTGTGTATGTGTGTGTTTTGTTTTTGTTTTTCTTACACTTCTTTTCAAAAAAAAAAAAAAAAAAAGCAGACGGAAAAAATCATGAATTTTTAATGGGATTTCGTTGTAAAATGTCTTATTAAATGCATTTGAAAGTAATTCTTGTTGTTGTTTTGGTTATTGTTTGTTCTTGCTTTCACACAAACACAAACAAAACGGTATTATATGATCACTTGCCATCCAGCCATATATACATTTATGCACAATGTTAGAAAGCGAGAAAGAGAGAGAGAGACAAAGCATATAAGCTACACAAAGCAAGAAATGATCTTTGTTTGGCATTGTAAAAGAATGAAATCATTTGGGAAAATTTCCCAAAGAGCTTGAAAGAATTTTCGGAATTCATTTATGCATGTCCTCTCGAACAAACGGTCTTAAATTTTGTATGATTTTTGGCAATTTAAAAGAAAAGGGGATTTTAAATGTTAAGGATTTTATAATTCAACAACAAAGCAACAAAACAGGCACAACTAATCCCTTAAATAGCAATGCAAAACGAATCTTTGCCTGACGGTCGGTCTACTACTACTGCTGCTAAGAATCGCTCAATTAAACAAAAAATTCTCTTGATTTTCTCTTTGTTATTTTGACATTTTGGAAAATCTCTTAATGATCTCTCTAAACAACGTGTGTATTATGATTACAATTCCTTTGAAGTTTCTTTTTCTTTTTCTGTTTCTTTTTTTCCTAATTTCGTTGCTTGTTTTCTTCGTTTCATTAATAAGATTTTTTTCTAGGTAAGCAGCCTATTGTGCTACTCTAGCAGGTTCTGTAATAATAGGGTTGCCATCGGTGTTTAACTAGAAACAATGTTTTCTGGGAAAGTATGTTTGTAGTGTTGTTATATTGGATGAAATAGTAAAGAATTTTAATCTCTCCTAAGAGTACGAGTCTTTACCTGTCATATGGTTCTTCATTCGTGGAAAAAAATACCACTTAAAGGATCTTTTGGCGTCAAAGTGTGTGCCGACTGGCAATATTCTGTTATGAGGGGAAGTCACCGAAGAAATATTTTTTCATATTTCGTTATGTTGGAGAGATGTCCAACCAGGGGTTTGAACCGTGGCCTCACGACTAATAAACTATTTTTGAGGAATACATCCAAACATAATTGGCCGTTACAACCCTTTAGTTAGGATTACGACCTAGTTTCTCACACCACTTATGTTGTGTGTGTTAATTTTATCCATAAATGGCTGGACCGACTCCGAACGACAGTTTTTTTGAGAAACTTTTCATGGTAATTTTTATTTACTCTCAGAGTGTGTTTGACAGAAATCTGCTGAGAGGATGTCGCCGTAGAAATACTTTTTGTATTTTGTTTTGATAACTGGCCCGGGCTTTAGGTCTATGTACTAGGCTACGGCGACTACTATTGTTATTTGTTTTAGTTTTATAAATAAAGTTTTTTTTTCTAGCTAAGCAGCCTATTGTGCTACTTTGGCAGGTTCTGCAATGATAGGGTTGCCATAGGTTGTTACCTAGAAACAATGCTTTCCTCTCTGAAAGAGTGTTTTTTATCTTTCCTAAGAGGATGTGAGTGTCTTAACCTTGTTGCAATGTTCATTGTTGATATTATTCTGTGTGGAATAGCTTAGGCGGGTTCTTTTTTCGCCACCTCAAAAAGTACTAGAGATACTAGAGATATTTATAAACCGCTTTATGCCACTCAATTCATACGTTGAGCTGAACTCTTTTCTACTGTGATGGTCAATATTTCCTAACTTTCACAAAAGCTTTTTACTAAACCACTAAGGGGATTTCAAGAGTTACAACACATTTCCTCACCTAGGGAAAGTATGAAGAAACCCGCAACATCCTATATCTTGGATGCTGGGATACATTGCATGACAGAGTTATTCTAGAACATGTTACAGTACATGTCAATCATCTGCTGGAAAAACTTGTGATTAAAAAAAATTATGCAAGACAACGTAGTCTAGTAGTTAGTGTAGTCTAGTAGGCAGTGTGTGGGCTTATTAGACTCACGCCTCAAGCCCCGGATCAGACATCTCCAACGAAACGAAATATAAAGAAAATATTTCTTCGGCGACTTCTTCTCTGCAGATTTCTGGCAAAAACTCTAAGAGCGAATAAACCTGCCATGAAAAGTTTCCCAAAAATCTGTCGTTTGAAGTCGATTTTAAACTGTAGACCCCGCCACTCATGTATACAATTAACACGCACAACATAATGGGTGTGAGAAGCAAGGCCGTAATCCTGACTGATGGGTTGTAATGACCAATTATGTACGTACAGTGGTGGCCTTATAATTAGAAACGATGTTTCTGGAACAGAGTTCTCTGGAGTGACGAATCTAAGCTTAATGTGTCCCAATCTGATGGAAATACGTATGTAAGACGTCCTCCAAACAATCCCTTTGATCCCAGGTACACAGTGAAAACTGTAAAACAAATTAACAAACATACATACATGTTGCTAAGTCGTTTCTAATTATAAGGCCACCACTGTATGTATGATATGTATGTATGTATGATACAAGGCAACGAAAAATAGAAAAATAAAATTGCATAAAACGATCGAGAGGCTTTGTGACGACGTTAAGAAGTGTCCTTGGGTACAAGAAGGTGACTATCGTTCACATTATAATTCAATACCCCGCGTTGCAGAGATTCTTGGTGCCTTATTTTCTGTTGGCTTTGGCGGAGGAACTCTCTAAACCAGTGAAAATTATTTTGTAGTCAAAATACTTGCGTGTGATCTCCGGGGTAAATATTTCACTTGCGATAATAAAGGGTGTTTTTTTATAGATGTTTAGAACTTTAAGTTGGCATTACTTTTCAAGATGGCGACCGATTTAACAGCTGTCAAGTGATTTATTCTCAGTTTGGTTTGGCAATTCATCATGAATAGACTCACGCCTGAACAACCCGTGCAATTTTAGTGAAATTTTATTTCGAAAATAATGATTCTGTGCGGAAAACGTATCGCGCACCACTACGTCCATTTTATCGTCGACAAAATCGTCCATCAGAGCAGTTAATTCGATTAACCATGGAACGTTTTCGCACCACGTTTACTCTTGATTGATAACTCGCATCCCCAGAGACGCTGTACGGTGCGTACAGAAGAAGCTATTGCTGCTGTAGAGCGTAGCATTGAGGAAGATCCGAATGAGTAGTCCATCTGCCATCGAGCACAGGAATTGGATCTCGGTCCATCCACTTTATGGTAGATTTTGCGGAAGGTTCTTGGTTTGCGCGCTTACAACATCCAACTCGTGCAAGATTTGAAGCCAAACGATCGTCAAGTAAGGCGTAGAGATTCGTCGAATGGGCCCAAAACGAGATTACCGTTGTTCCCGATTTTCATAAGCGAATTTTGTTTAGCGATGAAGCGCACTTCTGGTTGAATGGCGGTACGTCAACAAACAAAACTGGCGCATTTGAAGTGAAGGTAATCCTCAAGTGTATGTGGAAACACCGTTACATCCAGAAAAACTGACTGTTTGGTGCGCTTTATGGGCTGGTGGAAGTCATTGGTCCGCGTACTTTTCCAAAAAACGATGGTGGCCAGAACATTACAGTCAATGGTGATCGGTGATAGAGCCATGATTACTAACTTTTTCATTCCTGAATGGAATAACCACGATGTCCAAGAGATGTGGTTTCAAGAAGAAGGCGCAACATGTCACACACAGCTCGTGCCACAATAGATTTATTGAAAGACACGTTTGGTGACCGCCTAATTTCACGTTTTGGACCTGTGAATTGGCCTCCAAGATCTTGTGATTTAACACCGCTAGACACTACTTTCTGTGGGGCTATGTAAAGTCATTGGTCTATGCGGTAAAGCCACAAACGCTTGACCATTTGGAAGACAACATTCGCCGTATTATTGCCGCGATATACGGCCACAAATGTTGGAAAAAGTCATCGAAAATTGGACGTCCAGATTGGACTACATCCGCCGCGCCAGCCGTGGCGGTCATATGCCAGAAATCATCATTTAAAATGTAATGCCACAAGATTATCTTTCGGATAAATAAAATTCATGTCAATCGAATAATCCAGCGTTGTTTTATTGCAACTTAAAGTTCTATGCCCCTCTATAAAAAAAAACACCCTTTACAATGGAAACGAAATCTGTGACCCTAGTGGGACCTTAAAGGTCAAGGAGATTCCTCCATCTAACCGAACATAACCTAAACAAATTCAAGCACTAGTTTAAAGCAAGGATGCTTTAAATAAAACGTTTAAAAAATTTTTGGACAAAGTAAAGTTTGCATGTGTAAAAACTGTGTAAGCATTACTACTACACTACTGTGTGTACATTCTCTTGTGTTATTTAAAAGAGCAGGTAAAGAAAAAAATATCCCTTTAAGCAGTTAAACAACCTTTAATTAAAGAAGAAGAAGCATTTATTATTGCATTACAGAAAGGAGAGAGAAAAAAGTACACACGCACAAAAAAAACAGATGATTGACAAAAAAACACCAAGAAAACTGAAACACTAACTAAGAGAGAGAGAGAAAGAGCGAGAGAGAAACAGAAAAAATACAATGAATTTAATCACACCAAAAAATAGCCGGCATTCATACTTACACACGAAAACCTCATAAACATTACCACGGAGGAGACAGATGATTGAAATCCATCAATAAATAATTATTCTTTAAAAAAAACCACCTTAAGCAAGAAAAAAAACACACACACATGCATACATTAAATACACTGTTTAACCATTTAAGCAGCAGTTATAAAAACAAAAATAAAAACGAAAAAAAGGTAGGAAATGATGTTTAACAGCCTCAAGTAAAAAATTCTTTCTCTGTTTTTTTTTTGTTTTCATTTTATTTTGTTCTCACAAACAACAACAACAACAAACAAAAGGACAAGAAAAAAAAGCCAACCATCATTGAGAAATTGCAATTACGGAGAAAAACAGCTGTCAACCAGACAATAATCATATTACAAAAACAACAATAACGGCAACAACAATAACAATAACAACTACAAACTATACGAGCATAAGTAATTCAGTTTATTCAAGCAAGAAGTATGCATGAGAACAAAACGAAGGAAGGAAGGGAGCCTGTTTTTTCTACATAGGCAAGGTGCAGCATTAATATATGAAAAGAAATAAAAAAAATATTTCTTCCAAAATAATTTATTATTCCCCCTATTTCTATAATACAAACGCTTTCAGATGAACGTCACAATTCTGTTTGTGTGTTTTCCAAGCAAATAGACGTTTGGTTCGTCTAAAATCGTTTGTTTTCACAAACAAAGGCCGTCTTAATCTCTTGATATAATTTTGTGTATGTGTGTGCGTGTAACATAAGTACTCTTTAATCTTGATAACACTTACAATACCGTAATAAAAAATAAAAAGAATTCCCTTTTTTTGATAACACTAAGCACAATGCCACTAACAAAAAAACAAAAAACAAAACAGAAAAATAATCCAGTTTAACAGAACCAATGCATTAGACTGAGAAAGAGAGTGCCTGTACAACAGTAATTTAAAATAACACTACAGACTGTGTGTATATCAAAGCAATTGGTGTTGTTTGTCTCCATCTTATGATCTCCAGTACATTGTTTTTTTTTTTTAATTTTTCTTCTTTGTTCCTGTAAACAAGCACAGCAAGATACAGCTGTACATGTATTCTAACCTTAAATAGTTGACTGCCTTTAAAATACATTACCTTTGGTAATGTTAATGACATCAGGCAACTCTACAGCTCATTTGAAAGTTTTACTTTCGTAGGAAGACCTTATTCAAATCACGATTTATTGTATGGAAAGTTATTTCTGTTTAAAAATATTTTTTCTTCATATAATTCATTGCCTTCAGAAGTTGCTTTTTTTATAGAAAAGCTTCAGAATGCATTGCAAGGCATTGAAAATTTTTTATAAAGCTTAACAAGGCAATGCCGTAACCAGAAAAATAGCAAGGAATGTGTTGTGCTGTGTTATCGAACTGATAAATTTGTTGCTCAAGAGAAACCACACTCAGTTCTAGAAATTTGTAAGAATACAGTGGTGGCCTTATAATTAGAAACGATGTTTCTGGAACAAATTTCTCTGGAGTGACGAATCTAAGCTTAATTTATCCCAATCTGATGGAAAAACGTATGTAAGACGTCCTCCAAACAAAGCCTTTGATCCCAGGTACACCGTGAAAGCTGTAAAACAAATTAACAAACATACATGTTGCTAAGTCGTTTCTAATTATAAGGCCACCACTGTAAGTGGATAAATTTGACAAAGACCGGCTTAAAAGGAAAGTGAACTTTGCTACGGATGCATTGCATTTATCATTTATCACCCACAATTGGCCATTGCAACCCATACATACATAATTGGTCATTACAATCCTTCAGTCAGGATTACAACCTAGCTTCGCCCACCATGGTCTGTGTATTAATTTTATACATGGGCGGTGGGATCTACAGTTTAAAGACGACTTCGAACGACAGATTTTGGTGAAAATTTTCATGGCAATTTTTTGTGCCCTCACAGGTTTTGCCAGAAATCCGCTGAGAGGAAGTCGCCGAAGAAATATTTTCTCCATATTTTCGTTTTGGTCTGGCCTGGGGTTTGTATCGAGGCCTCATGTCTAATAAGCCAACAAACTACGTGTTAGACTATGGCGACAATTAACAAGACGATGCTGTAACTAGAAAAATAGCAGGGAATTGGTTTTCAAATGATTAGGAATTTATTGTTAAACACAAACCTCACTCTGTTTCAGCAAACTGTAGCAAAAATTTGGATAAATTTGAGAAAGACGGGCTTAAAAGGAAAGTGGACTTTACCAAAGATGTCGCCATTTATCCCCCATAACAGTTCTCCATCATTTGAAGGACAATCTGTCTACATAAATTGACACGTAGAGAACTGGAGGAGGATTGTAAACAAATCATTTCTGAAGCTAAAAATTATTAGTAATGAAAATACGATTACGTATACCCGTAATAAACGTACAAATTCCTGAATAAAGCGATCATATTCCTGGCAAATCATCATCGCGGCAAAAATGCGTTACAAAAATACCTCATAGAGCATCTTTTGGGATCAAAGTGTATGCCGATGAGCAACCCTGTTTTTGTTATTTGTTTTTGTTTTCGTTTCGTCTACTTTAGTAGGTTCTGAAATGATAGGGTTGCCAATGGTCGTAATCTAGAACCAATGCTCTGCTCTGTGAAAGTGCGTTTGTATTGTTGTTATATTGGGTGAAATAGTTAAGAATTATAATCTTTCCTAAGAGGATGAGGTTTAACCTTCTTGTGAAGTTCGTTATTGATATTATCCTCTGTCGGATAGCTTAAGCGGCATCTTGTTTCGCAACCTCAATATGTACTAGAGTTAGAGATATTTTTAAAGCCACTTTATACCACCAGTAAGCAGCACCTTTACTACTGTGCTGGTCAATATTTCTTAACTTTCACAAAAACTTTTTATTAAACAACTAAGGTGGTCCCAAGAGTTACAGCACACTTCCTCTCCTAGTGAAAATATGAAAGAACCACCAGCAGCCTATATCTGGAGATACTAGGATACATTGCATGACAGAGTTATCCTAGTATAGGCTCCACTGCTGGAAAAACTTGTGATTAATAAAACTGATACAAGACAACGTAAAACAAATAACGAAAAGTGCATGAAAAGATGGGGAGGCTTTGTGAACTAAGAGAATAAGAAGGAATAACGATAGGCTCGGCATTTCATTGTAAAGGGTGTTTTTTTATAGAGGTATAAAAATAACTTTAAGTTGCAATAAAACAACGATGGATTGATTATTCGATTGACATGAATTTTATTTATCCGAAAGATAATCGTGTGGCATTACATTTTCAATGATGATTTCTGGCATATGACCGCCACAGCTGGCGCGGATGTAGTCCAATCTGGACGTCCAATTTTCGATGACTTTTTCCAACATTTGTGGCCGTATATCGGCAATTATACGGCGAATGTTGTCTTCCAAATGGTCAAGCGTTTGTGGCGGCTTTACCGCATAGACCAATGACTTTACATAGCCCCACAGAAAGTAGTCTAGCGGTGTTAAATCACAAGATCTTGGAGGCCAATTCACAGGTCCAAAACCTGAAATTAGGCGGTCACCAAACGTGTCTTTCAATAAATCTATTGTGGCACGAGCTGTGTGACATGTTGCGCCGTCTTGTTGAAACCACATCTCCTGGACATCATGGTTATGGTCAATTCAGGAATGAAAAAGTTTGTAATCATGGCTCTATCCCGATCACCATTGACTGTAACGTTCTGGCCAACATCGTTTTTGAAAAAGTACGGACCATTGATTCCACCAGCCCATAAAGCGCACCAAACAGTCAGTTTTTCTGGATGTAACGGTGTTTCCACATACACTTGAGGATTGATTACCTTCACTCCAAATGCGGCCAGTTTTGTTTGTTGACGTAGCCATTCAACCAGAAGTGCGCTTCATCGCTAAACAAAATTCGCTTATGAAAATCGGGAACAACGGTAATCTCGTTTTGGGCCCATTCGACGAATCTACGCCTTACATGATGATCGTTTGACTTCAAATCTTGCACGAGTTGGATTTTGTAAGCACGCAAATCAAGATCCTTCCGCAAAATCTTCCATAAAGCTGGATGGACACAGATCCAATTCCTGTGCTCGATGGCGGATGGACTACTCATTCGGATCTTTCTCTACAGCAGCAATAGCTTCTTCTGTACGCAACGTACAGCGTCTCTGGGGATGCGAGTTATCAATCAAGAGTAAACGTGGTGCGAAAACGTGCCATGGTTAATCGAATTAACTGCTCTGATGGACGATTTTGTCGACGATAAAATGGACGTAGTGCGCGATACGTTTTCCGCACAGAACCATTATTTTCGAAATAAAATTGCACAATTTGCAAGCGTTGTTCAGGCGTGAGTCTATTCATGATGAATTGCCAAACCAAACTGAGAATAAATCACTTGACAGCTGTTAAATCGGTCGCCATCTTGAAAAGTAATGCCAACTTAAAGTTCTATACCTCTATAAAAAACACCCTTTATAAGCACCTCTTAAGATAGTAAAAAAACTAGTTTGCGGCACTAGCTATTTATTACACACAGAGCTCTTTAATATTTTCATGTTTTGCTTTCGAATTTCAACAAAAGTTTTAAATTTTTCTCGTTTTTTTTCTTTTTTTATGTTACAATGAATGTTTCTTTAACCAAATTATTTAATTTGGCTTTTAAAGGAAGCTCCAACTATTTAATTTATTTTTTTTTTTTCATTCTATTTTGGTTGCGTTACATAATTTATAAACACGGCTGTCTACTACTACTGCCACAGCCACTACCATGTGGTATTCGTTTACCTTCTCTCTCCCTCTCTTACTCTTTGGAAAATATTTCTAAAATGTTTACATTTTATTTTACCGTTCCTGGAAGTAACGGTAGATGGCGATGATGATGTTGATAATAAGAATGGCAGGGGTTGTTTGAGAGAATTGCCGGCGTTGAGAAAATTATTTTTTGTGGTGTCGACTAGACAGCACAAAACCAACTGCAAATTGGCAATTAACAAAACATTACCCCACTAAAAAAAATATAAACAAACACACACACCCACCCACACAACTACACTCACATAGAGTTACGCGTGAGCGTATAAAGAGAATAACACTCACCCACTCATCCACACACCCACAGTTACTAATAAAAGAGGCAGAGAGAGACAGAAAAAGAGAGTGAGTGCAGACTCTACTCGTAGATACCGTTTGGAAAGTGAGAAAAAAGTTTATAAACAGGAACTCTGATAGAAAACTAAGCAGAATTTTAAATCTTTGTTTAATTAGTTTAACTTTAAAGGAAAGTTAATAAATAATGCTCGATAATGGCGAACTTTACTTACTTAATTGGTCCTCGCAACCCTTTAGTCAGCATTACAACCTAGCTTCTCACACCATCCCTGTTGTGAGTGTCCAATTTTATCCATGAATTGCGGGACCTACAGTTTTTAACGTTGACTTCGAAAGGCAAATTTTTTTGAAGAAGTTTTCATGGCAATTTTATTTCACTTTCTCCTATGGAAACTGTTGAGAAGAAGTCTCCAAATAAAATATTTTTTTTCTTACTTCGTTTTATTCAAAATGTCTGAGACCGGGGTTTGAACCATGGTCTCCTCTCTTATAAGCCACTACATTATCTACTAAACTAATGAGACTTTAACATTGTTCCCCTGATCTATCAATCCGAAAAAAATGCTCTAAGAAAAGTTTCATCCCTAGCCTGCAACCTAACCTACAATCTCCTTTTGCCCAGTTTGCTGCAGTACCCTTCCACATCTTCCCAAGGGCCTTATAAGGGTCTGTCTGAATACAGAACTCCAGGCTACAGCTTAAGCGTAATAAAACAGTTGCCCTAAGGCTCACATACATACATAATTGGCGATTACAACCAACCCTTCAATCAGGATTACGGCCTAGCTTCTCACACCACTCATGTTGTGCGTGTTAATTTTGTACATGAGTGGCGGGCCCTAAAGTTTAAAGTCGACGCCGAACGAAAGATTTTTTTTGAGAAACTTTTCATGGCAATTTTTATTTATTCTTAGAGTTTTTGCCAGAAATCTGCTGAGAGGAAGTCGTCGAGGATATATTTTTTTCCATATTTCGTTTTGATATCTGACCTGAGGTTTGAACCGAGGCCTTACGTCTAATAAGCCAACACACTACCTAATAGACTATGGCGACTACCCCTAAGGCTTACATATTGTATTAATAGCGTTAATTTAATATCAAATAGAGTTGCCATGAGGTTTGTTAATGACATTTATCACCAGACATGTTATGACATATGCTACGCGCTCTTCTACTACTACCAATACACTACTTAGTAGATTACTTGGTCTTGGTCGTGATGTCATCTCGACTACAGTGGCCGTGCTTACAGGTCATTGCGTCATGGGTAGACACGCGGAAAGAATGAGGCTCCCTTTCAATGACTTCTGCCGTGGATGCAGGTCCACTGAGGAAGAGGAGACTGTTGTTCCCTTTCTTTGCCAGTGCCCGTCTCTTGCTAGGTGTAGATAGGATATCTGGCTCCCCATTCCTTGTTAGCTTAACGGAGCTATCATCTATTGGCATCCAGGTTCGTTTATCAAACTTTCTGGCTAGTTTTCCAATGTAGGGTAATTGTGCTTTTGATGTGCAGCCCTTGCGCTGACCAACTTCTTCCTCGTCCCTGATTTTTATGGAACTTGGTTAGTACAGGGACTGTGTTCACCCGTGGCATCACAACGGGCCGCTATGCGTGCTCAAGTGAGCTTTGCGATAACAGAGCTACCACTCCGACCTAACCTAACCTAGATTACGGCGACTTCAACACTGTTCCCCTCTATCAAATAAGGGAAGCTTTATTCCTTGTCAGTTTGTCTGCAATCTTTTTGTCCAGTATGCCGTAAGGCATCGGTACTCAATATGATGCCACTCTATACTTCCTAAAGGCCTTGCAAGGTCCTCCCTGCAGACTACAGCTTAAGTAGAATAAAACTGTCGCCCTAAGGCTTGCATATTGTATAAATAGCTTTAATTTAATATCAGACAGAGTTGCCATGAGGTTTATTAATGACATTTATCACCAGACATGTTATGACATATGCTACGCTCTTCTTCTGCTTTAAGAAGAAATCCTAATCCAATCACGTTTACAATTCTGTGACAAGCATTCAATTTTTCTTTTTTGTTTTTAATTTCTAAAGGACTTCTGACTTCTCTTATTTCCTCTCTCCCCCACCACCACACACACTCATTGAAAGTGTAACGAATTCTTACATTTTGTGACACACGTTTAAACTTCAATTCCAACTTTAATATTAATTTTCGATACGATTTGATGAGCGCCCCCTTTAAAAGGCCATTTTCATTACAAACAATGGTATAAGTTTTTAATAGACATGACAAGCACAAAAGTAACTGTTAAATGAAGAAGAGGAAGGGAGGGAGAGCGAAAACGAGAGTTCACCCTTCCTAATAAAATATGAGAGAGATAATTTCCCCTTTCCCTTTTTATTCATTTCATGCTTTTTTTCTGGTTTGAAAAGAATTCCCTGATGGGATTTTTACAAGTTTTCCCTCCCCCTTTTCTTGTGCTATTGTCTCTTGCGTTTTTTGCTTTACAAAATGTGTCAGTCGAGCGGAAATATTTGTTGACGTTTGGCTGTGCGATGACGATGACGATGCCATCAAATAACGTTACGACGTTTATATTTCTTTTGAAATGAAATGAAATATTTTTTCTTTTTTTGTTTTGATTTGTTACCAAAATGTCAAATATTAACGGGGGGGAGATACATTTGAACAATTTGTCAATCAATACATTACACACACTGGGGGGAGAAGGGAACAAATAATAGTAATGGCAACCAAAAGAAACGCGATCAGGAGAAGATGCTGAGCGATAAGGCACATGGTTGAAGAGGGTAAAATATGGCAACTATTCAGAGTTACAGTTTATTTTACTCTCGGTAGCATATGGGGCTTGTAGTATTCAGAAATGCAGGAAAAAGTCATTGCATTTAGAAAAGTGGCTGTTTGATGAGCATTATAGCATGGAGGACCGTACTTTTTCAATAATGACAGTGGAGAAATGATCCCCGAAGTCGCCGTAGTTTAGTAGATTGTGTGTCAACTTATTATGAGGCTGTTTAGTAAGCGCTTTGGCGTGAAGGTATCGTTGGGCATTACTTTTCCAATAATGACCGCGATAAAATGATCCTCAAAGTCGCCAGAGTCTAGAAAATAGTGTGTTGGCTTATTAGAAGACAGCCTGTGGTTCAAAGCCAAGCTCAGACATACATACAAACATACATAATTGGTCATTACAACCCTTCAGTCAGGATTACGACCTAGTTTCTCACACCACTTATGTTGTGTGTGTTAATTTTATACATGAAGGGTGGGACTTACAGTTTAAAGTCGACTCCGAACGACAGATTTTTGAGAAATTTTTCATGGCATTTTTATTTACTCTCGGAGTTTTTGCCAGAAATCTGCTGAGAGGAAGTCGCCCAAGAAATACTTTTTGTATTTTGTTTTGAAGTCTAGCCTGGTGCTCGAATCCTGGCTTTACGTCTAATAAGCCAGCACACTACCTACTAGACCACGGCGACTTCATATGGTACTTTTTAGAAGATTTAATTTCAAAAATTCTTCGTTTAATTGAAAAAAGTACTTTTTTGTGGCAATTTTTCAATAAAAATATTTTTTAGTTTTGTTTAGATAAAAAAAGTCCCTTTTTGTGGTACTTTTTAGAAAATTTAGTTTGAAAAGTTCTTTGTTTAGTGGAAAAATACTCCTTTTGCGGTACTGCTCAGGCATCTCCAACAAAATTGTGAAAGAATGTTTCCAGTATTCTAGCATAAACTCTCAGAGTAAATAAAATTTCCAAGGAAAGTTTCTCAAAACAGTTGTTCGAAATCGACATTAAACTTAAATTTAATGAAAAATTGCCATGAAAAAATTTCTCAAAAATCTGTCGTTCGGAGTCGACTTTAAACTGTAGGTCCCATCACTCATGGATAAAATTAACAAACACAATATAAGTGGTGTGAAAATCTAGGCCGGAATCCTGACTAAAGGATTGTAAAGGCGAGTTAAGTAAGTAAATGGATAAAGGGTTATGCTACAAACACAGTCATGGCACCAAGTGCTGCGCCGCAATTGTATATTCAAGGCGGCAGCTGAAAAGTACAAGTAAAACAAATAAAAAGTGAAGAGTTGATTAGGTTAGGTTAGATTAGAGGACGTGTACTTGTCAATTAAGGCAAGTACAGTACTTGGAGGTCGAATTGACCCGTTGTACTACGTCCTAGTTTCTCACACCACTTATGTTGTGTGTGTTAATTTTTATATATGAGTGGCAGGACCTACAGTTTAAAGTCGACTCCGAACGACAGATTTTTGCGAAACTTTTTCATGACAATTTTATTTAATACTCTCAGAGTTTTTGCAAGAAATCTGTTGAGAGGAAGTCGCCGAAGAAATACTTTTTGTATTTCGTTTTGATGTCTGGCCTGGGGCTCGAACCCTGGCTTTTCGTCTAATAAGCCAACAAACTACCTACTAGACCACGGCGACTTCATATGGTACTTTTTAGAAGAATTAATTTCAAAAATTCTTCGTTTAATTGAAAAAAGTACTTTTTTGTGGCAATTTTTCAATAAAAATATTCTTTAGTTTTGTTTAGATAAAAAAGTACTTTCTTGTGGTACTTTTTAGAAAATTTAGTTTGAAAAGTTCTATGGTCAGCGGAAAAGGGTACCTTTTTGCGATACTTTTTGCTATGAGAGGAATTTAAAATTTTGTTAAATAAAAAGTACTTTCTTGTGGTACTTTTTAGAAAATTTTGTTTGAAAAATTCTTTGTTTAGTGGAAAAATACCCCTTTTGCGGTACTTTTTGCCAAGCTCAGACGTCTTGAATAAAATTATGAAAGAATGTTGCCAGTATTCTAGCAAAAAATCTCGGAGTGAATAAAATTTCCAGGGAAAGTTTCTCAAAACAGTTGCTCGAAATCGAATTTAATCTGTAGGTTCTGCCTCTCGTGGATAAAATTAACACACACACAATTTAACTGATGTGAGAAACTAGATCGTAATCCTGACTAAGGAATTGTAAAGGCGAATTGAGTAAGTAAATGGATAAAGGGTTATGCTACAAAAACATTCATAGCATCAAATGCTGCGCCGCAATTTTAAAATCAAAGCGGCAGCTACAAAGTACAGTTAAAACAAATAAAAACTGAAGAGTTGATTAGGTTAGGTTAGAGTACCCGGAGGTCGAATTGACCCATTGTACAACGTCCTAGTTTCTCTCATCACTTATGTTGTGTGTGTTAATTTTTATACATGAGTGGCGGGACCTACAGTTTTTTAAAGTCGACACCGAACGACAGATTTTTGAGAAACTTTTTCATGGCAATTTTTCATTAAATTTAAGTTTAATGTCGATTTCGAACAACTGTTTTGAGAAACTTTCCTTGGAAATTTTATTTACTCTGAGAGTTTATGCTAGAATACTAAAAAATATTAAAATATTAAAATCAAAGCGGCAGCTACAAAGTTCATGTACAAAAAATAAAAAGTGAAGAGTTCGTTAATTTTAACCCTTTGCGACCGTATTAATTTTATATATGGGTGTCATGCTGGTCGGAATTAATTTTCGTTTCGTCCCCTACTACGTCACTATCAGAATCACTACTGGAAATATTTTCAGAACAAACGTTATCACTTTCTTTATCAAAGTCAGTGTTGAAAGAGTCAAAATAAAATTCGTCATCGCTACTTTCAAGTTCACGGAACACTTCTTTCAGTAAATTTCTTTTTGCCATTTTATTAGAGAATCATTTTGAAATATTTTAAAAAGCGAAATCGCCAAATCTAAGTTAAGCACAACTTATAAAATATCATTCGATTTCAACGAATTTCAAAGGCTTATCGATTGACAGCAGACATACGACTAGATCGGTAATAAAGCTTTGGTGGCTGAGAGCAGATATACGACTACTGGAATGGTAAAAAAGCTTTGGTGGCTGATAGCAGACATACGACTGGAGTGGTAAAAAAGCTTTGGTGGCTGAGAGAAAACTTTCGGTCGCAAAGGATTAAAATGTTTTTTGCATTCTTAAAAGCTATATTTAATGCAACGCGTTATTTAAAACCTCTATTTGAAGCATTTTGTTTGTATTGACAGCATTAAAGTGTTCATTGCCGCTTGTAAAAATAGAAATTAGCTTAAATGCACAGCAGCATCATCGGCAATTGTTGACGCATTGCCTTTTAAAATACTCATTTCCATATGCACGCATTTATTTTATTTTTGTTAGTTTGCCGCGCAGCACTTAACGCATCCAATATGTTTATAACCTTTAATTGCAAAATAGCGACATATTTGCTTACAAAACTCCTTGTTTACTCATCATATTTATTGTTTTAATTGTTATTGCTAAGCTCGCTCTCCCCCTACTCTCTAAAGGTCATGCCGTTCATTTAAAATAGAAATTCCAACGAAATTTATGAGCTTTAATAACACAAGTCACTTTCACACACACAGCAATTCCGTGCTGAGAACAAGAGAAAGAGAGCGAGCAATAAATGCAAGAAAAAAAGTTCTCCAGACATTTGTAACAACAACAACTACAACAAATAGTTAAAATGATAAAAAAAAAGCACAACAAAACAAAAAACATAAACGCACAATTACTTAGAAAGCCATAAAATTTAAGGTTATTTTAAAGCGGAGAGAGAGGGAGAGAGTGAGCGAAAGAGTGAGTGAAAGAGTGTGTGAATGAGTATGAACTGAAAACAGCAAAAGGCAAGGCGACTTAGCAAGAGAGTTTAAAAATTTCACACTCCATCACATGTAACGGCAAATGCATGAGAATTTCAAAGAGAAAGCTAATGTAAGTAGATTTTAGGAATTAAAAAAACGTGATGTGTGTGTGTGGGTGGATGTGTTTTTTCGTATCTCGTTTTTGCTCGACAAATGTATGTATCTAAGCTGTGCTTTTCACCAAGGGCTCGTGTCTCACTCTGTTAAATTTACTAGAGTTTTACTGTTGTTTTCTAGATTGCGGGGTCTTTCCATGTAATTTTGTTTCTCACTCTGGCAACTTCTAAAATTTTACTGTTGTTTTCTAGATTAAGGGCTTTTTCCATGTAATTTTGTCTCACTCTGGCAGCTTCTAGAGATTTACCGATGTTTTCTAGACTACGTGGTCTTCTTTCCATATAATTTTGTTCTTGTATTTCGATTGTTTTTTTTTTTTTTGCCTATGTTCTCTTATTTAAGATTCCTTTTAAAGAGTGTTTTTTATAGAGGTATAGAACTTTAAGTTGGCATTACTTTTCAAGATGGCGACCGATTTAACAGCTGTCAAGTGATTTAATTCTCAGTTTGGTTTGGCAATTCATCATGAATAGACTCACGCCTGAACAACGCTTGCAATTTTAGTGGAATTTTATTTCGAAAACAATGGTTCGGTGCGGAAAACGTATCGCGCACTACGTCCATTTTATCATCGACAAAATCGTCCATCAGAGCAGTTAATTCGATTAATCATGGAACGTTTTCGCACCACGTTTACTCTTGATTGATAACTCGCATCCTCAGAGACGCTGTACGGTGCGTACAGCAGAAGCTATTGCTGCTGTAGAGCGTAGCATTGAGGAAGACTCGAATGAGTAGTCCATCCGCCATCGAGCACAGGAATTGGATCTCGGTCCATCCACTTTATGGAAGATTTTGCGGAAGGATCTTGGTTTGCGTGCTTACAAAATCCAACTCGTGCAAGAATTGAAGCCAAACGATCATCAAGTAAGGCGTAGATTCGTCGAATGGGCCCAAAACGAGATTACCGTTGTTCCCGATTTTCATAAGCGAATTTTGTTTAGCGATGAAGCGCATTTCTGGTTGAATGGCGCTACGTCAACAAACAAAACTGACGCATTTGGAGTGAAGGTAATCCTCAAGTGTATGTGAAAACACCGTTACATCCAGAAAAACTGACTGTTTGGTGTGCGCTTTATGGGCTGGTGGAATCATTGGTCCGTACTTCTTCAAAAACGATGGTGGCCAGAACGTTACAGTCAATGGTGATCGGTATAGAGCCATGATTACTAACTTTTTTCATTCCTGAATTGACCATAACCATGATGTCCAGGAGATGTGGTTTCAACAAGACGGCGCAACATGTCACACACAGCTCGTGCCACAATAGATTTATTGAAAGACACGTTTGGTGACCGCCTTATTTCACGTTTTGGACCTGTGAATTGGCCTCCAAGATCTTGTGATTTAACGCCGCTAGACTACTTTTTGTGGGGCTATGTAAAGTCATTGGTCTATGCGGTAAAGCCGCCACAAACGCTTGACCATTTGGAAGACAACATTCGCCGTATTATTGCCGATATACGGCCACAAATGTTGTAAAAAAGTCATCGAAAATTGGACGTCCAGATTGGACTACATCCGCCGCGCCAGCCGTGGCGGTCATATGCCAGAAATCATCATTTAAAATGTAATGCCACAAGATTATCTTTCGGATAAATAAAATTCATGTCAATCGAATAATTCATCGTTGTTTTATTGCAACTTAAAGTTCTATACCCCTCTATAAAAAAAAACACCCTTTATAAATACAAAATTTTCTATTCACAAGAGAACTTTTTAAACACACCTCGTATACTACCGTAAGCTAAGGAGTATGCGTAGGAGCAGAGCATAGAGAAAGTAAAAAAAGAAAGAAAAAAAATTAAAAAAGAAAAGTTTCCTGCAGAATTTTTGATTTGTTTTTTTTTTTGTTTTTCAATATTTGCTTTCGCTTTTGGGTCCATGTCCCGTTTTTTTTTATCAAATGTTTTGCACACTTTTAACCTTTTGGCCTTTCAACGTAACGTCGTATCCCTTTTTTTCTATACGTAAACAATTCTCACTCATTGTTGTCGTACATACGTACACAACATGTCTAATGTACGTTTCATGTTCTTTACGATATCTCCTTGTTGTTGTTGTTGTTGTTGTTGTTGCTATTGTCATTGGCAGTTCAAACAAACAAACAGGATGTTTAACAAACAACTCCAACAACAACAACAACCAGAACAGGAACACAAGAACAAGTCGATAACGAAAATGAAAAATGTTGGAAGAGATTTTTTTTGATTTGATTTTCAATTCCTTGCACTCCACTCTCCATACCTCCATACATGTTCCTTGTCAGGAGTATTGACTACCGTTTGCTGTAACATTCTAACTCTGAAAGCAGCCTGTATGTACGTACGTATGTACATGTGCTCTCAACAAGCACAATCGATTACTTTTGCAATATTCATGTGAAAATTGAAAACTGATGTTCGATTTTGTTTCTTGACAAACAAAAATATTCTCGTCTCACACTCGAACTCCAGAAGAGCAAACAAATTTCATTTTTGACAAATTTCTCAGTATCTTGTGGTAAAAATGGTACAAGAACTCAACATATTACATTTTTCCTTGGAATATAACAACAATTGTAAAGGATTTCTTCATCTGTTTCATTGTATTCATGGAGGATAATCGTTTGCTTGCTTACTGCCTTGCCGTCCATACAAATTCTCCACCAATTGTAGTTTCAAATCAAAGAAATAATAAATAATTTACGTTTTAGCTCAATGCGGTCTTCAATGTCGTCAACAGCAGATTACCGGCTTTGGACACAAGCAGAAAGGCGTAGAAAATGTGACCGCATGGAAGGCGCACGATAAATCTGTTTAAATTTCAAAGGAGCACACTCAGTATGATTTGTAAAGGACTTGGACATGTAGCAAATGATTTTTCATGAAGAACATGAGGAGATTATTCTATACCCTGCACTATGTCGGAGGAGAAATCGACACCTTAGCCGTCATTACGCGGTACTACATTATGCTACGTTGTATGCGAGGTCTTGGACAAGGTGCAAATAATTTTTCTAGAAGCTACTGTCATGAGGAACATGAGAGTATTCTTCATTTATTGGGTACATGCCCTGAACTATGTCGGAGCAGAAAATTATGCCTTGATGCTCAGTACGCGGCTTTACATTATGCTACGTTGTATGCGAGGTTTTGGATACGTAGCAAATGATTTTTCCAGAAGCTGCAGTGATGAGGAACATGAAGAGAGTATTCTTCATTTACTGGGTGTATTCCCTGCACTATGTCGGAGGAAAAGGGCACCTTGGCGGTTATTATTTGTGTTCTGATTTATTTTATTTATTTATTTATTTGATTTATAATGATCTACATAGCACAACAAGATACTAAATCTTATAAGTGACAGTGCTATGTTTACAATCAATAAGGTATAAAAAATTAACATTAATTAAATATAAAAAATTAGAGAAAGTTAATTTATGTATATAAATGTTAAATTAAATTAATAAGGTAAAGTATAAAAATAATAATAACAATAATAATGATGACCTAAAAAAATAAAATCACAAAATTTACAAATATGAGAGTAAAATTTTAATTATGAAAATAATTTAAATAACTCCTTTTTGAACGCGTTTGCATTGCCCAGATTTTGGATGTTATTTGGTAAGGAATTCCAAAGACTAATGGTGTGTATAAAGAACTGTCGTTGAGACAGAAGAGTCCTGAATCGTTGCTGTATAATCCCCACACCCCGGTGGGATCTGGCAAACTTAATTTTACAATATAAATACTTCGGCTGTTTCGTGTAAATTATTTTATGAAGTAGAAGGAGGCATCTAATTTTCAGGAGATTATCAAATTTGATACCAAGAATCAGGTAAGCTAAATGAGAAATGTAATGCCGACGCCCCTTAAGGAAAACATACCTGGCTATGTTATTGTACGCCAGGTTAAGTTTCTGGTTGTCGTCATAACTGCAATTTGCGTATATCTCACATCCATATAAAAGTACCGGAATCAAGTACGTTTTAGCAAGTTGCATGCGAATGACAAAAGGAGTTGAATCTATGACAGCCCACAAATTTCGAAGCATGCCATAAATTCTGCCAACAATGACACTTATATGGGTAGACCACGATAATTTGTCATTAAAGACAATACCCAGATTAGTAGCCGACCTGACAAATTCAATTTTATTTCCCCTGATACTCAATCCAGGTACGACAAATGATCCGTTTGTTCTCGAAAGTGTAATACATTTAGACTTAGAAGGATTGATACATAGTCCATTGGCCGAGGCCCATCCGTCAATCCTTGCTAAGTCACGATTAATATAGTCCAAACAAGAATAAATATTCTCCCTTGGAGTATATGTGTAAAGCTGCACATCGTCAGCATACATATGAACATTACAGTTAACCAAAACATCAGGTAGATCATTTATATACATGCAAAACAGCAAAGGTCCAAGTATGGACCCCTGGGGAACACCTCTACTAATAGTAAGTGGATCCGAAACTTTGCCATTGAAATGAACCTTCTGAAATCTGTTCGTCAAATAAGAATAAATTAGATTACAGGCAGTTTCGGAGAAATAAAACAGTTTTCGGAGCTTTTTCAATAGAACCGCATGATCGACTGTATCAAAAGCCTTAGAGTAATCAAGCAGAACCAAGAACGCCACACTATTCCCATCAAGTTCCGACCTAAGTTCCTCAACCACATTTACCAGAGCGGTAGTACAACTCCTACCTTTCATGAAGCCCGACTGATTAACCGTTAAGAAATTGTGGCCTCTCAGATATTCATCGATTTGTCTGGCCATGATGTTCTCCAATACCTTGGATAAAAAAGGAAGGATTGCAATTGGCCTGAACTCACAATTAGTTTTGGGAATGGGAAGGATTTTAGCCAGTTTCCAACTTTCAGGAAAAGAAGACTTAGTCAGAACTGTATTGAACAAGTAAGTATAGTAAGGCAAAAGTTTAGGAGTTAGAGCCTTCAAGAATAGAGGATGCAAATCATCAGAACCAACTGCATTCGATTTTACCGCTGAAATACATTCCAAAACCTCAAACTGATTTACGCAACGAAAGCTAAAGGAATACTGTGGTGGAACAAAACAGAGGTCATCATACAAGTCACCGTTAGACCATGGGACCCTAGAATTTACGAACTGGTCATTAAGCTTGGCCACATCCACATCAATATCGGCCTTTGGACATTTTCGGCCTATTCCTATTTCACGAATTACATTCCATTTAGACTTGTTGTCCATAGCATTGGAGAACTTTCCGCCATAATACAATCTTTTTGCAGTTCTTATGCTCCTGGTAACTTCCATCCGTGTGAATCTATGTAAAGCTTTGAAATCATCCGTCCTAAACCTCTTCCATCTCCTGTAAGCTCTATCCCTCCTCTCAATGAGTGCTTTTATTTCCGCATTAAACCAGGGCTGTTGTTTAGGTTTGATGTGCTTGGTTTTGACAGGAACGCACCTGTCATAGAGCAAACGCACTCTGTCCTGAATAAACGATAATTGGTCATTCGCATTACCCATCGTGTATACCTGGTCCCAAGATACGCTATCCAGTTCAATATTCAGAGTTGCATAATCAACGTTTCCAAAATCACGATACGTAATATATTTGTCCACGGGACGAGTTACGGACAAATTATAATTAAGGAAGAGAAGGTCATGGTTGGAGAAGCAGGAAGCAGAAATTTGGTCATATAACAATACCCTGTCAATGTGATTCACAAAGATAAGGTCTATCAAGCTACTGGATGTTGAATGGAAATGTGTAGGTGTTGACACATTTACAGGACTGAGGTGAAGTGAGAGCATTGGTCCAATAAGGGGATTATCAAGTAGAAGGTTATTGTTAAAGTCACCTACAATAACTATGTCGTCATATCGAATGGTAATATCCTCAAGAGTTGAAATAAAAGGATCAAAATTTAAACTAGAATTCGGTCTATATACACAACCAAGAAGAAGTTTCGGACCATCGCCTGTTGATATTTCTAGAAACAAATATTCAATCTCGCTCCCAATGTGATTTAATAATTTTCCTTACAAAGTATACCATTACGAACATAAATCGCAACTCCACCACCCCTGGCCCTGGTCATTACGCGGTATTACGTTATGCTACGTTGCGTGCGAAGTTTTGGTCACGTTGCAAATGATTTTTCCAAAAGCTGCAGTGATGAGAAACATGAGGAAACTGTTCTTCATCTACTGGGTGTATGTCTTCTGCTATGTCGGTGGAAAAAAAAGGACCTTGGCAGTCATTATGCGGTATTACGTTATGCTACTTTGCATGCAAAGTCTTGGGCACGTTGTAAATGACTTTTGCAGAAGCTGCAATGATGCGGACTATTAGGACACAGTTCTTCATCTACTGGGTGTATGCCCAGCACTATGGCGGAGGAACTTTGGCGATCACTAACTGCAGTGATGACGAACATGAGGAGACTGTTCTTTATCAAGATCCACTGCCTTGCACTATAACGGAGGAGAAAGGGGCACCTTGACGCCCATTTATTTAGATTATCTGGAAGAACTGTCACGCACTGACAGCTGGAAGTCTGAATTGCTTTATAAGAAGCTCCGAGTCGCGGTCGCGGATCTAGGGAAAAACGGAACACTGTGATAACACAAAGAACCCTACCTGGGCTAAGTGTATCCAATCAACTTCCTAGGGTAAGAAGTAGGAAAAGGGTTGCAAATAAACCACAAAAATAGATTTTCTTTGAGGCAAACTGCGTATTTATTTTATTATGTATATAACAGGGAGTAAGTGTTCCTTACTTTCTTTATTCTTTTCTTTGTTTATTCTCTCTTTCTCTTCTTTTGCCTATAAGTGGTCATTTTTATTATTTATTACCATTTAAATAAAAACATTTTCTCGGCTGTTTTTTCCTTTTTACACAATAAAACAAATTATAGAGGTTTTACGGAAACATTAATAAGAAAAGAGAAAATAAATACGTTGTTTTTCATCATTTTCAAGTCCTTTATTTACATTAAGGCTTTAAAAGAATACAAAAATAGAAATGAAAAAATCAAACAGTTTCTTTGTTGTATTCTTTGGTTTTAGAATACTTTTCGTTTGTAAATATTTTTGTCCACTTTATTTACGTTTTTCTTTTTTTAGTCGGGGTGCGGTTATAAATTCCGTTTTAGTGTTGACATTTATTTTGATTTATGGCAACACTTACAATAAAACACTCGTGCACTCACACACTTACTTTCTCACTGGGGGAACATACAATACACAAAAAGAGAGAGACCATGAGAAGCAGCAAAACAAATGGTCCATTACAGGAAAACCCAAACAAAAACACACCAAAATTCACAAACACTTCATCTCACATGTACGCATTTAAATTATACGCACACGGACACACACAGACACCCACATACAGAGATATTGTACTAACGTTCTCCCACTTATCCCTAGTAGAACAACAAATGCGTAGCATAGAACTTTACATACAACTGTAAGCACATCTAGCAAACTACTGTTAAACTCTTCCTCTTACTCTCGATTTCTTTTCACTCCCACTCTCTCTCTTTCTCTCTCTGTGTGTGTGTGTGTCGTTGTGTAATTTTAATAATTTGTTGATAAATTTATGAAAATTTTAAAATAATTTTAAATCTCCTCCTGATGACCAACTAATCAGTTAAAAACGTTTTAAGTTTTTACCACAAAACTGATGCGGGTCGAATTCAACGACAAATACACACACAGCCACACAAACAGACAGACAAGGTAATAATAATATAGAGACACTCAACTATTTTTATTATTGTTCCATTTAAAGAGAGAGAGAGAGAGCGAGAGAAAGAGCAGATAATTCTCCCCCTCAATCAGAAAAAACGAACGCATTTAAATAATTGTGTGTGTGCCTTAAAGGCATTAGAGAACCCAGACAGACAGTAGCATAATAGTTAGAGAGACAGACAGACAACAAGTGTTTGGTGTAGAAAGCACTATGGGTACAGAAGAAGAAAAAAAAAACTGTGATACTTTGTTGTTATCGGAAATATGGTTGCATGTTGGTAATAAATTTTCCATAATTTTTTACAAAAAAAAAAATATTGTGTTATCGATAAAAATCTTGTACACCAAGAATTTATTGACACAAGAAAATATTGTCACTGATAACCCTTTTCATTCAGTAATAATACCAACAACATTTTATAAAAGATACTTTAAGATTTAAGTTTATCGATAATAAATATTCAATAAAAATATGTACATTATTTCGATAACAATTTTTTTATAAAACAATATAAGCAATAAAATTTTTTTTCTGTATTAGAAAATGTTATCGACAAGAAATATTTCTTAAAAAGTAAGTAATCGATAACAGATTTTTCATGTGAGAAAATTTAATCGAAGTAATATTAATTAGAATAAAAAAAGGACGATAAATGTTAATAAAAATACTCTGTAATTAGGTTTTTACTACATAAAATGTTATCACAAACAAATGTTGTTATTGGGAAAAATTTATCGATAGCAAAGTTTTTGTATGAAACAATTAAATCGATAACAGATATTTTTTGTTTAAAAAAAGTGAAAGTTTAGTAATACAAAATTTTTATAAAGATATTGATAAAAAGAAGAAAAATAAACTAGACATAATAGTACGTTATCGATAACACATTTTCTTCAATAATACATTGTCGATAACTTCTTAAAAAAATTTCATTTTTTCATAAAGGCAATTTTTTAAGAAAACTTCGAGATTTTAATTTTTCGATAATAAATATTCTATAAAAATATGTACATTATTTCGATAACAATTCTTTTTTATAAAACAAATAAGCGATAAGAAATTATTTCTGTATTAGAAAATGTTATCGACAAGAAATTTATCTTGAATAATAACTGGTAATATAAGTTATCGATAACAGATTTTTCATGTGAGAAAATTTAATCGGGGCAATATTAATTAGAAAAAAAGGAACGATAAAATATAATAAAACTACTCTGTAACTCGGTTTTTACTACATAAACTGTTATCGCAAACAAATGTTGTTACTGGGAAAAATTTATCGGTAGCATACTCTATGTATGAAACAATTAAATCGATAACAGATTTTTTTTTGTTTAAAAAAAGTGAAATGTTTTAGTAATACAAATATTTTTTATTAAGATATTGATAAAAAGAAACTAGACATAATAGTACGTTATCGATAACACATTTTCTTCAATAATACATTGTCGATAACTTGTTAAAATAAACTTTACCGATGAAGAAAAAGGCAATTTTTTTAAGAAAACTAAGATTTAAATTTATCGATAATAAATATTCTATAAAAATATGTACATTATTTCGATAACAATTTTTCTTTTTATAAATCAAAATGAAATTTTTTTTCTGTATTAGAAAATGCTATCGACAAGAAATATTACTTAAAAAGTAAGTACTAGTGTAAGTAATCGATAACAGATTTTTTTATGTGAGAAAATTTAATCGGTGCAATATTAATTTGAGTAAAATAAGACGATAAGAGATAATAAAAATACTCTGCAACTGGGTTTTTAAAATACATAAGATGTTATTGAAAACAAATGTTGTTATTGGAAAAAATGTTATCGATAGCAAATTTTTGTATGGAACAATTAAATCGATAACAGATTTGTTTAAAAAAAGTGAAAGTTTAGTAATACAAAAATTTTTATAAAGATATTGATAGAAAGAAAAAAAGAAACTAGACACAATAGTACGTTATCGATAACACATTTTCTTCAATAATACATTGTCGATAACTTGTTAAAAAAAACTTTACCGATGACATTTTTTCATAAAGGCAATTTTTTTAAGAAAACTTTAAGATTTAAATTTTTCGATAAAAAAATATGTACATTATTTCGATAACAATTCTTTTTATAAAACAAAATAAGCGATAAGAAATTATTTCTGTATTAGAAAATGTTATCGACAAGCAATTTATCTTGAATAATAAGTGGTAATATAAGTTATCGATAACAGATTTTTCATGTGAGAAAATTTAATCGGGCGAATATTAATTAGAAACAAAATGAACGATAAAAGGCAATAAAAATACTCTGTAACAAGGTTTTTACTACATAAAATGTTATCGCAAACAAATGTTGTTATTGGGAAAAATTTATCGGTAGCATAGTTTATGTATGAAACATTTAAATCGATAACAGATATATTTTGTTTAAAAAGTGAAAGTTTAGTAATACAAAATTTTTTATAAAGATATTGATAAAAAGAAAAAAAAAAGAAACTAGTCATAGTAGTACGTTATCGATAACACATTTTCTTCAATAATACATTGTCGATTACTTGTTAAAAAAAACTACCCATGACATTTTTTCATAAAGGCAATTTTTTAAAGAAAACTAAGATTTAAATTTTTCGATAATAAATATTCTATAAAAATATGTACAATATTTCGATAACAATTCTTTTTTATAAAACAAAAAATTAACGATAAAAAATTTTCTATATTAGAAAATGTTATCGACAAGAAATTTGTCTTGAATAATAAGTAGTAATATAAGTTATCGATAACAGATTTTTCATGTGAGAAAATTTAATCGGAGCAATATTAATTAAAAAAGGAACGATAAAATATAATAAAAATACTCTGTAACTGAGTTTTTACTACATAAAATGTTATCGCAAACAAATGTTGTTATTAGGGAAAAATATTATCGATAGCAAAGTTTTTGTATGAAACATTTAAATCGATAACAGATATATTTTGTTTAAAAAAAGTGAAAGTTTAGTAATACAAAAATTTTTGTAAAGATATTGATAAAAAGAAAAAAAAAAGAAACTAGACATAGTAGTACGTTATCGATAACACATTTTCTTCAATAATACATTGTCGATTACTTGTTAAAAAAACTAACCATGACATTTTTTCATAAAGGCATTTTTTTAAGAAAACTTTAAGATTTAAATTTATCGATAATAAATATTCTATAAAAATATGTACATTATTTCGATAACAATTTTTTTTATAAAACAAAATAAGCGATAAAAAAATTTTCTATATTAGAAAATGTTATCGACAAGAAATTTATCTTGAATAATAAGTTATCGATAACAGATTTTTCATGTGAGAAAGTTTAATCAGGGCAATATTAATTAGAAAAAAGGAACGATAAAATATAATAAAAATACTCTGTAACTGAGTTTTTACTACATAAAATAAAATGTTATCGAATGCGAATGTTGTTATTGGGCAAAATGTTATCGATAGCATAGTTTATGTTTGACACAATTAAATCGATAACATATTTTTTTGTTTGTTTAAAAAAGTGAAATGCTTTAGCAATAGAAAATCGTTATCGACCTGTTTTTTTTTTTGCTAATATTTACAAAAATTGAACATAAGATTTGGTGCAACATTTTCTTAAAGAAAACATTTTCGATAATTTATTTTCTTAAAAAAAAAACTTTATCGATAACATATTTTCTTTAAGGCAACTTTTTTAAGAAAACATTATTGGTGACAAACATTTTCGATAACTTACATAATTGGTCTTTACAACCCTTCAGTCAGGATTACGACCTAGTTTCTCTTTCGATAACTTATGTACTTAAAAGAAACTTTATCGATAACACATTTTCATAAAGGCAAACTTTTTAAGAAAACATTATTGGTAACAAATTTTCGATAACTTTTTATTGTTCTTAAAAGAAATTTTATCGATAACATATTTTCTTATTGAAAACATAATCGATTACAACATTTATTAAAGAAAACCTTTGCAACAACAACTTTTGGTCATCAAGACATGGTTGTTAACATGTTTATTTAAAGAAAGGTAAGAAATTTTCTTTAGTACGACTTAATAAAATAAAATATTCCTTAAGGGAAACATGGTCGATAACAAGTTTTCTTAAATAAAACATTAATTGAAGAGAATTTTATCAATAGCAAGTTTTCCTTAAGAAAACATTATCGATAACAATATTTGTTTAAAAAAATCGTTGTCAATAACAAGTTTTCTTAAAGACAAAAACTTTTCCGATAACAAACTTAACTTAAAAAATGTTTGTTAGTAAAATATTTTCCGGGATTTCTATGTTGTTTGTTATTGTTATCGATATACATATAATATATCGATATAAAAAATCAAGTCATGTAAAGTCATTTGGGCCCCATTGTGCATAAAGCCACAAATTTGTTAAGTCTACTGGGTATTTAGTAATCGTAAACAGTTATAGTGATTGTTATGAGAACTAGTTTGTGGATAGAGAAGAGCAGAGAAGAGAATTAAGGCAAGGATAGAGGAGCAGAGAGCACATAATATTAGAAAACCGCAGAGAGAAACTATAACTTAAATATTGTATTCATAAATAAATTGTGTTTACAGTTGTGTATGCGTGTGTATGTGTGTGTGTATGAAAGTTTATGTATACAATTTGAGTGTTTTGACTAAAATTATAGGTTTAGAGGAGTATATTTATGGAGTGTATACCTTCTGTGTGTGAGTGTGTGTGTGTGATTGAATTCATTACTTTTATTTAAAGACCAGCCAGTCAGCCAGCCAGCCAGTTATCGTATGACAAACTCTCTTATTCATTCCATTCCATTTTATTTTGTTTGTTTTTGTTATTGTTGTTGGTGATATTTTACCACGAAAACCATTTACAGGAAAAACAGTAACAGCAACAACAATAACAATAACAATGTTTTATTGCAATGCATTGTTTTTGTTTTAATTTTCGTTTTTTTCTTTTTGCTATAAAACCGCACAATTTATGTACGTTCAAATGTAAATGAGTGTGTAAGTATTATTGGAAGTGTGTGTGTGCAAACATGTGTTCATTTAATATTTATGAAATGAACAGAAAGTAAGGAAAAGAAAAAAAATTATAAATTTTTGTTTTTTTTTTTTTTGGGTTCTTTAAACATTATTTAAGAAAAACTTGTTGTTATAGTTGTTGTTGTTGGTTTTAAATGATTAATAATTTTTCATTTTTGCTTCGAAATTAAACATCTTGTGTGTCGGAGATGGTCGTAGCTGCTTAACAGCCAGCAATACAACACACACAGGACACTTCTGGGTGTAAATTAAAAGCCATAAAATTAATTGTATTCCTTTTATTGTTGTTTTTGTTTCTGTTCTTTTTTTTGCTTTTGCCTTTCGTCTTCTCGTATTCCTTGTATTTTTTGTTTATGGCCGACATAAATTAAGACTTTTAACGCTTTTTATTGCTTGACAAATTACAAGGGTTTTCTCTTTTCGTTTCTTTTTTTGTTTTTGATTTTTTTTAATGTAATGAAGAGAATTTAAAGCAATAACTTTGAAAAATAATATCAACAAAAAACAGTTTTTCCATGTAAACAAAACAAAATTTAATATAAGCAATTTGGTTATCGATGACATTTACATATAGGAATTTTGTAATTAAGACTATCGATAGCTTTTAAACTATTGAAAATTTTTAAAGAAAACAGAAAATTTTAATTTATATATCGACATTACATTTTATAAAAAGAAGTTATCACGTTCATATTTTTAATAGAAAAAGTTATCGATAAAAAATTTTCTATAGAAAAAGAGTTATTAATAAAAATTGTTCTATAGAAAAAATTTATCGTAAAAAAATTTTCTATAGGAAAAAGTTATCGTTAAAAAATTTATGTAGAAAAAAGTTATCGATATAAGCTTTTCTATAGAAATGTTATCGATAACAAATTTTCTATAGAAAAAACTATCGATACTTAATTTTCTATAGAAAAAGGTTATCAACGCTAAATTATCGTTAGAAAAAAATTATCGATACTAAATTTCCTATAAAAAGTTATCGATACCACATTTTCTATAGATAAAAATATCGATACTAAATTTTCTATGGAAAAATGTTATCAATAATAAATTTTCGATAGAAAAAATTATCGATACTAAATTTTCTATGGAACAAAGTTATCAATAATAAATTTTCGATAGAAAGAATTATCGATACTAAATTTTCTATGGAAAAAAGTTATCAATAATAAATTTTCGATAGAAAAAATTATCGATACTAAATTTTCTATAGAAAAAGTTATCGATAACAAGTCTGTCTTTTAACGTTCGATAAAAAGTTGTATGCAGAGGAAAGTTATCGATAACAAATTTTCTATAGAAATTAAAAAAAAAACAGAAAAGTTATCGTTAAAAAATTTTCTATAGAAAAAAGTTATCGATAACAAAATTTCTATAGAAAAAAGTTATCGATGACAAGTTTCTATAGAAAAAATTTATCGATAAAAAATTTTCCATAGAAAAAATTTAACGATAAAAAGTAAAAAGTTGTTAAAAATTTTCTGTAGAAAAAAGTTATCAATATAAACTTTTCAATAGAAAAGTTATCGATAACAAATTTTCTATAGAAAAAACTATCGATACTTGATATCCTATAGAAAAATTTTACTAAATTTTCTTTATAAAAAAAGTTATCGATAATAAATGTTCTATAGAAAAAGTTATCGATACTAAATTTTCTATGGAAAAAAGTTATCAATACTAAATTTTCGATAGAAAAAAATGGTCGATACTAAATTGTCTATAGAAAAAAGTATCGATACAAAATTTTCTACTGAAAAAAGTTATCGATACTAAATTTTCTTTAGAAAACGTTATCGATAACAAATCTGTCTGTAAATGTTCGATAAAAAATTGTATATAGAAGAAAGTTATCGATAACAAATTTTCTAGAGTAAAGTTATCGATAAAAAATTTTCTATAGAAATAAGTTACCGGTAACAAAGTTTTTATAGAGAAAACTTATCGATATCAAATTTTCTATAGAGAAAAGTTAATGTACGATAAAATATTTCTATAGAGGAGAGTTATCGATAACAAATTTTCTATAGAAATTAGAAAGTTTTCTATAGAGAAAAGTATCGATAACAATTTTTCTGAAGAGAAAAGTTATCGATAACCATTTTTTTTGTAGAGGAAAGTTATCGATAAAAAATGTATATAAAGAAAAGTTGTCGATAACAAATTTTCTATAGAAAAAAGATTTTTGATAACAAATTTTCTATAGAAAAATGTTATCTATAATAAAAAAGTATCGATAACAGTTCAATAAAATGTAATAAACAATAAAGTTTCAATAGGAAGATATTATTACCGTAATAGAAACATGATTACGTTAAGATTAACTTAAGGATAGGTGATAAACGATAATAGCCTTTTAATGACAAAAATAAATCGATAATTTTTTTCTCTTTCTTTAACTTACGTGTTTACATATTTGAATACGAAAGTATTATAAATTTTAAATTTTCATCATTTTTTGTGATATTTATCGATAACAAACATTTTTTTTAACCATTTTTCCTCTTGAATAAGTATGTAAATTACTTGCGTTTTCATTATTTTAATTAATTTCAAGTAATTTGGGTTCAAAATTTTTGGAAAGTCCCCTTGGTTTGGGTAACAGGAGGAGGAGGATAGTATTTTATGATTTCTAAATAGCTTTTCTTGTTGTTGTTCGTTTTAAACAGAAAGTAAAGGGGTTTTTCTAAAATGACTAAAGTTTTCCGTATGAATAAACTAACGAGACATATTAAAACTAGAATTTTTTTGTCCATTCGCTCCCTTTTATTTTGGGGGGCTTCTTATATTTGAAAACTACGCTGTTTTTTAAGGACTTTTAAACACAGCCATATATATACACACGTACACTCACATGTAGTATGCACCACACAAGTGTTGAAAAGGACTCTTGAAACTTTTTTAATTTTAGTTTTGTTGAATAGAAAAATACACAGAGAGAGAGAGAGAGGGAGAGTATAAGGGGAATAGAGGCAAAAAACAATATGAAAACTAAAGCGATTTAAATTTAAAATCTTTACTTTATATTTCTAAATAAAGTACACAGAAAAAAAGTTTGAAAAATTTAAACAATCCCGAAAAAAGGGCAACATTGAGGAACAAAAAAAAATAAGTGCCGTCTCTGCTACTCAAACCACGAATTGCTTTTGTTCTCTTAAACAAATAGAGTTCAACTGTAATAAAATTGAGAAACTGGTTTTGTTGCGGATTTTGTGTTCCTTTATTTGTTTTTTTGGTTCTTTTTTGTTGTTGTTTATTTTCAAAGTATGAATCACCTGGTTGTTGTTCTTCTTTAAGGTCTCATATAATACAGTGAAAAGAAAAGAAGAAAAAAACCTTTTTTGTGGTTAAAACACTTGTAACAAAAACAACTGCAAACAACAACAATAAAATATATGCATGAGAAAACTTAAGACGAAGAATCCTGCAACAACACACACACACACACACAGAGAGAAAGAGAGAGACAAGTCAGTCATTCAACCAACTAAGAACTTAGCTCAGACAGACAAATAACCAAAGCAAACCAAACATTTATTACTTTGTAGCTAAAGTGTAGCAAAAAAAACAACAACAACAAGAGACATGGAGCGAAGAAGGAGAGTAAAAATAAAGATATGCAATAGTAGTAGTAGTTTTCCTGTTTACCAACAACTACAGCATGAAGCAAGAGACAAGCACAAGCACTGGCACTTTGTCTAAAGAGTTTATAAAGAAAAGATGTTGGTGGAGGGGCCAACAAAGCAAAGCAAAGGAGCATAAGTAAATATAAGAATCCAGTTTTAAAAAAGCAATAAAAAACCAAAACAAAACTATATACAGAGAGAGAGAGAGAGTATAAGAAGAAGGAAAACAATATAATACTCGTAATAAACACACATGCATGCACGCACATATTGCCGTACGTGAGTATATTACGACATGCATGCATATAATCAGTCATAACACAACAAAACAAAACAAAATTTAATGCTCTCACCTAAATGCCAAATGTAAACAGACACTCACTCTCTCTCTTTTATATGGTACACTAAAGCACATGGCATGGCTGGATAACCTATTACGACTAAATATTGCATGCTGAGCAGTTTTTTTTTAACATTGGAGGTGCCTAGTTAGGGTTTCCATTGAAAGAAGAAATCTTTAGACTTTTTAAAGGAATTTTACAGTGAAAGAGAAAAGTCTACATACTCTGGAATTTTTATCAATTTGGAAAAGATGTCATAGAGTTGTTTAAGGCATTAAAATCAAAAATGTTTGAAGGACAAAATCGAATATAGAGAAAACATAACTCAGAAATTATTGGAAACAAACAGAAACAAATTTTCTATAGAAAAAACTTATCGATAAAAAATTTTCTATAGAAACTAGTTATCGATAAAAAATTTTCTATAGAAACTAGTTATCGATAACAAATTTTCTATAGAAACTAGTTATCGATAACAAATTTTCTATAGAAACTAGTTATCGATAACAAATTTTCTATAGAAACTAGTTATCGATAACAAATTTTCTATAGAAAAAAGTTATCGATAACAAATTTTCTATAGAAAAAAGTTATCGATAACAAATTTTCTATAGAAAAAAGTTAACGATAACAAATTTTCTATAGAAAAAAGTTATCGATAACAAATTTTTTATAGAAACTAGTTATCGATAACAAATTTTCTATAGAAACTAGTTATCGATAACAAATTTTCTATAGAAACTAGTTATCGATAACAAATTATCTATAGGAACTAGTTATCGATAACAAATTATCTATAGGAACTAGTTATCGATAACAAATTTTCTATAGGAACTAGTTATCGATAACAAATTGTCTATAGAAACTAGTTATCGATAACAAATTGTCTATAGAAACTAGTTATCGATAACAAATTTTCTATAGAAACTAGTTATCGATAACAAATTTCCTATAGAAACTAGTTATCGATAACAAATTTCCTATAGAAACTAGTTATCGATAACAAATTTTCTATAGAAACTAGTTATCGATAACAAATTTTCTATAGAAACTAGTTATCGATAACAAATTTTCTATAGAAACTAGTTATCGATAACAAATTTTCTATAGAAACTAGTTATCGATAACAAATTTTCTATAGAAACTAGTTATCGATAACAAATTTTCTATAGAAACTAGTTATCGATAACAAATTTTCTATAGAAACTAGTTATCGATAACAAATTATCTATAGAAACTAGTTATCGATAACAAATTATCTATAGAAACTAGTTATCGATAACAAATTTTCTATAGAAACTAGTTATCGATAACAAATTTTCTATCTGTATGTAAGAATTTGAATAACACTGTCGCCTAATGGAGTTGTCTTTAAAAAAAGAGAATTTTGGTCAATTTTTTAAAGAAATTTTACAAGAAATTTGGAACTTTTACTTCAAACAGTGTTGCTTAAAAGGGGATTCTATTTAAAATTAATTTTCTTTTTTAATGTTTAAAGGAATTGTCCCAAGAATTTATTTATAATGCGGCACCCTGCACGTTGCGACTGGCTTGTACAGCTTTTTTTCTACAAACAATTGTTATGTTAAGTGACTGGGTGGTCGTCAGTTGATTGAAGATCAAAAAATGTCGATTTTCATTTAAGCGACGACCAATACGATGCTACAATAACACTTCATAAGTAAATTTGATTGGAAAAGAGTGAAGAAAAGGACCAACCGTTGACACAACTTGTTGTACAACTAATTGCAACGTGTAGGAAGGAGCTGCATTATATCGTTTAGTAATGATTGAATTGTTTCAATAAACATGTCCTAACATAACGATTTTAACTGTAAACCGTATGAAGATTGCGTCAACATGTTCGTTAAACGTACGAAAATACATGCGAAAGTTTTTAGAAATCTTTGTAAACAAATACTATACTCTTGCCAATCGCAATGTGTAGGAGCCAGCCGTATCATGGTGTTGCCTAATAGAATTTTATTAAAAAGTGTGATTGTTTAAGCTTTTTAAAGAAATTTTTTTAAGAGTTTGTCAGTTTTAATTAAATTAACGAACAAAAATTAATTAATACAGAAAAATTTTATACTATTTTGAAAGGAACTAAGGTACAGCTTTAAATTTGCTTGCTTTGCTATTAAATTTCAAATAATTCTTTGAATTTTATCAAGGCAAACTTACCAAGTTATTTAATAACAATGCCAAAAAGTGTGTAATCAAATAAAATGTGTAGTTTTGCTCAGAAAGTTTAAAAAATTACCTGAAAACAGAAAAACAATAGAAAAAAGCAATTAGAAAACTTTTTTTAAAAATAAAGAAAAATATTTAAAATTTTAATTCAAAAATTAATTTTTAACACCCCAAATAATAAGAGAGATATAAAATATCCTCCAATTCTATTCCATTTATAACATTTATTGACTTCAAGAAAACATTTGATGCTATCAGTAGAGCATCTACATACAGTTTGTCAAAAAACTCTTTGCACAGAACAAAAAAAATGTAAAATGTGATCTTCATTCAAGAATTCCAACAACAAAATCTTTACATACTTTTTTATTTTTGCACACACTCTATAACTGTACTTGTTTAAGACCATAAGGCGCCAATAGTTTTCTACTAGTCACACACATTACAATAATAACAACAACAAAAGAACTTTACACAGTATAAAGGGTGTGAAAAAAATCTTTGCATATTGAATGAAGATAATAAAAAAAATGCCGTTATTTCCCAAGAATGTTGTGTATTTTGGGTTTTTTTTTTTACAAATGAGATGGAATGTGAAAACGGTAAACAACGTTTTAGTAATGAAGTGATCGTTTTTTATGTAACAAGTGTCCTTGTATTCGAATAAAAAAAATGTCAGGAAAACGAGTTTCAAAAAATATTATACAATTGGTCTATTGCAACTACTACAAAGGCCAATCTGCCAAGGAAATCGCCGATATGTTCTCCTTGAACATCAGGGCGGTATATAATATTATAAACCGTGCTGAAAAAGAAGGAGGACTAGACTTAAAAGGATTTAAAGGCAGGCCAAAAAATGTGATGCAGCGAGTTGAAAGAAAAATTATTAGAATCGTGTATGGTAGGCCACAATCCAGTACGAGATGTTTAGCTCTTCAAGTGCAAAAAGACTTTGGGTTACGTGTTTCCCAAGAAACCATCAGAAATGTTCGTCAAAAACACAAATAGTCTTCAAGAGTGGCTAGGAAAAAACCCCTGCTGTCAGCACAAAATGTCGAAAAGAGATTAAGATTTGCCACCGAATACATTTCACTTACTCCGGAGTACTGGGACTACTCTGTTATTTTCTCAGATGAGACGAAAATAATGCTTTTTTATTATCATGACGGACCACAAATAGTTTGGCCTAAGCCTCTGAAAGCACTATAAAATTAAAATCTTATTCGTACAGTAAAGTTTGGAAAACTGTCTGTAATGGTATGGGGCTATATATCCAGCAAGGGAGTTGGTGTAAGAAGGATTTTGGATGAAATAATGACTAAGGAAGTATATCTTGATGTTTTGAAAAATGAACTGACCGCCAGCATTAAGAAATTTGGTTTTATTGACCCGGTTAATCCGAATAAATTTTATTTCAAACATAAATCGTATTTATGTAAGTCCAGGTTACTTTACAACTGCTCCAAAGTTATTGATACTCTTGCCCAAAGTCCTGATATTAGCCCTATCGAAAATTTGTGGGTTCAAGGTAGGAAAAAGATCGCCCCCAAATAAAAACGAATTGATAAAGTTCATCAAAGAAGAATGGGAAAAAATACAATTAGAATATGACATTCCGAAGCTTATTCAATCCATGAGAAGGTGTCTACAATCGATGATTGCTGCTCAAGGTGGACACACAAAATATTAGCACTATAATTTTTAAAGAAATTGCATAAGTCTTAATATTTTGTCAAGTGGGCAAAGATTTTTTTGACAAACTGTATGTTTACTCTGCATGTAAGAGAACAACATTTACTTTCAATTACTGTCTTATCCCATGATATGAGGCATAATTTCACACCATACTCGAGTTATAAGAGCTATTGTCAGAGTTTCACGATAGGTTTTCATCACATTTTCTCTAACCATTGCCAAATGTTCTCGATTGGCTTGAGGTCTTACGTATTCAGCTGTCTGGGTACACAATTATTCGTTAATTTGCTGGAAATTCCATTGATTTCCCACACCCAAGTACTCCCGTAGCAACTGTAAGCCGGAAAATTAGAAGGTAGTGTGTTGGCTTGTTAGGTAAGAGCCAGAGATCAGCAATGAATCGCTTTTTCGCTGCTCATAAGCACTCATGAAATTTTGAATATAAGTCAGTCAACAATATTGAAATTTAACTATGTACTCTGATTCATTCGTACTCAATACAACGTTGTATTATAACTACAGGTTGCAATTGAGTATGCGTACAACGTTGACATCAAACTCATACCATTCGAAATATGTTTGATTCATAAGCCAGCCTACTCTTTTAGATTCATAACTTTACATATATAATTGGCCATTACAATCCTTTAGTCAGGATTACGACCTAGCTTCTCACACCAATTAGGTTGTGTGTGTTAATTTTATACATGAGTGGCGGATCCTACAGGTTAAAGTCCGAACGACAGATTTTTAACCAAGGCTTCACATCTTATGAGCCAACACACACTACCTACTACTAGATTACAGCGACCGGTATGAGAGGTATACCGTACAAAATTCAGAAAGCCTCAACCTCTTAGAGACTAAGTTTAGAGTACTAGAAGTAGAGTAAAACAGGAAGGCGACCTATTCTCATCATTACATCATCAATTTCCTTCAAACAAGATGCTGTTCTCGATCTTAGTTGATCATAGTCGAGAACGATATCTTGTTTGAAGGTTTATATCGGGTTATAGTGGCTTCAAAACCGCCAGTTGGGTAAAGCTCTCAGCTGCTAAACATCCTTCATTTGAAGCGCAATTTATTTAGTAAAAGGTTCGCCATTTACGAATATGGAGTGTTTAAGAAACGCAGAAGCCGTGAAACTAATTCAAACTCGCTTTAGGAAGTGTGATTCGTGAACGTGATCACTTTCCAAGCAATACGCTGTGATATCAACCAATTGTGCACGGAATCGGCAAGAATATAAAGAAATTTGAAGACTCACAAAGCGTTACAGATGTGAGCAATTTACACTCTGCTGAAAATATATCTTTTGTGGCGTATAATCGGAAATTGTTAGTTTCCAAGCATTCTTAGCAATTTGGCTTGTCTTGATGAAATTCCAAGAACATAATCTCAAACATAATTGGTCCATACAGCTCTTTAGTTAGGCGTACAACCGATCTTCTAACACCACCCATGTTCTGTGTGTTAAATTTATCCATGAGTGGGAGTAATTACAGTTTAACGTCTACTCCGAGAACAACAAATTTAAGCAAATTTTCATGGCAATTTCATCTGCTTTCAGAGTTTTTGAAAAAGGACTGCTGAGAAGTTGGCGAAGAAATATACACTGAGCGCCAAAAGTGAGTAAACACCACCGAAATAATTCATTTTCTTAGGATAGCGAGAAGAGTAAATGAGAATAGTCGAATAAATTTCCAAAAATAAAAACGTTTATTTATTACTTATAAAATGTTAAAACAAAAACAACAATTCATGATAAAGAAATTTTTTTTATACTTAAGAACAAAAGTGTTGACTCACTTATGGCGCTCGCTGTATTTCTTAATATTCCGTTTCGTTCAAGATATCTAACTTGTTTAAACCACGAGCTCGCGTTTTATAACCCAACACACTATCTACTAGACTATGGCGACCTTGCAGTGCCGCAAAAATATCACTCAAGGTATACTGGAATCAGGAATCAACAAAATCTAAAGTTGAGGCAAACAGAAGAAACATGTGTGTTGTAGGACATATCGTAAGACCTAGTTTATAAAGCAAAGAACTATGGAAACGATATGTTAAAATTGCCTACTGTTTTGCTATCACGAATATGCCCTTATTAATTATGAAATTAAAATTAATTAATTTTAAATTTAAAAAAAATCCTTCCTTTAAACACTTTTTACACGAACTTCCAATTTAATTGCACTACAGCAACCCTTATCACTTGAATGGTATGCAGCAAGACCCATCCCTGTATGAATAAGGACACACATGCACATGTGTTTTTTTCTCTTCTCTTGTGTGCTCTTGGCTTATAAAGCTATTCTATACAGTAAGTATTGTAAAAACAACAACAATTGCATTAAGAAACCAAAACCAAAGAAAATAAAAGTTTTACTCTCTCTCACTCTATCTCTCTCTTATTGTGTGCGATGTTTTACTGTGTTTGTTTTTTAAGAAGTAGTTTTTTTCTATTGTTGTTGTTGTTGTTTAGTTGAAGGTTTTTTATTTTTACTTTTTTTTTGTTTTGTCTTGATGCCATAATAATAAAAACAAAGTAAAAAAGAAGAAGAAGAAGAAGAAATACAGGTTAAGTTACTGCTGGGCTAAAGGTGCTGTTTACACCTTGTATGTATGTAAGTGTATGTTTGTATGCAGGGAGGCATGGTATGGTATTTTGTTTTGTTTCTTTCAAACTGTCTGCTGGCTTGATTCTATTAAAGATTGTATGAGTATGCAAGTGTGTGCGTGTATTTTTTTTATTTACTGTGTGTATACAAGTATTTAAGAGGCCAAAAAAAGGAGGTTATCCTTATAAGAATGTGTAGGTATACATATGTATGTAAATGTATGTATGTTTTATGTGCTTAAGATATTAAGAAGAGTGTGTCATAGAATCTTTTAGAATTTTGCTTCTTGGTTTATATTTACTTTATCTCGTACAATTTTGACATGGTATTAAAACACACACACACTCACCGAGGCAAATAAACATACCTTACATACTTATTAAGCTTAGAGAGTTTTGTAGAGGCTTTTTATGATACCCTACATCAGTAGGCATAATAAAAAATTTCCCTTTTTTTCTTTATTTTGTCCTCTTTTTACAATTTTTTTCTATTTATTTTTCCTTTCCATAAACGTTTAATAAGAATTAAATTTAAATTTTATAAAAAAAACATTAAAAAAATCCCGTTAATTATCACCCAACTCAAGTTACATACAAAAACACATATTTAAAGTTCAAGGTGACATTAATAACAACAGTTTTATGTTTGCCTTCTTACAAGCAAAGGATAAACACTAAAACACAAAATACCCTCTTACACAACACATTTCTTGAAAATACGAAGAACACAAACAACAACAAGAACAATAACAACCGTTACAAATCAATTTTTTGTTTGATTTACAATGAAATCAAATCAAATTTCATTTAATTGTGTTGTTGCCCCCTCTCTTATTAATTTCATGCACCCTTCGTTGTACGTATTGCCTTCGTAAAATAAATCACATACAATGGCATTAAATTAAAAGAGACACACACAGCGAGAGAGAGTGAGCTACAGCAAGAGAACAATGCCCTCCTGTGTATAACTAATTCTAAAGCCAATTGTTTTCTCAAATAACAGTTACAATTCCAATTACTTACAAGGAGGAAAAAGTTCATACAGACCATACCATTGAAGACTGTGTAAAGGGGAATTTTCTCTCTACCATCCCGTTATTCGCAACCAAAGTGGTGTGATAAAAATCTCAAATTCTTAAAATTTTATTAGTTTTTGTTAAAAAGGAAATTTAATATCATGAGAATTTAAGGCAGATCCCATAAAGAAAAGAAAGAAAAACAAAATGAAGCGAACAATTGTTGTATTGCATCAGTGTTGTTGTTGTTGTTACTAAACATTTTTGTGGTTTATAAGTTATTGTTGTTACTTTTCTCTGTGTTTCATATTGTTTTGTTTTTTTTTGTAATAGACGCGTGTTAATATTTAGAGACAATGTGCAGAGTAGTCCATGGTTTTTATCTCAATTAGACACACATATACACCACCCTGACATACACATAAAGGCGGCAAAGAAGGAAATTTATTTGCGGAGTATTGTAAAACAGCTTAAGAGAATAAAAGTGTGTGTTGGAAAATGTTTTAATAGCATGCAAGTAAAATGGGTGTTAAATGATAAACCCATGTTTTGAAAAGTACTTTTAAAGTTTCGAGACAAATAAAGTGTGTAGAAAGTACTAAATGGTGTAGTTAAAGAGTTTGTTTTATTTTTCTAGTATTTAAGGTAATTAAAAAATTACTAAATCACTAAAAATGTATTTAAAAAATACTTTTTAACGAACTAAACTGAAAGTAATAAACTTATTAAAGAAAAGTATTTAAAAAAGTACTTTTTCAAAAAGTATTTAAAAAATACCTTTTTAAAAAAGTACTTTCTCAACAAAATATTGTTAAATTCTTTTTCAAAAATGATTTTCTGACATGATTTTTTTTAAAAAGTACTTTTTTAATTGCTATTTTAAAAAGATACTTTCTAAATGTTTTTTTATTTTTAAATTCTTTTTCAAAAATAACTTTCTAACATGATTTTTTTTAAAAAGTACTTTTTTAATTGCTATTTTAACAAGATACTTTTTAAAAAACATTTGGAAACAAAAAAAAATACATTTAGAAAGCATCATTTTAAACTGGTAATTAAAAAAGTACTTCTTAAAAAAATTTTATAAAAAGTACTTTTTGAAAAAGAATTTAAAAAAATAATTTAAGAAAGTACTTTTTCAAAAAGGATTTAAAAAGTACTTTTTTAAGACTTTTTTTAAGAATGTACTTTTTTCTAAAATTCTTTAAAAAAGTAAAATTAAAATTCCCATATTCGAGCATAATTTGAAGCTTGTTTTCTGAACTTCTTTGTGTTTTTTTATATTAAAATGCGTAAAAAGTACTAAAAGCTCCAGTACAAGGAATTTAATATCTTTTAAAGCATAAAAATTAAAAAAAGAGGTACTAAATGGTCAGTACTTTTTTGAAGAAGTAAAATTAGATCAAAAATTGCGTTTCATTTTTAAAGTACTATTTTAGAAAGTGCTTTTCTATACTTTTGTGTCCTTATACACTAAAAAGTGCTAAATAATGTAATTAAAGTAAAAGATTTAGTGTTTTTAAGCACTGAAGCATTATTTAGTACCTCTCGAAAAAAAGTACTTTTTAAAATGTTCCTATTTAAACAGTACTTTTTAACATTTTTTTAAAAGTAAGCTTGAAAATCTACATTTCCCCAAAGGTACTTTTTAGAGAGATATTTTTTTAAAGTGCCTTTTTAGTAACTTTTGTGTAATTTTAAATATGTAGTGCAATTGGTTTAATAAGGAAACAAAGTTTTTATATAAAAAAAACTTTTTAATTTTGGTACTTTTTTAGTACTTTTTTAAAAATAGTACTTTTGAATAAATTTTGTCACAAATTGACTATATTAAATAGAATTTTCTAGTTACATTTCTAGTTTTTGGTTAATTGTATCTTCAAAATGACTTTCTACCCTGTTGGTACTTTTTTGGTACCTTTTCAAAACTCTTTTTTTAAACAAAAATTTGGTTACTATATTATTTTTTTTTTTTAAGAATATTGCTATACTTAAAGTATTTAGAGAAAACTTTTTTATCCAAAAAAAATTCCTATTTTATAAAAAAAAGTACTTTTTAAGTACACTTTCGAAAAGTAATTTTTTAAGTACCTTCTTTAACGAAAATAAAAAAAAGGTTTTTGCCATTAAACGAGCATTTTGAATGTAAAACACTCACAATCCGTATCATTGTTCTTTAGAATTTCTTTTTTAGAGAAAGAACAGAGGGGTGCCCACCACACAACGGAAGCAATACTTTAAAAACGAGGGTAATTGTTAATCGAACATGTCATTTTGTAAATTTTCTTTTTCTATGCTTTGGAAAATACAAATACAACAAACAAAGAGAAATCCATAGAAATTAATGGTTCTCAGCTTGTCTGACGATTTTCTGAGTTTGACATCCTTTTTCTACCCCTTTTCTAACCTCACAACAAAAAAGGGTACTTTATGACATTCTTACAATATACATGTATGGGTGATGGTGTTGGTGGTGGTGGTGGTGGTTGTACACACAATTAACTTTTCTTTCCTTAACACTTTTTAACGCTCTCACTTTTTGCTTTAATTTCCTGCCATTTTATTTATTGTTTAAATTTTATTTTCTTTTTTGTTTTCCCTTTAAGGTTTAGTATAGAAGAAAGGGAGAAAGGGGATAAAAAGAGTAAAGAAAAAAATATACAGCTGACTTGGCAAGAAAATGTGTTAGAAACAGCAGTTATTGGCTGAGAGGAAAAATTTCAAGCAATATTTCATAGAACATCATCTATAAAAAAGTACTTTTTAGGAAAAGTTATAGAAAAAGTACGGTTATGTAATTTTATATATGTAGTGTAATTAGTTTAATAAGGAAACGAAAATTTTTATATAAAAAAAAACTTTTTTAATTTTGGTACTTTTTTTAGTACTTTTTTAAAAATAGTACTTTTGAATAAATTTTGTCTTAAATTGAATATATTATATATTAAAATGGAATTTTCTAATTACAATTCTAGTTTTCCGTTATTATATCTACAAAATGACTTTCTTCCCTGTTGGTACTTTTATTGGTACCTTTTCAAAATTCTTTTTTTAAACCAAAATTTAATTATTATAATTTATTTTACATGTCATGAAACATATTTTAATAAAAGGTACCTTTTACTTCCTGGTACTTTTTGTTTACTGTTCTTATAAATGGTTTTAGAAACGAAAGCAGATTTTAGAATAGAATTTTCTACTTACAAGCTTGGTTTTTCACATTTGAGAAATGATTTTCCCTCTAGTGGTACTTAAAATATAGTATTACGTGAATACTACGTGGTAATGATTTTTTCCCTGTTAGTACTTTTTTGGTACCTTTTCAAAACTCTTTTTTTTTTAACCAAAATTTGGTTATTATAATTTATTTTACATGTCATGAGACATATTTTAGTAAAAGGTACCTTTTCCATTCTGGTACTTTTTGTTTGCTGTTTCTGTTTTCTGTTCTTAGAAATGGTTTTAGAATAACTTGAACTAAAGCAGACTTTAGAATAGAATTTTTTATTTACATTTATTAGTTTTTCATTAATATATGTACACATTTGAGAAATGATTTTCCCTCTAGTTGTACTTTTTTAAATTATTTTTGTTTGGTACATTTTTTTGCTAGTTTTTAAAGAATAGTATTTTTCATTAAATATTCTGATGTCTTAAGCAATAGTTGCGGTTTAAATGGAATTTTCTAACTAAAAATATAGTATTACGTGAATATTACGTGGTAATGATTTTTTCCCTGTTGGTACTTTTTTGGTACATTTTTCAAAATTCCTTTTTTCAACCAAAATTTGGCTGTTATGATTTTTTTACATGTCACGAGACATATGTTAGTAAAAGGTACCTTTTCCATTCTGGTACTTTTTCTTAGAAATGGTTTTAGAATATCTTGAACTATAGCAGATTTTAGAATAGAATTTTTTTATTTACATTTATTGGTTTTTCATTAATATATGTACGCATTTCAGAAATGATTTTCCCTCTAGTGGTACTTTTTTAAATTATTTTTGTTTGATACATTTTTTTTACTAGTTTTTTACTAGTATTTTTCATTAAATTTTCTGATGTCTCAGGCAATAGTTGCGGTTTAAATGGAATTTTCTAACTAAAAATATAGTATTACGTGAATATTACGTGGTAATGATTTTTTCCCTGTTGGTACTTTTTTGGTACATTTTTCTAAAACTTGGTTTTTGTTTCAAATTTTCATTATTTTATTAAATTTTTTATTGGCTTTTACAAATGGTACTTTTTCCTGCCGGTACTTTGTTGGTACTTTTTTTTAAGTACTAATTTAAGTTAAAATCTCATAAAATTAACTCCATGAAATTATTTTGTAGTCAATTACAGTTTTTTTTTCTTTAAATTCTGTCATAAAATTCTCTTCTTTTCTCTTAATAAAAAAAAAATACAGTGAAAACACAAAGGGTTTTGGATGGGGGATATCCCTTTTAGGAAACGTGTTTTTAAATGTCATCATTAAGCGTTTGTTTTTCCATTGAATGAAATGAAAATTTATGCAAAATTGTGACCATTTTTTGTTTTCTTTTTTTTTTTTTGTAAATTTTCTAAACCATTGACTTTTATTTGATTTCCATTGAATCTCCCACCACTTTTCAAAAAGAGTAGAAATGTACGGCTAGACCAGCACTGCTACGAAATTATTTAAAAAAAAAAAAAAAAAAAAACCTCACTTGAATTTAAATATTCGTTTTTAAAAAAGGGAATAACCAGTCCAGAGAACAGAAAGCGAACGAAGCTGTTGTATTTGTTAAGAATACGAAACAGAATTCTATTTCGCTTTGTTTGTTTTGTTGTTGTTGTTGTCATGTTACTGTAATCCATTAATAACCCATCAACCATAACATCATCTTCATCGTCGTCGTCATCATTGATGTCTCGCGGTGCCTTTACTAGTTTTAGCACAGGCTTTAGCTATCCTGCTGATATTGCCCTTGCACAACATAAACACACATACACGCATACACCCTCACATAACCGATTGAGCCACACAAGTACAAGAACCCTTTCTTGTTGTGTCGTCGTCGTGTTTTTTTATTACGAAAAAATTTATGGCATTCAATTGCGCTTTCGGGTTTTTTTCTCTCGCAATTACATTGGAGAGTATATACGAGGAAACAAATACAATTTGTGTTGCGTTGCAGAGAGTACATGTGTGTTTGTGTGTGTGTGGTTTGTTATGGCGTGTGTCACGTAAACGTATTATACCATCAATCGTCAACACAACCAATCTGCCAATTTAAGGCTTAACAAACACACGCACAGACACATAACGAAACCAAACCAAACCCTTGTCGTCTTCTAAGACTTTTATAACAAACATACAATGTATTTGAAATCATTTCAAGAGTTGAAGAGCAATACCGTGAGAGAGAGTGGGAGAGAGAGTTTGGTTTTCCAATACGTTTTCATAGTTTGCCGTGTACAAAGAGACCAAAGCGCCTCACACTTCAAAGGGTACTGAGGTGTAAAATTACAAGACAATATTGCTGAATGCAAAAAAAAAATAAGAACAGTGTTGCCATGAATGAGGTTATTATAAGAAAACAAGCAATTGTAAGGAAATACAACACACAGAATATTTGTCTAAGTACCTCTTGCTAATACAGCTAGCACTGGCTTATAAAAGTTTATTTCAGGAAAGGTATATACGTCCCAAGAAAGAAAAAAGGTACTAACAGAAAAAAGTACCATTTACGATAAACGACTATATGTAAAGGGTGTTTTTTATAGAGGTATAGAACTTTAAGTTGCAATAAAACAACGATGGATTGATTATTCGATTGACATGAATTTTATTTATCCGAAAGATAATCTTGTGGCATTACATTTTAAATGATGATTTCTGGCATATGACCGCCACGGCTGGCGCGGCGGATGTAGTCCAATCTGGACGTCCAATTTTCGATGACTTTTTTACAACATTTGTGGCCGTATATCGGCAATAATACGGCGAATGTTGTCTTCCAAATGGTCAAGCGTTTGTGGCGGCTTTACCTCATAGACCAATGACTTTACATAGCCCCACAGAAAGTAGTCTAGCGGTGTTAAATCACAAGATCTTGGAGGCCAATTCACAGGTCCAAAACGTGAAATTAGGCGGTCACCAAACGTGTCTTTCAATAAATCTATTGTGGCACGAGCTGTGCGACATGCTGCGCCGTCTTGTTGAAACCACATCTCCTGGACATCATGGTTATGGTCAGTTCAGGAATGAAAAAGTTTGTAATCATGGCTCTATACCGATCACCATTGACTGTAACGTTCTGGCCACCATTGTTTTTGAAAAAGTACGCGGACCAATGATCCCACCAGCCCATCAAGCGCACCAAACAGTCAGTTTTTCTGGATGTAACGGTGTTTCCACATACACTTGAGGATTGATTACCTTCACTCCAAATGCGGCAGTTTTGTTTGTTGACGTAGCTATTCAACCAGAAGTGCGCTTCATCGCTAAACAAAATTCGCTTATGAAAATCGGGAACAACGGTAATCTCGTTTTGGGCCCATTCGACAAATCTACGCCTTACTTGATGATCGTTTGGCTTCAAATCTTGCACGAGTTGGATTTTGTAAGCACGCAAATCAAGATCCTGCCGCAAAATCTTCCATAAAGTGGATGGACACAGATCCAATTCCTGTGCTCGATGGCGGATGGACTACTCATTCGGGTCTTCCTCAATGTTACGCTCTACAGCAGCAATAGCTTCTTCTGTGCGCACCGTACAGCGTCTCTGGGGATGCGAGTTATCAATCAAGAGTAAACGTGGTGCGAAAACGTTCCATGGTTAATCGAATTAACTGCTCTGATGGACGATTTTGTCGACGATAAAATGGACGTAGTGCGCGATACGTTTTCCGTACAGAACCATTATTTTCGAAATAAAATTGCACTAAAATTGCAAGCGTTGTTCACGGCGTGAGTCTATTCATGATGAATTGCCAAACCAAACTGAGAATAAATCACTTGACAGCTGTTAAATCGGTCGCCATCTTGAAAAGTAATGCCAACTTAAAGTTCTATACCTCTATAAAAACACCCTATACTTAAAAGAATTTTGGAAAGGTCACTTTGGTTCAAAAACCAGCTCAGACATCTCGAACAAAACGAATTACATAAAGAAATATTTCTTTAGGGGACTTCCCCTCAAAAGTCTTCTGCCAAAAACTCTCGAGAGTAAATAAACAGTACCATGAAAAATTGGCACGCGGCACTGAGTCGACATTAAACTGTAGGATAAAATTAACATACAACATGAGTGGTGCACCAAACTAGGTTGCAATTCTGACTAAAGGGTTGTAATGACCAGTTAAGTAAGTAAGTAAGATCATGATTAAGAACGCTGACCGTAATTTTAGAGCGCTTAGAGCTCTGCAATTGACGATTATGGACTGGAGAGCATGTTATTTCAAACAAAAAGATTCCACAAGCCACACAACACTATCGATTTCTGCTTAATAGCTTAAGTGGCTTAAAAAAAGGGGTAAATTTATGTTTTGGAACTGCAATGGACCATCAGGTTCAAGGGATTTTAAGACGTGAGACTTTTTTTTGTTGGAACATATAATCCGCAAATGTTGATGCATTTGAAAACCCTATATTCGTCAAGTTATGGCCGCCATACTGACCCTAATATGCGAAAAAGTTGCCGCAAGCTTGCTCAAAAGGATCAACTGCTGCTAATAATTCAAATGCAATTATTTCAGTGACATTCTCTTTCATATATAGTGGCGGGGGGTCAGGGCAAGTTCCAAGCATTATAATAAAAAAAATTTATTAGTTGGCAACATTAACAAGCAAGACTCTTCATATCTCTTCTCACTAGCGTTGCCATTTGTCAAGTTTTCCCTTTTTTTCCAAGTTTTTTGAGATGCGAAAAAGTTTTCATTAAAATTGTTTTCTAACAAACCAAGTTTTTTCTAAAAATTCAAAATTTCAATAAATTCAACAATAACACGAAATATTTACATTTTTATATAAAATATTGTCTATTTTATTCATCCCGGGCACAAGTAGCAAAGAAACACCAATAGAGGATACCGTTCACCGGTGTTTCCTTTAAAAATATTGATACTTTTGTAGAAAACAAGTTTTTTTTTGTAAAAAAAAAGTTTTTTTTTCCCAGAAATAAAAAGTTTAAAAAAAAAAAATACTGGCAACACTGCTTCTCACTGTCGTTTTCTGTTGCTCTGTCTTTCTAGTTGTGATTTTTTCATTCTCCTTACAACAAACATTTACATGCACACAAATAACCACACACATACATCCACTTTCACATTTACGAGAGCTTTAAGCGAAGAAGACATCATCGTAATGTCGTTTGGGTGACAATAAAATGATAGGGATTGCATGACAAGAATATGAAACCGTTACAATTTTTTTTGTTGTATTATGATGAGAGAGAGAGAGAGGGTTTGAAATAAATAAGAAAAAGGAAGAACAGAAAAGAATTGCTTTTTTTTCTTTAAAGAAAATATTAAAGTGGGTTTTCTGTTCCGTTGGCAGAAGAAAAAAAAGAAAAAAATGTCGGAAAAAGGACGTTAAATTGCAATTAAAAAACACAAGTGGTTGAAGGAGTAAAATTGTTTTTTTCTTTCTTTAATTACATTAATAAACTGTAATTAAAAATAATTTTTATTAAATAAATTCCACGCTTTGATTAATGTTTTCTGGGTTAGAAAAGAATTACTGTTGGATTGCTAGGCCATGCTGGATTGCTCAATTGGCCATATCTTAGGTCGAGGAGGACGAACCACAGTTTATTTGTCTTTCTCACATTGATATTTATTAGGAGCTCGCTGTCTTTACGGAACAGTGCTTAATAGGGAGACATTTACATCGAAAAGATGCTATCTCCGGGGAGTTCTGCAGAAATTACGACTCGAATGAGGAGTAACAGACCCTCTGCCACTTAATGAATCACTGCCTAGCAGTGTTGCAAAACTGAAATTTTAAAATGGTACTGAACAATAGCTGAAAAAGTACTTTTTTGCATCAACTGGTACTTTTGTAAAAGATGCGTACATAATTGGTCATTATAACCCTTCAATCAGGATTATGACCTAGGTTAGGTTGGGTTAGAGGACGTGTACTTGCCAATTAATAAAAGTACAGTACCCGGAGGTCGAATTGACCCATTGTACAACGTCCTAGTTTCTCACACCACTTATGTTGTGTGTGTTAATTTTATACATGAGTGGTGGGAACGACAGATTTTTGAAAAACTTTATCATGGCAATTTTTATTTACTCTCAGAGTTTTTGCCAGTAAGTGGAACAGGAAATTAACGACTTATTCGTGTCCCTTACATATATGACACGAACAGCTGATTCGGAATGAAACAAAACGTAAAAGCCCCGTTTAGTCAAACGTCGAGGGAACGTAATGTAACATACGTTCGTGTTAAGCATATGAAGAGCATTGCAAATGCTTACCGAAATTACATTACGGTTCGGCAAGCGTTTTAGTTGCTCTTCGTATTCTAAAAACGAATGTACGTTCCGTGGGCGTTTGGCTAACCGGGGCTAAAGCTTAAATCTACGTTTAGCATTGCGTTGCTAATGCATTAATAGTTGAAAGAACATGGAAAAATAAAAAAAAATACTAAAAGCGTCAAGGGGGCGCTGCGGTATTTTTTAAATGAAAAAGTACTGAAAAAAGTACTAAAGTACTTAATTTTTCAACACTGCTGCTTAGCATATGCGCTATTCCGCACTTCTATACTGGGAATCCACTCTTGATATCCCATACAACACTGTACGAATTCATTAGAAGAGGCATTGTTTGGTATATAAGTGAGTCTAGGTGCCTTTGAATAGAGGACCCTTGCTTGTCGGCCTAATATGCTGGCCTAAGCGAAAGCATTACCCGTTTTTCAAATGGAGTAACGCCACCAGAAGTTATTATTGTTGTTCTGTCGTAATATTGCGACCATACGATCTATTGTACTTCCCTTAATCTATGGAGGCTGTATCCCAATAATATCTGCTCCAAGTATATTGTCCTAACAAGCTACAGAATGCTTCTCGGCCTCAACAAAAACAATTTCCTTTCCTCTAGCACTTTATAAACATCCAGGGATGTATTAATGCCCTACAATTTCCAAGAATGTGTCCTGAAGATTCATTATTACCACCACAGAATCTGCTTATTTGGTTCCAGATGATTTCCATTCTGAGCGAATGTATTTAAAGTCTACAGAGGCCGTTACTAACCTCAGGTTATTGCTAAATAGTTTGATATAAGACCTGGAAAATCTCCTGCTATTATAATTTCCCATAATAGTTTTGATGGCCTCAAACCCCTTCAATTATTTAGAGAGTCTTAGCCACTCTTTACAAAAGCTTTGTTCGCAATGCTCAACTGGCTCCCTTCTGAGCTCCTCGCTAAGCAGGTGGCTAAGTTCACGGCGACGAGACTCAATGCCCTGTCTCGTTGGCGTGTTATCGCTTCTGGTCATTCCTCTATTTTGGGGATCGATCCCGTGGCCCCATTTGATATTGATTATCTTCCTGTGGAATACTGTTTTGATAGGGGTTTCGACTTCCTGATCCCGAGCGGAAGTGACTGGACGCCTGGCACGACCGTTCCATCTGAACTCCTGGATGTCTACACCGACGGCTCCAGACTCGATAACGGGGTGGGCAGTGGAGTATACTCTGGGAAATTGGACCTGAACATCTCACTCCGGCTGCCGGACTACTGCAGCGTGTTCCAGGCGGAGGTAATGGCCATCTGCCGGACCGCACAGTGTGTCCTCGCCTATGGTGTTCCTGTCCCTTTCACCCGCAACTCGATCTACTCCGATAGCCAGGCTGCGATAAAGTCTCTGTTGAACGTTGCGGATAATTCCAGGATCGTCAGAGAATGTCGCCGCTGCCTCAATCTCCTTTCTGGGCGCCTCGGCGTCACACTTGTCCGGGTTTCCGGACACTGCGATATTCCGGGAAACTGCAGGGCCGACGAGCTGGCCAGGGATGGCGCACTACTTCCGGAATCTTCCTCAATGCCACTTACCTCGTTCAAACTGGCTATAGCGCGGAAATTCTCCCGGGATGCCAACCGGTCCTGGGTCAATGAGTAGTCCTGCTCCATCGCTAGGCTCACTTGGCCCACAATGGATAGGAGGCGTACCAACCAGCTACTTGGACTTGGCCGTAATATCATCTCGATCACAGTGGCAATGCTTACAGGCCACTCTGTTATGGGTAGACACGCGGAAAGAATGCGACTCCCATTTAATGACTTCTGCCGTGGATGCAGATCCGCCGAGGAGGAGGAGACTGTCATCCACTTCCTCTGCCAATGCCCATTCCTTGCGGGATGCAGATATAGGTTATTTGGCTCTCCGACCCTTGTCAGCTTGACGGAGCTATCGTCCATTGATATCAAGGACATAGCCTCGTTCATCAAACGTTCTGGCTGGTTTTCCAGCGTGGGGTAGTCGTGCTTTTTGGAAAATGTGCAGCCCTTGCGCTGACCAACTTCCCCCTCCCTTGGATCGGAGGAACTTGGTCAGTGCAGAGGCTGCGTTCACCTGTGGCATCACAACGGGCCGCTATGCGTGCTCAAGTGAGCTTTTTGGTAAATTAAAGCTACCACGCTAACCTAACCTAGCCTCTCTTTATCTTCCCTTTCTTCGAGTATACCCTTCTGAACATACATACCACAAAAGTGTTCTGGCCCTTTGAGCGGATAGTGGCATGAATTAACACAAGACTAGGGGTACAACAGCTTAACTGAAAAATCTTCCCCTCCAGAGAGATGGTTTACTTTGCATATTTTTCCGTTACAAAGCGCACATTTGACTTTGCAATGCCTTTGTTACTCTAATCGATTTTTTTATTACGACAATAAATTAAACTCTCCCGTACTCACTCCTTCTCTCTCCCTCTCTCTCTCTATTTTTAAAAAGAAATTCCTTTATTTTATTAAAAAAAATTCTTTTACTCAAGAAATTTATATTAAAAGGCTCTTTTACACACACTCTTCCCCAAACTCGCTAAATTCTTGAGCACAACGCGAAGTCAAAGACATTCTCTAACAGCTTAACAACAACAAAAACCATTAAACAGCTTTTGCTTTTAATACTTTGAAAAGAAAGAGAGAGCAATAAAGGAAAAATTCCCATCATGGTGGCGTTCAAAAATAATTTTTTACTTGACTTTTAATTATGATGCTTAAAACAATAACAACAAAGTGAAAAAGAAAGGAAGAAAAAGGAAAAAAAATACTTTCTTTTCAAACAGGCCTGCGTTACTTTGTTTCTGTTTTAAGAAAAGAAAAGAAAAATAAAAAACAAAATTAACTTAACGCTAGAAAACGAATATTAACGAAAGATTAACGGGAATATAAAAAAAGAGTATAAAAATTCATTATGACAGAATAATAATACAGGCTAATGAATGATAAAGTACAACAACAACAAGAGCAACAACATCGGTACAATAATTATAAAGAAAAATAGAAAAACAAAAAAATATTTAACACAACGAAGAAATACGAGGAGCTACATGTACGTATAGCAAGCAGTTAAGCTCTTTAAAAACGAATTTCATACAGAACAAATAGTGAATACGTACACATACATACATGCGTATGCATAAAGAGTAGTTAATGTCACCAAAAACAAATTGCATCAGGATCAAACAGCAAATACGAACAGCGAACTTGTATAGACGAGGAGCAGATAAACTCTCCAAAAACGAATTGCAAAGACATCAAATAATTCAGGTTGTTTACATTATCCCATACAAGAGAGTACAGAGTTGTTGTGAAAATCAAAGTAAGCCGTCTAGGTAATAAGGGAGAGTCAGGAAGAGTATTAAAACTCTCTCAGAAGCAAATGAGCTGAGTGTAGATTAAGTAGTAGGGTGTTGTGTTTGCATGCATATTCATTCAAATGCATGCACAAGGTATTGTACGATAAATGTTGTGAAGAAAACAACAATTGAACGCGTAAATAACGTGAGAATTTTAAAGCTTTCAGTGTTTAAGAGGCACAGAGCCTGCTTGTTTGTTATCTTTATTATGCCTAAACTAAAGCAATATACTGGCTACACTGAATAAGGTACAGAGGTTGACTTGGTTGGGCGTCGCAGGCTTGTCTCCAGGTCTTTTAGTCTTTAAAACCATTAGACATCTTCCTCCGAAGCATGGCTGCTAGATCGGCACTAAGGCTTAAGTTCTCAGATATGTTTAGGCCATGTACGGTGGGCCACGTTTCAATACTGCATGAAGTAGAGTCGAAACACTCAGGTTTTAAATGCAACTACATGGTGCAGGACACTGTTTTCGGACGAACATACAAGATTAACACTCCCTCACCGGAAGAATGGGTCGCTGAAGCTGTCATCGCTGACGGTACTATAAAGATTTTCACCGATGGCTCAAAAATGAAATTCGGAACGGAATTCTATTCCGATAAACTGCTGGCTCTGAGCGACTCATACAGATTACCTAACCAGGTCAGCGTTTTTGAGGTAGAGATTTATGCTGTTGAACAAGACGCAATCATGGTTGAAACCAGAAAAACTACCTCTTTCGAACTTGATCATATGTGTGGACAGTAAAGTCAGCATCAGAAGTTGCATGGACTCTGTACACCGTATACGTGGACACAACACCTGGCTCTACTGGGTTTTGGGTCACTATGGCATAGAGGGAAACGAAAAAGTGGACGAATTGGCACGAAAGGGATCGGAGAAGTCTAAGGAGGAGTCTTAAAAGGCTATGTATGTGCCTCTACAGCAATACTGTTCCAAATGGGGAAAAGTAGCATGGAATTCAACAAACCTTGGGTGATGCAACATACTTGGTTGCCAAATTTAGAAACTACTGTGTCTAGCAGTGAACAGAAGGAGAAACCAGGGAACTACTTGAGGTCGACAAGAGAACGTTTCACTTTCTAACAGGAATTCTAATTGGACACTGCGCGCTATTGGCAATTCCACTGTCAATCTCGTTCTTCCTCACCAGGATTACTGAAGAAGCTGGCCATGGTGTAGAGGAAATGGAATCGATGCAACACTTTTTATGCGAGTGCTGTGGACATCAATATAGACGTCGTCATCGGTTTCTGGGTGACAAAACGTTTGAAGATTTGGGCATGGTGGCACACGTGCCACAAAGGGTCGCCGTAGTCTAGTAGGTTGTGTGTTGGCTTATTAGACCTAAGGCCACAGTTAAAACCCCGGGTTAGACATCAAAACGAAATATAAAAAAACATATTTCTTCCGCGACTTCCTCTCAGCAGATTTCTGGCAAAAACTGAAAGTAAATAAAATGCCATGAACAAGTTTCTCAAAAATCTGTCGGTCGGAGTCGACTTTAAACTGTAGGTCCCACCACTCATGTTTTCAAATTAACGCACACAGCATAAGTGGTGTGAGAAACTAGGTCGTAATCCTGACTGAAGGGTTGTAATAACCAATTATGTATGTATGTGTGTCCAGCAGTGAACAGAAGGAAAAACCAGGGAACTACTTGGGGTCGACAAGAGAACGTTTCACACTCTAACAGGAATTCTAATGGAACACTGCGCGCTATTAGCAATTCCACTGTCAATCTCGTTCTGCCTCACCAGGATTACTGCAGCAGCTGCCAAGATGTAGAGGAAATAGAATCATTGCAATACCGTGCTGTGCTCTGTACTCTAGAGCAGGTGGCATCGATTTTTCGCTGACAGAACGTTTGAAGATCTGGGCATGGTGGCGAACATGTCAATAAGGGCCCGGGACGGTTTCATCCAAAGCTCGCGGTAGTTTAAACACGCTACTAAAGGATCATAAGAAGGGGGCTTACCTTACAATAGGTAACACAATGGGCCATATGGATCCCAAGTGTAGTTGCCTGTGAACGTCAAGCTACCCGCTAACCTAACCTAAAACAATCTAACGTTTTAAAGAGAAAGCAAAGGTTTGGTTTAAATTTTAAATACAAGGGGCTACATACAACAGTGTTGCAAAACTGAAATTTTGAAATGGTACTGAACTATAATTGAAAGAGTACTTTTTTACACCAAATGGTACTTTTGTAAGCCAATGCGTACATATATATTGGTCATTATAACCCTTCAATCAGGGTTATGACCTAACTTCTCACACCACTTATTTTGTGTGTCTTCATTTTATTCATGAATGGCGGAACCTTTTTTGGAAAACTTTATCATGGCAATTTTATTTACTCTCAGGGTGTTTGCCACAAGGAAGGCGAACAGAAAAACTAACGACTTATTCATGGTCCTCACATACATGACCAGAATAGCTGATTCGGAACGTAATAAAACGTAAAAGCCCCGTTTATTCAAAAGTCGATGGAACGTAATGTGAACGTTTTTAGCATATGAAAGCAATGCAAACGAAATTACATTACGGTTCGCCAAGCGTTTTCACTGCTTTTCGTGTTCGAAAAACGAGTGTACGTTCCGTAGACGTTTGGCTAAGCGGGGCCAAACCCTAATACTACCTTTAGCCTTACGTTGCTAATGCATTGATAGTTGAAAACCTCAAGATATAAAATATGTAATAATAAAAAAGTACTGAAAACGTCGCGGGGGTAATGCGGTATTTTTGAAATGAAAAAGTACTGAAAAAAGTACCAAAGTACTAAATTTTTCAACACTGACATACAATATGAAAGCTCTAAAATGAGTAAGTAAGTAGAATAAGAGAGTGGGGAGAGCAGTGACAGTGTAGGCAACCATATTATTAGTTGTTTACATTTGAAGTTTAACGTTTACATTTCTCCTAACGGTAAAACCAAGCAGAATAAAATTTCAAATAAAACATCAGCAGCCATGTTTTTTTTTTGTTTACATTTCCATTTCAAGGTGGCAAATAATGCATATTAACGGCGGTTTACATTTCTCTCACAAAGAGAGCACAAAAGCAGAGCAGCGCAGCAGCCATACATATGTATATTATTTGTTTACATTTCAAGTACCCTTACTATGGCTATGTAGAGAAATTTCCTGCAGAGCTGCATTATTAAGGTAAGAATTTTAAAGACCTTTTTTTAAGCAGAAAAAAAAACCTTTTAAAGGAAATTTTTTTGTTTTGTTTTCTTATGTATTTTTAATAAAATAAACACTGCCCGCATTAGCATTTTAAACACAGACAATCTGCGTTTTTTTATTTTTTATTTAAAAGCCTTATTTTAGCGCCATTTAAACATATTTTCAACAAAGAAAAAATAAATTTAAATTTTAAATACTTATACACACATACATTGTACACGGCGCTTATAAATATTTCATTTTTCTTAAAGCAACAACAACAACAACAAAAATCGGAGAAAAAACGGTCTTGTTAAGGTACGCTTAAAAAAAGGCAAAAAAAAAAGAAAGAAAAACTCAGGGTAAACATTGTAAAAAAGTAGCAAAAAAAAAAAAACACATACAATTTGTCTTTACAATCAATAAAAACATATGGGTCTTTTCACATACAAAAAAAAATATTTTTCAATTTTTTTTTTAAGAAAAAAACTTTAATTTTTTACCACGAATTAATGAATAAATTTTTGCTTTATTTTTTATTTTTAAATTGAAATTTAAATTGAAATATATGGGTCTTTCTACTTACAAAAAAATATTTTTAAATTTTTTTTTTGGAGAAAAAACTTTAATTTTTTTACCTATTTTTACAACGAATTAATGGATAAATTTTAGCTTTATTTTTTTATTCTTAAATTGAAATTTAAATTAAAACATATGGATCTTTCCACTTACAAAAAAAAAATATTTTTCAATTTTTTGCGTCAAAAAAACCAACGAATTAATGAAATTTTTTTTTTAAATTTAAATTTTCCTTTGTGGAATAACCCATATACCTTTTTCCTTTAAAATGTAATTCAATGTCTCTTCTTTCCCTCTCCTTTTTGTCGCGTTTTTTGTCAAACTAAATAAGGTAGCTGAACGAACAAATGACTGGGAAAAATGACTTTAAATCCCTGTCATTGCTGTCAACGTTTAACATAATTTTTACAACGCTTGCCAACTTCTTTATCACTCTTCTTGTCAAGTGATTTCTTGTTTTTTTTTTTTGGAGGTAAACGCATGAAAAAAACAAAACTGTCAGGAAAAGGTACTTTTTTTCTGTTTATGCTGATGATAAACGTGAAAAGTTAAAGGAAACAAAAAAAAGAAAGAAACGAAAGGAAAGGAAAGGAAGTGAAAATGTTTAAAAAAATTTGGATTTAAAACATAGCTCTTCCTCTCCTTACAAGGATAAATATAAAGAATATATTTTACTGTGATTTAAAAGCAAATTTAAAAATTAAACATTTTGATTAAATATTAAACAACAATGGCAACACTTTATAAACACTAAGTGTTGCATAAAGTTTACATTATTAACGGTATTGGCAGACGATCCCATACTATTGGAAAATAGAAAAAATAAAATAAAAATGGTGGACTATTCATCTCTCTCTCTCTCCTAGGCAATCATGTAATGAACGAACTGGAGCAATTTCCTATGCAGATAACGTAGATCGTACAATATTGGTTAGTTTTAAAAATGCTATTCTGGAAGTTGCCGTAGTCTAGCAAGTTAACTAGTAAGGCCTCGGTTCAAACCGCAGGTCTCGAAATAAACGAAATTTGAAAAAATATTTCTTCGACGAGTTCCTTTCAACAAGGCTCCCATTTAACGACTTCTGCCGTGGGTGCAGATCCGCTGAGGAAGAGGAGACTGTTATCCACTTTCTTTGTCAGTGCCCATCTCTTGCTAGGTGCAGATATAAGTTGTTTGGCTCATCATCTATTGATGTCAAGGATATAGCTTCGTTTATCAAACTTTCTGGTTAGTTTTCCAATGTAGGGTAGTTGTGCTTTTTATGTGCAGCCCTTGCGCTGACCAACTTCTTCCTCTTCCCTGATTTTGGTGAAACTTGGTCAGTACAGGGATTGCGTTCACCTGTGGCAGAACAACGGGCCGCTATGCTTGCTCAAGTGAGCTTGGTGATATCAGAGCTACCACTCCGACCTAAACCTATCCTTTCAACAGATTTCTGGAAAAACTCGGGAGTGTAAATAAAATTATCATGAAAAGTTTCTCAAAAAATCTGTCGCCCGCAATCGACTTTAAACTGTAGTTCACGCCACTCATGTATAAAATTAAAACACACAACATCAGTGGTGTGAGAAGCTAAGTCGTAATCCTTACTAAAGGGTTGAATTGACCAATTATGTACGTATGTGTCTATGTATTCTAGACAGAAAACAACTTGCTTGAAGTAAAGTTAACGCGTGAATAACTGATCGCGACTGTGATGTAATTCTCAGTTGATATTTTTTTTCCCAGACGGTAGCAGTCTCCACCTTTTCGCCAATTGAGATTGTATATAGGGCGAATATTGGGCTCAGCAATGAGGCTTAGTTCTTGGAGTTTATATTGTATAAGAAACTATCACGAAAGCCGAAACCCTGAACATGATGACAAACGCCTCCAATTGATCGCTATACTTGTAAACAAGTTTTGGGCAGAAAATGAAGTTTCCTGGGGCTTGGTGTATGTATAATGAAAATCCATTCCCCGGTCAATAAACCTCAACTTGATAACACGATTTGCTAATACTCTGTGTGTGCAGCCCCTGCGCTGACCAACTTCCTTCTTTTCCCTGATTTTGTTGGAACTTGGTCAGTACAGAGACTGCGTTCACTCGTGGCATCACAACGGGCCGCTATGCGTGCTCAACTGAACTCTTTGATATCAGGGCTACCACTTCGACCTAACCTAATACTATGTGTATAGTCTGCCTCTTCCCGTTGGACCTATACTGTAAGCCGTCAGCGAATTATACTAGTCAATAACTATGAACAACTAGGCAATGTCACGGATGGAAGTATCTGCCATATGGGGAGGGGCTGTAATGACTATTAATGATGGCAATATCTCTCGAAAAGAAATTCACATACTTTCTGATTGTCTGACTACTGGGTTCTTCTAAAGGATGTTTTTTTTATAGAGGGGTATAGAACTTTAAGTTGCAATAAAACAACGATGGATTATTCGATTGACATGAATTTTATTTATCCGAAAGATAATCTTGTGGCATTACATTTTAAATGATGATTTCTGGCATATGACCGCCACGGCTGGCGCGGATGTAGTCCAATCTGGACGTCCAATTTTCGATGACATTTTCCAACATTTGTGGCCGTATATCGGCAATAATACGGCGAATGTTGTCTTCCAAATGGTCAAGCGTTTGTGGCGGCTTTACCACATGGACCAATGACTTTACATAGCCCCACAGAAAGTAGTCTACCGGTGTTAAATCACAAGATCTTGGAGGCCAATGCACAGGTCCAAAACGTGAAATTAGGCGGTCACCAAACGTGTCTGTCAATAAATCTATTGTGGCACGAGCTGTGTGACATGTTGCGCCGTCTTGTTGAAACCACATCTCCTGGACATCATGGTTATGGTCAATTCAGGAATGAAAAAGTTTGTAATCATGGCTCTATCACCGATCACCATTGACTGTAACGTTCTGGCCACCATCATTTTTGAAAAAGTACGGACCAATGATTCCACCAGCCCATAAAGCGCACCAAACAGTCAGTTTTTCTGAATGTAACGGTGTTTCCACATACACTTGAGGATTACCTTCACTCCAACGTTCCATGGTTAATAGAATTAACTGCTCTGATGGACGATTTTGTCGTGATACGTTTTCCGCACAGAATCATTATTTTCAGTTGTTCAGGCGTGAGTCTATTTATGATGAATTGCCAAATCAAACTGAGAATAAATCACTTGACAGCTGTTAAATGGGTCGCCATCTTGAAAAGTAATGCCAACTTAAAGTTCTATACCTCTATAAAAAAACACCATTTAATAAAACGACCGCTAGAAGGCTTCGCTAGTCTATGGTTCTCTCGAGACCCTCAACGAGATAGCTGAGCAAATAGAAATATCCTCAACACTGTACTGTCACATTCGTACGTACAGAACGTTAATTCCTCGAGAGCGATTGCCTTCAAACCTGTACAGATGCTGCGAGGACTTTGGTTGGAGCCCACATAGGGAACTCACATTTGTACACTTGTTCAGAATGGAAATAGTTTCCCCTTTGCTGAGCAGTTGCAATGTTGTACATGGCAAAAGGGAAAGTCGGAAACCAGCCTTTTCTAGGTTATTTTGATGGAAGAAGATTTAAGTCATGCATCAGACTATCCAGCAGTAGCCTGAGTGACCATTGAGGACTCCGAAAACAGTTGTTCAGCATTTCCAGCTGTATACATGTTTAGAAGGGGGTTCGTCCCCCATTTCGGGCGAGCATGTATACTTGTTGAAAGGGAAAATGGGAGACTAAACTTAAACCTAACTTTTCTATTTTATTTCGACAGAAGGAGATTTAAGTCCATGCATCAGACTATACAGAAGGAGTCTGACTGACCTTTGAGGACTCCATTCAGAATATGGATCGCTTCAAGGCAAACATGAATCATCAGAAAGAACACCTTCTCGGGATCTAAGCGATACGTTAATGCGTCCCCGGGTATACTTGTATATCCGTTGCTGGACAGGGAACAATCAACATCCTGAAGTTTATCAGGGCAATGGGCTTGAAAGGAAACATTATTGGGCTGCTCAATATAGACTGAGAGCAGTTTAATGCATCATATGGTCGATGGATAATAATGGCCAATGACTCCTGCAGGAACTGTAGACATCAAGAATAAGAGGAAATTGTTCTTCATATCTTGGGTACGAGAAGGAAGCAGGTAATAAATATCACTGATTATTGGTCAGGGTCAGACATCAGGAGCCTGAATGGTTACTTCAACGGCTAACACTCATGTATAAAATTAACACACACAACATAAGTGATGTGAGAAACTAGCACGTTGTACAATGGGTCAATTCGACCGCCGTGTACTGTACTTGTCTTAATTGACAAGTACACGTCCTCTAAACTAACCAAACCTAACCTACTTCAACGGATTCATAGAGTTCCAGTGTCAACTGATATGGAAGACTGTGATATTACAATGGATTTGAGAAATATTTGAGAACCTCTGTAGCGCTTTAGTTAGTTGCCTAGACTGCCTACTCCTGTATAATACAACGCAGTCAGTTTATGTTTTTCAATATTTTTTAAAAAAATTTATTGCGTCTCTTTATTATTTTTCTGTGTGCCTGAGTGTGTGTATGTGTGGATGCTGTTTGCTGAGAAGGTGTTAGTAGGTTTTGATATTTTGTTGGCTGTTTAGCGGGTGTGTTCATTCATCTGTCATAAATTTTTAAATTTTTCAACCACAACAGTTCTTTGGTGCACAGCAACACGTCGCGTTCTGTGTGCCGGAAATAATGGCCATAAAAAAAAAATTATTGTGTGTTATTGCTGTTGTTGCTATTGCTGTTGCTGTTGCTGTTACTATTGCAATAAAGAATATGAGAGGCCTTTGCATTGAAGGGTATGATGAGTGTGCTGCTCGGGTTTTTGTGTGTGTGTGTGTGTGAATAAATGCATTTATTTTAGAAACCATCCGAGGGGCTCTCTGTGTGTGCATGGAGTGTGTTTGTGTAGTATTATCGTCTTTTTAAAGATTATGAAAAACGATTTGACTGACTAATGATGACGATGACTACAACGACGAGGATGATTACGTCGTCATCGTCGTCGTCGTCGTCTGCCTTCAATATTGAGTGTCATGGTGTATGATTTTGTTTGTTCGTAAGAGTTTCATAGAAAGAGAGGTGGGGAGAGAGAGAGGAGTTCGAAACAACTCGGTTAAGAAATTATTCATGCGTGTCAGAGAAGAAAAAAAATGCAGTATTTTAGTGTTGCTGTTGCTGCTGCATACTGTTTTTTTTTGTGTTGTTTTCAATTTTATTTTAATTGAAGCTTTCAAAGAAGGAAAAACAAGTTTTAGCACGCGCACTGTTGATTTTGCAACAACATAACAACATGTTGAATGAATGAGTGAATGAATGTTGGTTGATCGTGCGATATTTTGTACTTCGTTTTTTTCTTCTTCTTCTTCACAACGTTGCCAATGTAATTGACATGTTGTTGTTGAATTATTGCTACTGTTTGTAATTTTTAAAATGAGGAACAAAAAAAAATTACACACAAGAAAACACCTATAAAAACAGGCGGCATGAAATTAAGAGAAGAAAAAAAAATTAAGTAATGGAGAAGGCGGGAGGGGGACTAAATCTTAAACGATAATAATTTTTCCCAGGAAGTAGTTAAAGGAACGTTGTACAATACCATAGTTTTTTGGTGTGAAAACAATTTTGAAAACATAAAAAGGTGAAATAAAGGACAAATATCTTGACATCGATTCAATATCTTGACATCGATTCAATATCTTGACATCGATTCAATGTCTTGACATCGATTCAATGTCTTGAACCTATAACTCCAAGAAAACCTAGAATTCGTAAGACTGCAATCAATATAGAGAAGTCCAAAGATATTTAAATGATTGGTTGAAGTCGACTTTGCTGTGGAGAAGTGAAACTAAGGAACACAATACTCCTGTCAAAACACTCTATGGCGGTCGTTGACTGACAAGGTTATGCGGATGACATACATATGTAGTCTCGATGGGTAAATGAAAATTTAATGAGACTTTCTGCGACATCATTCAAAGTGGCCTTGAGCTTATAAGACGCTAGTGCATGCCCCCAGTAGTACAATTTACGGGAAGGAGAAAACATCCTAAAAGGAAAAATATTCGAATCTTGGGTGAAACAATATCACGGAAAATGGAAGTAAGATATCTGAGGATATCACTGGAGAGTATATTGCCATGGATAGCTCATATAGAGAGCAGCTCAGGAAAGGCCAGACATGATAATATGCAGAAAGCTTGCAGAGAAATCCTGTGAATAGAGGGTCATTGGCTTAGAAGGTAAAACAGATTCAAAAATAGCTCAAATGGAGTTTGGACAAAAGATACAGAGCCCAGCGTGTGTGTTGGTATAACAGGGGCAATGAAAACTGCTCTTATAGGGGCACTGGAGGCTCCGGCCGCTGTATATATTAGTGAAGATCAAAACTTTGGAGTCTTGCATTAGGTTGATGGAAGACAAGGCTAACATAATATTTTTTAAGGCAATTCGGGACCTAATGAACCGACAAAGGCCTTCTTAATTGCCTCCTGGACAAAACCAGCAAATTCTATGATTTTCGAAAGTGTTTCGCAACGAATCTTAGTGTAAAATGAATGGATTAACTTGGAGGCTGCATATTGTCTTAAAAGAGGGACTATTTTGTGGTATACAGATGGCTCCAGAACGGGTCTTGAAACAGCAGCAGAAGTTTTTTGGTTGCAGAATGAATTTTTTCGAGCCCTTGAGAAAACTTGCGGGTATCTTCCAAGCAGAAGTCTATGCCAACGAAAAGTGTGTTCAGTTCAGCTTGATTAGGAGTCAAAAAGGACACAACATAGCAATATTATTTGAGATTCAGGCCATTATTCGAGCCCTTAGCCTTTATGAGGTTGTATAGTGTGTGACTATCTAAAGGAATTGAATTAGTTAGTTAGATAGAATAACGTTACCTTCTGCTAGATTCCAAATCATGTGGGAATATACGGTAATACATATATACTATCATACCTACATTTTAAGGCCAATTATTTAGTAAAAATTGCACTCAAGCCTATAGTAGTTATCAAAAATATTAATTTAAGGCCAGAAAAAAGCCTTTTTAAGCTAAGAAAACCTCGAGAATTATTTTCTTTTTTTTTTGAAACTTAAACTTGATTAATTTCCTGTCAATTTATTTAATTTAAACAATAATTAACCTTTAAATAAATAAAAACTAATTGTTTAATATTAAATAGCAATCAATCAGAAACCACGATAACATTGAAAATACAACAGCGTTGCCAATTGTATGCAATAAACTTAAATATCTAAAGCTTTACGGCTTAGAATATTTGAAAAATATATTTAATTTACAGTAAAATAGATAGGGAAAGAAAGAGCAGAGAAGAAATGGAAAAATTGTTTTTTTTAATTCAATTTTCAATTCAAAAATTGGCAACAATTTTATTGATTTAATTAAATAATTTAGTATGCTTCTCTTCTGCTTTTTTTTTTTCATTTTCACACAAAATTTCCTTTAAAACACAAACTGATACGAGAACTTACGTTCCTTTCGTTGTTTCGATACATTTTTATTTACAGAAATTGCAAAATCCCAGCTGTGCTGCTACCCCATAAGTAAACACACAATACTCACCTAAAAAGAAAGAAAGAGAGAAGAAACAAAATTAAACATGCATTCCTTAAAACGGTGAATTTTTTTTATATGTAAAAAGCAAAATAAAAATGAAGTGTAAATTGCTGTGAATATTTAAGAAAATTAAACTCGTTTTTCAACACCAAAAAAAAAAAAAAAAAAAACGGTGTTGCCAACTACAATGTTATTAAAAACATACTTTTTAAACAAGTGCGTGTTACACGCATCATTGCTAATGTCAATTGCATACACTTAAAACACATACATGCATATGCAGTTGATTTTTTTTTCGTTATATTCCTATTCGGTAAAGTTAAACATACTTGCTCTCACGCATATTAAAAACGAAAATAACAATAACAAAAACTATAACAACAACAACAACCAGCATATGTAACATTAACACTGACTGCACATACAGCCGAATAAACATGGTTTATGGCTGTTAAACAATTTTGTTCAACTAAAAACACACACATACATACATCATACATATGGCTACAACACTATACCCACTACCGCATTCATAATCATAGTCATCGTGTGTTGTTGTTCTTTTTTTTTAACAGCTTTGTAGCCGACATCATTATCAACGATACGAACGAAAAACATGCACATTTTTTTCGTTTTGTTTGCTTTTACTATGCGATGGTGCGGACATGTATTAGTTGTTGTTATCTTAAACACAATTTAAATTAGACAAAGCAACAACAAAAAAAAAACGGTAAATCATTAAAATACAGAGAGAGCTAGAGAGTGGGAGCATTAAAAATGTTAGGAAATAATAAAATGTATGGCGATATAGAGAATAAATCCCTAAATATAGTTGAGGTGCAATTTATGGAAAGAATTTATACGTATCACTTGTCGCTGGATTTAATAACATCAAGATGTAGTAGAGAGTACTCCTAACATTTGATTAAAATGAGAGACATTCAATAGCTGCCCGAACTCATACATAACATTTGTGTTTTTGTATGACTTAAGAGAGGTTGGAGTTGGAGCAGATGTGGACAAATATAACAGTTGTAATAGAGAGAGAGAGGGAGAGAGTAACAAATAACACACAGTGTAAATTATAAAGTCATACACACACACACACAAATACAGTCATTATAGCAATGTAAACAATACGAATACGGGTATTCAATTACTGGTACAGGGAAAATGATAACATTTTCTAATGCAAGGACTTTCAATTGGCAATTTTTGCAGCAATTTCTATGGAATTTAATCAAATCAATTAAAACTAATTGTAAATATTAATCTATTAACGGAAAAATACTAAAAAAATCGCCTTTATTATACTGTTTCTCTCTGTTTAGTATGTTATAAACATTTAAGTCGCAAGGATGATAAAATTTCCTAATCAAAGGACTTTGAATTGGCAATTTTGCTTGCAGGAATAGTGCTTATAAGCAGGGAGTTTTTATATCGAAGTCAAGCACCTGAAAGCAAATGGCCGCGTGTCATTCATGCTGATAGAATTCTATTTGTCTCTCATTGAAAGCAATGGCTACACATTCGATGGAATACAGGCTAGTCAGAGAGGGTTTTGATCGTCTTCTACAGTTCGATTTGGTGAACAAAGTTGGAACTTGCTGAGCCCTCGTGTCACTTTGGAATCACAGACAAGAAGTTGCTGAAAGACATGGATCGGTAGCAGACTATACAGACACAATCTAAAAGTCCTCTTGTAGCATTAACTGCAGAGAGAGAATCATTTTGTTGACTCGTCCTATTCCTGTACCAGTTCAGATAAGTAGAAGAAGAGCTTTACAAATTACGAAAAGGCGTACATAGCAGAGGTCAGCAATGAGTATTCAAAACGATGAGTAGACTCGAATCATACTTATAATTTCTGATACTTATACGCATTCACATTTATTTTAATGTCATACTCATACTACTCATACTCAAAGTTTGAAATACTCATGGTACTCGTACTTAACAATACGCACGATGCTATTGATTTGGACTCGCTACGACTCATCGCATACACGAATCACAAAATAAGTATGATTCGCGTACGAACACTACAATACTCACATGAAAGTTGTGTGCTTGCCTAGCTTGCTGTCTTTGTCTTTTTTGTTTATGTGTCTTTCTTCTCTCTTTGTAAATGCAACAACAACTAAGATTGTCAATTTTGATGAATGATTCGAATCATTCGTATCATTTATAAGTATTTGAAGTATTTTTCTAAAGCTTATGAATCTGAATGAGTAGGCGTGTGAATCAAACATAGTTCGAATGTTGTGAGTTTGATGTCAAAGTTGTACTCATACTCATTGCAACTTGTACTTTATAAATCAACGGTGTAGTGAATACGAATGAATCAGAGTGGTTGGATTTCAATACTGTTGACTCACTCATACTCAAAATTGCATGAGTGCTGATGAGTGGCGAAAAAGCGATTCTTTGCTCATCTCTGGTACATAGTAATGTATTGGCTTATTAGACGTAAAGCCACGGTTCGAGCCCCAGGCCAGACATCAAAACAGAATACAAAAAAAAGTATTCCTTCGGCGACTTTCTCTCAGCAGCAGATGTCTGGCAAAAACTCTGAGCGTTAAAATAAAATTGCCATGAAAAAGTTTCTCGAAAATCTGTCGTTCGGAGTCGACGTTAAACTGTAGGTCCCGCCACTCATGTACGAAATTAACGCACCCAACATAAGTGGTGTGAGAAGCTAGGTGTGAGAAGCTAGGCCGTAATCCTGACTGAAGGGTTGTAATGGCCAATTATGTATGTATGTATGTATGAACATAGGTTGATTGTACGATTTCTATTAGAAATCAATAAGATTGCGTTGCCTTGCGTTGATTATGTCTGCTGGATGGAATAGATTTCAGTCTCTTTCTCAAGGAGATTGCATTGCATTGCACTGTAACCAATTTTATAAATCTACCGCATGGCGTTAAGGGTGAATATTGGCTTCAAATGGCTCAAGAAATCCAGAAACGTAAAATTGCACGAACGAGGGATCTAGAGAAGAGGATTAATTTTGGAAAGAAAGTTCTTGCAAAGTGGGAAAGTTTTTTAAAATAAATTTAAAATATGAGGTAAAATTTTTCGCGTTTATAAGCAGGGAGGGAATGCTTAAAAGCAGGATCCATAAAAATATCAGTAGATTTTATAGCAAAAATCAAGATTTTCTAAGTTTCAGTGCTACTAAGCGGGGAATTATTATATTCGGGGAATACTGTATTAATTTACATATTAAAGGACAAATAATATTAAATCCTCTTTATTATACTGTTTCTCTCCAAGTTGCAAGGACATTACATTTTTTTCTGCCATTAATTTTTGTGTTCCTCATACGACTTCATACTTTTAGTTAAAGTAATGATTTTATAAAAAAAGTAACCGATTTATTGCAGATAACCTTCATAACAAGACTATCCAATCATTCTTCACCATTTAATTCGGATTATTTAACACGTTGACTGCCGACTACGAGATAACTCGTAGATTACGTTCCCTTCTAGGGTGCAAACTACGAGTTGTCTCGTACCAAAGAAAATAAAGTATAAAGAATGTGCATTTTAACATATTTTGGAATATTTTTCAAAAATATTTCAGGACGCGGAGGGGGGGGGGGGGGGGGGGGGAGATAGAAGGGAATGATACAGAAACCAAGAGCGTAACAATGCGTTGTTCTCATCGTGCGTTTTTATCGTTTGACCACTTTTTTTATTTATTTTTCTGGTGTTAAAAACCGACGTCGGCACCAATGTCCCTCAGGGGAAGAACATCTTCGGCTTTTTACACACATAGGACACGAACATCAAGAATGTTCGTTGAAAAGAGCGTAAAAATCTTGTCAGCTTTTAAAGAAGAAGGTTCATGTCGCTTTTTTTCAGACTGCAATTATACACCCAAAGAAATATCACAGTAGGATTCACTAATGATTCAATGAGAAATGATTTCCATGTTTTGGAAGAATACTTGCCAAGTTAAATACGATGTCTTTATGGATTTAATGCAGTAAAATTTTTCTATATTTTCCGCTCACATATACATATCATTGGGTTAAGTAAGTAGACTTGATATTCTTACTAACAATTTTCCCCTAGGTTAACACATGCCTAGGGTTATGGATTAGTGAGTGAGTGAGAGAGAGAGAAAATAAGTTGAGAGAATTTATTTATTTACAGCCATAGAAAAGTGTTAGTAATACACGCTATTTTTATTTTCATTTCATCAACATACATATGTATGTAAAGCTGTCTATCTTTGGCTTAATAATTTTGGAGAAATAAAAATAAAATAAAAACCTCGATTTTATTATTAAACGAACATAAAGCTATCCATCTTTGGCTTAAAAATTAGGCCATGTTTTTTAAAAGAATAAAAAAACCATTTTTTATTAAAAGAAAAAAAAAACGAGCATTCCAAAGTATTTAAAAAAAATTATACTATGAGACAAAATAAAAGAATGAAATACGCCCAGCTAATGACAGAACATTTTTAACACAAAATATTCTTCGAGTGTTATTCTGAAATAAAATGATAAAGCATCCGCAGTCTGATCGACAACTAAATCAAAAAACACAAGAATACATACACATGTACATACGTACGATGAGAGCAACACATTGTTACGCTCTTTGTTTGTGTTCATTTTCCTTCTGTCTTCCCTCATCACAAACGATTTTTAAAAAAGATTTTGGTGGGAGCGGGTCGTAATGTTACGATGCGCCATATGAAATTTTACTTCTACATGATGCGTATTCTTTATATCCATATTCTTTGCTCGTACTCACTAAACCTGCCATTTTTGTGTAGCTACGAATAAAATCGTATTATATCAGTGCTAGTATCGATAAATAGCTTCTGGGAAAAGAACAAAAAGCCAATGTTGGCTTGCGTAGCCAGTTTTCTGAAAATTGTCGCGGCAGTTAACGTGTAAAGGCAGTGGTAAGAAAATTATTTTTAAAAAGTTTTTTTTTCTGTGATTACTGGTTATTTTTATTTAAATCGATTGTTCTTGGATTTCCTTACATCCTTATATAATTTTTGTTTCGAATGGTTTCAAAGGAAAATTAAAATTTTTGTAAATGATTACCGGTTATTTTTTAGGAAAAAAGTTTGTTTTTTCCTTTCCCATGATATTAATCAGAAATTTTTTTTGTAACAAGCCTGACTGGCATACAATTTTGCACGCTCTATTTGTGTTTACCGGAGCCTGCCGAACGACGCATTTTTCTTACACATGCTCGCGTTTAGTGAACCGTTAAATATTCGATTGAACAGTCGGTGGGAACGCAATTTTCAGAGATTTTTCTTGCGAAATTCTAAGGAAGCAAAAAAAAAAACGAAACAAATATTCGTATGACAAGCCAACAAGTTATTGATTTCGCATAGTGTGTACGGCGGGTGTGTGTGTGTGTTGTTATCCACTAAACACATGTTCGTTTGGCAAAACCTCAAAAAAATGGTTTTAAATTTCATGGAGACAGTCAGCCAGCCAGCCATGTAAACCACGAGATTTTGTAACAACCACCTGCCATGGTTGGAAAAGGAAGGATTTTACAAGAATTTATTAACAGGCGGTCTAATAGGAAATAAACATTTGGTTGGGGGAGGTGGGGGGTCACCTTAACAATCATTCACGAATTCTAAGAAAGGAAGTACATGTTGCGACTGATTCTACATGTTGCAACTGATTCTACATGTGCGACTTAATAATTGTGTGCAAACAATTCTTATGGTGAATGGCTCGGTGGTCATCGGTAGTTTGAAAAACAAAAAATTTTAATTTTCATGCACAACCGATAAGCAATACGATGCTGCAATAACAATTACTAAGTAAATTTGATTGGAAAAGTGTGAAGAAAACAAACAACCGTTGAGTCAACTTGTTGTACAACTAATTGCAACGTGTAGGAAGGAGCTGCATTATATCGTTTAGTAATTATTGAATGGCTTCAATAAACGTGTTCTAACTTAACGGTTTCAACTGTAAACTGTATGAAGATTGCATCAACATATACGTTAAACGTACGAAAATAGTTGCGAAAGTTTTTAGAATTCTTTGTAAACAAATACTACGCTCTTGTACTCAGAGTCTTTACTTCCTCTCTGCTTTCTTTTCTTTTCTTTTTTTTTTTGCTTTTAATTTTATTATGCGGGTGTAATTTTACAATTAAAACCTCATCATCATCATCATCATCATCATAATGGCCATCAATATTGATTGTTATTGCCTTCATCATCGTTGCTAGTACTCGTTGGTCGTTCTTTTATTTCGTTTTTCTAGCTTTAGAGTGTGTGTGTATGGGTACATATACCAAAGTGAGAAATACTCAGCTACTACTACAACAACAACACCAATAATAATAAATAAATAATAAATGTAAACATTTTATGGATTTATTCACTCATCCATTTACTCATTTACTCAACAATTGTGTTGTATTGTGTGGTGCGGTGCGGTGTTGTATTGATTCAATGGACCAGCAGTAATATAAACATTTCCATATGAATAGCTTAAGGAGGGAGGGGGGACGATATGGGTGTTTGTGTGTGATTGTTTGCTAGTAAACCAAAAAAGGAGAATAAAAAGAAATATGCCTTGTCATCTTAATCTCTTGTTTATATACGCTCTTGTATTACCATACCCAACCAAGCAAACACTACTAGACTCTCTCTCTCTCTGTCACTCACTCTCACGGCCTGACCCCGTTATTCTCTTGAAACTTAATTCCAACCAAGAAACGCAAAGCAACCCTTATTTTTTCTTTCCTTTTTTTTTCGTTAAATTTAATGACATTTCAAGCATCGGCAACAACTTTATTCTCTCATCATTGTTGTTGTCATTCTACTTCCCTGTGTTAAGAGAAAAAAACAGTAAATTTATAAGGGATCATCACAGATCACAGCATTTAATGCTAACACTGAAACTCGAAGAGTAAATAAAATTGCCATGAAAAGTTTCTTAAAAATCTGTCGTTCGGAGTCAACGTTAAATTGTAGGTCCCGCCACTCATGTATGAAACATAAATAGTGTGAGAAGCTTGGTCGTAAGTCTGACTAAATGGTTATAATGACCAACAATTATGTACATACAGTGGTGGCCTTATAATTAGAAACAACTTATCAACATGTATGTATGTTTGTTAATTTGTTTTACAGTTTTCACTGTGTACCTGGGATCAAAGACTTTGTTTGGAGGACATCTTACATACGTTTTTTGCATCAGATTGGGACAAATTAAACTTAGATTCGTCACTCCAGAGAACTCTGTTCCAGAAACATCGTTTCTAATTATAACGCCACCACTGTATGTATGTATTGCTGACACAAATACTTTAAATTCAACACACGAATATTCTTTCGCCTCTGATTCAGGAGTAGGCTTTAACAACGTACACGTAATACGTCCGTTGTAAGATTATATAACCGTGCCATAGGTTAGGTTAGCGGATAGCTTGCCCTTCACAAGAAAATTCGCTCTCTGGCCCATTTAACCCATTGTGTTATCCGTTAATGGTGGGTTTGAACCACATCGAGCTGCGTATGAAACCAGCCAGTTTCCTTAGGGCTACGTTCGCCATCATGCCTGCCTAGATCTTCAAACGTTCTGTCGCACCCAAAAAACGATGGCACTTCCGTTTTAAACAATTACAGGAGGGTATTTGATCACCAGAACAAGTGTTAACCTTCATTTGGACAATCTTACGAACGAATCAATGTTTTATACGATTCACAAGTGAACTCTATTTTATTCTTAGTATACCAAGCTCTACACCATAGCCTTTGTACAAATGAACAATTTCCGATTGGTACACTTTACATCGTTCCAACGGCCATCCTTTATCTTCCTCAAACAACGATCCTCTGGAGGCATGTATTTTGCTTTGTCTTTTTGCCAATCGCGAAAATAGTCACCGAATTCACGGCCATTGACTAACCAAGCACATCTCTGCTTACGACCAATGTCAGCAGGCTCTAGAAAAAATGGATTTCTGGGTAGAATTTCTGCAAAAATTTACAAAAAAAAAAAACAGAATAGATGGAGAGGATTTGATTTTGTTAAGCAATTACGCTCAGTAACGCTTCCATGCGATAAGAGATTCTCATTCTCTACACAGGTAATGCCAGCTAAGAACTCCTGTTTATGACATTTAAGTTCCTTAAAGTCGACGGTATACTCTTGGCCATCAATGTGCACAGTAGTTGTACGTATTGTATCTTCGCCTGATTCTTCATCACTAGCTTCGGAAGCATAGCCTGCCTTACTTTCGTCCTGTGCCACAGCTATCGTATTAATTAAACTTAGCAGCGTAATAGCCAGTAACAAGCTTGGCAAAGTGAAATTTAACATTTTCCCAAAGGCAGTGATGGTGTGTCAAGAAAATACAGCCGCTTTTATGGAAATTTTTTATCGTTATGATCAAATTTCCAGTCCGAATTGGAAAATGAATTTCAATTTTCGTATTTCCACAGATTTTATAACAACAAGTGCCATTACGAAGCAAAATCGCTGAGTTCCAATTTAATCAGCCTGTTATACATACATGTGGCCATGCTACTGAATTCTGTTTCCGCAATAGCTATGGCACACCAGGATTTCAGGTTTCTCGGAGCTGCATGTGCCGCAGTTTCGCTTTTTGACGGTACCACCGAGTGCAAATTATGCTTCATATCTGAAAAGAATTTTTTTTTGAAGAAGTCTGCACTGAAAGTCTATTGCTGTAGCACCCAACCAGAACATCTAGGGTGTTGTGAATGATTTCAACAAGACGTTTCTACCATTCCACACATTAAGTTCCAATTCTGTTTGCTAACAAATTTAACCGTTTGAGGGCTATGGGTTTGGGGTAAATTAATTGAAAATTACTATGAGAAATTGAGAAAAAATATTTTTTATTCATAATAGTGGCAGCACTCCTCACTAACTGAACGCCAAACTCTGACTGATGCAATCTGCGGTAAATTGACGAACTGCGGTTTTGGCGCATTACCTATTAGTCGCTATAGCGACGATTCGCACTCAAAGTCGTTTTTGAAATCCCTTTTGCAGCAGTAATTCCTAACACAGATGTACGTATGCATCAACCTATAAGTTTACACAGACTTTCATAAGCTGTGACTACCCCTACTAACATTGTCTCAATGGCCACTTGAATTTTTTGAATATGAAATTCATAACAAGCGACTCGTACAAGTACCCTCTCTCATCACACAAAGTCGTTTTTCTTTTCATTTTAAATCTTTTCGACAAGCATTTTGTTGTTGTCGTTGTCGTTGCCATCGTCGTCCTTGTCGTCATCGTATTTTTTAAGCATAACCACACAACACACACACACAGCAGCTAGCACTCATCGTTTACATTGCCATTCAAATCAATTCAATCATTCGTTCGTTTATTATGCGAATGCGATGGGAATGATGGGTGTACTCTCACCATTAGGGGGAGAAAAAGAAAAAACAATTCTCCTTTAACAATTTAAAAATGAGAACAACAACAACAATCACATTGTAAACGAACCATCATCATTGTTGATCTTGAAACGAATGCTAAATTTGTTACTTATTAAACATTATACAAGTAATCAGTATTGCCATGCTGCTGCTGCACAACCACTAATTTTACTCCAACTCTAACCTGTACTAAGCTCTGCTCTCTCTCTCTGTCTCCACCGTTATAATGGAAATGTATGACAGGGTGTGTGTGTGTGTGTTTGTATAGAACGAAACCAATCACCCCTGTTGGAGAAAAAAGCTTGTATAAATTGGTTAGAATTTTGATTTTTGTATGCTGATGGGGGGAAGGGGAAAGAAAGAAAATTTGTGGTGAGTAAGTGAGTGTGTTAAATAAGAATTATGGAGACTTGTTAAATATTACAGTTACTTAAGTACTGTTTAATTATGTGTGCAAAACATTTTACATTTCAATACTCTCTTTACACCCTCCCTTATGTATGCTTAACCTCACACTCGTATTTTTTGGTTTGTTTTTTTTTTTGTGTGTTAAAAAATTTTTAATTGACACACTTAATGTGTCAACGAAATGGAAATAAAATGTATTTTTTTTTTTCTTCTTCTTGTTTAAATACAAGTTATTTGTTTAGCATTGTTGTTAAGAGGCCTAAGAAATAAGGGTGTTAGTAGACAGTTAAAGAGAGTGAGTGAGTGAGAGAGAGAAAGAGAGAACAATTTAAAGTTTTTAATCTTTGTTTAAATACTTCCTTAAATGCTTAAGCAATTTGCAAGCAAAACTTTTTAAATACTTAAAGTTAAACACTCATTCTCACATGTAAGTGAAGTTAGCTAAGAAAGTCGTATTATTTTTTACATTGAATGTTGTTTAACAGAAGCTGTTAAGTTAACATACAGTGTTGGAAAAAATAATAGAAACGATTACTAGTTCATCATTAAAATGTTGTATACTTTTTCGTTATAAACTTTTTATAGTTGGAAATTACTGTCAAATTCTTGCTAATGTAACGGGATTTTATTATTTGCTTTCTTTACTGCTTTCTTCTCTTTTAATTTATTAGTTTTCAGGAAAAAGTAAGAAAATACGTAATTTAGCTGGAAAAATTAATAGAAACGTTTTTCTAAAACCGTGCTTAAATTTAAAATAAATAAGCTTTTAACATGAAATATTTAGAAGTGGTAAAAATTGAGTTAAAATACCTTTTTTTTTTGACAATTTGTAAAATTTTCGGGTTGAGTGTGTGTTTTAAATCTTTCAAAAAATGTGTCGAGGTGTTCATACCACTGATGCTAAAAGAAATGTTATCCTTAAGTTAAAATCTGATGGCTTATCACTTGGAAAAATAGCCCACATAATGAAGTGTTCCAAACATAAAGTATTTAAGTGATTCACTATACAAAAAATATCGAAACTAGAGGAAGAAAGAGAAAAACGGCCACGCGTTTTGATCAAATTTTAGTACGTCATTCCAAATAAAATTTTTTTGAGTCATCTAATGGAGTCCAAGCTCTTTTAAGTAAAACAAAAATATACAAAAAAGGTTACAATTTGCCAGATAACACCAAAGTCGGAAAAATTGGAACAAAGTGCTCCATCAGATGGAAAATGTTTTGTACGTCGCCCTGCCAATAAAGAGTTTGATCCAAAATGCACAAAAAAGACAGTCAAACAGGGTTGTGGGTCCCTAATGATATGTAGGGATGTTTTCAAGGTTTTTTGATGCGTTTCTATTATTTTTTCCAACACTGTAGTTGAAAAATTTTGCAAAGTGAAGAAAGAAAATCTTAAATAATCACGAAAATAGAAAATAAATTGGAGAAAAAATGAAAATGTTAACTTAACCAGTCTCTGTTAAAATAACATTCACTGTAAAAGAAAAAAGAATACAACTTTCGTAGATAACTTCACGTAAATATGTACATCACAGTGTTAAAGAATTCAGTACTTTAGTACTTTTTTCAGTACTTTTATATTTCAAAAATACCTCAACACTCTCAGTACTTTTTATTATTACATACAGTGATGTGAAAAATAATAAGGACGGTGCCCACCCAAACTTACATTATATTTAAAATCGAATAAAAACTCGGAAATTCTTTCTTGTTTAAACGACTTATTTTTTCTTAAACGGCAGAAAAAAGATTAAAAACAAAATTTTTGCTATTCCGATAATATATTTTGATTTTTTTGTGATTTTGTATGAATGTTTGTAGTTTAAGGTGTGAAAAAAATAAGGACACTTCATGAAATCTTAAAGCTAAGTAAAACTAAATAGATATTTATACTGAATATTGTTGCATGAAGCCTTTGTAGTGTGTTTGACTAGTTGAAGTTGCCGTACCCTTTGTATGCAACTTAATATCAATACATTCTTGTTGATATTGTCCACATTGCATTATTTCTCGAGACATAAATAAATCGTGTAATACGCTGTCTCAGCATATTCCCACATTAGTATTTTGCTGCGGATCCTTTGTTATCCCCAGAACAGCAGCACAGCTCCTAGGCATTGAGTCGACCAAATTTTGACAAACATGCAGCGGTATTGAGTTCCAAGCATCCTGTACAACATTCTAAAGCTCGTCGCAATTTGTTGGACACTTTTCCCCTGATTACCCTTTTAACCTCGTTCCACAAATTTTCTATTGGGTTCAAATCAAGGGACTGTGCTGGCCATTCTAAAACATTAATTTTTTTTTTGTCCTGAAACCACTTCTTTGTGTACTTTGCCGTATGCTTTGGATCATTATTCTGCTGGAAGACCCATTTGAGTGGCATATTTTCTTAGGCATACGGCAGCATTGTATTTTTCAAAATTTCGTTGTAATCAGCCGATTTCATTACATTCTGGATACGATTTAGAGGACCCACACCATAATAAGAGAATGATACGCATACCATGATGCTACCACCACTCTGTTTTACCGTCTTTAAATTATATTTTGGATTGAATTCTTACATCTTACCATGTAAGAAGACCTATCCATCAAGAATTCAATCCAAAATATAATTTAAAGACGTTAAGGGTGGTGGTAGCATCATTTAAATTATATTTTGGATTGAATTCTTGATGGATAGGTCTTCTTACATGGTAAGATGTAAGAATTCAATCCAAAATATAATTTAAAGACTGTGAAAAAGTATTAATTTGCTCTTCATATGCTACAAACGAATGTACGTTCCGTCAACGTTTGACAAAACCGGGCTTTTGCGTTCTATTACGTACCGATTTAGCTGTTTTTGTTTTGCTTATGAGAAACACGTATAAGTCGTAAGTTTTTCTATACGTATTTCGTACGGGTGAAAAATTATTTTTTACAAAAGTACCATTTGATGCAAAAAAGTACTCTTTCAGATATAGTTCAGTACCATATCAAATTTCAATTTTGCAACACTGGTACTACATTATCCCCAAACACTCTCTCTTACTCTGTATATAATGGGTCCGCCATCTAACGGTTTTTTTCTTTCAACTGGTGCTTATTTCGTGAATGGTAACACTTAGCTCATGTCTGATTTGACAGATAATTAGTTTTAATCCTTCGCGCTGAACGAATATGGTTGCGTATACGCTTGAACAACGCTGGGAAATATTGCGACATTACTTTGAAAATCATGGTAATGTTGCAGAATGTGTGCGAAATTTGCGTACGGATTTTGGAAGAAGAGAAGCACCGTCAGCTCCGTATGTTCGTTACCTTGTGAAAATAGGTGAAAGAAACTGCTGTGGCCGGAAGTGTGCGTGACGCTCCACCAACACCAATTCACCGTCGTTCACAACAACTGAACATTTCGGAGACATCATTGAGACGAATTTTGCATAAAGACCTTGGTATGACGAAATACAAAGTCCAATTGGTTCAGGAGTTGAAGCCAATTGACCGTCCAATGCGTTTTCGCTTCACTAAGCGGGCCTAAGATCGACTTACAGAAAATGCCGATTTTGGCAAAAAAAAAAAATCATCTTTTCAGATGAAGCTCTCATTTTGATCTTGGCGGATATGTAAACAAGCAAAATTGTCGCATTTGGGGCATAGAAAACCCGCACGCAGACATTGAAAAACCGACGCACCCAAAACGAGTCACTGTTTGGTGCGGATTTTGGTCCAGAGGCATAATTTGGGCCATTTTTCTTCGAAAATGAGCAAGGAGTGGCCGCTACAGTCAATGGCGATCGTTATGGGGCCATGTTGAACGAATTTTTGTTCACAAAAATTGAAGAGGAGGATATTGGCAACATTTGGTTGCAACAGGACGGCGCTACTACGTGCCACACAGCCAAAGCTACACTCGATGTTTTGCGGCCTGTTTTTGAAGATCGCATTATCAGCCGCAGAGCTAATGTCGTTTGGCCACCTCGGAGCTGCGATTTGACACCGTTGGACTATTATTTGTGGGGGTGCCGTCAAAGATATGTGTTACGCCGACAAGCCAGAGACAATTGACGCTTTAAAGGACAATATTCGTGAAGCCATTGGTGAAATACAGCTGCACACAATCGATAATGTGCTTACAAATTGAACCGATCGTGTAGGCTACTGCATGGCTATCCATGGCAGCCATTTGAATGAAATTATTTTCCATTGTTAAGCGGAAGGATTGTACTTTCAAATAAAAAAAGAAATTTGAGAAAATATTCAGTAGTTTTTTTTAAAGCATTTTCAAAAAAAAAAGTTTTTTGGTGGACCCTTTAGAATTGAAAACAAATTTGTTGTTGTTTTTTGCCCTTGGAATGTTACAAATTTTAAGCAATTTCCTTACAAAAAAAAAACGAAAAAAAAACGAATGCTGTTAAGAGAATAAAAGAAAAACAACAACGTTACATTCATTTAAGCACGTGTAATTATAGTTTCATGTTTAGCAGAGTAAATATCATCATCCACAATGGCCATACGAACTGTAAGGGGGAGGAGATGTGGAGGGGATGTGTGCATTAGTACCAGTATATTTTCATTAATTATAACCATTAAACCGCTACTTAAAAATCACCTCTTGTGGTGTAATTACCACAGAATCAGAGTGTGTTATAGAGAGAGAGACAGCGAGAGAGTGAGTGTGGACGAGTGTAGTTTTGTCGATTCGTGTGAATTTCTAATTCTCATTATGTGTGTGTGTGTGTGTTTAGCTGTCGGGCTTTTATAAGGACGAGGCATTATTCTATTGAAAGTTTATGTGAGAGGGAGAACGTATGTATGTGTTTGGTTGATTCATGTGAATATTTAATTCACAGTGTTTTTTGGAAGTGTAGACCACCACCAATACTATTCAATGGAAAGTTTGTGCATAATGGGTGCCAAGGAAATTTTAGATTAAAATAATGCTATGCCTACGGGAATCTAAGGGGAAATATGTATAAAGATTCGGTAGGACAGTTGCAGGCCTGTTACGAAAACTGAAGAATAGTAAAATAAAGATTCAGATTTGATGGAAAAATCTCTACGAAAAAATACGGAAAACTACAAAGATTCGGTGGGTCCATCTTAATATTCTAAAGTAAAGTTTCACATTTTGTGAAAGTAACTCAATGCCTTTATGAAAAAACATGGGAAAATACAAAGATTCGGTGGGTCCATCTCAATATTCTACCATGGAATCTGAAAAATCTATAGGAAGACATTAAAATTCGATAGAAAACAGTATTAAAACATCTTTGAAACCTAAAGAAAGCATAAAATTCATAAAGATGGTCTCAGTGCTACAGAAAAACAAAAAAATTTTAGATTCCCAAGTTTAAATACTCCTATGGAACCTGCAGAAATACATTAGAACATAATAAGGTTCGGTAGGACGGTCTTAGTTCTCTTAGGGCACTAGCAACACGCTTATGGAACAGATATGTGCAAAAAATATAAAAATCCCATGACACAGTCACAATATCTTTACAGATTCTGAAAGAAAATTTCAGGAAAATATTTAGATTCGGTAGGACAGTCTCAAAACGCCCATGAAACATAAGAACATAAAGTCAAACACAAAAGAAATATAAAGATTCAGTACGACAGTCACGACATATCCACACAGACCCTAAATAAAAATGCTCGGGAAAATAATAAGATTCGGTGGGACACTATCAGTACACATATGGAACCTGGAATCTAAAGATTCAGTATGACAGTCACGACATATACACACAGACCCTAAAGAAAAGTTCGGGAAAATAATAAGATTCGGTGGGACACTATTAGTGCAACTATGGAACCCTGGAATCTAAAGATTCAGTACGACAGTCACGACATATCCACACAGACCCTAAATAAAAAGCTCGGGAAAATAATAAGATTCGGTGGGACACTATTAGTGCACCAATGGAACCTGGAATCTAAAGATTCAGTGCGACAGCGACAACATCTCTACAGATCCTAAAGAAAAGCTCAGGAAAATATTTAGATTCGTTAGGACAGTATCCGTACACCTAAGGAACCTGAAGAAAAATGCAAGAAACAATTCAGATTCGGTAGGACAGTATGAATAAACTGCTGGAATCTAAAGAAAAAAATACAAAAAATTAAACTTCATACAGACAGCGGCAAAATATCTCCGTGAAACGTAAATAAAAACACAAGAAAATATTAAGTTTCGGTGGGACACTTTTATATTACGTGCGCATGCTAAATATGAAGACAAAAAGCAGTATTGTAGGTGGTATTTTTTTCCATTTCTACAGTTATTATGGCAGTATCCGTAAACCTATGGAACCTGAAGAAAAATGGCTAGAAACAGTTCAGATTCGGTAGGACAGTATGAATAAACTGCTGGAATCTAAAGAAAAAATACAAAACATTAAACTTCATACAGACAGCCGCAAAATATCTTCGTGAAACGTAAATAAAAACACAAGAAAAAGTTAAGTTTCGGTGGGACAATTTTATTTTGCCTGCCCAAGCTAAAGAAGAATAAAACAACAGCCTTGTAGGTGGTATTTTTTTCCATTTCTAGGACAGTATCCGTAAACCTATGGAACCTGAAGAAAAATGGCTAGAAACAGTTCAGATTCGGTAGGACAGTATGAATAAACTGCTGGAATCTAAAGAAAAAAAATACAAAAAATTAAACATCATACAGATAGCGGCAAAATATCTCCGTGAAACGTAAATAAAAACACAAGAAAATGTTAAGTTTCGGTGGGACACTTTTATTTTACGTGCGCAAGCTAAAGAAGAATAAAACAACAGCCTTGTAGGTGGTATTTTTTTCTCATTTCTAGGACAGTATCCGTAAACCCATGGAACCTGAAGAAAAATACGAGAAACAATTCAGATTCGGTAGCACAGTATGAATAAACTGCTGGAATCTAAAGAAAAAAATACAAAAAATTAAACTTCATACAGACAGCGGCAAAATATCTCCGTGAAATGTAAATAAACATACAAGAAAATGTTAAGTTTCGGTGGGACAATTTTATTTTGCCTGCCCAAGCTAAAGAAGAATAAAACAACAGCCTTGTAGGTGGTATTTTTTCTCATTTCTACAGTTATTAGGGCAGTATCCGTAAACCTATGGAGCCTGAAGAAAAATGCAAGAAACAATTCAGATTCGGTAGGACAGTATGAATAAACTGCTGGAATCTAAAGAAAAAAAATACAAAAAATTAAACATCATCCTGACAGCCACGAAATATCTCCATGAAGCGTAAATAAAAACACAAGAAAATGTTAAGTTTTGGTGGGACAGTTTTATTTTACGTGCGCAACCTAAAGATGAATACAAAAAGCAGCATTGTAGGTGGTATTTTTTTTTCCATTTCTACAGTTATTAGGGCAGTATCCGTAAACCTATGGAGCCTTAAGAAAAATGCAAGAAACAATTCAGATTCGGTAGGACAGTATGAATAAACTGCTGGAATCTAAAGAAAAAAATACAAACAATTAAACATCATACAGACAGCGGCAAAATATCTCCATGAAACGTAAATAAAAACACAAGAAAATATTAAGTTTCGGTGGGACACTTTTATTTGTATTTCTTCTAAAGAAGAATTCACAAAAAGCAGCATTGTAGGTGGTATTTTTTTCCATTTCTACAGTTATTAAGCACATGAGGAAAATATTTTTCATAAGAATATTCAAACGTGATCGCTTGTGTTACACACCCTGTAGTTATGGTGCTGGCAATGCAATACAATGTTATTAAGGCAACTACAACAACAGCAATATTTGCAATTGAATTGGATTCCTAAGCCGTTATAGCAAATTTTTTTTGGCCAAAGTTATTAAACAATAACATGGCCAATGTGATGATATTTTAGCCAATAACAACAACAAGAATAAAAAATGATTTTTTTTTTAGGTTTGTTAGCTTTTAATTCAATTTAAATATGAATAGCAGATAATAAACATCATCATCACAATTCTAATGATCATTAGCAAAAGAGAAGAATTAGTAGCTGCTGTGTCATGCTTATTTTTGGTCAACAACGCTTTTAATAGAAGGCAAAACAATTTATCATACGAGCATTATGCAGGCCATTATAGCAGACACTGGAGCAGAGGAGAAAGTGAAGCACGAGGGAGCACGAGTTACTGCCGGCAGCACACACAAAAAAAAAAACCAAAGAAAAAAAAACGAAAAAATACAAAAAAAAACCACAGGCTGTTTGGTGTTCTTGCATGTACAATACATGACTATGTGGTTGCAACATTAATTTATGCAAATACACACACTCTCCCAAAAAAAAAAAAAAGCAAAAAAAAATTGCAACAATAGCAACAGCAACAACAACAACATTCGGGCTCCAACAGTAGTGGCATTAACAAACAATGTGTGGGCAAGGTTCTATACGAGAGGTAGTTGGGCCGAACGTTTTCGTTTTTTATTATTGTCGACTTTGTTAATACACAGCTGCGTGACTTATGTCTGCTTTACTCTGAGTTATACTACTACTGGTGGCTGTAGTAAACACACATACACGCATAGAAAACACATCGAACACCGAACAAGTTCTTATCCAAACGAACGTACGCATAATAGCAATATAAACGGACACACGAACACAAAAAACAACAACAAAAGTCCCCACAATAAGAAAAATTATGAACAAAACACGAGTATAACAGCAAAAAAAAAAGAAGAAAAACCAGGGAACAGTTAACGACACACTGTTTTGTATGAGTGAGTGACAAAACCAGCAAAAAAAAACACAAAAAATAAATGCAAACGAATGAAGGCATGGTAGCCAGCCAGGCGAGAACCGAACCAACCATACAACGGACATCGTGTCTGGACGTGCTGTGAATGCATGCATGCGTGTGTCGCAATAAAAGTATTTGAATTTGTGTGAGTGCAAAAAAAAAGCATATTTATTCTACAATATTTGAGTCAGGATCTGTTCCGATTTTATGGGTCTTGTGGTATATTTACAATAAAAACAACAAAAGCAAAGCAACAACAAAAATACGAACAATAAAAAAAGAAAACATCGTCAACAATATGGTTTTAATGAGTTGTCCCGTAAAAACATTGCATGACGACTTATTTTGTGTTTTTGCTAGTGTTGTTGTGTTTGTTGTTGTTGCATTCGTTGTATAGGTCAGAGTAAAATTAAACGGAAAAACAAATCCAATACAAAAACAACAGTGCGAATGCATAGTAAACGTATACATTACTTTGAAAGAAAACTTATTGCACACGTTGTAAGAGTGTCAATCCTTTTTCGAAAAATGTTCGGTAGGCCAGTTATTTAGTAGTAGGACAGCAAAAGAGGTGGGTGTACTGAAGAGCATTACAAATCGAGAGGCCATGATTAGGTTCGTACAACTTAAGAAAATCATCTGACAATATTCAGATTCGGTTGGACAAACAGCCCTCACAATGGGTCGATATATGTGTGCTTAAGTGAACTACCACTTCAAACTGGACAAACAGCTTCTATGATATGTGTAAAGATGGCAACGAAAGTTATATTATCAGACTCTCCGAAATGTTCAGATTTGGTAGAGCAATCTCGATACCCTTATGGCATCATATTCGGTGGGACCAAAAAAATAAATCTAAAGAACAATTTGAGTTTTAAATTTAGAAGGATACTCTCAATTCTTCTGTGGAGTCTACAAAAAAAAAAAAAAAAAAAAAAAAAAAAAAAAAAAAAAAACGATTAAGATTCGGTGATACAGTTACAGTCTTCGCATAAGCATTCTTTATTCTTTCTTCACTTAAAAAATTAAGATTCAGTAGGAAAAAGCTTATGAAACCAAGAGGAAGCCATAGAAAATTCATAAGATTCGGTAGGACATTATAAGAAAACATTCAGGTTCAGTGTAGTGTTCCATTGAAAGATAAAGAAAAATACATTACAGCTTTCAGATTCGATAGGTCAGTCTCAGAACATCAACGTGCTTATGGCAACGGCTGTCACGCAAATTCTCAGTGGAAACCAAAATATTTAGATTTGGTAGAGCAATCTCGATACCCTTATGGCACCATATTCGGTGGGACCAAAAAAATAAATCAAAAGAAGAACAGTTTGAGGTTTAAATTTAGAAGGATACTCTCAATTCTTCTATGGAATCTACAAAAAAAAAATACAAAAAAACGATTAAGATTCGGTGGTACAGTTACAGTCTTCGCATAAGGAACCTAAAGAAAATACACTTAAAAAAGGAACCCATAGAAAATTCATAAGACTCGGTGGGACATTACAAGAAAACATGCAGGTTCAGTGTAGTGTTCCAGTTCCGCATTGAAAGTTAAAGAAAACTACAGTAAAACTTTCAGATTCGGTAGGTCAGTGTCAGAACTTCAACGAGCTTATGGCAACGGCCGTCATGCGAATTCTCAGTGGAGTGTGGAGAACCAGAAGGAGTGCGTATCAGTGAGGCAGTCACCTAGCATCACTGCACTTTAAAAACCCCCTCTAAAATTGAGAGGTTTTCTCCAGTCTTAGTTCATAACAGGGACGCCAATCTAGCCGCTGCAAGAGAGAAACTAACGTGCAGTAAGCCCCTCCAAAGTTGAGAGGTTTTCTCCAGTCTTAGTTCATAACAGGGACGCCAATCTAGCCGCTGCAAGAGAGAAACTAACGTGCAGTAACCCCCTCTAAAGTTGAGAGGTTTTCTCCAGTCTTAGTTCATAACAGGGACGCCAATCTAGCCGTTGCAAGAGACAAACTAACGTGCAGTAACCCCCTCTAAAGTTGAGAGGTTTTCTCCAGTCTTAGTTCATAACAGGGACGCCAATCTAGCCGCTGCAAGAGAGAAACTAACGTGCAGTAACCCCCTCTAAAGTTGAGAGGTTTTCTCCAGTCTTAGTTCATAACAGGGACGCCAATCTAGCCGTTGCAAGAGACAAACTAACGTGCAGTAACCCCCTCTAAAGTTGAGAGGTTTTCTCCAGTCTTAGTTCATAACAGCGGCGCCAATCTAGCCGCTGCAAGAGAGAAACTAACGTGCAGTAACCCCCTCTAAAGTTGAGAGGTTTTCTCCAGTCTTAGTTCATAACAGGGACGCCAATCTAGCCGTTGCAAGAGACAAACTAACGTGCAGTAACCCCCTCTAAAGTTGAAAGGTTTTCTCCAGTCTTAGTTCATAACAGCGGCGCCAATCTAGCCGCTGCAAGAGACAAACTAACATACAGTGAATGCTTCACCATTAGCTCTGGAACTTGAATCATATTGTTACGTTTTCACTTTTTTAAAAACGTTTAAATATGAGTTCGTTAATTGCAAACAAAGTAAAAACAATTGTGTGTTTAATTTCAGTTAAACTCTCTTTATTCTTTACACTACTTTTGTGTGCCACCGTATACAACTTAACGATACAACAATAATAATCTGTTTTATTCACTTTACCTAGTTCACACACGACTTGTTTTGTTCACACGCAACTTCACACAAGGCTGACTGAATTCTTACTGACTGACTGCTGCCTGCTTTGTCCAGCCCTTTTATAGTCCGACACAACCAGTCTAACGAACATTCTTAAAGTGGAAGGTTCGTGATCTCGCCTTCTCGAGAGCTCTATGTTGCTAATACATTGTTGTTTGTGTACTTTGCTTATGTTAACTATCCCTTTTTAGGACCAGCACGTTGTTGTTGGTACCAGGCGCAACCAGGTTCGTCGTACATATGTGTGTGTGTGTGCAGCTTTGGATAATCAACACGTTCATTGTATTGTTTCTTAGTGTTAGTGTGTATTTGTATCGTGTGGCTTTTGTTTATTGTTTTTGTTGTTAAACGATATTAGGTCGTTTCGATTTGCGTAACAATATTGATGATACCCTTCTTTTAATGTGTCCGATCACAAGATCAGTTTGTTGGTTCCTAAACTGTATGGCTAATCACGCTGTGAAAGTAGAAGACAGAGAGAAAAGAGAGAGTCGTCCCCTACAATGTTAGCATTGGTCTACATACATACATACATAATTGGTCATTACAACCCTTCAGTCAGAAGATTACGACCTAGTTTCTCACACCACTCAAGTTGTGTGTGCTAATTTTTATACATGAGTGGCGGGACCTACAGTTTAAAGTCGACTCCGAACGACAGATTTTTGAGAAACTTTTGCATGGCAATTTTATTTACTCTCCTAGGTTTTTGCCAGAAATCTGCTGAGAGAGGAAGTCGCCGAAGAAATACTTTTTTTGTATTTTGTTTTGATGTCTGGCCTGGGGCTCGAACCCTGGCTTTACGTCTAATAAGCCAACACACTACCTATTAGACCACGGCGACTACAAGTGACCAAATATGTCAGCAAGGATCTTTTGAAACTTCTCTGCCATATTGTTCGGCCTAGTGCCTAGTGAAAAAAGCCGAACAAATGAAACCAAACAACCAAGTGTGAACAAAATTGGTTGAGGAATTACAATGTATTCGAAATATTCCTGCACAGTCACGTCCGTGTGTGTTTCCTGAACTGAACAGTCACCACTCACTGTAAATCGTTTTTCTTCCTGTCACTCACCCGGCGGGCCTTTTTTTGTGGAGGGAGGTCAGAGCAAAACCTTAAAGTTCATTGCATTTGCATGAGTTTCTGAGTTTTAAAGTGCAATGGAGTACCGTTTGCTGCTGCTAAAAAGCATAAATGCAGAGTTTAAATGTGCTGTCTCATCCCCTGCCCCTCGCACCTTGAATTATATGGAGGTGATGGTGTTGCCCCCGGGTAAAATAATTTGTGGGCACGTTGTAAAAGTAATTTTTAGTTTCGCCGAGTTTTACAAACTTAGCGTGACACGTTTTCATTGCAAGTAAGATTGAAGGCAAGTGAGTGAGTGAGTGTTTGAGTGCAACGGAAGTGACACATTTGTTAAGTGGCTACTGCTCCTCTCCTCGCACCGTGTTACACTAAAAGTGTCAGAGAAATTATTGGCTGGCTGGCTGGTGTGGTTTAACATGTTAAAACTTATGTTAGGTTTTGCACGGCCACCTTAGTAAAGTTCGTGTAGCCAAGTGTGCGGCGAAAAATCTAAAGAATGCGATGAAAATTTTTGAAGAGAGTGGCAGTGACAGAATGACGGTTAGCCAATCAATTGTTTATCAAGGGTTACTGGAGTTCGTTTAGTGTATGTCAGTAGGTAGGTATGTAGGTAGGTAGAGGTGGCTGCCCATCCAAGAAAAATTTCTCTTGGATGGACACACTTAGGCCGCATTGGGCCCATTGTGCTACCACAGTGTATGTCAGTAAGTAAGTGGGGAAGTAAAATGGTGTCGTAAATTCCTTTCCCTTCTGGATTTCATTTACCAAACACGAATGACCTTCAAACATTGGTAACTGAAGTGGAAGGGAAATGATGTCACTAAAGCACATGGTGGAGAAACAATATTACACAGGCAGGCAAATCAATTAGCAACAGAAGCAGGGCGAATGCATACGATACCCTACTTCACAGTGTGTTAATTTTATAAAGAGTGTTTTTTATAAAGGTATAGAACTTTAAGTTGGCATTACTTTTCAAGACGGCGACCGATTTAACAGCTGTCAAGTGATTTATTCTCAGTTTGGTTTGGCAATTCATCATGAATAGACACACGCCGTGAACAACGCTTGCAATTTTAGTGCAATTTTATTTCGAAAACAATGGTTCTGTGCGGAAAACGTATCGCGCACTAGGTCCACATTTTATCGTCGACAAAATCGTCCATCAGAGCAGTTAATACGATTAACCATGGAACGTTTTCGCACCACGTTTACTCTTGATTGATAACTCGCATCCCCAGAGACGCTGTACGTCCATACGGTGCGTACAGAAGAAGCTATTGCTGCTGTAGAGCGTAGCATTTAGGGAAGACCCGAATGAGTAGTCCATTCGCCATCGAGCACAGGAATTGGATCTCGGTCCATCCACTTTATGGAAGATTTTGCGGAAGGATCTTGGTTTGCGTGTTTACAAAATCCAACTCGTGCAAGAAGTTGAAGCCAAACGATCATCAAGTAAGGCGTAGTAGTTCGTCGAATGGGCCCAAAAACGAGATTACCGTTGTTCCCGATTTTCATAAGCGAATTTTGTTTAGCGATGAAGCGCACTTCTGGTTGAATGGCGCTACGTCAACAAACAAAACTGGCCGCATTTGGAGTGAAGGTAATCAATCCTCAAGTGTATGTGGAAACACCGTTACATCCAGAAAAACTGACTGTTTGGTGCGCTTTATGGGCTGGTGGAATCATTGGTCCGTACTTTTTCAAAAACGATGGTGCGCCAGAACGTTACAGTCAATGGTGATCGGTTAGGAGCCATGATTACAAACTTTTTTCATTCCTGAATTGACCATAACCATGATGTCCAGGAGATGTGGTTTCAACAAGACGGCGCAACATGTCACACACAGCTCGTGCCACAATAGATTTATTGAAAGACACGTTTGCTGACCGCCTAATTTCACGTTTTGGACCTGTGAATTGGCCTCAAAGATCCAAGTGATTTAACACCGCCAGACTACTTTCTGTGGGGCTATGTAAAGTAGTCATTGGTCTGTGCGGTAAAGCCGCCACAAACGCTTGACCATTTGGAAGACAACATTCGCCGTATTATTGCCGCGATATACGGCCACAAATGTTGGAAAAAGTCATCGAATGATTGGACGTTCAGATTGGACTACATCCGCCGCGCCAGCCGTGCCGGTCATATGCCAGAAATCATCATTTAAAATGTAATGCCACACGATTCTCTTTCGGATAAATAAAATTCATGTCTCAATCGAATAATCAATCCATCGTTGTTTTATTGTAACTTAAAGTTCTATACCTCTATAAAAAAAACACCCTTTTGTTAGAAATGAAAAAAATGTGAGGCGGATAGAGTATGACCAAGTAATTGCTGTTGCCTCAGCCAGAAGTCGCTTCTCGTAAGTACGTGAGTTTCCCATTTAGGACCACATTTTATGTTTCGCAGTTCAATTCGGCCAAACAATCGATTGTTTACACCGTAAGAAGTCACCGTAGTCTAGTAAATGGTGTAGTGATGAAGTATTAAACAAGAACCCGTGGTTCAAATCCCAGCTCAGCCATCTAGTACAAAACGAAATACGAGAAAAATATTTCTTTCGGTGACTTACAGTGCCAAAAACTGACTTTGTGGCAAAAACTCTGGGATTAAAAACAAAACTGCACTGAAAAGTTGCTCAAAACTAAGGCTCGGAGTCGACGTTAGGCTGGTAAGTGCCGCCACTCATGGAAAAAATTAATACTCACAGCATAGGGGGATGGTGTGCTAAACTAGGTTTGAATCCTTACTAAATAACTGTAAAGTTTACATTGCATAGCATTCCCCGTTTGTGTTTTGTTGATTTCAATATCAAGACCTCCCAATTTTGTCAAGGGGGGACGACCCCTCTCCCAAATACTGCTTGCCAGTCATTCATGGCACTTACTCCATGGTTATCAGGTTAGGTTAGGTTATGTTGACACCTTGCTAACGACTTCTACTTCGAAACTGCAGAGATGAGGAAGAAGAGGAGACTGTCCCTCATCTGCTGGGTACATGCCCGGCTCTTTGCCAAAGGCTGTCGCGGATATCTCGACGAGATAGTGGAACGATATGACATCCATATCGTATGGGTACCGGGGGGACAGTGGTATTCCGGGTAACTGCAGAGCTGATGAACTTGCCAGGCGGGGCACGACCTTCGAACTCACCGCTGAGTTCTCGAATCTGGGCATACCTATGAGAGGACCTGCAAGCTCATAATTTATAATGCGATCGTCGATTCCGTCAACGACAGGTGGGCGGCCTGGGACACGGGTTGAACGGCTTATAAAATCTGGCCAAGGCTGGTTGAGGGGCGCACAATGAGTCTACTTAGTAAACTCCAAAGAGGTGCGCTCAAAGTAGTTGTCGGTGTCATTACGGGGCATTGCATTATGGGTACGCATGCGAGGCTTATTGGTCTTGGACACCTTGCTAACGACTTCTGCAGAGATGAGGAAGAAGAGGAGACTGTCCCTCATCTGCTGGGTACATGACCGGCTCTTTGCCAAAGGAGAAGGAAGTACTTGGGTACTTACTACACATGGATGATCTGGAGGAACTGTCAGGGATTGACATTGGCAGCCTGAATCGCTTCATCAGGAGGAGCTCCGAGTGGTTTCGAGACTAGGGGATAACGGATGATTGTGGTAGCACAATGGGCCCAATGTGGCCTAAGTGGGTCCATCCAAAAAAAATTTTCTTGGATGGACAGCCACCTCTACCCACCTACCTAGGTTATGTTGGCTAGTATGACGGAACAGAAACAGTGTGTTCAAAAACTTGTAGAAGCTCATTTGTCGAGTGTCAGTTGGTTGTGCGAGGCTGTGGCAACTACAATATTTTTCCTTTTTGGCTTTTGAAGGCACTTAAATTTAAAAAAAAAATTTGTTGTATTTTGCTTAACAATTTAACAGCCTGGCTTAGGTTCAAGCAAATTATTCAAGAAATTTTTTTTTTTTTTTTTTTTTTTTTGTTGCTTTAACTTGTTTAACATGCAGAATTTGCTGCTGCTGCTGGCTTATTGGCAAGCCAATATAATTTTTTTGTTTTTGTTTTCGTAATGCAGCTGCAAATTTTTATTGAAAATTCTAAAAAAAAAAAATTTCTAGTTTTTAGTGGCATGTGGCAAGAAATTCAAAAATAAAACTATTGTTGCAGAGGCATTATTTACGTTGCAGTTGTTTAGCATACGATTCGATTTTTTAAAATTTAAATTCACTTCTATTGTGGGCCACAGACAATAACCAAAAATAGAAAAAAACAGAGAAAAAAATTTAAAGTCTGTTGCAAGCTTTATAACCTAAAAAAAACAACAACAACAATAACAACACATTAACGTTTAGCCGGAATGAAGAGAGGAGAAAAAAACACAAAAAAACACAAAATCTTGATGACTTTTTAACACGGCTTGAGTGTTGCAAGCAAAAAATATAAAGAAGAGACCTTGACATGAATTTTAATGTTTTTCTGACTGCAGGGAGTCAGTCTCTCTCTTTCTCTCACACAACATACAAAAATGGAGTCGTGTTTCTAACGGCAGCAGCAACAGCATCAAAAGAAAAAAAATTATTGGCCATTGTGATGACAATTTTATCATCGGAAATCTGGCAACAAAAATCTTTGAAAAGAAAAAAAAACATTTTAAAACGCAGAAATGTTTTATAAAGTATGTGTGGGAAAATGTTCTTTTGAAAAACATTTAATTTTCTTTAATTTTATTTACAAAAATCCTAAAAAAAATTCTTAAATTTCAATCGAAATGTTAATGATAACGGCTCCTTACTTTAATAAACGCACGGTACTCACATCTTTCACTCTTGTCTCTACTGTTTAAATATAACACATGCTTATATAGGCTCCCCATTCGCACTTCTATTAAAATACAACACATCATACTTGCACACACACACACACACTTTTATTTAAATTAAAAACCCTTTGTAATAAACACACACACACATACATCCACCTTCACTTAAATTGAAAACCCTTTGTAATAAACACACACGCAAACACACAGAGAGAAAAAATAAAAATCATAATAAAAATGCATACTCCATTACAACAACAACAACAAGAACTAATAATAATAAGGATAAGCAACAACATAGAGAGCGAGGGTGAGAGTTAGAGAAGCGACATTAAGAAAAAAAAACATCAACACATCGACGAAAGAAAAAACGAAAATAAAATGTTGTTCGCAGCTAAACAAGACACGAAACACAGTAAGTCGCACTCTTACTCTCATCAAACACTCCTGTACCCACAAACATTTTTTTGTTAGGGTTGCCGTAACATATTTTAGATCATAATGATGTAAACACATTCGATGGCGCCCCATAACGCCCATGGAAAATACAGTACATGAGTGCATATGGAAATGATTGTGTTAAAGGCAGAGCGTATACCAGCGTCGATAATGCTGCAAAAAATCTGATTGTCTGACACCAGTTTCGATTTGATTAGTTTCAACATTAGGCAGGCCTCAGCAGAAAAGTCGATTGAATTTATAAAATGATCAAAGTCCTCACATGGCAATCAAAACATGGCAACCAAAACATGGATCCTTAAGCCAATGCCAACAGTTATAAATGTAAAGATCGCTTAAGAGCTCTTAGTTTACCATAATAACTATGAGTTTAACTGATAAGCAAACAGTCTCTCGTAAGATAGTTTTATATTGCCTTAAGCTAAATCTCGAGAGCTCTTAACCCTTGCAAACTTGGGGCGTAAGTGAAATAATCTCATAGGAAGGCATTTAAATTCAATATTTATTTCGTACCAAGTTACATTTCTAGTTTCTTCTACCAAGCTGAACTCTACTCTCAACGTTCTCTTGAAAACCTTCAATATTCTCTTAGGAAATAAAGTCAAGTTCTTGCATCTCGCATCTCTTGAAGATCGCCGTGGTCTAGTATGTAGTGTGTTGGCTTATTAGACGTGAGGCAAACCCCAGGTCAGGCATCTCCAACTGAACGAAATATAAAAAAAATATTTCTTCGGCGTCTTCCTCTCAGCAGATTTCTGGAAAAAACCTCGGAGTGCAAATAAAATTGCCATCAAAAAAGTTTCTCAAAAATCTGTCGTTCGGAGTCGACTTTAAACTGTAGGTCCCGCAACTCATGTATAAAATTAACACACACTACATAAGTGGTGTGAGAAACTAGGTCGTAATCCTGACTGAAGGGTTGTAATGACCAATTATGTATGTATGTCTTGCATCTAGCCTTGATTTTCTACGTTTTTTGAAATGTTTTACTGACATTTGGAACACATTTTATTCAAGTTTTTTGGTGTCCTTGCTTCCAAAAGTTTTTACCGTCGTTCCTTGTACATGATTTTTCAGTTCCTATACGATTGTAATTTCAGTTTTCGTCTTCTAAAAATTTTTTACTTGCGATTTTCCAATTCCTGTAGTGTGGTATTCCATTTTTTGGTTCCCTGCCCCGAATTATTTCACTTCTTGCTTTCTAGTGCACGATTTTTCAGTTCCTATACGATTGTAAATTCAATTCTCGCCTTTTAAAGGTTTTTTATTTGTGATTTTCCAATTCCTGTCATGTAGTATTCTATTTGTTGCTTCCTAATACGCGATGTTCTAGGCCCTGTCGCAAATTATTTCAGTTCTTGCTTCCTGGTACATGATTTTCCAGCTACTTTTTCGAGTTTTTCCATTTCTCTAATGTTTCTGTCTTTCAAAGACTTTTAACTTGCTGTCCAGTGATATTATTTTACAGTTTCTGCTAGTTTTTGCTTTTTTTCTAGTTCCTTTCACAAGCTATTTCTGTCCGCTCTTTAAGGTTTTCAAATTTCAGAGGCCTTTTAATTTCCTTCCCTCTGTGTGTGGGTACCAATTGTTCATTTTGTTTGCAAAGAACCTTCCTTTTGCAAAGTTCCCTATACACGCCAATAAATTGTAATGTTGGTAACCCTTATTTACTTCCATGCTCTTTAAATTTCTTAGACGACTTTAAAAAAACACTCACTTCCTTACACACTCCCGTACGCACACACACAGTCACCATTCAAACACTTGGTGTGTTATTTCGCTATTAGAAGAGAAAGAAGGAGAGAGCGAGAGAGAAGCCATAAAATTTTACAAAAAAAAAAAAAAAACACACAACCTGTCTGTTTTTATTATTACTTCTGGTCCTTTTGCCTTTGTACTACGCTCCACTCACTCTTTCCCTCTCTCTCTCTCATATGTATCTCATGCTCTTTGTTTACAAAATGGATTTGTTTCTAAAGCTTACATTTCTTCTTTTCTGGCGTTGTTATCTTCTTCCTTTTTTGTTGTTTTTGTTTTTGGTATTTGCTCTCCTATTTTGTTTGTTTTTTTCTATTTGTTTTGTTTTGCTTTATACAAGTGTTGGGGAATTCTTTTTTTCCTTTTCTTCGTGTGTATGTGCGCGGGCGAGTGGATTTTTTTTCCTATTGATGCGATTACTGTAGTTGTTGTTGTTGTTGTTTTATACAACACAGTGGCATTAAAAATAAAAATGATTTTAAAGAGCCACAGTGAGAGAGAGAGAGAGAGTGAAATCCCATGAATAAAAATCCTTTAACAGGCAAGTAAAACGATTTAAAGCTGAGCTACACATGCACTCTCTTAAAAGCAACACATTGACACACTTTCATAGGCTAACGGCTGTTCACAATGATCGTGTATTGCTTTAACAGCGTAGAGAAGATTCTATGATTCAAACGATTTCAGACGAACGTTTTTTCGTATGTAATTTCACCATTTGCTTTTGAAATCTTTTGTCTTTCTAAAAACAGGGTATTAACTGTTAATTGTTGTTAAAAATTTCAGTAAATTTAATAATGTGTTGAAGACCTGTAGGGCATAAGGAAAAAAGAATTTTTCAATTCATTTTTTAAAGCTTTAAGGCCATAAAAACCTACGGTGTACGTGGAGAGAAAAACCGTGTTTGCATTTTATTTTTATGGAGGTTTTCTTGCCGTGGCCTTTCCTCCAAACTCTAATCCCTCTAACGCTCTTTCTCTCTCTCTTTCTCGCCCCTTGCCTTTAGCGGTGTTTGTTCGTCTGGCAAAAAAACACACGGCACATCCTTTAGTTTTTAAAAAGGATAATGAATGGCATGCCAGAAGAGAAGTACAACGTTTTGCTACGTTGCACAGTGGGGTTTTTGATACCAAAAGTGGGAATTAATTCAAGGTAACTTTCCTTGTTTCTAATTTTAACTTTTTTCAGTTAAATTCTTTGGAAGTAGCACCATATAAAAAGCATTTTTGTGTACTAGTAGTTTCTGTGAGTATATTACATATTTTTCCATCAATCATGGATAGGACCAACTTATGATTGACTTTCAAGCGTTTTTCTCCATAAGAAATGACACTCTTTAAGGTTTTTTTATTTTTTTCATTTTTTTTTTTATTTTTTATATCTAGGTGCCACAATATATTTAAATTTTGTTTCAAAATGTGCAAAAAAGTGCAGACAAATTTTTCATAAATATTTTCAAAAGCGTTTATATTTTTAGAAAACAAAATTTTTTTTTCTTAATTTGGCTTTATTCACAACTATTTATCGACATATTTTCCGAAATCCCCTAATTTATAGGCTTATGCGTGAAAATTAATTAAAAATAATAACACAAATTGCGCATAAAAACCAAAAACATAAATTTATCTAACTAACCTGAGGTTGAAGGTTCCATTAAAATATTGTTACGCGAAGTGAAACGACCTAATATCGTTTAACAATAAAAACGATAAACAAAAGCTACCAGCTACACCAACACAATACACACGACACAAATACGCACTAACACTAAGAATACAACGAACGTGGTGATTATCTAAAGCTGCACACACACACATGTGTACAACGAACCAGGTAGCAACAACAACATAAAGTAAACCAGCTACGACAAATATGTATCGAACCTGGTAGCGACTGGTACATAACATAAGCGAGTACACAAACAACCATGTACTAGCAATAGAGTTTTCGCGAAGGCGCGTGCGAGAACCTTCCACATCGAGAACGTTCATCGTACTGATTGATACGCGTGTGTGCGGACTATAAAAGGGCTGCACAAAGCAAGCAGCAGGCAGAGTTAATTTAGTCAGCCTTGTGTGAAGTTGCGTGTGAACAAAATAAGTCGTGGTTCTAAAGATCTAGCGAATACTTGTGTGAACTAGTACAGTGAATAAACAGATTGTTATTGTTGTATCGTTAAGTTCTATACGGTGGTACACAAAAGTAGTGTAAATAATAAAGAGAGTTTAAGAGAAAATAAACCACATATTTGTTTTTACTTTAGTTGCAATTAACGAACTCATATTTAAACGTTTTTAAAAAGGTAAAAACGTAACAATTGGTGTCAGAAGTGGGATTGCAAAATCCAAAAGTAAAAATAAATAAATAATTAAGAAAGAGAAAATCAAAATCAAAATGAAACTCTCCGAGTTAAAAGTGGAACGGCTTAAACGAGAGTTGGATAAACTCAAACTCTCAACAATGGGCACGAAGAATGAATTGCAGAAGCGGTTAAGGGAACACCTTCAGCTTCAAGACATTGACATCGATTCCTACGAGTTCGAGGATGAAGAGGAACGAGAGGTAAAGGCCATTGCAACCCCTAGCGGTGTTGACATAAATTTGTTGCTAGCTACTATGATGGAGAAAATGGAAGTAGCAAGCCAGAAGCTATTCGAAGCTTCTAGAAGCGAAAATCAAAAACTTCTAGCTGATGTTCAAGAAGCTTCTAGAGCTGAGAACCAGAAGCTATTCGAAGCTTCTAGAACCGAAAATCAGAAACTTCTGGCTGAGTCGCGACAAGATAGTGAAAGAAGAATGGAAAGAATGCAATCAGTAATTATGGAACAAATGGAGCATAGAGAACAAAATTTTTTGTCAAAAATCGAGAATAAACTTGAAGCGACCACAGAGAAGCTGAACGAAATACATAAGTCAGTCAGCAAAAGAATTACCAGTGTCGAAGAGAAGGTGTCAGACTTAGAAAAGTCCGTTGACGGCAAACTAGTCATAATGGAGGAGAAGATCAACAACCTCCAAAGCCAGCGACCGGAACCAGTGCGAGTAGTATCAGAAAGTACTGGCAGGATAAAACCACCTTCCTTTGATGGTAGCTCACCCTTATCCGTATTCAAATTCCAATTTGAGACAGTAGCCAGCAGAAACGGATGGGACGATGGAGAGAAGGCTCTAGAACTAATTCTGGCGTTAAAAGGTGTCGCAGCCGAGATTCTAGAAACCATGTCAGCCAGCAGCAGAAACAACTACAACGACTTAATGGTGGCGTTGCAGCGTAAATTTGGCGATGAGCACAAACGGGAACTATACCGCATGGAGTTGAGATGCCGGGCGCAAAAGGCAAATGAGTCATTACAAGCCTTTGCAATGGAGGTTGAGAGATTAGTGCAGCTCACATACCCAGGAGAAAACCATCCGCTGATAGACAACATTAAGACCGAGGCGTTTGTCAATGGTATACGAGATCCTGACATTAAACTGGCGGTATGTTCCACGCAGAAGGTAACCTTTGCAGAGACCGTGGCCTTCGCACTAGCCCAGGAGACCGCTCGAGCTATTTCCAGACCACAAGTAGGCAAAGTGCGAAGAATGGAAGTCGTGGAGGAAGATGAATACCTTTTAACTAAAGTTAAGGAGATGGTGAAGCAAGCTATGGAAGAAAACGGACAAAGGACTAAACTTAAATGCTTCAATTGTGGAAAGGGTGGCCATTTCCAAAGAAATTGCAAAGCGCCACGCAAGAGATCAAGATCCGCCTCACCATCAAGGAACAAGAAACGGGCGAACTACCAACCATCTTCACAAGAGTCCCCGTTAAACTAAAACGAGCTAGCACTGAGGGGCAAGTGCTGGCTCCCACAAGCGAGGGCCCCACAATCTCAATATCAGTGATGCAACAGAACAACAACAATCTTACGGCGTGCGGATACATAAACGGCAGACCACATACCTTCACAATAGACACCGGAGCGACGCAGTCTATCATCAGACCAGATGTAGCGAAGGGAAAATGTGAGGCACTTAGCAATGTAAAACTACGGACAGCTACTGGAGAGTGTGCCACCGTCCACGGAAAAACAGAGGCGAAGGTGACTATAGCCAACATTAGTGTAAGTCACATCTTTATTGTTGCCGATATTGTGGACGAGGTTATCATTGGTGCCGATTTTATGATAGCTCATGGCATCAATTTGAATATGGGGCAACAGATTATGAGTTGGCGAAATGTAGAGATACCTCTAGACGTGGGGTACAAGCACCAAGTGGACGCCAGAAGGATAGTTGCGGTCGAACAACTCAAATTGCCACCTCACAGTGAATCACTGATATGGGCGCGTATGGAGGGAGATTGTGTGGAAAACCGCTTGTGGGTTGTTGAACCAGCAGAAATACAGACGGATTTAATATCAGCAAAGGCCCTCGTGAAATCCACAGAACATAGAATAGTCCCGGTGAGAGTGCTAAATCTATCAGGCCATGAAAGAGTCGTCTGTAAAAACTCAGAAGTGGGCCAATGTGTTCCAGTAGAGGCGATTATAAACAGCGAGCAAACGCCGCAACCTGCCGATATGTCAGCCAAGGATCAAAAGGGATTTGATGAAAATGTGGAGAAATGGATCGCAGGTTTAGCAGCCGCAGAGAAAAACAAAGCCAAAAAGCTGCTAAAGAGGTATGCTTTCGCTTTCGCCACGAACAACAAAAGTCAAGGAAGAACAGCCATGGTTAAACATGAAATTGATACTGGCGAAGCGAGACCAATAAAGCAGGCACCCAGAAGCATACCGCTGGCGAAGCGTAATGAGGTCAAGGAGTTAGTCGACGAAATGAAGAAGAGCGGTGTAATCGAACCATCATCGGGTCCGTGGAGCTCACCTGTAGTCTTAGTAAAGAAGAAAGATGGCAGTACAAGATTCTGCGTAGACTACAGGAAGCTGAATGATGTCACTAAAAAGGATAGTTACCCGCTACCAAGAATTGACGACACACTCGACACGCTAGCCGGAACAAAATGGTTCTCCACATTGGATCTACAAAGCGGGTATTGGCAGGTGGAGATTGCAGACAAGGACAAAGAGAAAACCGCATTCAGTGCGAATGGCGGCTTATGGCAGTTTAAGGTTATGCCATTTGGACTCTGTAATGCTCCGGCCACATTCGAGCGGCTTATGGAACGTGTGCTAAAGGGACTGCATTGGAAGACTTGCCTGGTGTACCTCGACGACATAATAGTGATGGGCAGAACTTTCGACGAACACCTCAAGAACCTGGGAGAAGTTCTGCAACGAATAACAACGGCTGGACTAAAACTAAGCGTAAAGAAATGTGCATTTTTCCAAAAGCAGGTGAAGTATTTGGGGCATCTTGTCAGAGCAGATGGCATATCCACCGATGAAGATAAAATACGAGCAGTAAAGGACTGGCCTCGTCCCCAGAATCTTCATGAACTACGCAGCTTTTTGGGACTATGCACATACTACAGACGCTTTGTGCCTAACTTTGCCAGCGTGGCTGCAAGCCTACATGAGCTCACCAAGAAGTCAAAAATCTATCAATGGGGTGAGCCACAGGAGAAGTCGTTCCAAACATTAAAAGCCTTATTGTGTGCTGCACCAGTTTTGGCGTATCCAGTCCCAGGAGAAAAGTTCATCTTAGACAGTGATGCTAGCGGACATGGTATTGGTGGTGTACTTTCCCAAGTGATCAATGGAACAGAAAAAGTCGTAGGCTACTATAGTCGCACCTTGTCAAAGCCTGAACGGAATTATTGTGTGACCCGACGAGAGCTACTGGCAGTGCTGGAGTGCATCAAACATTACCACAAGTATCTGTATGGCCAAAATTTTCTGCTAAGGACTGATCACTCTGCACTGAGATGGCTGCTACAATTCAAGAACCCTGAAGGACAGTTAGCACGTTGGATTGAACGCCTCCAGACCTACGACTTCAGCATCGAACACCGAAGGGGCATAAAACATGGAAATGCTGACGCTCTTTCACGCCGACCTTGCAATTTGGAGTGTAAACATTGCATGAAAGCTGAGAAAAAGGAATCCATCGTCGATATCCGGCTAACGCGGATTGAACCCAACGAAGACTGGTCCCAAGCACAAAGAAGTGACCCAATATTGGCGAAAATAATAGCAGCTAAGGAAGAGGACAAACGACCGACCAGAAATGAGATATCTGCAGAAGGTCCTTTTACAAAAGCTTATTGGGCACTATGGGACAGCTTAAAGATCATAAATGGGTGCCTATATCGACTTTGGGAAAGCGCTGATGGCAAGACCTCATCCAACCTATTGGTAGTGCCTTCCTCCAAAATGAAAGAAGTGTTAAAGGAGTTCCATAATGGAGCCAGCGGAGGACATCTTGGAGTGACCAAGACGCTGGAAAGGCTAAAACAACGTTTTTATTGGGTTGGATGTCAGCAAGCAGTATCGGACTGGATAGCAAATTGTACCCAGTGTATTGCAGCTAAAGGTCCAGTAAGAAGAACTCGAGGTCAGCTGCAACAGTATAACTCAGGCGCACCATTCGAGCGGATAGCTATGGACGTTGCAGGCCCTTTTCCAGTCAGCAATGCCGGAAACCGATATGTTCTCGTTGTGATGGACTACTTCAGCAAATGGCCGGAAGTATATGCCATACCCAATCAAGAGGCGAACACCATAGTTAACAATTTTGTGAACAACTGGGTATGCCGCTACGGGGTTCCAATAGAACTACATTCCGATCAAGGCAGAAATTTTGAGTCAGCTGTATTCAAGGAAATGTGCGAAGTATATGGCATTAAGAAGACTCGAACGACGCCTCTTCACCCACAGTCAGACGGAATGGTAGAGCGATTTAACCGAACCCTGGAGGAATACTTGCGAAAAGTAGTGAGCGAGCAACAGAAAGACTGGGACGAACACATTCCGAGGTTTCTACTGGCGTACCGATCCGCTGTCCATGATTCAACATCTAGATCACCCGCCAAGGTTATTTTTGGGACTGAGATAAAGCTGCCCGGTGACTTAGAGTTTGGCGTTAAGCCCGGCACAGAGAGGGATGCCACATCCGCTGGAAAAGATGAAAGCCTAAATGAACTTCATGAGTTTGTGCGCACCCGTATAAAAATGGTCAGTGATAGAATGAAGGCCAGGTATAATCATGCTGCAAACACAGAGGGCTTCCATGAGGGACAAATGGTTCTGCTATATAACCCAAAGCGGAAGAAGGGATTATCTCCCAAGCTACAGACCAGCTGGGATGGACCGTATAAAATAATTAAACGATTAAACGATGTCGTATACAGGATACAGAAAGCTAACAGCCCCCGAGCAAAAATGAAGGTCGTACACATAGAGCGACTGGCAAAATATGGGAAAGGAGATAATGAGCCTATTCGGGACGAACAGGCTTAAGTGGGCGGCAGTGTTACGCGAAGTGAAACGACCTAATATCGTTTAACAATAAAAACGATAAACAAAAGCTACCAGCTACACCAACACAATACACACGACACAAATACGCACTAACACTAAGAATACAACGAACGTGGTGATTATCTAAAGCTGCACACACACACATGTGTACAACGAACCAGGTAGCAACAACAACATAAAGTAAACCAGCTACGACAAATATGTATCGAACCTGGTAGCGACTGGTACATAACATAAGCGAGTACACAAACAACCATGTACTAGCAATAGAGTTTTCGCGAAGGCGCGTGCGAGAACCTTCCACATCGAGAACGTTCATCGTACTGATTGATACGCGTGTGTGCGGACTATAAAAGGGCTGCACAAAGCAAGCAGCAGGCAGAGTTAATTTAGTCAGCCTTGTGTGAAGTTGCGTGTGAACAAAATAAGTCGTGGTTCTAAAGATCTAGCGAATACTTGTGTGAACTAGTACAGTGAATAAACAGATTGTTATTGTTGTATCGTTAAGTTCTATACGGTGGTACACAAAAGTAGTGTAAATAATAAAGAGAGTTTAAGAGAAAATAAACCACATATTTGTTTTTACTTTAGTTGCAATTAACGAACTCATATTTAAACGTTTTTAAAAAGGTAAAAACGTAACAATATTTTTAATTATCACTTTAGAAAGCACCCAAAAGTAATTTTTAAGGCAACAAAAGTTGAAATTTATATTTCACGCGAGGAAAACTGTACAAATAATTCAAACTTTAAAATTATATTGTGACATAACGGTAGTTCTCAAAAACAAAATTTTTGCAAAAGTAATGTGGAATGTTGTGTACTTTTATCGACAACAAAAATTTATTCGGTTTTCCTAAATTTAATTTTGCAATTAATTCCCATTTTTGCTATCAAAAACCCCACTGTGCGTTGGTTGGTTAGTTAGTTTGGCTAAAGTCAGTGTTTTTTTTCTTCTTTCTTTCCTTCTCCGCACATTTTAAGGCAGTTGCTACACGGTATTTCTATAATATCCTGTCCTTCTTTATCAGTTGTTGCTGTCGCTGTTGTTGTTGTTTTAGTTATAAGCGCTCTACACGAGTGAGAGAGGGAGAGAGAGAGCGAGAGTAAATTTTCTCAAAAGTAAAGCAATCCAATTCCATTTACAGTTTAAGTCTTAGGCGGCTGGCTTTACGGCAATACGAACTAAAAAAATGGGAGTTTTTTGGGTTTTTTTTTTTGCTTTCCGTTACTTTTTCTAGAGGTAAGGCAGTTAAAGAGAGGGAGGGGGAGAACACAAAGAGAGAGGTAAAGATTTTGTAAGGAAAACAGAAAGCATTTCTTACGTTTAAAGCCTTAGAAAGGAAATCTTTTTTATTTAAAGAAGGAAGAAAAATAATGAAAAAAAAAGGCCAGGGTAGGCTGAGAGAGAGAGAGAGCGAGCAAAAGGCGATGGTTTTTTCGTTTTTAATGTTCAAGTTAAAATAGATTCTTGAGTTGTGATAACAGGCCCCCGCTTGTTTCTTTTTTTGTTATCTTCTCCACCTTTTTGTTTAACTGTTTTAGTTTTTTTTGAAAAGCCTCAAGAAGAAGTGAAAGATGGACAAAGGGAAATAAAAAACCTGCAAATGTTTGTGATAAAAATTCATTCCAATTATCTCGGATTATCTCTTTTTTAATACGAGATCTTTAATATCCCCTTTCCAACATGGTTTTTTGAAAGGTAGGTCGACTGTCACTAATCTTCTTGAATTTACTACGCATGTTTTCAGGGGTTTTCTTGCCAGAGCTCGGACTGATGTAATTTATACTGATTTCAGTAAGGCTTCTGATAGGGTTGATCATAGAATTTTGCTTCTTAAACTTTCATTAATCGGTATTCCTCATATTATTCATCGTTGGCTAGACTCCTACCTCTCCCTTAGGACTCAGAGGGTATTGTTTAGGAATGTATTGTCTAAGACTGTATATGTTACTTCTGGTGTTCCGCAGGGTAGCCATTTGGGTCCTTTACTGTTCTTATTGTTTCTTAATGATCTTCCTTGTGCTATTTCTGATTGTAATATTCTGATGTATGCTGACGACGTTAAATTATTTTATACTTTTGATGATGATCATGGTCAGGCTGTTCTTCAGCGAAATATTGATTTGTTTGTAACTTGGTGCAGAATTAATATAACGGATCTTAACTTGAAGAAATGTAAATGCATGGTTTTCTCTCGCGGGGGCGTAATTTCGTCCCCTTATGTGATTAATTCTTGCCCTTTGGAAACTGTGACTGCATTTCTTGATTTGGGAATATTATTGGATATGAAATTGTCTTTTATTGATCATATTAGTATCATGATAGGCAAGGCTCGGGCTGTTCTTGGTTTTGTGAAAAGATGGGCTAGGGAATTCATTGATCCTTATATAACGAGACTGCTATACATTTCACATGTTAGACCTATTTTGGAGTATGCGTCTATTATTTGGAATTCATACTATCGTTGTCATAGTGATTAAATAGAGTCTGTGCAGAAGCAGTTTTTATTATCCTGTTTACGTGGCTTAGGATGGAATTATGCCAATGGGTTTCCGTCATATGAGGATAGATTAGGTTTGATAAAACTTCCAACTTTGGAACGTAGAAGGACTGTCTTAGGGGTTTGTTTTGTTTTTAATCTGGTTAAAGGTGATATCGATTCTGAATTTTTGCTTTGTAACCTGAATTTCAGTATTCCAGCAAGATTTTCACGGCACTATCGTCCTCTTTCTTTAGATTTTTTTAGAACGAACTATGGATGTCATCATCCTTTTCGTAGATTATGTAATGATTTTAACTTACATTATGATTTTATTGATTTTAATAGTAGTGTTTGTAATATAAAACGTAGCTTATATGCTGGCATTAATTTGTAAATTATTATATAAAAATGTATTATCGTTCTTGTCATAGGTAATTCCAATTATGAAAAGGAATTTAATTACAACAACAATAACAAGCAAATCAAATTCTTTTTGAGATGAAAAAGGGATTGGAAAAATTAAGCCAACTTAAGATCATGAACCCGCTAAGGTCTAGTGGGTAATAAGTTGGGGCTTAGTAGACTTGAACGAAAACAGAATACGACTACGGAAGCTGACTTCTTCTCAGCAGAGTTATGGTAAAAACTCACAAGAGAACAACTTTGCCATGAAAAGTTTCTCAGAAATCTGTAGCTGCCGGCTACAATTATCCAAAATTATCATACAAAACATGAGGGTTGGCAGAAGCTACACACAGTTACTAAAATATACATACGGTTAAAAAATTTCAGAAATTTTTTTTTCTGAAATTGAACTGAATTGTGGCCCTGCACAGGCCCACAAAGGTATGCATCCGATTTACAAATTTCACAAATTCCTGAACCAATGCAAAAGATCGTCTTAAAATCGAGGAAAGTTGTCAGACAATTGCAAAGATTTTCAACGAAAACGGATTAGTTAAAAAATTTCTGAAATTTGTTATCCGTATGTATACTTTTGTGGCTGAGTGTAGGTTGTTGTCCTTACTGAAGGATTATAATGACTAATTAAGTAAGTAAGTAAGTAAGTAAGATCATGGAAGAACACTTGCCTGAATTTTAAAGCGCTTAGAGCCCTGTTTTTCAATATTAAATTCTTGCAAAAAATATTTATCGATAATAAATTCTTGTAAAAAATTCTTATCGATAACAAATTATTATAGGAAACAATGCAAAAAACAGTTTTCATAGAGAAAAAAAAACGTAATCGATAACATGAAATAATTTTAAATTAAATTAAATTTCGATAACAAACTACTATAGAAAATATTATCGATATTTATATTTATCGATAACTAACTATTATAGAAAATATTATCGATATTTATATTTATTAAAAAGAACTAAAAAACTGTTATCGATAACAAACTACTATAGAAAATATTATCGATATTTATATTTATCGATAACAAACTATTATAGAAAATATTATCGATATTTATATTTATTAAAAAGAACTAAAAAAATGTTATCGATAACAAACTACTATAGAAAAAATTATCGATATTTATATTTATCGATAACTAACTATTATAGAAAATATTATCGATATTTATATTTATTAAAAAGAACTAAAAAAATGTTATCGATAATAAAATTGTATACAATTTTTTGTTATCGATAACAAACTATTATAAAAAATATTATTTAATTGACGATTATGAACTGGACAGTTTGTTATTTCAATAGAAGCTGTGTGAATACCAATTAAAAATAAAATTGTATAAAAATTTTTGTTATCGATAACAAACTATTATAGAAAATATTATTTAATTGACGATTATGAACTGGACAGTTTGTTATTTCAATAGAAGCTGTGTGAATACCAATTAAAAATAAAATTGTATAAAATTTTTTGTTATCGATAACAAACTATTATAGAAAATATTATTTAATTGACGATTATGAACTGGACAGTTTGTTATTTCAATAGAAGCTGTGTGAATACCAATTAAAAATAAAATTGTATAAAAATTTTTGTTATCGATAACAAACTATTATAGAAAATATTATTTAATTGACGATTATGAACTGGACAGTTTGTTATTTCAGTAGAAGCTGTGTGAATACCAATTAAAAATAAAATTGTACAAAAATTTTTGTTATCGATAACAAACTATTATAGAAAATATTATTTAATTGACGATTATGAACCGGACAGTTTGTTATTTCAATAGAAGCTGTGTGAATACCAATTAAAAATAAAATTGTATAAAATTTTTTGTTATCGATAACAAACTTTTATAGAAAATATTATTTAATTGACGATTATGAACTGGACAGTTTGTTATTTCAATAGAAGCTGTGTGAATACCAATTAAAAATAAAATTGTATAAAAATTTTTGTTATCGATAACAAACTATTATAGAAAATATTATTTAATTGACGATTATGAACCGGACAGTTTGTTATTTCAATAGAAGCTGTGTGAATACCAATTAAAAATAAAATTGTATAAAATTTTTTGTTATCGATAACAAACTTTTATAGAAAATATTATTTAATTGACGATTATGAACTGGACAGTTTGTTATTTCAATAGAAGCTGTGTGAATACCAATTAAAAATAAAATTGTATAAAATTTTTTGTTATCGATAACAAACTTTTATAGAAAATATTATTTAATTGACGATTATGAACCGGACAGTTTGTTATTTCAATAGAAGCTGTGTGAATACCAATTAAAAATAAAATTGTATAAAAATTTTTGTTATCGATAACAAACTATTATAGAAAATATTATTTAATTGACGATTATGAACCGGACAGTTTGTTATTTCAATAGAAGCTGTGTGAATACCAATTAAAAAAGTAACATCGTGACATAAATGATGCCCAAAATAGGTCCATATGGTATGCTTGCATATGCAAATGAAGATAAATACGATTTATTAAGGGCTCTGGGGCACCTTTAGTGTTAGTTTCTATTCTAAAATGGCCAAAGAGTGTACAATCTGACTCCAACGTCTACTATTATCCAAGCATTCAGTTCGCTTGTTATCGAAATAACCTCTAAACGATAAATTTTAGAATCCTTTTACGCCATGTAAATGGTCCATAACTACAGGTAATATGCTTTAGACACCCCAGATTCTTTAGCTTCCTAGTCAAAATTCTAATCTCTAGCTTAGAGATGGCAAATTGGCCTCTTTAGGGATCACAAGAGTGTAGATTTGCTATTTGGCAACATGCAGATCAAATTATTTTTTTTTAATTTTATTTTCTTTGCAGTCCAGTGTAATTAACCAAGAATTTGAGTGTTTTTTCTCGTCTGCTGTCTGTTTTTTTGTTTTTTGTTTTCGTTAAATAATTTAGTTTGGTTTTGAAATGTTTTTTAATGGGTTGGTTGGTGGGTTGGTAATAAAACCTTGACTTAATGATAATGCAGTTGCTTTCAACAGCCATTCTACAAATGTTTTTCAGTTAAATTGTTAAAGTCTCTGTTTCTGTTTTTTGTTGTTTGTTTGTTTTTTTACTGCTGCAGCTCTACTAACGATGTCTCTAAATGTCTGACTATCTGACTGATTGTCTATTGGTCGGTCTATCTGTTCTGTGCTTTAATATTTCTTTTAATAACAAAATTTAACAATAAATTAGCAAAAAACAGCACAGAACAGCAACAAAAATAAGGTAAAAACAACAACAACAACAACAGCAAATAATATTTGCAACCCATAACGAACACACAAAAAATGAAACGAAAAAAAAAACGAAACGAAAAAAAGTGATTGCCCGTGTATAGAGAGGAGACTCTTAATGGCAACAAAACAAAACAAAACGAAAACAAAACCAAAAAAAAACAAAACACACAGAAACCTTGAAGTCTTTCGATCACAGTTAAAAATATAAAAAAACACAGCAACAGCAATAACAATAACATCGACGAATACAAGCAAAAAACTGTTAAAATAATGCATTGTTAGCAACAGCAATAACAACAACAACAACAACAACAACAAAACATTGTCTAATGGATAGGAGATTAAAATCTTTTCAAAAGAATTTTTTTTGAAACAAATTTTTTTTTGCCAACAAAAACCCACAAAAACTTCGCCGCCTCTCTACCTAAAGTTGCAAAAATTCATGCAAAAACAACAAAAAATGGACGGGTCAAGACCGAGTTTATTAGAACCCGCGACCAGCTCACACAATATTTTACAGATTGGCATAAAAGCCAGAAGCTTTTGTCCTACACTGTATGCACTACTCATGTATAAAAATTAACACACATGCAACATAAGTGGTGTGAGAAACTAGGTCGTAATCCTGACGGAAGGGTTGTAATGACCAATTATGTATGCATGTATGTATGTATCAATTAACGGAGTTACGCTGTGGTAATTTATAGCTACACTTATTATAGTATGGTTAAATTATCGATAACAAATTAAAGAAAAAATGTTTTCGATAACAAATTTTATACAAAATATTTATCAAAAAAAATATTGCGATAATTTATATAAAAAATATTTATCGATAACACGCAGAAAAAAACAAAATAATTATAAAAAATATTTATCGATAAAAATATTATATATTATCGATAATTTATATAAATTATTAATAAAAATATCAATATCAAGTTATAGAAAAGACAAATTGTTATAAAAATATTATGTAGTATATATCGATAAAAAGAGTGTGTGTATCAACAATAACTATGTATATTAAAATGATTTTAAAAACCATTTATCGATAACAAATTTCCGATAACAATATTACAAAAAAATTATATCGATAAAAAATAGTATATGTATTAACAATAACGATATCCAATTATATTAAAAATCATTTATCGATAACAAATTTGTATCATTTTTTTTTCGCTAACAAATTCTTGCAGAAAATATTTATCGATAACATATTCTTGTAAGAAACTTTAGTGATAACAAGTTATTATAAAAAGTATTTATCGATAAAAATATTACGTATAATATATGTATTATCGGTAATTTATATAAATTTATCGATAACAAATTTTGTATAATTTTTTTATTCGATATTAAATTTTTGCAGAAAATATTTATCGATAACAAAATAAAGAAAAATTTTGTTTCGTTAGCAAACTATTATAAAATAATTATCGATAAAAATATTACATGTATGTATTATCGATAATTTATATAAATTAAAATAAACAATATTTATCGATAACAAGTTATGGAACAAAATTTCCGATAACAATATTATTATAAAAAATATTTATCGATAAAAATAGTATATGTATTAACAAGAACGATATAAAATTATATTAAAAATCATTTATCGATAACAAATTTGTATATTTTTTTGCTAATAAATTCTTGCGGAAAATATTTATCGATAACATATTCTTGTAAGAAACTTTAGTGATAACAAGTTATTATAAAAAGTATTTATCAATAGAAATATTATATGTACTATGTTTTCGATAATTTACATAATTTACTATAAAAAATATTTATCGATAACAAGGTATAGAAAAACATTTCGATAACAATATTTTATAAAAAATATTTATCGATAAAAAGTAAAACTATTAACAAGAACGATATCAAATTATATTAAAAATCACTTATCGATACCAATGTGTTGTAAGAAATTTTAGCGATAACAAATTATTATAAAAATAAGGAAAAACAAATTATAAAATATTTATGGATAAAAATGGTATATGTATGTATGTATGTATCAACACTAATGATAACAAATTTGCATGAAAAAAAATAGATGAAAATAAATTAAATTCCTGCAGAAAATATTTATCGATAATAAATTCTTGTAAAAAAATCTAATCGATAACAAATTCTTGTAAAAATTTAATCGATAACAAGTTATTATTGGAAACAATGCAAAAAACAGTTTTCATAGGAAAACAATTTTATCGATAACATGAAATAATTTTACATTAAATTAAAAAGAACTCAAAAAATTTGTATCGATAATAAAATGGTATACAAAATTTTATAGAAAATATTATAAAAATTTGTATTTATCGATAACAAGCTATAACCGAAAGAATTTTTTTTGATAACAACGTCTTGTAGGAAATTTTAGCGAAAACAAATTATTATAAAAAGTTTTTATCGATAACAAGTTATAGAAAAGATAAATTATAAAAATATTTATCGATAAAAATGGTATACATATGTATCAACACTAACGATAACAAATTGTATGAAAATTTTTTCAATATTAAATTCTTGCAGAAAATATTTATCGATAATAAATTCTTGTAAAAAAAATTGTATCGATAATGAATTATTATAGGAACCAATGCAAAAAACAGTTTTAATAGGAAAAAAATGTAATCGATAACATGGAATAGTTTAACATTAAATTAAAAAGAACTAAAAAAATTGTTATCGATAACAAACTACTATAGAAAATATTATCGATATTTATATTTATCGATAACAAACTATTATAGAAAATATTATGGATATTTATATTTATCGATAACAAACTATTATAGAAAATATTATGGATATTTATATTTATCGATAACACACTATTATAGAAAATATTATCGATATTTATATTTATCGATAACAAACTATTATAGAAAATATTATGAATATTTATATTTATCGATAACAAACTATTATAGAAAATATTATGGATATTTATATTTATCGATAACACACTATTATAGAAAATATTATCGATATTTATATTTATCGATAACAAACTATTATAGAAAATATTATCGATATTTATATTTATCGATAACAAACTATTACAGAAAATATTATGAATATTTATATTTATCGATAACAAACTATTATAGAAATTATTATCGATATTTATATTTATCGATAACAAACTATTATAGAAATTATTATCGATATTTATATTTATCGATAACAAACTATTATAGAAATTATTATCGATAAATATAAATATCGATAACAAACTATTATAGAAAATATTATCGATATTTATATTTATCGATAACAAACTATAACCGGCAGATATTTTTTTTGAAAAAGTCGTTGCCAGTCTATTGTCAATGTGAAGCTACATAGTTATCATGAGATTTGAATATCTTCCGGAGCATAAAGGTCGGAGTTTAGTGCTTAATTTAGAACACAATCTTGATCGTTTCAGTTTCTTGTTGCCAATATTTTCAACATTTAAATTCTTTCACATGTGGCAGCAATTCTCTCTGATTATGTACTTAAAAAACATTTTTTTTTTAAATTTTAATTTTTTTTTCTGTTTTTTTTCAGAGTGATTAATCAGTTTTTATTGTTGCCATAAGAGAGGTCAAAGTGGTTCTATTGTATGCCATTCGTATTCAGTCAGCCTGTATAAATTTTGCATCATATGCACGAGATTTTGGCGTCATTTACAAAAAAAAGGCGAAAGAAACTTGAAATGTTTTGTTAATTTGAAGCAGCGGCAGATTGAAAAAAAATTAATTTTTTTTTACGTTTCATAATTAATGCATTATAAAATAAATAACAACAACAACAACAACAATATCAAATAAAATTTAAAAAAACTCCAATCAAACAATAGCATCGTCATGTTCAGACATACAATGTTATGCGATAATGACTGGCACTTTAAGGCTGTTGCTGCTGCTGGTGAGCAGCAAATGAAATGAATTTTCAATTTCTGTTTTAAAATCTATTTTTACAATGACGATCATCATGATCATCATGATGATGATGATGATAATGATTATGATTATGATTTATTAGGGGGGCCATAGCCAGGGATTGAGCCTGTTATGGTAAAGAGTGTTTTTTTTATAGAGGGGCATAGAACTTTAAGTTGCAATAAAACAACGATGGATTGATTATTCGATTGACATGAATTTTATTTATCCGAACAGATAATCGTGTGGCATTACATTTTAAATGATGATTTCTGGCATATGACAGCCACGGCTGGCGCGGATGTAGTCCAATCTGGACGTCCAATTTTCAATGATTTTTTCCAACATTTGTGGCCGTATATCGCGGCAATAATACGGCGAATGTTGTCTTCCAAATGGTCAAGCGTTTGTTTGTGGCTTTACCGCATAGACCAATGACTTTACATAGCCCCACAGAAAGCAGTCTAGCGGTGTTAAATCACTTGGATCTTGGAGGCCAAAACGTGGAATTAGGCGGTCACCAAACGTGTCTTTCAATAAATCTATTGTGGCACGAGCTGTGTGTGACATGTTGCGCCGTCTTGTTGAAACCACATCTCCTGTGGACATCATGGTTATGGTCAATTCAGGAATGAAAAAAGTTTGTAATCATGGCTCTAGCACCGATCACCATTGACTGTAACGTTCTGGCCACCATCGTTTTTTGGAAAAGTACGCGGACCAATGACTTCCACCAGCCCGCCCATAAAGCGCACCAAACAGTCAGTTTTTCTGGATGTAACGGCGTTTCCACATACACTTGAGGATTACCTTCACTCCAAATGCGGCCAGTTTTGTTTGTTGACGTAGCCATTCAACCAGAAGTGCGCTTCATCGCTAAACAAAATTCGCTTGAATGAAAATCGCGAACAACGGTAATCTCGTTTTGGGCCCATTCGACGAATCTCCACGCCTTACTTGATGATCGTTTGGCTTCAAATCTTGCACGTGTTGGATTTTGTAAGCACGCAAACCAAATTCCTTCCGCAAAATCTTCCATAAAGTGGATGGACCGAGATCCAATTCCTGTGCTCGATGGCGGATGGACAACTCATTCGGGTCTTCCTCAATGCTACGCTCTACAGCAGCAATAGCTTCTTCTGTACGCACCGTACATACAGCGTCTCTGGGGAAGCGAGTTATCAATCAAGAGTAAACGTGGTGCGAAAACGTTCCATGGTTAATCGAATTAACTGCTCTGATGGACGATTTTGTCAACGATAAAATGTGGACGTAGTGCGCGATACGTTTTCCGCACAGAACCATTATTTTCGAAATAAAATTCCACTAAAATTGCAAGCGTTGTTCAGGCGTGAGTCTATTCATGATGAATTGCCAAACCAAACTGAGAATAAATTCACTTGACAGCTGTTAAATCGGTCGCCATCTTGTAAAGTAATGCCAACTTAAAGTTCTATACCTCTATAAAAAAACACCATTTAGTTACAATGGCAAACGGTTAGGATACTTCTTAGTCTAAGCAAACGTAGTCAGATTGGAAACGGTCCCACCATTCCATCGGAAATTATAAATTCCAAGATATCGTTTTGTGACGTCTTGGGGACAGCCTAGAGCGGTCTCTGAAGTTGTAGCGTACATTGTGATCGATAGAAAACTACGTCTAGATTATTAGGCCCAAAGATTTCCTAGATATCAGGGTAAATGGCTGCCTGAAAGTCAGATTAAATGCCATGCTAGATGACATGATGGGCGTGATGTTAGTTGACATCCTGGATGTTAGGTTACATGACGTAAAATATTGTTACGTTTTTACCTTTTTAAAAACGTTTAAATATGAGTTCGTTAATTGCAAACAAAGTAAAAACAATATGTGTTCAATTTCAGTTAAACTCTCTTTATTCTTTACACTACTTTTGTGTGCCACCGTATATAACTTAACGATACAACAATAATAATCTGTTTTATTCACTTAACTAGTGTTCACACAAGTATTCACTGGATCTTTACAACCACGACTTCTTTTATTCACACGCAACTTCACACAAGGCTGTCTGAATTCTTACTGACTGCTGCCTGCTGCCTGCTTTGTCTAGCCCTTTTATAGTCCGACATAACCAGTCTAACGAACATTCTTGAAGTGCAAGGTTCGTGATCTCGCCTTCTCGAGAGCTCTATTGCCAATACATTGTTGTTTGTGTAGTTTGCTTATGTTGTCTATCCCTTTTTGTCACAAACACGTTGTTGTTGGTACCAGGCGCAACCAGGTTCGTCGTACATATGTGTGTGTGTGCAGCTTTAGATAATCAACACGTTCATTGTATTGTTACTGTTAGTGTTAGTGTGTATTTGTATCGTGTGGCTTTTGTTTATCGTTTTTTGTTGTTAAACGATATTAGGTCGTTACGATTTGCGTAACAATATATTAGATTTGACAGCTTCTGGATGTCATGTTTGTTGACAGCCTGGATGGCAATAATACGATATCCAGGATGCCAGTTTAGTTGGCATTCCAGATGTGAGATCAGTTGACATCCTGGATGTTAGGTAAGTTGACATAATGTTCAGTTGACATCTTGTTCGTCGGCTTAGTTGACATTCTGGATGTAAAATCAGTTGACATCCTTGATGTTCGGTTAGTTGACATAATGGATGTCAGGTCAGTTGACGTCTTGGTCGTCGGCTTAGTTGACATCCTGGATATGAGATCAGTTGACATCCTTGATAGTAGTTTAGTTGACATAATAGACCTCAAGTCAGTTGACGCCCCGGAAGTTAGGTTAGTTGACATAATAGTCGACAGGCCAGTTGACTTCTTGATTGTCAGCTGACGTCCTGGATATAAGATCAGTTGACATGGTTAGGTTAGGTTAGCGTGGTAACTTTAATTTGCCAAAAAGCTCACTTGAGCACGCATAGCGGCCTATAGTGATGTCACAGGTGAACGCAGCCTCTGTACTGATCAAGTTCCTCCGATCCAAGAAGGAGGAAGTTGACATCCTTGATGTTAGCTTAGTTGACATAATGGATGTCAGGTTAATTGCCATCCTAGTTGTGATATTAGTTCACAGGCCAGTAGGCATCCTATATGTCACGTTAGTTGACATCCTGGCTGTAAGGTTAGTTGACATCCAGGATGTGAGATCACTTGAGCTCCTAAAAGCTAATCTAGTCGCCTGTCTAAATGATAGTTTAGCTGCCATGTGAAAAGACATTTAGGAAGCTTCCCAAACCGACTTTTGGAATTACAGTTGGCACTCTAAATATCAGGTTGAATGAGAATCTAATTGGCAGGTTAAACTACAAACTGGATGAGTGATTTATCAATATTCCCCACCCCATCTAAACATCCATTCTAAGTAGACATACATAGTTGATGGGCTTCATATAATCCTCGATTGTCAACTTCTAGAACTCAGAAGATGAGTGTTAAATTCCTAAACATTAGCTTTAGGCAGGAGGCTATTTATTGCAGTTCATTTGAGGCATTAATCTTGACATTTTCCCATTCAATGTTTCATTTGTTTTGCATTGAATTGCATTGAATTTATGAGCACCGTGTGTATGTGTGTGTGTATGTGTGATTATTTTATGAATTGTTGTTTTTTTTTGTTGCTGTGCATCATTAATCATCAGCAAAATCATTAAAAACGTTAATGACTTCGAGTTTTTGAATTTAAACGAAGCAACGTATTAAAAAGAAATACGTACGTTTTAACAACACGAACACCAACACGAACACCAACAATACAACGCCATTAAAAATTATGTTTACCCGAGTAATTTGGTCAATAATGGATAATGAATCACATATCACAACACACACAGAACTACTATAAATACAGCAACAACAGCAGCAACAACAACAACAATTCTTTACTGATTTTTATTTGATTTCGGTTTGTAATGCCATGCCATGCCATGCAATACCGAGCCCCATACCATACCATTCCATTCCGTTTCATTTCATTTTTTATTTCGTTTTTTTCCGTTCATAAATTGCATTTTATTAAGGAATTTTTTTTGTTTTGTTTTGTTTATTATTGCTGTTGCCATTGGTGGTGGTGTTGTTGTTGTTGTTCTTCTTGTATTACAACATTGCGAAACACAATAATAAACCGAAAAGCATTTCTTAAAGACGTTGTTTTTTTTTAATCAATCATTCAGCAAAATGTGAAAAGAAGCCACACAAAGCAGAAGAGAGTAAAGGGGGAAGAGAGCCATCACCTTGCGCGGCAGCAATTGATGAATTGTGAGCCTCAAACACACAACACACACACATGAAACGGCAGGCAGGCAGGCGGTCGGCAAATGATGGGCTTTTATTTGATTTGATTTTTTATGGGGGAATTTTATTTTTTTTATTTTTGGATTTTATTGATCCCACTCACTCACTATACGGCAAACAATATGTGAAATATGAAGGGAACGAAGTGAAGCACTGAAATACTTACAGTGTGGCCTGGTAATGCCATACAATTAATGTAAATGAAATCAATAAAGTCATCGATATTAGCACCCGGGATGTTGGGTTATTTCATATTCTGGTTTTCAGGTTAGTTGGTATTTGAGATGGCAGTTTAGCTTACATCCTGGAGGTAAGGTTAGGAATTCAAGCCAACTTGAAATCCAGAATGTCAGGTTAGTTGATATCGTCGATGTCAGATTAGTTAACATCGTGAATATTATGGAAATAAATATCCTGTTGGCATCCTGGATGTCTGTTCAGTTGGCATCCTGGATGTCTGCTCATTTGACATCCTGAATGTCTGCTTAGTTGGCATCCTGGATGTCTGCTTAGTTGGCGTCCTGAATGTCTGCTTAGTTGGCATTCTGGATGTCTGTTCAGTTGGCATCCTGGATGCCTGCTCAGTTGACATCCTGGATGTCTGCTCAGTTGACTGCTCAGTTGACATCCTGGATGTCCGCTCATTTGACATCCTGGATGTCTGTTCAGTTGGCATCCTGGATGCCTGCCCAGTTGACTGCTCAGTTGACATCCTGGATGTCTGCTCATTTGACATCCTGGATGTCTGCTCATTTGACATCCTGGATGTCTGTTCAGTTGGAATATTATGGAAATAAATATCCTGTATGTTAGGCCAGTTGACATCCTTAATGTGATATAAGTTGGCATCCTGGCCTAACCCAACAGCGTCCTGGATGTAAAGTTATTTTACATCTGGGATGTCAGGCTAGTTGACATCCCGAACATTAGGACAGTTGACATCCTGGATGTTAGGACAGCTAACATCCTGGATATTAGGACAGTTGATATCCCGGATGTTAGGTTTTCCTGCATCTGGGATGTGAGGCTAGTTGTCATCCTGGATGTCAGGTTATTTAATGTCCCGGTTGACATCCAATATGTTAAGTTGGATTTTTACCACAGTTGTCATCCTAGATGTCAGGTTAGTTGATATCGTGGATGTCAGGTTAGTTGTCATCCTGGATGCCAGGTTAGTCGATATCCCGGATGTCGAGTTAGTTGATATCCTGGATGTCTAGTTAGTTGATCTCGTGGATGCCAGGTTAGTTGATATCATGCATGTTAGAACAGTTGACGTCCTGGATGTTAGGTTACTTGATACCCTGGATACCTGATACCACAGTTGTCATCCTGGATGTCTGGTTAGGTGATATCCTGGAGGTTCGGACAGTTGACATCTTGGATTTATAGAAGTTAAGCTAATTAACATCTAGAAGGTTAGAGCTTGAAATCCTAAATATGGGGGCAGTAGACATTCTGGATGTCTGGATGGCAAATTGACATTTCGGCTTTTGGACCAAGTAACATTCAGAATGTCCGCTTAGTTTATATACTGGCTTCGGGTTGTTTTGTTTCTAGGTGTCTATGGCCTGCTGTAGACAGTAAGAGAACAGGTTGGTTGCTGGGCTTGGATAAGGCCAGCTTAAGGTTGTTTGTCGGTTTTATCAAGGGGCACTGCGAGATTAGGTCGCTGACGGTCGGACTATTGCAGAGCGTGTTGCGATGAGGAGGAGTTGGAGACTATCGAACACCTCGTCTGTAACTGCCCGGGCCTTGGTGGATTGAGATTGAAGACCCTTGGCAGGGCCTTCTTTGGGAGCTTGAATTCAGTGTCGAGAGCCGACATCAAAGCTCTCCACAGATTCATTAGTGGCTTAGGCTGGTTGAGAGTTGCTAGGACTTCATCGGTGTAGTCGCACTCTCCCATCCTTTTGTTGTGTCTGGTCTGTGTGATTCCCCCGCTTCCCACTCCCCCCCCCTTTCCCATGTACCCTCCTTTCATCCTATCCCCTATACTATCCTTCCCTCCTTTAGGACGTTGTACAATGGGTCAATCTGGCCTCCGGGTACGGTACTTGTCTTGACTGACAGGTACACGTCCTCTAACCTAACCTAACCTAACCTAACCTTATATACTGGCTTACATGATAGGCTTGATATTAGACGACTTCACATTTCAGACACTAATTCAGATGATATTGTAGATGAGATGAGTAAATACACAGAATGTCAGTCAAGTTCACATCCAAGACATACAGCTTCAGATGACATTTGATGCAAGATGAGTTGATATGTTGAGTATAAGTTGATTTGACATTACAAACATGAGTCTAGACGACGTTAAGACAAATACCTCGGTTACCATATTGCTTATCGGCTGAGTAGATAACTCGAATGCGAGTCGAATGTATGTCTTGACGTACCAAATGTGAGTTAAGTTAACATCCTGGATATCGGTTGCGCTATACATACATACATAAATAATTGGTCATTACAACCCTTCAGTCAGAAGATTACGTCCTAGTTTCTCACACCACTTATGTTGTGTGTGTTGATTTCTATACATGAGTGGTGGGACCTGCAGTTTTTTAAAGTCGACTCCGAATGACAGATTTTTTGAGAAACTTTTCATGGCAATTTTTATTTACTCTCAGAGTTTTTGCCAGAAACCTGCTGAGAGGAAATCGCCGAAGAAATATTTTCTTTTTTTATTTTTGTTTTGATGTCTGGCCTGGGGCTCGAACCCTGGCTTTACGTCTAATAAACCAACACACTACCTACTAGAGTACGGCGACTCCTCGGCTGCGTTATAACATTCTGAAATTCAATAAAGTTGGCACACTGGATGTCAAATGCCTTCATTCGTTATACATTTCGATTGCATAATGCGCATAAAATCCTTTAAAGACATTTTTTCTATGCAAACCATCCTGTTCCCAAGGGAAAAATAACATTATAAAGGGTGTTTTTTATAGAGGGGTATAGGAACTTTAAGTTGCAATAAAACAACGATGGATTGATTATTCGATTGACATGAATTTTATTTATCCGAAAGATAATCGTGTGGCATAACATTTTAAATGATGATTTCTGGCAGCATATGACCACCACAGCTGGCGCGGCGGATGTAGTCCAATCTGGATGTCCAATAATTCGATGACTTTTTCCAACATTTGTGGCCGTATATCGGCAATAATACGGCGAATGTTGTCTTCCAAATGGTCAAGCGTTTGTGGCTTTACCGCCGCATAGACCAATGACTTTACATAGCCCCACAGAAAGTAGTGTCAAGCGGTGTTAAATCACTTGGATCTTGGAGGCCAATTCACAGGTCCAAAACGTGAAATTAGGCGGTCAACAAACGTGTCTTTCAATAAATCTATTGTGGCACGAGCTGTGTGTGACATGTTGCGCCGTCTTGTTGAAACCACATCTCCTGGACATCATGGTTATGGTCAATTCAGGAATGAAAAAAGTTTGTAATCATGGCTCTATACCGATCACCATTGACTGTAACGTTCTGGCCACCATCGTTTTTGAAAAAGTACGCGGACCAATGATTCCACCAGCCCATAAAGCCCACCAAACAGTCAGTTTTTCTGGATGTAACGGTGTTTCCACATACACTTGACGATTACCTTCACTCCAAATGCGGCAGTTTTGTTTGTTTGTTGACGTAGCGCCATTCAACCAGAAGTGCGCTTCATCGCTAAACAAAATTCGCTTGAATGAAAATCGGGAACAACGGTAATCTCGTTTTGGGCCCATTCGACGAATCTAAGCCTTACTTGATGATCGTTTGGCTTCAAATCTTACACGAGTTGGATTTTGTAGGCACACAAACCAAGATCCTTTCGCAAAATCTTCCATAAAGTGGATGGACCGAGATCCAATTCCTGTGCTCGATGGCGGATGGACTACTCATTCGGGTCTTCCCCTCAATGCTACGCTCTACAGCAGCAATAGCTTCTTCAGCGTCTCTGGGGATGCGAGTTATCAATCAAGAGTAAACGTGGTGCGTAAACGTTCCATGGTTCATCGAATTAACTGCTCTGATGGACGATTTTGTCGACGATAAAATGTGGACGTAGTGTGCGATACGTTTTCCGCACAGAACCATTATTTTCGAAATAAAATTCCACTAAAATTGCAAGCGTTGTCCACGGCGTGAGTCTATTCATGATGAATTGCCAAACCGAACTGAGAATAAATTCACTTGACAGCTGTTAAATCGGTCGCCATTTTGAAAAGTAATGCCAACTTAAAGTTCTATAACTCCATAAAAAAAACACCCTTTATAATGGACATAAAAGCCTTTAAAGACAGATTTTTTCTATGCAAACTATTCTGTTCCCAAGGCGAAAATTACATTAAAAAAGAGTATCCCTGCAGTTGAAATTCTCAAACCTTAAATTTTCGGAAATAAATAAAATAAAGGAAGAAGAGGATAATGAAAGAAAAAGAAAAATTTCTTAACAAAACCAAATGAAATGAGGCCGAAAATTATTTGGACTGTCGACCTGAGTGACAAGAAAAGAATAGAGATGGGTTGGGTTGGGTTGGTTGGCTGCCCTGTTTGTTTAGTTTATGGTTTTGGGTTGGCAAGACTACCTGAAATACCCTGAAAATTACTACAAACACCAGCCAACACAGGTACAATCAGTTTCTTGGCATTTTCTTTTCTTTGTATTTCCACTTCATTTCTATCTTCTTTCCCTTTCTTCTTTCATTCTCTTTCTAGTTTTATTTACTCCACACACAGTCAGAATACGAGTACAATGTGGATTCATAACAATTCTTTGCATTTGCGTTGCCAACGCCATAGTGGGTGGTACGAGGCGAGTGAAAGAAGTCTGTGGAGTTGGTAACACAAGAAAAAAAAGAAAATCTTATCAGCGCCAAGAGGTAAATAATGGCAAGTGATTACCGGCGTTTCAATTTCTTCTTTTTCTAGGAAACCAACATAAAATTCTTTAAATAAGACTGAAAGCGAAATAGGGGAGGAAGGGGAATGTCTCCCATTGCTAGCAGCGAAGGTAAAGTGATGAGTAAAAAATAATTGCAAGAGGAGGGGAATTTTATATCAAGTGGTTGCCAAGATTTTTGCCTAGAAAATTCAAAAGAATTTTTGAATCTGCAACTCAAGGCAAACATCAGTTAAGTGGACACTACATATGCCAATCGAGTGGACTTCCCGAACAGTCATATGAGTTAACATTCATGATGCCTGTTGAATTGATATTCTGTTTGTCACTTCAATTGACATACTCGGGATGTCTGTTGAGTTCCTAACCTAGATATCAGTTTTGTCGACCTCCTGAATGTCATTTAGGTTGCCATCTTGGATATGATTTAAGTTGATCTCCTAGATGCCAGTTGAGTTTACATTCGAAATGGCAACTGAATTGGTCTTCCCACTGTTATTCAGATGAATATCAGTTAAGTTGATATCCTGTATGTCTGAGTAGACAGACCCGTTGTCAATTGAGTTCATATACTCGATTTTATTTGGGATTCGGAAATACATCATCGATGTCAGTTAGGGCAACATCACGGTATTTAGTGGGGATGACATCCTTGATGATGAGCTCATATTCCACGTCTAGGTTCAGTTTTTTTTTTCAACGATCGGCTCAGTAGACATCCCGGATGTTTGTTCAGTTGACATAGTGGATGTCGGCTGGATGTCCGCTTAGTTGCCATTCTGGATGTCTGCTTATTTGATATCCTGGATGTCTGCTCAGTTGACACACTAAATGTCCGTACAGTTGATATCCTGGATGTCTGCTTAGTTGCCGTGCTGGATGTCCGCTCAGTTAACATCCTGGATGTCTGCTTGTTTCGCATCCTGGATGTCTGTTTAGTTCGCATCCTAGACGTCTGCTTAGTTGGCATCCTGGATGTCCGCTTAGTTGATATCCTGGATGTCTGCTCATTTGATATCCTGGATGTCCGCTTATTTGGCGTGCTGGATGTCCGCTCGGTTGACATCCTGGATGTCTGTTTAGTTCGCATCCTAGACGTCTGCTTAGTTGGCATTCTGGATGTCCGCTTAGTTGGCATCCTGGATGTCTGCTTAGTTGGCATCCTGGATGTCTGCTTAGTTGGCATCCTGGATGTCTGCTTAGTTCGCATCCTGGATGTCTGCTTAGTTCGCATCCTGGATGTCCGCTTAGTTGGCATCCTGGATGTCCGCTTAGTTGGCATCCTGGATGTCCGCTTAGTTGGCATCCTGGATGTCTGCTTAGTTAGCATCCTGGATGTCTGCTCAGTTTACACAGCGGAGGAACACTCAGTTGTCATAATGGAGGTATGCCCAGTTGATATCCTGGATGTCTGCTCAGTTGACATAGTGGATGTCTGCTTAGTTGGCATCCTAGATGTGTGCTTAGTTGACATCGCAGTCTCGACCTTCTCTCGGGGCGCTTCACCAGTGTCTCTCTGGTGTGGGTCCCCGGGCATAGTGAAATTCCGGGAAACTGTAGGGCCGACGAGCTCGCCAGAGTCGGAATCCTCTTCTGTTGAATTGGGTATGCCACTTGCCTCGGTCAATTTGACCATTGTGCGGAGGTTCTTTCGGGACGCCAACCTATCCTTGGTTAATGAGGAGTCCTGCTCTACCGCTAGACTCACCTGGCCCATGATGGATAGAAGGCGTACCAACCGATTACTTGGTCTTGGTCGTGATGTCATCTCGACTACAGTGGCCGTTCTTACAGGTCATTGCATTATGGGTAGACACGCGGAGAGAATGAGGCTCCCATTTAACGACTTCTGCCGTGAATGCAGATACGCTGAGAAGGAGGAGACTGTTGTACACTTTCTTTGTCAGTGCCCGTCTCTTGCTAGGTGTAGATATAGGCGGCTATTTGGCTCTCCATTTCTTGTCAGCTTGACGGAGCTATCATCTATTGATGTCAGGGATATACTAGCTTCGTTCATCAAACTTTCTGGCTGGTTTTCCAATGTAGGGTAGTCGTGCTTTTGTTGTGCAGCCTTTGCTCTGACCAACTTCTTCCTCTTCCCTGATTTTGGTGGAACTTGGTTAGTACAGGGACTGCGTTCACCCGTGACATCACAACGGGCCGCTATGCGAGCTCAAGTGAGCTTTGTGATAACAGAGCTACCACTCCGACCTAACCTAACCTGACTTAGGTCACTCATCGATAATGAATATAAATCAAATACCAAGTCATAAACATTCTGTTTAATTAAGTTCGCTTCATTCGTTCTACTTTTAAGTTAAAAAAAAAAATAAGCAAACCTTATCACCCAACCCTCGTCCTCAAAACCAAACAAACATAATATTTAAAACCACAAAAGATTACCGTAATGCAATAAAAAAATGAAAGAAAACAATCATATTTACCCGCGTTAAATATTTACGAAACAAATAATTTTTCTTTTTAAATAAATATTTACAACAACAACAACAGCAACAACAATAAATATTTTAATAATAATACTTTACAAAAAAAATTATCAACAATTTCCTTTCAATATTTCTTTCTCTGATTATATCAAACAAAACTGAAGCAGCAACAACAATAAAAACAATACAAGTGTTACCACCCATAACGTGCGATTGACATGCTTTTGAACTGACAATGTGTCAACACCTTTGCTTTCACACACACACACACACACCATCGCAACAACACAATAACACAATATGACACTGCAATTGAGATTATCATAAATGATATGCAAAGAGAGCATAAAAGGGACACTGAAATAAGCAGGCAAAGAAAACGAGTACGATAGGGAGACAGAGAGAGAGAGAGAGAGAGATTGAGGGAGAGAGAGCAAGTAAAAGAAAATGTATGTCAAAGACATAAACTTGTATTTGGTTTGATTTGGTTTGGGTTGCATATGGGTGTTGTACTGTTTTGAGTAATGTTTTTTTTTTTAACTGTAAAAACGAACACAGTGAAAATTTAATTTTTATTTACCAACTAAAGACGACAAAAGCGAATGTTATTTAAACTTGAAAACAAACAAACAAAACTGATGATTAATAAAGAAATTTTTGTTGTTTTTTTTTAATTTAAAAATAAATATTCCCGTGTGTGTGTGTGTGTGTACAAATAGTGCGACCGATAACATTGGAAAACTATTTCAACCTGAAAAAGAGCTAGAAAAGAGTGAGAAAGAGAGAGAGAGGGTAGGGAGAGCATTAGTCATTTTTTAAGACCATGAAGCCATCCATGTGCAGCCATCTTGTGATAATTATCAGAAGCCAGTACAGTGTGTGACAAAAAAAAGTATTGGCAAGAAGGAAAGGAGAATAATTTATGATTTAAGCGGGTGCTAATTGTAAAGATTCAGGATGTCAATTGGAAATCAACCAAAAAAAGTATGCAGGATTGGATAATCAAAACAAAATTTGCTTGCGAGCTGTTGTAACATTTTATTTCCAAATATTCTGTACCGAAACCAGGTTGAACTTTTAGAAAATTACTCCTTCATCTAGGACATCAACTCAACTGACATAGAGGATGACATCTAAACTTATGTGCAGAATGTCAACTGACATCTAGGAAGTCAACACAGCTGGCATTCAGGATGTCCACTAGGCTGGCATGCAGGATTTGACCACAATTGATATTTCGTAGAGGCATGGACCCTGTTAAGTACAGATAGAGCGGCTATGAGAGTGTTCGAGAGAAAAGTACTACGAAAGATCTTCGGTCCAGTGCAAGTTGGTGATGATTTCCATATCCGATACAACAGTGAGCTGTATGAGCTCCGCAACGATATATGTAGACGTTGTGTAGCGTATTAATATCCTGCGGCTGCGCTGGCTCGGCCATGTCGTTCGAATGGAGGAGGATGCTCCGGCAAGACGGGTATTTGATGCGGGAATCTGCAGAAATCGGAAAAGAGGAAGACCTTGCATCCGTTGGAAGCACCAAATCGAATAAGCGCTGTCATCGATTGGTGTGACCAACGAGAGTAGGCGCGCACGAAGCAGAGGCGCCTGGAAAGATATGTTGCGGCAGGCCGAAATCCGTCAAACGGGTTGTTATGGCCAATTAAGCAAGTAAGTAAGATATTTCGTATGTCAACTCAGCAGACAATACTCATTCCGAGTATGCAGCCTTCTTCTTTTCGCTCAATCTGATAATACGGTATCCAGACTTTCATCTAGGCAAACATATTCCTGACGGAGATCATGCCCATATTGAAAATTGGGCACTGCAATTTTTATAAAAATCTACCGAAGTAGAGAGAGCCTATGATGCAAACCCCAACTCCCTCAACAGTCTTGTAATGCTAATTAAGGAATTGTAATGACCGATTAAGTAAGATTGCCTTCTTTACTGGAATGGCAAAGCCATTCAACATACAATTCCGATTCAACACACGATTCAACATTCCCTTAAATTACTACTGCAGGAACTGTGGATCTGAGGACAGGGTACTTGGCTCTCAACTCGCATTTAAGTGTTCGGCTCTTGCCATTAAAACATGGGAAATTCTTAACTTCTCATTTAGAAGTCGCCGTAGTCTAGTAAGTAGTGTGTTGGCTTATTAGACGTAAAGCCAGGGTTCGAGCCCCAGGCCAGACATCAAAGACAAAATACAAAAACAAAGTATTTTTTGGCGACTTCCTCTCAACAGATTTCTGGCAAAAACTCTGGGAGGAAATAGAAAATTGCCATGAAAAAGTTTCTCAAAAATCTGTCGTTCGGAGTCGACTTTAAAACTGTAGGTCCCACCACCACTCATGTATAAAATTATCACACACAACATAAGTGGTGTGAGAAACTAGGACGTTGGGGGGACAATGGGTCAATTCGACCTCCGGATACTGTACTTGTCTTAATTGACAAGTACACGTCCTCTAACCTAACCTAACCTAGTGTTCTTCTAGGTGTTATGGAACTTCCGATATCCCGAGTCTTCTGGAATACCTTCTAGCACAAGATTTTCGTATTCCTTTTATAATTTCAATCGATGCTTGTAAGTTTCAAGTGCTTATCACATGTTCTTCCAGGTTTTAACGAGTTTCTAATTTCCGTAGTCTTCTGGCATACCTTCTAGCACAATATTCTCCAATTCCCTTCACATTCTGATACAAATACTCACGAGTTTGCAGTTTTTATCACATGTTCGTCCAGTTTTTGTGAGTTTCTGACTTCCACAGCCTTTTGACATTTCCCCTAGCACAAGATTTTCCAATTCCCTTCACATTCTGTACAAATGCTCATGAGTTTCCAGTATAGAAATTAACACACACAACATAAGTGGTGTGAGAAACTAGGACGTTGTACAATGGGTCAATTCGACCTCCGGGTAATGTACTTTTCCTCATTGATAAGTACGCGTCTTCTAACCTAACCTAACCTAACTTCTCATTTACTGTCGTCTTTGACCCCAGATTACAGCAATAGCGGGACTTATTTTGGATTAGGCTTCTTTATTAAGGGGGATTGCTGTTAAAGATTGTTCTGTGGTAGTACAATTGACCTAATCTAAGGCCTAAGTGGTACCTTACGCATCCAGAACGCTCCTTCACCTAACTTATCCTGATATCCGGGATGTTAACTATACTAACATGCAGGATATTGATTTAGAAACTTTACAAGCTTTAGATATTAAAACAGAACTGTGAACTGTGTTACCGACTCTATGCGAAAACTCCGAATAACTTCACACATCTTGTAGTCAAAGTCTTTGGTGGCGAACTCTCGACATTCTGTAGCTAGCAGTACTTGGCATTGTAAAGGGTGTTTTTTTATAGAGGGGTATAGAATTTTAAGTTGCAATAAAACAACGATGGATTATTCGATTATTCGATTGACATGAATTTTATTTATCCGAAAGATAATCGTGTGGCATTAGATTTTAAATGATGATTTCTGGCATATAACCGCCACGGCTGGCGCGGCGGATGTAGTCCAATCTGGACGTCCAATTTTCGATGACTTTTTCCAACATTTGTGACCGTATATCGCGGCAATAATACGGCGAATGTTGTCTTCCAAATGGTCAAGCGTTTGTGGCGGCTTTACCGCATAGACCAATGACTTTACATAGCCCCACAGAAAGTAGTCTAGCGGTGTTAAATCACAAGATCTTGGAGGCCAAAACGTGAAATAAGGCGATCACCAAACGTGTCTTTCAATAAATCTATTGTGGCACGAGCTGTGTGTGACATGTTGCGCCGTCTTGTTGAAACCACATCTCCTGGACATCATGGTTATGGTCAATTCAGGAATGAAAAAAGTTTGTAATCATGGCTCTAGCACCGATCACCATTGACTGTAACGGTCTGGCCACCATCGTTTTTGAAAAAGTACGCGGACCAATGATTCCACCATCCCATAAAGCGCACCAAAAAGTCAGTTTTTCTGGATGTAACGGTGTTTCCACATACACTTGAGGATTACCTTCACTCCAAATGCGGCAGTTTTGTTTGTTTGTTGACGTAGCGCCATTCAACCAGAAGTGCGCTTCATCGCTAAACAAAATTCGCTTGAATGAAAATCGGGAACAACGGTAATCTTGTTTTGGGCCCATTCGACCAATCTCTACGCCTTACTTGATGATCGTTTAGCTTCAAATCTTGCACGAGTTGGATTTTGTAGGCACACAAACCAAGATCCTTCCGCAAAATCTTCCATAAAGTGGATGGACCGAGATCCAATTCCTGTGCTCGATGGCGGATGGATTACTCATTCGGGTCTTCCTCAATGCTACGCTCTACAGCAGCAATAGCTTCTTCTGTACGCACCGTACAGCGTCTCTGGGGGGATGCGAGTTATCAATCAAGAGTAAACGTGGTGCGAAAACGTGCCATGGTTAATCGAATTAACTGCTCTGATGGACGATTTTGTCGACGATAAAATGTGGACGTAGTGCGCGATACGTTTTCCGCACAGAACCATTATTTTCGAAATAAAATTTCACTAAAATTGCAAGCGTTGTTCACGGCGTGAGTCTATTCATGATGAATTGCCAAACCAAACTGAGAATAAATCGCTTGACAGCTGTTAAATCGGTCGCCATCTTGAAAAGTAATGCCAACTTAAAGTTCTATACATCTATAAAAAACACCCTTTATTATTGGTAGCGCTAAATCGGAACTGTTGTACTGAAACGGATTCAAATATTTTCCAGAATTCCACAGGCAAACCAGCATAAAATCAAAACAATTTCAAAAATTTCACACGCTTTAGTTTGCATTAAGAAGAAGAAACACTGAAGCGACCATGGGATTACGCAAGGATTGGTGGTGATCTGCTGCCTGAATGTAGTTGTCATAAGAAATACGAACACAATTCACTTTGGAAAGCATTTTTGCCATTTGAATTTGAACATTTAAAGTAGGAAACTTTAAGAAAATCCTGGATTTTCTTTAATAAACCACCACTACGTGAATGCCAAAGTATTTCCACAAAAATCTGGTGCAACATTCTTTACAAATCCAAGTATTCTGAAGGAACGTTAAGCAGGCAAAACACATTTGTACTGCACTTGCCAACGACACAATGCCAACGACAACGGACGAACGACCAACGGAAAGTTAAACAAAGCACGAGCACACACACATTAGAAGGAAGAGTGAAACAAGAAGACACAAAAGAATCAAATAAAAATCAACAACAACCACAACGAAGATAAAAAGCAAACAAGACAGAGTTTACGATGAAAATGAACGAGCAAGTGTATGCATTCGGAAAAACAAACAAAACTACGTAAAGACAACAACACAGCGACAGAGAGAAGTAATCAGACAAACAAACATTAAAACTGATATACTGACCGGCCAGAAGTGTATGTACATATATATGTGTTTGTATGCCATCGTTTTTAACAAAAAAAAATATTAAAGTCCCAGTCTTCCAATTCTTATGTTTTTTTTTTCTTTTTCAATTTCAATTGCGTTAAACAGTTTCATCCAGTTGCCTGCCTTGGCAAACTGGCCTGGCCTGGCCTCTTATTAAATACAGAGAATGTATAGCGAATGTACGACGATCTTCGTTTTTGTTTTTTTCGTTTTTTTTTTTGTACTCAACATTCGTGCTTAGCATACCCACTTTATTTGTAATTTCCTTAAAACCTTCTGCCTCTCTCTCTCTCTATCATTCTGCTGCCTATCTACCTGCTCGCCCGAGCAGTTTAAGGGGTATGAGAATTTCTGTACAACAACAGGTCAATGACAAGCCACCACAAGTGATTGTGTGTGGGTATGTTTTAGTGCATATGCACAAGAACACAACATCATTGCTTGTATGGTTGTTGTTCTTATATTTCAATGTACTTTCGTTTGTATAGGCCTTATGCTCTTTCCTCTCTCTCCATAACTGCCTATCAGTGGTATTTTATTTTAAATGATTTTGTTGTCTCTTAATGTAGTTGTTGTTGTTGTTGTAATGTAGTTGTCGTTATTGTTGGCTGATTACCACAACAAGAGAAACAGCACAACGGGGGCTACCCAAAAAGTAACAAAAAAAAGCAAAAAAAAAAAAAAAAACAGGAAGAATAAAAAACTGTTTTTAAGAACTCGTGCCAGTTCATAATCGTTATCATCGTCAATCATTTTGATGTCGTCGTTTTCAGTGCAACATGTGTGTAAGAAATTAAACCTTAAACGTTAAGTGAGGGTTTTTTTTAGGGGGAAATTTGTTTTACAAATTATTTCTTTTGCAAACTCAAGTTGCCCAGGCAGGTTGCCATCCAGGATGCCATTCAGGTTGCCAATCAGGTTACAGATCTGCTGAACGTGATGATTTATGGCATTACTTAACATTGGAGGCAAAACTTGAGGGTCTACTGAATAGAGATTTCACTGTTAAAGATATTCTGGATACTTGGACTTTACAAGTAGGCTTTCCGATTGTGCACATAACAGAACATCTCCAGGCTCACTTGAGCACGCATAGCGGCCCGTTGTGCTGCCACGGGTGAACGCAGTCCCTGTACTGACCAAGTTCCACCAAAATCAGGGAAGAGGAAGAAGTTGTTCAGCGCAAGGGCTGCACATCAAAAGTACGACTACCCTACACTGGAAAACCAGCCAGAAATTTCGATGCACGAAGCTATATCCTTGACATCAGTGGATGATAGCTCCGTCAAGCTGGCAAGAAATGGGGAGGCAAATAGCCGCCTAGCAAGAGACGGGCACCGACAAAGAAAGTGGATAACAGTCTCCTCTTCCTCAGCGGATCTGCATCCACAGCACAAGTCGATAAATGGGAGCCTCATTCTTTCCGCGTGTCTACCCATAACGCAATGACCTGTGAGACACTGGTGAAGCGTCCAGAAAGAAGGTCGAGACAGCGGCGACATTCCCTAACGATCCTAGAGTTATTCACGAAACCCGATAGAGTTCTTATCGTGGCCTGACTATCAGAAAAGATAGAGACGCGAGTGAAAGGAGCATCGTTGACGAGGATCCATTGAGCGGCCCGGTAAATTGCCATCACCTCCGCCTGAAACACACTGCAGTAGTCCGGCAGACGGAGAGAAATATTTAGGTCCAGTTTCCCAGAGTAGACACCGCTTCCAACCCCATTATCGAGTTTAGAGCCGTCGGTATATATATCCAGGACTTTCGGGGGGACAACCGCATTATGATTCTAGTCGTCCCTATTCGAAATCAGAAAATGGAAACCCCTGTCGAGATAATAAACCAAAAAATTTATTTCTTTCGGCCACTTTTTCTCTCAGCACTCTTGTGGCAAAAACTATGAGTATAAATAAAGCATGTTAAGTGGTTATGCATGCAACCGTAGAACCAAAGTGAACCTTAACAAACGTTTAAGGGTTAAAAGAAATATCGAAATTATCCAATGTGATGGTATTTCAAGTATTTGTTGTCTACACAAATATTTAAGCCTACCAAGGCATAATGCACAATGCGATGTGATATGATAAGATGCCATGCAACAATCCCCCCCTGCACTTCTTCATCTACTGCTTTATGCCAGGCAGGCAGGCAGTGCAACACTGTCCATAATTCCCAGTCGGTTGTCTGTGCTCCTGCTGTTGTTGCTGCTGATTCTGATGTAATTTTTAATAGAAATTCTTATGCTTGTTCATCCTCAAGTTGTATTCAACATGTTTGCTGGTACGAGTGTGTGTATGTGTGTGTGTATGTGCATGTTACGATGTAGGACACCTACTTTGCTTAAAAGCTTATATGATGTGGTTTGTGGTTCTGTTGCTTAAGAGAGGGTCTTTATAACAGCAAGTGAAATAGTGAGTGAGTGTGTAAGTGTATAAGTGCCAGTATGCCGTGAGTGTGTTGTAACAGTACGAAGCTCTTGGTTATGGTGTTATCGGTGACTAAAGAAATGATGTTGATAGCGTTGTTGTTGTTGTTGTTGTCGACTCGATGATGTTGTTGATGATGATGATGACGAAGCTCTGGTTTTAAAGACGCTGGCCAACGCATTGAATTTTTAATAAATTGTAAGACAGGAAAAGAGGGGAAGACACAAAATCAAAAGGCAGGGGGAATAATAAGCAAGATACACATGTTTTGATAACATTGTGATGCACATACACCATCATCAACACATTCATTCTGTACTTGTTGGTTCATTCTGGTTGTTGGTTCATTCATTGGCGTTTTTTTTCTTGCTTTCTTGAACAAATCGTTTGTCCGTCTGCTTGTCAGATTTTTTTCTTCCTGTATTGGCTTTTGGGATTTCTCAGAAAGCAATGAAACGTTTTTCAATTCAATTTGTGATTAATTTCTGCCATGAAGTCTAAAAGAAATGAAAGAAGAAGAAGAAAAAAAATAATGACAACGACGACGTACGGAAAAATTTAAATGGGGAGCCCAGGCTTGTTATGTATGTATGCAACGAGAGAAGTGTGGCAAAAAAGGTAAAGAAAAAATGAGATCAACTGGGGTGTGAAGACCTAAATGTTTTGTAATTGAGTTAAATTATCTTAACTTTGTGTGAGGGTATGGGGGGCCGATACCCCTGCCTTAAAAATTCAAAAAAAAATGATGGAAAATTTAATACAAAATAAAGCAAAGTTTGAATGGAGTTTTGAAGTGTAAATCAAAGATCAGCAATGAGTATTCAAAACGATGAGTAGTATTGAATCGTATTCATAATTTCTGATACTTACAGTGGTGGCCTTATAATTAGAAACGATGTTTCTGGAACACAGTTCTCTGGAGTGACGAATCTAAGTTTACTTTGTCCCAATCTGATGGAAAAAAACGTATGTAAGACGTCCTCCAAACAAAGCCAGTGAAAACTGTAAAACAAATTAACAAACATACATACATGTTGATAAGTTGTTTCTACCCAGCTAGCATTTGGAAGATTGTTTTTAAAAAAATCGCCTTGCTGAGTCTCTTTAGAGTACTTTTGGTGATCAAAAACTTATTAGTCAGTTACACGATTAAAAAAGGACTCGAAAATGATTCGTGCCAATGAGTAAAATAAGTTCGATATAAAGTACAATAAAAAATAGTATAGCAATCAGAAATTAATCATCAAGACGTTTAAAATGTGACTATTATTTCCGTTATTTTTTATTATATTCTACTTATACTGAAGATTGAAAAACGCTTAATCAAAAAAAGATCATGCAGGTGTTTGAAAAGTGTTTGGAATTACGTATTTTATGATCATATTTTGAGCAGATAGATGATTAAACACTGCTCTTTTATACCCTCTCTGTATAAATTTTCATTTATGTAAGAGATGGCTGTGAAATAAAGTTCAATTTGTTTTTAAATATATACATATATAATATTCTTTCTCTGGTAGTCGCAGACTTCGATTCAGCAGATTTCTGGCAAGAATTCTGAGAGTAAATAAAATTGCCATGAATAGTTTCTCAAATATCTGTCGTTAAGAATCGACTTAAAACAGTATGTCCCACCACTCACGTATAAAATTAACGTACACAACATGAGTGGTGTGCTAGGCCGCAATCCTGATTGGAGGGTTGTAATGGCCAATTATGTATGTTATGTTACGTATTCTTTCTTTATTACTCAACGTTCACACAAACGTGATTTTTGCAGTCGCAGCAGTGTAAACGAAACCGACTAAAAAACACTTTTTGAAATACGACTAATAAATGGCACAAATTATAATCATAAATGACGCAAAAAGGAGTCCAAATTAATACAAAGATGACTGATAAATGACAATAAAAGGACTCCTAAACATACTGATAAATTACTCATAAAAGACTCGCTTGCGATTAAACCATGACTGAAAGACGACTCGAAAAAGAAGCATAAACGAAGTTAAATACGACTAATAAATGATCAGAAAGCGATTCAAAAAGGATCACAAAACTATTCGAAAACGCATCGAAAATGACTCGAAATTAATATAGAAAATGACTCATAAATGATTTTTTGAGAAGAGTCGCCCGTAGTAACACTTTTCTCCCGACAAATGAGTCTTTTATGATCAGAAAATGAGCGCATATTCTTACTTTTCAAACGCGCAGAAGAATCGAAAAAGACTCGAATTTGCTTAATATTTTCAAAAAATGCTGGCTGGGTAATTATAAGGCCACCATTGTATGTGTATGCATTCAAACATATTTGAATATCATTGAACCTCTATCCACATTCAAAGTTTTAAGTGTACACATCGTACTCATACTTAACAACACGTATGATGTTGGTTGTTAATTTCGCCTCTCCATAAACTCAACATATACACGAAGCAAGCAGCACAAAATAAGTATGAATTGCGTATGAACACTAAAACACTTACTAGAAGGTTGTGTGTTTGCTCTGCTGCTGCTCTGTCGTTTTTGCTTGTGTCTTTTTTCCACAGCCTTTAAGAGGAGATTATGGTTTACATAATCGTCCAACTACGCAAGCAATTGGCAAAATTGTGCAGAAATTTGAAGAGACTTGAGTCGTTACAAATATTGAAAGGCCTGTGCATCATCGTTTCGCTCGTTCCGCTGAAAAAACGTCGCTATTGTAAGTGAAAGTGTTGCCGAAGACTCGAATGTGTCGATTCCTCGTCGTTCTCAGGAATTAGGACTGTCTTACAGCACATTATGGCGTATTTTGCATTTAGATCTCCACCTACATCCATATAAAGTCCAGCTCACGCAACAACTGAAGCCAGCTGACCATTCACAACGTCGAAGATACGTGGAATGCGTGCTTGAACAACAGGCGGTGGACGGCAATTTTTCGAACAAAATTTTTCTTCAGCAATGAAGCACATTTCACACTCGGTGGGTATGTTAATAAATAAAATTGTCGTATTAGGGGTTCTGAGAATCCTTAAGTAATTGAAGAGGTGGCCATTACATCCAGAAAAAGTCACTGTTTGGTGCGCTCTTTGCTGCGAAGGTGTGATTGGATCTTACTTCTTCGAAAACGACGATGGAACGAACGACTGTCGCCGTCAATTCGGAGCGTTATGGTCATATGATAACCGACTTTTTTTTTGCCTGCCATTGAAGAATACGACTTGGAGAACATGTGGAATATGTTCCACACAACTCGAGCGAATATGGCTTTATTGCAAGAGACATTTCCTGGCCGCGTAATTTCTCGTTGTGGCAATATTAACTGGCCACCAAGATCATGTGATTTGACATCATTAGACTTTTTTGTGTGGGGCTACGCGAAAGACCGTGTTTATGCAGATAAACCTTCAACTCTTGAGCACTTAAAAACCAACATTCGTCAAGTTATGGCTGAGATATCGCCCAATATGGGTCAAAAAATGGTCGAAAATTACCTCAAAAGAATCAATGCGCTTGCAACACTTCGCATGGAGGTCATTTAAATGCTTGTAGTGTTTTACACATAATGTCAACGCGTTCAAACTTTACAATAAAAAAATGGATAACCCGGTATTTTGAATGGTATGAGTTTGATGTCAACGTTGTACGCGTGCTCATTGCAACCTGCAGTTATAAATCAACGTTGTAGTGAGTACGAATGAATCAGAGTACATAATTAAAGTTCAATATTGTTGACTCACTTATAAAGGGTGTTTTTTATAGAGGTATAGAACTTTAAGTTGGCATTACTTTTCAAGATGGCGACCGATTTAACAGCTGTCAAGTGATTTATTCTCAGTTTGGTTTGGCAATTCATCATGAATAGACTCACGCCGTGAACAACGCTTGCAATTTTAGTGGAATTTTATTTCGCAAATAATGGTTGTGTGCGGAAAACGTATCGCGCACTCACTACGACCACATTTTATCGTCGACAAAATCGTCCATCAGAGCAGTTAATTCGATTAACCATGGAACGTTTTCGCACCACGTTTACTCTTATTGATAACTCGTATCCCCAGAGACGCTGTATGTACGGTGCGTACAGAAGAAGCTATTGCTGCTGTAGAGCGTAGCATTGAGGAAGACTCAAATGAGTAGTCCATCCGCCATCGAGCACAGGAATTGGATCTGTGTCCATCCACTTTATGGAAGATTTTGCGGAAGGATCTTGATTTGTGTGCTTACAAAATCCAACTCGTGCAAGATTTGAAGCCAAACGATCATCAAGTAAGGCGTAGATTCGTCGAATGGGGCCCAAAACGAGATTACCTTTGTTCCCGATTTTCATAAGCGAATTTTGTTTAGCGATGAAGCGCACTTCTGGTTGAATGGCGCTACGTCAACAAACAAAACTCCGGCATTTGGAGTGAAGGTAATCCTCAAGTGTATGTGAAAACACCGTTACATCCAGAAAAACTGACTGTTTGGTGCGCTTTATGGGCGGGCTGGTGGAATCATTGGTCCGCGTACTTTTTGCAAAAACGATGATGGCCAGAACGTTACAGTCAATGGTGATCGGTATAGAGCCATGATTACAAACTTTTTCATTCCTGAATTGACCATAACCATGATGTCCAGGAGATATGGTTTCAACAAGACGGCGCAACATGTCACACAGCTCGTGCCACAATAGATTTATTGAAAGACACGTTTGGTGACCGCCTAATTTCACGTTTTGGACTTGTGAATTGGCCTCCAAGATCTTGTGATTTAACACCGCTAGACACTACTTTCTGTGGGGCTATGTAAAGTCATTGGGGCTATGCGGTAAAGCCGCCACAAACGCTTGACCATTTGGAAGACAACATTCGCCGTATTATTGCCGCGATATACGGCCACAAATGTTGGAAAATGTCATCGAAAATTGGACGTCCAGATTGGACTACATCCGCCGCGCCAGCCGTGGCAGTCATATGCCAGAAATCATCATTTAAAATGTAATGCCACACGATTATCTTTCGGATAAATAAAATTCATGTCTCAATCGAATAATCAATCCATCGTTGTTTTATTGCAAATTAAAGTTCTATACCCCTCTATAAAAAAAAAAACACCCTTTATTAAAAATTTCATGAGTGCTTATGAGTAGCGAAAAAACGTTTCATTTTTGATCTCTGGTGTAAACAGATGAATTTTTCTCAAAGATCTTTGTACCCGCACAAAAACCTCCCAATTTGAATTAGTAGAAGTGTTCCTTAACCCTTTGACGGACACTGACGTCTATACACGACGTGTATACACGTCATAAATTTTCGTATTTTGCCAAATAACGGAGATACAGCAAGTGTCCCGCGGGAAGGCCAACTAAATTTTAGGTGGCCGTCAAAGAGTTAAGAAAGTCCCTTTAAAGGAGATAATCGGCAATTAAAACCCTTAAAAAACTTATCTATAAAAAGGCCTTATAAGGCTAGTAATGACGTTTTTTAATGACATTTGACTTCAATTACCTTCAATTGTTTTATCATGCTCAGAGAGCATTGCAGAATGTATTAAGCTCACTTACCTGAAAAGAAAAGAGAGAAAGAAAAAGTTAGGTTAGTAAATATGTATACAGGGGTAATCACTTAGAATTAAAAAATAAATTAAAAACCTAAAATTTAAGATGACGGAACTAAAATCATTAGATTTCATCATGAAATCATAGAACATAATAGTTAAACCTAGCCACCTAGCGTATGCTGTATGAGAGCTTATGATTTTCTAGTTCAAGTAAAGTGTTCTTCTAAGAAGTCACCGTAGTCTAGTAGGTAGTGTGTTCGTTTAGTAGACGTAAAGCCAGGGTTCGAGCCCCAAGCCAGGCATCAAAGACAAAATACAAAAAATATTTCTTCGGCAACTTCCTCTCAGTAGATTTCTGGCCAAAACTCTGGGAGTAAATAAAAAATTGCCATGAAAAAGTTTCTCAAAAATCTGTCGTTCGGGGTCGACTTTAAACTGTAGGTCCCGCCACTCATGCATAAAAAATTAACACACACAACATAAGTGGTGTGAGAAACTAGGACGTTGTACAATGGGTCAATTCGACCTCCGTGTACCGTACTTGTCTTAATTGACAAGTACACGTCCTCTAACCTAACCTAACCTAAAGTGTTCTTCTAGGTTTTAAGAAACTTCCGATATCCCAAGTCTTCTGGCATACATTCTAGTACAAGATTTTCGTATTCCTTTCATAATTCCAACCGACGCTTGTAAGTTTGCAGTGTTTATCACATGATCGTCCGGTTTTTGTGAGTTTCCGACTTCCAGAGCCTTCAGGCATTCCCCCTAGCACAAGATTCTCCAATTCCCTTCACATTCTGATACAAATGCTTATGAGTTTCCCGTTTTTTTCGCGTGTTCATCCAGTTCTAACGAGTTTCCGATTTCCAGAGCCTTCTGGCATTCCCCCTAGCACAAGATTCTGCAATTCCCTTCACATTCTGCACAAATTCTCATGAGTTTGCAGTGCTTATAACGTCTTCTTACAGTTTTTGTGAGTTTCTGACTTCCAGGGCCTTCTGGCATTCCCCCTAGCACAAGATTCTCCAATTCCCTTCACATTCTGATACAAATGCTCATGAGTTTCTAGTTTTTATCACATGTTCGTCCAGTTTTAAAGAATTTCAGACTCCCATAGGCTTCTGACATACCTTCTAGCACAAGATTCTCCAAGTTTCCAGTTTTTTTCACATGTTCTTCCCTTTTTAAAGAATTTCATCCTTCCAGAGCCTTCTAACATACCTTCTGGCCCAAGACTTTCAAATTTCTTTCACATTCTGCACAGCTGCTCATGAGTTTCCAGTTCTTATCACGTGTTCTTCCAGTTCTAATGAGTTTCCGATTTCCAGGGCCTTCTAACACACAACTTCCAGCACAAGATTTTCCTCTTTCTGTGCCGGAATTATTCCCGTTCTTTGGAGTTTCTCACTTTGGGACGATTTAGTTGCGATTTCTATCGCGAAATTTGTCACTTCCTTTCATGTTCTATAAAAAATACTCTTAATTTTCCAATTCTAGTCACGAGTTCCTAAACATTTTGCATGTTTATATCCTCCTACGTCTTCAGATATTCATTTCGTGAGGTTCTCAGTTCGTGAGCTTTTAGCCATGCCTTCTGAAATGTGATTTTCCAGTCCATGTTACACGTTATTCCAGAACTTTTGAGTTTTTCATCTCGGGATGATTGAAATATGCTTTGTAGCACAAGATTTTCCAGTTACTTTCACATTCCGTACATTGGTGCTCGTGAGTTTTCAGTTCTGGTCATAGTTTTTGTGGGTTTATGACTTCCAGAATCTCTAAACATACCTTCTAGCCCGAAATATTCCTGTTCGGGTGTTATTCAAACTCTTTTCCGTAGTTTAACACAAGATTTTTTAGTTTCTATTTCGGGCCTACTCCAGCAGTTCCTTCAAGTTTCTTACTTCGAGACAATTTGATTGCCCTTCCCATCATGATTCTGTACTAATACCCGAGATTCTTGAGATTCTCACTTCCAAACCTTGTAGTTATGCCATCTAGCACCAGATTTTTCAATTCCTATCACTTGCTACCCCAGTTTTTCAGTGAGTTGCGTACTCCGAGAGACTTTGGATGGACTTCGAAACACAAATCACATGTTTTCGTGTACTTTACGAGTTTCTCTGTTTCCAAGGTTCTAGAAATGTCTTCTGGTATGTGATTTTACATTTCCTGTTACGTGTTATTTCCCCAGTTATTTTAGGACTCATACTCCTAGAGGCGTAGGACGCATATGCTTCGAAATGCATTGAGTTTCCCGATCTGTTCCCATATTTTTTTGCAAATTTTTCGCGAGGAGCTCTTACTTCCTAAAGCTTTAAACATGACTTCTAACGCACAACTCTGGAAACATTGCCTGGTACATGATTTTCCATGTCCTGTTACTTGTTATTTCCCCAGTTCTTTCAGATCTCTCAGTCCTGAAGGCGTAGGACGCATATGCTTCGAAATGCATTGAGTTTCCCGATCTGTTCCCATATTTTTTGCAAATTTTTCGCATAGAGCTCTTACTTCCTAAGGTTTTAAACATGTGTTGTAACGCATGACTCTGGAAACGTCTTCGGGTACATGATTTTCCATGTCCTGTTACGTGTTATTTCCCCAGTTCTTTCAGGTCTCTCAGTCCTGAAGGCGTAGGACGCATATGCTTCGAAATATATTGAGTTTCCCCATCTGTTCCCATATTTTTTTGCAAATTTTTCCCGAGGAGGTCTTACTTCCTAAGGTTTTAAACGTGACTTCTAACACATGACTCTGGAAACGTCTTCTGGAGCGTGGATTTCCATGTCCTGTTACGTGTTATTTCCCCAGTTCTTTCAGATCTCTCAGTCCTGAAGGCGTAGGACGCGTATGCTTCGAAATATATGGAGTTTTCCGATCTGTTCACATATTTTTTGCAAATTTTTCGCAAGGAGCTCTTACTTCCTAAGGTTTTAAACATGACTTCTAACACATGACTCTGGAAACGTCTTCTGGAGCGTGGATTTCCATGTCCTGTTACGTGTTATTTCCCCAGTTCTTTCAGATCTCTCAGTCCTGAAGGCGTAGGACGTGTATGCTTCGAAGTATATGGAGTTTTCCGATCTGTTCACATATTTTTTGAAAATTTTTCGAGTGGAGCTCATGACTTTTAACGCATGACTCTGGAAACGTCTTCTGGTATGTGACTTCTTAGCACCTGTCAACGTGTTATTCCCCAGTTATTTTAGGAGGCTTTTGATGCATGTTTACAGATTTTTGCTAATTTTTCGGGTCTTGCTCGCTTCCCAAGTTTCAAAACATGCCTTCTCATGTGCAACTTTCCAGGTTGTCTGGCACCAGTTGTTCTAATACGTTCGAGTTTCTTACTTTTGAAGGGGTTTTGTTAAGCTTCCTCTCTCATTATGCTCAAACGTCTTTGCCGTGCTGTGCCAGTTCGTTAGGGGATACTTCCTCCTAAGTGACTTTAGGTATGTTTTCCTGCACGAGTTTCTTTTCCTGCTCACGATTTCCTGATTTCCCCAAAGCCAATGCCATTAAACCCACTAAAAGTTTTCCAGCAAAACTCTTTAAATGTTTCTAGTCCAGTCTCCTCCTCTTTGGCTTTAAGGCTCCACAGAAACAAAACAAGAAAAAAAAACGAATTTTATTGGCCCCTCAAGGCATTTTTAATTTACTGGCTTTGATTTTCGCTACTTCAAGGCAAGGCAGATTAAAAAAAACTTTTTTTGCGGAGTTCCTTAACGAATTCATTGTCAAAATTTTGCATTCTCCCCCCCAACGCCGGAAAGGAAAGAAAAAACAGAACAGAACGAAACGGGAAACGGAAAAAAATGAAGTGAAATCCAGGAGAAGAATGAATAGCATTTTCATTTCCTTCATCAATGTGAAGTACAGTTATTTGCACTCAAATGAATACATTACCTTACCACCCATTTGGACGGCCCGCTTCCCCCCCTTCCCGGACTACAAAGGAATTCCTTACAGAACAAGAACAATCACGGGGGGGAAAAAATTAAACGGAAATTGATTTCTTTTATCAACGATTGCGGCGGCAGCATGAGTTGAAAGAAAAATATTCCTTGGCTCCTTGCCTAGCTAGTCTCTATAATCAAAGAACAGGACATTGATTGGTTTTTTTACCAGCCGGGAAAGGGGAAAGAAGGAAGTCAAAGCCATTATCTCACACAAAAGCCCACAAGAAAGAAAAAAAAAACGAAAAAAAGAACGAAAGAACGAACAGGAAACAGTGTTGGAAAACGGCGTTTATAATTATAACGGTTGTTCGCTTGTGTATGGAATGATGAATACCATGGCCGTGACACCAAAGAAATGCCAGAAGAAAACATATTTAAATTTGGAATTCTTTAATACAACAACAACAGCAGCAACAAAGTAACAAAATAAGAAGAAGAAGAAGAAGTAGAAGCAGAAGAATGTGAAAATTATTAAAGAAATTCCAACAGGTTAGTGTATGTGTATGTGCCTGCCTGCCTGGCTAACTGCCTGCCAGTGTGTGCTTAAAGCCATAATTTAAATGAAAACGGAAATCATTCATTAGCGTGTCTCTGTTACAAAAAAAAAAAAAAAAAAAAAAAAAAAAAAAAAAAAAAAAAAAAAAAAAAAAAACAATGGCAAGCCTGTACAAAGTATAGTTTACATGCATGCACGCACTCTGAGACAAACACTGACTGACTGATATACACGCACTCACTCATTCACTCACTCACTCACTCATTCACTCACTCACTTATCAAAGGGTAAACCATTGGCAGGTGGTGCTGGTCATTTCGAAACGCGGCCACTTAAAATTCCAGAAAAGTTTACCTTGACACCACTTACTTACTTACTTAATTGGCCATAACAACCCGTTTATCGGATTTCGGCCTGCCGCAATACATCCTTCCAGGCGCCTCTGCTTCGTGCGCGCCTACGCCAGTTGGTCACACCAATCGATGACAGGGCTTCCTCGATTTGGTCCTTCCAACGCCGACTTCCGCAGATTCCCGCATCAAATACCCGTCTCGCGCGGAGCATCCTCCTCCATTCGAACGATATGGCCGAGCCAGCCCAGCCGCTGGATATTAATACGCTGTACAACGTCTATGTCGTTGAGGAGCTCATGCAGCTCATTGTTGGATCGGATACGGAAATCATCGCCAACTCGCACTGGACCGAAGATCATGCGCAGTACTTTTCTCTCGAACACTCTCAAGGCCGCTGCATCTGTACTTAATAGGGTGGTCCATGCCTCTGCGCCATAAAGAAGCCCGGGTAGGATGAGTGTCTTGTAGAGTGTTAGTTTTGTCGTACGAGAGAGGTCTCTGCTACTCAATTGCCTATTGAGACCATAGTAGCACCTGGTGGGCAAGAGTGATCCTGCGCTTGATCTCCAGACTGACATCATTTCTGGTGGTAACGACGGAGCCAAGATAGATGAAGTCCTTGACCGTATCAAAAGTATAGTTATCGGCCGCAATCTGAGAATTAATACGCCGCGCATCTCTACTTGTCGATAACATATACTTTATTTTGCCCTCATTTATTGCCAAACCCATCTTAGTAGACTCGCGTTCAATAGCACTAAAGGCAGCAGTAACATCACGCTTGATACGCCCTATGATGTCAATGTCGTCAGCGTACGCAAGCGCAACTTGACACTTTTTTGAAGAATAGTGCCACTGCGATGCACTCCTGCCTTTCGCAGAACACTCTCCATGACGAAGTTGAAGAGGTCGCATGATAAGGGGTCGCCTTGTCTGAAACCTCGCACGGTATCAAAAGGCTTGCCTTGACAGCAAAAGTAAGAAAATGTTCCAAAACTTCGTGAAACTTTAGGAAAGTGAGACTCACTGCCTGAGACTTTAGCAGGTGAATTAATAATCCCATGGATTTCATTTAAATACCCAGAAGTACTCTTAAAGTACAGCCCTACATGTCACCGAAAACACCCACTCTCACGTCGTTTGCACGTGTCACTTCCTGCATATTCCTCCTCTATTTAATATGCAGAACTCTAATCACTCTCAGAGTTTTACAACACATTAGGGATACGAGTCTAACTTCTGGAAGTCTCCCATGCTACATACTTCGAACGAATATGTTAGGTTAGGTTAGAGGACGTTTACTTGTCAATTAAGACAAGTACAGTACCCGGAGGTCGAATTGACCCATTGTACTACGTCCTAGTTTCTCACACCACTTATGTTGTGTGTGTTAATTTCTATACATGAGTGGTGGGGACCTACAGTTTAAAGTCGACTCCGAACGACAGATTTTTGAGAAACTTTTTCATGGCAATTTTATTTACTTTCAGAGTTTTTGTCAGAAATCTGCTGAGAGGAAGTCGCCGAAGAAATACTTTTTTTTGTATTTTGTCTTGATGTCTGGCCTGGGGCTCGAACCCTGGCTTTACGTCTAACAAGCCAACACACTACCTACTAGACTACGGCGACTTCTTAGGTCAGTTAATAATCCCATGGATTTCATTTAATTACCCAGAAGTACTCTTAGAGTATGGCTCTACAAGTCACCGAAAACACCCACTCTCACGTCGTTTGCACGTGCCACTTACTGCATACCCCTCCTCTACTTAATATGCAGAATTCTAATCACCCTCAGGGTTTTACAACACTAGAGTACATTAGAGATATGAGTCTACCTTCTGGAAGGTTCTCATGCAGCAGTAGCTACATACTTCAGACGAATAATCCTCTCGTGACGGCGAAACTGTACCACACTTTGCAAGTCACGACTGCGTGACTAACCATACATTGTCGTCATCGTTTGTGAAAACCCAAATGAGTAGATAAATGACTGCCGTGTATATGCGGCATCAGCCTTTGTGGATTTCTATATCCATAGTCCTAGAGACCCAGAAAATATACCTCATCTTGAAGTTTCAGTTCCAAACCGTGCAGTTTCAGTGGCTGAAGAGGCAAGGGCGGTTTGTAGTTTATAGTGAAGAGTAACTACCACCTTACATACATAATTGGTCATTACAACCCTTCAGTCAGGATTACGGCCTAGTTTCTTACACCACTTATGTTGTGTGTGTTAATTTTTATACATGAGTGGCGGGACCTACAGTTTGAAGTCGTCTCCGAACGACAGATTTTTGAGAAACTTTTCATGGCAATTTTTATTTATTCACAGAGTTTTTGCCAGAAATCTGCTGAGAGGAAGTCGCCGAGGAAATACTTTTTTGTATTTCGTTTTTATGTCTGGCCTGGGGCTCGAACTCTGGCTTTGCGATTAATAAGCCAACACACTAGCTACTAGACTACGGCGACTTCAAACACCGTGACACCGAAACTGTACCACATTTTGAAGTCACGACTAAGCGACTGACCATACATTGTCGTCATCGTTTGCGAAAATCCAAGTGAACAGATAAATCAATGCCGTGTATATGCGGCATCAGCCTTTTTTCTGTATCCATAGTCCCAGAGTTCCAGAAAATGCACCTCATCTTAGAGTTTCAGTTCCAACGAATCATCAATGAATCAATTCCAATGAAACTGCACGGTTCAGTAGCTGAACAGGCTGTGGCGGTTTGTAGTTTCTAGTGACGAGTAACTACCGCCTTCGTTCCTCCGAAATTACCACTCAAACCGCATTCAGATGCCCAATCGTTGACTTTCTCCATTGTTGCTGCTTTAATTTTAACAAGTTACTCTTACTCCCGGAGACTGTGAATTGTTTCCCGACAAGTATTCTTACCTAAGAGCACAAGATTTTTCTAGTTTTTGTTGCATGTTAAGATGCCTTCGAGCTTCTTTCTTTCAGAAACTTTCGATATTTTCAAGCACATGGGATTTTAGTGCCTAATCACGTGTTTTTTTTTGAGGAATTCAAGCACTGAACTTCGCAAATCGACTTCTCCAGTGTGCGGAATAAGTTATTCGAGTGTTTTTCGCTTGATTTGGGGAATTCACGCTCAAAGTTAAGCGAATATCCAAGAATAGTAGTTGGAACTTAGCTAGATTTGAGAATCTAGGAATTTTCTGAGGTTTGTCAACTTCTGGAATAGAAATTCAAGGGGTTTTCAATCAAGATAACTCACTAGCTCTTCCAGTTTTTGTTGCATGTTAAGATGCCTTCGAGCTTCTTTGCTTCAGAAACTCTCACTATTTTCAAGTACATGGGATTTTAGTGCCTAATCACGTGTTTTCTTAGTTGTTTTAAACTTTTTTCTACTTTTCAGGGTTCCTGGTCTGGCAGACATTGATCAAATGCTTCTTCGTACATGACTAACATTCCTGTGGTGTTTTCTTGCAGGTCATTCCGATTGTTTGGAAAGTTCAGTACTGAAATTCGCCATTCTCGAACGTGCGAAATGATTTATTCGAGTGTTAACGCGATTGATTTGGGAAATTCACGCTCAAAGTTAAGAGAATATTTAAGAATGGTAGTAGGAACTTGGCTAGATTGGGAATCTAGGTATTTTCTGAGGTTTGTCAAGTTCTGGAATGGATATTGAAGAGTTTTTCAATCAAGATGACTCAGGTATTCGGAATTTTCTGAAGTTTGTCAAGTTCTGGAATGGAAATTCAAGAGTTTTTCAATTAGGATGACTCAGGTAACTTCTGGAATGGATATTCAAGAGTTTTTCAATCAAGATAACTCAGGTATTCGGAATATTCTGTAGTTTGTCAAGTTCTGGAATGGAAATTCAAGAGTTTTTCAATTAGGATGACTCAGGTAACTTCTGGAATGGATATTCAAGAGTTTTTCAATCAAGATAACTCAGGTATTCGGAATATTCTGTAGTTTGTCAAGTTCTGGAATGGAAATTCAAGAGTTTTTCAATCAAGATGACTTAGGTAATTTCTGGAATGGATATTCAAGAGTTTTTCAATCAAGATGACTCAGGTATTCGGAATTTTCTGAGGTTTGTCAAGTTCTGGAATGGAAATTCGGAATTTTGTGAAGTTTGTCAACTTCTGGAATGGATATTCAAGAGTTTTTCAATTAGGATAACTGAGGTATTCACTCTCAAATACCAAATACAGTGATAATAACGTAACAGAAACTCGACTCGATTTGAGAATCTTGGAACTTTCGAAAGTTTGTCAACTTCTGGAACGGAAACTTCATAAAGAACTCGCTTAAGAAACCAACAAATAAATTGAAGAGAAACTCCAAGAGTTTCACACTTGCAAAGTAACCACAATTGATGTTCGAGAACAAAAATGCCTTCCAAATGCTTTTAATGCCAACTACTACAAACCCCTTAAAATACCACCCTTTAGTATACGTTAAAACTTCTTTCTCTATTTTGAAATTCTTTACATGTCTCCGGTCATATCTACGGCCACTGCCTATGGCCACCATCACCAGGCACATCATGTAGTTTGTTCAAGCAAATGTTGTGGAAAAAACAAGAAAAAAAACTTAATGCGCCCAAGAGTTTCAAAAAAGGCATTTTGCGCTTTCTTTTCTTCTCTCTCTCTCTCTCTCTGTGTTTACTTTGGAACTGTGTTTCTAGATGGGCAACTACAAAGAATGCAGGGCTAATTACAAAGTTTGAAAAAAGAAAAATACACACAACAACCGGCAATAACCATGTAGTAACGCCTTAAAGTAACCAACTCCGTCCGTCCGTCCGAAGTGCATCCGTCTGTCTGTCAGTCTCTGTGTATAAAACTGGCATTTTAAAGTATCTTTGGATGACCAAAACAACAAAAAAAAAGTATTTTAAACTCTTTCAAGTAAATAGCTTAGGGTTTGCCGCCTAAAAGGAGGGCAAAGCCAAGGGGAAAATGGTTGCCCTCAACTCTAGAAATAATGATTTGCCCAATGCAGTCCTAATCACATGTTCTCTTACAGTTTTTTCACGAGTTTCTTACTTCCCGACCGGTTAGTTAAGCCATCTAGCACAAGATTTTTCAGTTTCTTTCACATTCTGCTCTGCACATCTCGTACTCGTGAGTTTCCACTTTTGGTCACAGTTTTTGTGGGTTTATGACTTCCAGCGACTCTAAACATACCTTCTAGCACAAGATTTTCCAATTCCCTTTACATTCTGCACTGATGCTCATGAGTTTCCAGTTTTTTTTTCGCGTGTGCTTCCAGTTCCAACGAGTTTCCGATTTCCAGAGCCTTCTAACATACCTTCTAGGCGAAGACTTTCCAATTCCCTTCACATTCTGTACATTGCTGCTCATGAGTTTCCAGTTCTTATCACATATTCTTCCAGTTCTAATTTGTTTCCGATTTCCAGAGTCTTCTAACACACCTTCCAGCACAAGATTTTCCTCTTTCTGTGCCAGAATTATTCCCGTTCTTTGGAGTTTCTCACTTCGGCACTATTTAGTTGCGTTTTCTATTGCAAAATTTATCACTTCATTTGATGTTCTATAGAAATGCCTTTAATTTTCCAATTCTATTCACGAGTTCCTAAACATTTTGCATGTTTATATCCTCCTACGTCTTCAGATATTCATTTCGTGAGGTTCTCAGTCCGTGAGCTTTTAGCCATGCCTTCTGAAATGTGATTTTCTAGTCCATGTTACACGTTATTCCAGAACTCTTGAGTTTTTCATCTCGGGATGATTGAAATATGCTTTGTAGTACAAGATTTTCCAGTTACTTTCACATTCTGTACATTGGTGCTCGTGAGTTTCCAGTTCTGGTCATAGTTTTTGTGGGTTTATGACTTCCAGAGACTCTAAACATACCTTCTAGCCTGAGATTTCCCTGTTCGGGTGTTATTCAAACTCTTTTCAGTAGCTTAACACAAGATTTTTTAATTTCTGTTGCGGGCTTACTCCCGCATTTCCTTCAAGTTTCTAACTTCGAGACAATCTGATTGGCCTTCCCATCATGATTTTGTACTAATGCCCGAGATTCTCGAGATTCTCACTTCTAAACCTTGTAGCTGTACCAAATAGCACAAGATTTTTCAAATCCTATCACTTGCTACTCCAGTTCTCCAGTGAGTTACGTACTTCGAAAGACTTTGGATGGACTTGCAAGCACAACTCACATATTTTTGCATACTTTATGAGTTTCTCTGTGTCCCAGGTCCTAGAAACATCTTTTGGCACATGATTTTCCATTTCCTGTTACGTGTTAGTCCCCAGTTATTTTAGGTCTCTCAGTCCTAGAGGCGTAGAACGCGTATGTTTCGAAATTCATTGAGTTTCCCCATCTGTTCACATATTTTTTGCAATTTTTCGAGTTCAGCTCTTACTTCCGAAGGTTTTAAACATGACTTCTAACGTACGACTCTGGAAATGTCTTCTGGAGCGTGATTTTTCACTTCCTGTTATGTGTTATTACCAGTTATTTTAGGCCTCTTACTCCAGGAGGCGTAGGACGCGTATGTTTCAAAATTCATTGAGTTTCCCAATCTGTTCCCATATTTTTTGCAAAATTTTTGGATGGAGCTTTCACTTCCGAATGTTTTCGACAAGACTTCTAACGCATGACTCTGGAAACTTCTTCTGGAGCGTGATTTTCCATTTCTTGCTACGTGTTATTCGCCAGTTATTTTAGGCCTCTTACTCCTGGAGGCATAGAACGCGTATGCTTCGCAATTCATTGAGTTTCCACGATCTGTTCACATATTTTTTGCAAATTTTACGAGTGGAGGTCTCACTTGCTAAGGTTTTAAACATGACTTCTAAAGCATGACTCTGGAAACGTCTCCTGGTACGTGATTTTCCATTTCCTGTTACGTATTATTTCTCCAGTTATTTTAGGACTCGTACTCCTGGAGGCGTAGAACGCGTATGTTTCGAAATGCATTGAGTTTCCCGATCTGTTCACATATTTTCTGCAAATTTTTCAGGTGGAGCTCTTTCTAAGGCTTCACGGATAACTTCTAACGTATGACTCTAGGTTCTGTCGCGTGGTGTTCTAATACTGTCGAGTTTCTCAGCCATTTCAACAAAGTCCTCTCAGCAGTTCTCTGGTAAAAACGCTGCCATGAAAAGTTTCTCAAAAAAAATTTGTCGTTCAGAGTCGACTTTAACCGTTTGATCGCTAAGCGATTCTGGCGAGAACGTTCGAAAAGTGCGGAACATATTTTTACACTGAAACTCGTAGCGGAAATGCGCTGCGTTGCAATCTTATTAACAAATGAACGCTGCGCTTTTGCGCCACGTAGCAGTCAAACGGTTAAACTGTTAAACACACACACAACATGGTTAATGAGAGAAGCTAGGTGGTAACCCTAACCAAAGGGGATGAAAGGGTTGTAAAGATTCCCAAGACGATTGCTTAAAAATCCCAGTTTCTATTCCCCCACAACTAATAACTCATTGTGCGCGAAACCCCTGCTTCTCATAGGGGAAAACGTCGTGCAGAAATAATGTTTTACGAGCCTTGCCTTGCATTGCCTTGTCTATTGTGGTCGTTTTGTGATGTGCTGTTACAAGTAATGCTCACATCCCATAACACATGACCAGAGTCGCCGCCGCCGCCGCCATCCATCACTACACATCTACACAATCCATGGCTAAATATTGCCTACGGTGGCAGCATTAAAATAGAGAAGGAAGAAGAAAAAAACAAACGAAAAAAGCTGCGAACAGCAGCAATAGAAACGAAAGCAAGCAGGCAAGCAAAACATAGTAAAATAGATGAATGTACCCCAAGGGTGCAATACCAACAAAAACAAAAACACAAACACAAACAAAGCTGACGATCATACAAAACATATATCTTGCTCGTCTCACAGGCTAACAAAGTTATTTACGAGTGCACACAACGCCATCGTCATCATCAACATCTCTTACTTATGTTATGTAAACCGAATGGTATGAAATGGTATGGAATGGAATGGCAAGATGGATGGATTTGGATACGGAATATGCTTGAATGCATGATGATGGTCTACCATACCATACCATACCATATACAGCAGCGAACGCAGCATAATGATGAGATAAAGGGCGGGTTATTGGTGTGTGTGAAAACAGCAGTACACACAGAACAGAATGTGTAACTAAGAGACAACAGAACAGAACAGAGCCATGAAACATTTACACGACGTTACACGCTTGCCGCTCTCACTGCTGCTGCTGCTGCTAGTAGTGGTGGTGGTGGTGATGAGTAGTAGTTCATGTCATTAGAGCCTTAATAAATTGGCTTAATTTGTTGTTTGTTTGTTTGTTTTTGCCAAGTTTTCTTCTTCTTCTTTTTTATTGGCCAGAGTCAGCGTAAATGTGGAACAAGAAGTAAGGGGGGGTCGTATTTGGCAGTGGAATTTGCGAAAATTTATTTGAAAAATTTCCACACAACAAATGAAAGTGTTCAGGCGGAAAACAGAATGTTTTTTCTTTCTTTAAAATTTAAATTGTCCTCTCCTAGTAGTGGGGAAGGGAGGAGAGAAGGGAAACCTTCTCTCTTGTCAAACTGTAACCCAATAGGAAAAGAATTGTACGTGTAAACAAACGTTTGATTTAAACTCGTGGACTCCTTAATAACGTGAGTAGCATGAACACGCAATAAGTGGGGGAAGAATTCTATGCTGAGAAGCATTTCCAGAGTCCTCCTGCTCCAGTTCTCTTAATTTTCTCAAATGTGATGCGCAATAATAATCGTTTGGACTCAAAAGAACAGGAATAACTCGCAAAACGCGTGCTAGGTTACAGAAACCGGGAAATCTCTTTGCTAGGAAGCAAGAACTTGAACTTACTCGTGACAGTAACTGCAAATCGTGAAATGGCAAGGAACTTAAGCCTTTGGAAGACGGAATCTTTAAAGAACTTCAAAACATGTGCCAGAAGCTGCAAGATCGCTCATTGGAAAGCAGCTTTAAAGCCTTGGTAGACAGAAACCTCAAAGAACTGAAATAACTCGCAAAAGGCGAGTGGAAAATAGCGTGCTAGGAAGCAAGAACTGGAACTACTAATGATAGCAACTGGAAATCGTTAAATGGGAAGGAGCTTAAGTCTTTGAAAGTGTGAATCTTCATAGAACTGCAATAATATGCGACAGGAGCTGCAAGATGGCTCACTGGAAAGCAACTTCAAAGCCTTGGAAGACAGGAAACTTCAAAGAACTGGAATAACTTGCAAAAGGCGAAATGGAAAATCGCATGCTAGGAAGCAAGAACTTGAATAACTCATGACAGCAACTGGAAATCCCTAACTCGGAGGCAACTTAAGCCTTTGAAAGCCCGAATCTTCACAAAACTGCAATAACATGTGGCAGGAGCTGGAAGATCGCTCACTGGAAAGCAACTTAAAAGCCTTGGAAGACAGAAACATCAAAGAACTGGAATAACTCGCATAAGACTAGTGGAAAATCGCGTGCTAGGTTACAGGAACTGGAAAATCTCACCATGAAAAGCAAGAGAAAATCTACGGAAAGGTGAAAAATGCTTTGAAAGGTGGAAACCTTCAAAGGACAGCAATAACTCGTGACAGAAGTGGAAAATCCGGGCACCAGGAAGCAAGAACAACAACAACTCGTGACAGAAGTGGAATATCCGGGCACCAGGAAGCAAGAACAGCAACAACTCGTGACAGAAGTGGGAAATCCGGGCACCTGTAGTTAGAACAGCAACAACTCGTGACAGAAGTGGGAAATCTGGGCGCCAGGAAGCAAGAACAGCAACAACTCGTGACAGAAGTGGGAAATCCGGGCACCAGGAAGCAAGAACAGCAACAACTCGTGACAGAAGTGGAAAATCTGTGCACCAGGAAGCAAGAACAGCAACAACTCGTGACAGAAGTGGAAAATCTGTGCACCAGGAAGCAAGAACAGCAACAATTCGTGACAGAAGTGGGAAATCCGGGCACCAGGAAGCAAGAACAGCAACAACTCGTGACAGAAGTGGAAAATCTGTGCACCAGGAAGCAAGAACAGCAACAATTCGTGACAGAAGTGGGAAATCTGTGCACCAGGAAACAAGAACAGCAACAACTGGTGACAGAAGTGTGGAATCCGGGCACCAGGAAGCAAGAACAGCAACAACTCGTGACAAAAGTGGGAAATCCAGGCACCAGGAAGCAAGAACATCAACAACTCGTGCCAGAAGTAGGAAATCCGGGCACCAGGAAGCAAGAACAGCAACAACTCGTGACAGAAGCGGGAAATCCGGGCACCAGAAAGCAAGAACAGCAATAACCCGTAACAGAAGTGGAAAATCCGGGCAGCAGGAAGCAAGAACAGCAATAACTCGTGACAGAAGTGGGAAATACGGGGACCAGGAAGCAGTCACAGCAATAACTCGTGACAGAAGTGGGAAATCCGGCCAGCAGGAAGCAAGGACATCAATAACTCGTGACAGAAATGGGAAATCCGGGCACCAGGAAGCAGTCACAGCAACAACTCGTGACAAAAGTGGGAAATCTGTGCACCAGGAAGCAAGAACAGGAACGACTCGTGACAGAAGTGGGAAATCCAGGCACCAGGAAGCAAGAACAGGAACAACTCGTGACAGAAGTGGGAAATCCGGGCACCAGGAAGCAAGAACAGGAACAACTCGTGACAGAAGTGGGAAATCCGGGCACCAGGAAGCAAGAACAGGAACAACTCGTGACAGAAGTAGGGAATCCGGGCACCAGGAAGCAAGAACAGCAACAATTCGTGACAGAAGTGGGAAATCCGGGCACCAGGAAGCAAGAACAGCAACAACTCGTGACAGAAGTGGGAAATCCGGGCAGCAGGAAGCAAGAACAGCAACAACTCGTGACAAAAGTGGGAAATCCGGGCACCAGGAAGCAATGACAGCAAGAACTCGTGACAGAAGTGGGAAATCCGGGCACTAGGAAGCAAGGACAGCAAGAACTCGTGACAGAAGTGGGAAATCTGTGCACCAGGAAGCAAGAACAGCAACAACTCGTGACAGAAGTGGGAAATCCGGGCACCAGGAAGCAGGCACAGGAACAACTCAGAACAGGAACTGAAAGACTTTCACCGAGCAAGCACGATATTTGCCTTTAAAAGATAGAAGCGTCCAGGAACTGCAATAACTTTTGATAGGGAGCTGGAAAATCGATCCATGGGGAGCAAGTGAAAGGCTTTTGAAAGCCGGAATTGTCAAAGAACTAGAATAACTGGCAAAAGTAGCTAGCAAATCGCGTACTAGGAAGCAAGAATTGGCATAACTCGTGAAAGGAACTAAAAATCGAGTATTAGGAAGCAAGAAATGGCATAACTCGTGAAAAATCGAGAACTAGGAAGCAAGAACTGGCATAACTCGTAAAAAGGACTAAAAAATCGCGAACTAGGAAGCAAGAACTGGCATAACTCGTGAAAGGGACAAAAAATTCCCGAGCTAGGAAGCAAGAACTGGCATAACTCGTGAAAGGGACTAAAAAATCGCGAACTAGGAAGCAAGAACTGGAATAACTCTCGAAGGGGACTAAAAAATCGAGTACTAGGAAGCAAGAAATGGAAAAACTGCCAATCGGAAGTAGAAAATCGCGCACTAGGACGCAAGGAATGTAATACCTCGCGCAAGGAAGTGGTAAATCGAGTACTAGGGTACAACAAAGGTAATAACTCGCTACAGAAACTGGAAAATCACAAGTAAAAAGCCTTTGTAAGACGGAAAACTGCAATTACACGTGGTAGGAACTAACAAATCGTGTACTAGGAAGTACGATTTGAAAGAAAGCTTTGAAAGCTTAAGTCACTGAAAAACTGTAGTAATATGCGACAGAAACTTTAATAAAACGTGGTAGAAAGTATTCCTAAAGACTGCAAAGGTAATATATGTCAAGAAAAAAGCTAGAAAATCAATGAGACGAGAAGCAAGAGAGAATATTGAAGGTTTTCAAGAGAAGGTTTTGAGAGTAGAGTTCAGCTTGGCAGAGAAAACTGGATACGTAACTCGGGACGATACAAATATTGAATTTAAATGCTTTCCTATGAGAATATTCCTGTAGTATAAACAGGTTTGCAAGGATTAAGAGCTCTCGAGATAGGGCATTTCGCAGATACAAAACTATCTTACTAGAGATTGTTTGCTTATGGATTGAACTCATAGTTTTTATGGTAAACTGAGAGCTCTTCAGCGATCTTTACATTTACAACTGTTGGCATTGACTTAAGGATCCATGTTTTAGTGCCATGTTTTGGTTGATTTTACAAATCCAATCGAGTTTCTCAGATGAGATTTGGCAAACATTGAACCTAATTGAACCTAAACTGGTATTAGACAAGCAGTAAATTTGCTTTAAAATGTAAAGTGGAACTTATTATGAAAATTTAAAGCCTGGTCATCAAGCTTTCCTACGTCATGGTTATACTCCATACATTAAAACCCTTCAGTCAGGATTACGACCTAGTTTCTCACACCACTTATGTTGTGTGTGTTAATTTTATAAAGGGGGTTTTTTATAGAAGTATAGAACTTTAAGTTGGCATTACTTTTCAAGATGGCGACCGATTTAACAGCTGTCAAGTGATTTATTCTCAGTTTGGTTTGGCAATTCATCATGAATAGACACACGCCGTGAACAACGCTTGCAATTTTAGTGGAATTTTATTTCGAAAATAATGGTTCTGTGCGGAAAACGTATCGCGCACTACGTCCACATTTTATCGTCGACAAAATCGTCCATCAGAGCAGTTAATGCGATTTTAACCGCGGAACGTTTTCACACCACGTTTACTCTTGATTGATAACTCGCATCCCCCCAGAGACGCTGTACGGTGCGTACAGACGAAGCTATTGCTGCTGTAGAGCGTAGCATTTAGGGAAGACCCGAATGAGTAGTCCATCCGCCATCGAGCACAGGAATTGGATCTCGGTCCATCCACTTTATGGAAGATTTTGCGGCAGGATCTTGGTTTGCGTGCTTACAAAATCCAACTCGTGCAAGATTTGAAGCCAAACGATCATCAAGTAAGGCGTAGTTTCGTCGAATGGGCCCAAAACGAGATTACCGTTGTTCCCGATTTTCATAAGCGAATTTTGTTTAGCGATGAAGCGCACTTCTGGTTGAATGGCGCTACGTCAACAAACAAAACTGGCCTCATTTGGAGTGAAGGTAATCAATCGTCAAGTGTATGTGGAAACACCGTTACATCCAGAAAAACTGACTGTTTGGTGCGCTTTATGGGTCATTGGTCCGCGTACTTTTCCAAAAAAACGATGGTGGCCAGAAAGTTACAGTCAATGGTGATCGGTGATAGAGCCATGAATACAAACTTTTTCATTCCTGAATTGACCATAACCATGATGTCCACAGGAGATGTGGTTTCAACAAGACGGCGCAACATGTCAGTCACACAGCTCGTGCCACAATAGATTTATTGAAAGACACGTTTGGTGACCGCCTAATTTCACGTTTTGGTCGTGTGAATTGGCTTCCAAGATCTTGTCATTTAACACCGCTAGACACTACTTTCTGTGGGGCTTTGTAAAGTCATTGGGGCTATGCGGTAAAGTCGCCACAAACGCTTGACCATTTGGAAGACAACATTCGCCGTATTATTGCCGCGATATACGGCCACAAATGTTGGAAAAATTCATCGAAAATTGGACGTCCAGATTGGACTACATCAGCCGCGCCAGCCGTGGCGGTCATATGCCAGAAATCATCATTTAAAATGTAATGCCACACGATTATCTTTCGGATAAATATCAATTCATGTCTCAATCGAATAATCAATCGTTGTTTTATTGCAACTTAAGGTTCTATGCCCTTCTATAAAAAAAACACCCTTTACCATGAGTTACAGTTTAAAGTCGACTCCGAACGACAGATTTTTTTGAGAGACTTTTCATGGCAATTTTTTATTTGCTCTCCGAGCTTTTGCCAGAAATCTGCTGAGAGGAAGTTGCCGAAGAAATATTTTTTGTATTTTGTTTTGATGTCTGGCCTGGGGCTCGAACCCTGGCTTTACGTCTAATAAGCCAACACACTACCTACTAAAATACGGCGTATACATCATTTACTTGTGAATTATTGTCTTCTTTGACAATAAAATTTCGACAAAAAAATCTCCCCCTAAAGAAAATATTTTCAAATTGGACCTCCTCTATGCTTTGCATGAAAGCAGGTCAATGACCATTAAAAAAAACAACAAAAACAACGAAATAAAAACGACAACGGCAACAATAAATTGAGGCTCCCGCTACTTTTTTTCTTTATTTTTAGAACTTTACAAATGTGATTGTCATTGTAATTTGTTCCCTCTTTCTTTCTTTCATTTTTTATTGCTTTCTTCGTTGTTGTTGTTGTTGTTGTTGTAAAGAAAAAAAGAAAGAAAAAAATTTCATTTAACAAGTCATTAAAAAATGTTGACAGTTTGTATTGGAAAGATTTATTAAATTGTCAATAAAACGAAGCGGGGCGACCAGCAGACCACGTCGTGTCACGTCTGTATACAGTATGCAGTTATGTTGCTTAAAGGGGGAAAGATTTTTATAAACAAAATGCATGTAAAGAAATAAATAAAAACATAACAAAAAACGGCAATAAAACACTTGTTTAAACAAAAAAATAAATAAAAATAAAATATTTATAACCCTAAAGACAGGTACATACATATTTATTTATAAAATAAATTAAATTTATTTAAAAAAAAACATCTTTAAAAACGGAAACAAATTTATTTATTGATTAACGTTATTAAATAAATTAAATTTAAATATTGTATGTACACATATAAACGCTTCAACGCCTACTCGATTAACGCCTTCATTGTATTTAACGTATGCATACATATGCTAAGGTAAACAAAGCCCAACACCACCAACCACACTCTACTATTAGATGTGCTCTGTCTTACTCTAATCTCTTAAATGCTCTTTTGTTTAGAATTTTAAAAAAAGAAACACACACACACGATAACAACAAATATTACCTAATAATTATTTACATATTATGTAGCGTTAATATTGTTGTTGCTGTTGTTTTGTTTTATTGCTATGCTATTATATTCTCACTTTCAATATAAAACAACTACAAAGTTACTTAGACAGGTTTCTGCAAAACTATAAATCGACAACAAGAGAAACAAATGTAAACAAATCGCATGGAGGAAGCAAAAACAAATTCACAATAATATCAGAAAAATATAATACAAACACACACACACACATACACATCCCCTCACAAAGTGTTAATGAACTATTTTCAATAATAATCACGAATGAAAAAAAAAACGACAGCAATTTATACAAATAAAAGGGAATAAAAATATGAGAGTAACAAGGATTTTCTATATATTGCATCTTGCACACATACACATACATATGTTTACCGACCAGAGACACGAAGTGTTTCCTTTTTAAAAGCAAAAACAAACAATAGCAAGAGCATCCTCATTCGGATGTAGCCGAGCATGTTTTATCTACCACAGGCAAAAAGTAATAACGAGAACAGAGTCATATAAAAAATCACTCTCTTAGTAAATCATTGGCAGGCAAATTAAACTGTTTTTCTTTTTGTCGTTTAGTACAAACACAATTAGAACTTCAAGCCGACAATGAATAAACGTTAAGCAAGCAAATTAAACTGTTTTTTTTTGTCGTTTAGTACAAGAGATTTTAAAAGAACAAATCGTTCTAATATGAAAAATATCGTGTCTTCCAACGCAGTCTTCCAAACTTTGACAGTTGTTAACGGCCATCTTGTTAGGGCTACATCTGCCAAATTAGTTGTCATTTAGTCAGCCTGTTTTAGAAATTCACCATGGACGTGTGTAGCACTCAACAGTAGGTGCTAATAATAAAAGTATAGGTGGTCTGTTTGGCCAAGAAACCTTGCGCCATCACCCTCCTACCAACTATTCTCAATGTGGTTGATAAATGCGGCACCACTGTATCAGTAAACGATAGATAAACATCTGTAGATCGAAGAAACACAAAATCTGTGAAAAACATGGCGCTGTCCGTAAAGGAAAATTCGAGACAATCGGTTGCTCACAAGAACTCGGCTTTTGGCAGAATATAACTCGACGAATTATGCGTTGTGCCTTGGGCGTGCATCCGTATTAAATTCAACTGATTCATTAACAGAAGGTAGTTAAGACGAGTATCCATTGAATGGGCTTTGGAGCAGATAACGATTGAGCCTAATTATCCCCGAAAAATCATCATCTTCAGCAATCAGATAGAATGGCTGCGTGACGAAACCAATTCGCATGACATCCAATACCATCTAATTCAACCCGAAAAAGTCAATGTTTGGTATGGGTTTTAGGCTGGCATTGTCATCGGTCCATATTTCGTTGAGAAGGACGTTGATCAGACAAGATTATCAACTTCTTTTAGCTTGAATTGAATAATCAAGTCACTAACGACATATGGTTTCAACAGAACGGCGTTTTGTGGCACAAAGCTTCAAACCACATTCGGTATTCTCCACTAACGATTTGAGGTTATGATTATCACACAAGGAGGTGATGTGAATTATAGACAGAGATTGTGCAATTTAATTCCGTTAGACTTTTTCTTATGGGGTTTTCTTACGATCAGAATGTATATGAGAATAAACACTATACGAAGAATACTCCGTTTTCATTAAATTCCTTGAATTTCATTAAATTTAACACAATAATGAAGGAAAATTTCATTAAAATTAAGGAAAACTTCTGCAACTTTAAAGTTTTGTCGCTTCTTTTCTTCCTTATTGAGTGCTTTCTCTCTCTCTCTCTCTCTTTTCCTCTCTAACTTACTGTCTTTTCTTAATAACGGTTTAGTCAATATGGGTGGCATGGATTGTAGCACAAATCAATAACCTTCACAATGATATTGTGGTGTCTGGAGAGTAGAGCAAACAAAAAAAAAGCACTAAAAAATGAAACAGTGGAGTAGTAGGAATACAAAGCAAACACCTACACAGATTAAACTTGTATACATAGAGAGAGATGCTAGAGCTCCTACATATGTACAAACACTAATACCCTGCTCACCCACTTCAAAAAAACCGTATTGCTTAAGAATCTCGTGAAAAAAACGTAAACAAACAAGCAATAACAACAACAACAATACAAAAAAGGAAAACAGTAAAGCAGCTAAGAGCCCTACAATAATAAGAAGAAAAAAACCAAAACGAACAGGGGTACAAATGAGGCAGAGAGTACCGAATATAAGCTAGTGTTACTGTGAATAGAACAAAACAACACACAAAAATTATGCAAATTTTGTGTAAATAAGACACTGAAAAATATTTTAAATTTATTTGCTTTTGTTGTTGTTGTTGTTTATAGCAAAAAGAAAAAAAAACAGTGAATACAAAAGCAAACAACAAAAAACCACCAACAATGATTTAATAATTCTTGTGTATTGTGTTCGAGAGATAAACGAAATAAAAAAAAAATAAAACGAAGCATTATT